>SNVD02002538.1:0-1200000 GCA_013180625.2 Boswellia sacra
TGATTCCATTGTGGGTGATGATATGGTCGAAATGATACATGAAGCCATTGGGCTTCCGAATAATGATTTTGATGAAGGTAGAAGTCATCTATTGGATCAAGAAACTGAGAGATATTTAAAACTTCTTCAAGAGGCAGAGTGTCTATTGTATCCAGGTTGTGAGATTTTTACTTCACTTTCTTTTACTGTTCAACTTTTGCAATTAAAAGTATTGCATGGATGGACGGACACTTCAATGACAAAGTTACTAAAACTGTTGAAGAAAGCCTTTCCAGAAAATTCCAAAGTTCCTTCTTCATGTTATGAGGCACAAAAGATAACTACTGACTTGGGGTTTACATACCAGTCTTGGGATGCTTGTCCCAACAATTGTATGTTGTTTAGAGGTGAGTATGAAAATTTGGATAGGTGTCGCATATGCCATGAGTCTAGATATAAGAACTTTGATGAGGTGAATGATGCATCAAATCCCAATGGTAAAATTGCTGCAAAACAAGTTAGATACTTTCCATTAATTCCTAGGTTGCAAAGATTATTCATGTCTTCAAAAACTACTTTTTTAATGCGATGGCACGCAGAAGATCGTATTAAAGATGGTGTGCTTAGACATCCCGCTGATAGCCCTTATTGGAGAACTTTTGACGAAAAGCATCCTGCTTTTGCTGCTGATTCTCGTAATGTCAGACTTGGATTGGCAGCAGATGGATTTAATCCATTCAGGACTATGTCCATAGCACACAGTACATGGCCTATTATGTTGATTCCATACAACTTACCTCCTTGGTTGTGTATGAAGGAAACTTTTTTCATTTTATCTGTGCTAATTGATGGTCCAAAAGGTCCTGGAAATAAAATTGATGTTTATATGCAGCCGTTGATTGATGAATTAAAACAATTATGGAGTGAAGGTGTGCTAACCTATGATGCATCGTGTCGACAAATGTTCAAACTACATGCAGCATTATTATGGACTATCAATGATTTTCCAGCATATGCTAATCTGTCGGGTTGGAGCACTAAAGGTGAGAAAGCATGTCCTTGCTGTATGGAAAATACGGTATCTAAATGGTTGTCTCATAGTAGAAAGTTTTGTTACATGGGTCATCGGCGATACTTGCCCAGTACTCATAGATTTCGAAGGGATAGGATATCGTTTAATGGGAAAGCAGAATTGGGACCACCTCCAGCTTGCTTGTCTGGTGTTGATATAAAAAGACAATTAGAAAATGTTCTTACCGAGTATAAGATGGAAGACCTTCAGAGAAGAGTGAATAATTCTGAAATGACAAATCAAGCAAACAGTTGGAAGAAAAAAAAGCATTTTCTTTGAACTACCATATTGGGAGCATAACTTGATTAGACATAATCTTGACGTCATGCACATTGAGAAGAATGTATGTGATAATATACTCTGGACATTGTTAGGGGATTCGAGAAAATCAAAAGATTCATTGAAGGCTCGACTTGATTTGGGGGATATGAAAATAAGGAAAGCTTTGCATCCTCAACAACGAGGTGCTAACAAATTGTATTTACCTCCTGCATGCTTCTCAATGAACAAAGATAATAAAGATGTCTTTCTTAGTGTGTTGAAGAAAGTGAAGTTACCGGATGGTTATGCATCAAATATTCGACGGCGTGTTCACATGAAAGAGTGGAGCATTTCAGGTTTGAAAAGTCATGATAATCATATTTTGATACAACAATTGCTTCCTCTTGCTGCTAGAAGGGCTTTGCCAAAAAATGTTGTTGTTACTTTGATTGAGTTAGCAAACTTTTTCAAGCAACTGTGCTCCAAAGTGAATACTGCAGAAGACTTAAAGTCTATTCAACATCGAGTTGTGCTTACACTGTGCCATCTTGAGAAAATTTTCCCACCTTCATTCTTTGACATAATGGAGCATTTGCCCATTCATCTTGCTCAAGAGGCATCTTTAGCGGGACCGGTATAATTTCGATGGATGTATCCTATTGAAAGGTATTACTAAGTCACTTATAACGTAATGCTCTTTTAACTTCCATTCTTATCAATGAATATCTACTTAGAAAGATTTCGGATTCTATAGGTATTTACTAACTCTGAAGAGATATGTGCGCAACCGTGCACACCCGGAGGCTTCTATTGCTAAGGGATATCTACTGGAAGAGTGCATAAATTTTTGCTCAAGAAATCTTGATGAGGTCGAAATTAAAATTAATCGAGGACCTTGAAATAAGGATGGTACCTCTAGTGAAGGAGAGCATTTTGAACTTGATCATGTCTCTTGGGTTCAAGCACATAGATATGTGCTAGTTAATACACCTTCTGTTGATCCCTTTCGAGAGTAAGATATGCATCATCATTTCTTTTTCTAAGCAACTTACTGAGTTTGACTCGCATTGTTAGTAATGTCTTTTAATGTCTTCTCACACAGGAAGCATCTAAATGAACTTCAACGTCAAAGGCCTCGTTCTACCATTCATGAAATCCATAAAGAGCATAACAAAACCTTCCATGAATGGTTTCGAAGTCATGTAAGTCTTAGTTATCCATTGAAGTGCTATCATTATACTGACTTTCAAATCTAACTATATGTTCCTGTAGGTTTACTCCTTACAAGAGACCTCAAATGTATCATTGTCCAAGGAAATCATCAATTTAGCTAATGGGCCTAAATCGGGCGCACATCGTTATAAATCTTATAGTGTTAATGGCTTCAAATTTCGAATCAAAGACACCGATAAGCACAAAACAACTCAGCAATGTGGTGTTATTTTGAAGGCTGATACCATGAGCTATGCTAGTGCACGAGATAAAAATCCTCTTTCGGGCAATGTCACATTTCTTGGAGTGTTAACAGATATAATTCAAATTCGTTATGTCAATGACATGACTTTTATGTTGTTCAAGTGTGATTGGGTTGATAATCGGATTGGAAAGAAGTGTGATGAATTTGACTTCACCTTGGTTAATTTTAATTATCTATTATATAAAGATAATCATGTGGATGATGAACCTTTCATTTTAGCAGAACAAGCTGAGCAAGTTTGTTATGTTCAAGATCCAATGGATGAAGATTGGCATGTTGTGCTTAAAATGACAATGAGAGATACATATGATTTCACTTCCAAAAGTTCATCTACCGCAAACATGGTGCCACAAGTTGAGCTATATACACAACAAGAATTTGATGAAAGAGGTTATTTTCGTGAGGAAGATGTTCAATGGGTTAGGCAAGGAGTTGAAGGCACAACAATTATCATTAATAGAGAAGACAATGATGATGGGATGGATGATATTGATTGACTATTCTTTTGGGTATGCCCTTTTGTTTTTTTATTCTATCATTTTGTATCTTATTTTGGTTTTGCGGGGCATTTGTGGTAAGTAGTTGCTTTTTTTGGTGGTGCTCTAGAAGGCATTAGTTGTTGTGTTCGTTTTTCCGTTCCTCTTTCACAATCGTTCGAGGGGGGGGAATCGGTTATTTTCGTGAGGAAGATGTTCAATGTGTTAGGCAAGGAGTTGAAGGCACAACAATTATCATTAATAGAGAAGACAATGATGATGGGATGGATGATATTGATTGACTATTCTTTTGGGTATGCCCTTTTTTTTTTATTCTATCATTTTGTATCTTATTTTGGTTTTGCGGGGCATTTGTTATATATCCCCCTCGAATGGGTGTAACAATAATTTTTTATGAATGACGTATATAGTTTGGTCTTTTGTGTTTTTCTTAAACGGATTGTGATTTTTTTTATATGCATATGTTTCATATTATGATGTGTACGAAATGATGTTAACACGGTTATCTATTTTTGTTTTTTTGTAGGTAACTATGCCACCAAAGAGACTTCGAGACATTTCAATGGAGAGTATAATACAACGGGAAGTAGAATCTCGACGACAGTCGACATCTTCCCAAACTCAGACAAATAACGGAGAGCAAGGTATGTACATAAATAAGATGACTTTATTAATTAATATTTAAAGTTGTTTTCTCATTTGTTTATTTGTTTTCCAGATGATGGTGGTACGTCAAAGGTTGTAAAAGGTCGTGGATCAGCTCGCACTATTCGGGAGTGAGGAACAGGGCAAAGGTTGCATGTAGAGTTTAACTCTCAGTGGCAACCAATAAATGCAAACAAAGATAAATTTACCTCCCAACTTGGAATCATAGCAAAGAATGGCAACATGGCTCCGTTGACTTGTCCGCGATGGCAAAACATGCCACAACACCTGTTAGATGACATTTGGAAAGAAGTAAAGGTGAGTAATTTACATGAAATTCTTGGGCTATAACACATTTTTTTCTATCTATATTAATCTATTATGATTTGTGGTTGTAGGATAATACAGATGTTCCTGATGAGTATAGAGTTCATTGTCTAAAAGCAGTTGGGAATCTTTGGAGAGATTGGAAAGCTCGTGTCAAGAGAGAGTATTACAAGAAATTTGATACAGATGAGGATCGGTTAGCTTTCACTCCTCCTAGAGTTAACCCGGACCAGTGGCCTATTCTTGTAGCTTATTGGGGGACGGAAGAAGCCAAGGTATATGTCTAACTCAACACATGCTATATATACCAAAATAGTTATTTTTAAGTAGTTATAATTACTTAATACGTAAACTTTTGAAATTGTTTGTATCATAGGGAGTTGCAGAGAAGAATAAGGTAAACCGTGCACAACAGGTTGCACTTCATCGGACAGGTCGTACGTCGTTTGCCCAGAAACGAGAAGAGGTAAGTTTTGCATAACTATGTATATGTCTTTATCTATATGCTATTTATTTATTAGTTATGAAGATACTACTTCAATTGAGATATGAAGGACGTGGTTGTCTTTTTATTATGTTACCATTGCATTGCTAAGAAATGAGATGTGTTTATTTTTTATGATGTTTTTGGTAAGTAACTTCACTTTTTAAGTACTTGTACATCATGATAAAGCTTTACATTAGTTGTTTTCTTTTCTTTTTTTGGTTAGATGATAAGAAAGGGCGAACAAACTGATCGTATTAGTGTCTTCATCAAAACTAGAACAAAAAGTAATGGAGAAATAGGTGATAGTGAAAGTGCAGAAATTATAGTAAGTTCTACATTTCTTTGAACCTATATTCATCTAGTATGTACGAATTTATTTTGCTTATTGTTTTATCTTCTTTAACTTGTTATTTGTTTTGATAATTTTGTAGAGTCAATTTAATGAGGGTTTGTCTCAATTTACACAAGAGCAATAAACTCAAGAAGTGAGAGAAGAGGTATTTGGAAACGTAATGGGACCTGATCATCGTGGCTATGCTCGGACATACGGTTATGGTCCATCTCCGATTGACATTCACGGATGCAGCAGCTCATCTGATAATCAATTGAGGGAGCAGTTTAGTGCCTTACAGCAAGCACACAATAATTTGAATGCTGCTCACAACAACTTGCAGGATGAATACAACAACTTGAAGATGACGCATGCTGAAGTCATTTCCTTTCTACAGGAGACGTTTCCAGAATTTGCATAGCGGCAGGCAAACAGATCGGTATTCACATATTTCCATAAAAGTTGAAAGTTTCGGATGATTCATATTTTAACTTGCGTTTGGTATTTTTTTTTTCAATAGGTTCCAGATGCTTCAAGTGGACATCAAAGTCGTTTTCATCGTGATAGTCATGGAACAAATAATATCACACGTGACCCATCAGATGAGGAACATGAGTACGTATAAACAATCTTATTTGTTCAAAAATAAATAATCTTATTAAATGAATATTATCTAAGTTACAAATTTATTCTTGCAGGTAAGTTCAAGTTTTGTGGTTTGCACTTATGTGGAGGTTGATGAACTCTTAGTTTTGTGGTTTGCACTTATGTGGAGTTTGATGAACTCTTAGAGATGTTTAACTATTGCTTATTATTAGATGTGTTAAAATATGTGAATTATGATACAGTTATATTTGATTTGTTTATTACAATATGTTTAAAACCACTTATATGAGATGCTTTTATATTTCAAATTACCTTTATATCAATATGGAATGCATATAATTATTGAAATGTTGTGGAATAATATTTTTTGAGGCAGATGAACTGAATTTGTGAACAGTAAATGCGGATTAAACAAAAACAAATTGGTGGTGAAAATAAAAAAGTTTTTTACGGCGGTTTAAAAACCGTCGTAAATAAAAATCGTAGCAAACATATACGGCGGTTTCTTGTTCGCCGTAAAACAACTGTAACATTTTACGGCGGTTTAATGTTCGACGTAAAACTATTTTTTGCGGCGGTTTCAGTGGTCGACGTAAAAAATTTTTATACAGCGGTTATTGCGTTCGCCGCAAAAAACTTTTTACGGCGGTTACGAAGTTCGACGCAAAAAATATATATGCGGCGGTTTAAAACCGCCGTAAAAAGGTGTGGCAAATGCAAACTCAATTTCGTTGTATTTTTTTACGTCGAACATAGAAACCGCCGTAAAAGGTTATTTACGGCGGACAAAAACCGCCGTAAAACCTTTTACTGCGGTTGCTTTTACGGCAGACAGAAACCGCCGTATAACCGCCGTAAAAGGGTATTTACGGCGGTTTCTGTCCGCCGTAAATAGTATATTCTGTTGTAGTGAATCTTTCCTTACTTTGTTGTTAAATAAAACAAGCTCTTTATTTAATCTCTATCCATTAAACAACCTAGAACAAGCTCTCTGAGTTTAATTCAATGGATGCATTATGATAAGAAAGATAGGTTGATCTAAGCAACAAACACACAAGCTCGGATTATTTAACTTAGGTTATATTCTCCAATTGTAATCTCTGATCACAATTTTGCTACTAATGATTAGAAATTCAAGACAAGTACGGATCAAGATTTCTAGTCTAGCAATAAATCACAACCAGATTATATTCAGTTGGCCACTCAACTACAATCTGCAAGCAATCATAAGCATTAAATATGGGAGAATACAAGCAACTTCAATTAGAGAATTGGATAACAAGTCCTTACACAATCAACTTACAAAAACCATATCAGGGGCTTTGAAATCACCCTCAACCAATTCAGATTCAGTTACACATGTTTAAGAACGTGGTAAATACAATACAACATGGACACATTCCAGAAAATGAAAGGGAAGGGAAAAAACTTAGCAAATTTGATGTAATTCTCTTTGGATTGTAGTTCTTCCTCTTTCCAAGCTTACTTTCTCCTTCAAGAACTCCAGGAGATGAAAGAATTCCAGAGCTGCAGCCTCCTCCACGTTCTCCCCTCTTCAAGTTATCAAAATAAAACCCTAAAAATGTGTTTAAATACTCTGCTACAGTGACTTGCTACAGTGCCCCGTATTATACATGCTACAGTGGCTTGTGGAATTATATTTCTATACATCTCACACTGTTTTGATTACAACTTTTGGTACAATGAATGGATTTATAAACCGTAAATTTCTCCAGAAAATAGACTTCGAGAGCTTTCCAACGGTATATAATATGTCCTCGGGTTCATTGTATATAAATACAATTAAATCCGAGAAGATGGTTGACTAGCAGAGGTGAAAATGAAGGGTTTTACTCCATTTTTGTGCAAGTTGCTCCAAAACTCCTACAAACATCAAAACCACACAAAAACATAAAAATACCAAGGAATATAGCAAACAAACATGGACGAATTGATAATAAAAGTAATACATAAATAGACACCTATCAAATTCCCCCACACTTAGACTTTGCTAGTCCTCGAGCAACTAAAATGACACGAAACAAAACTAAACCGAAACAGAATCAAAGAAAAATTAAAACACACAAATGCTTCAACTTGCAAATAGGCCTCAAAGATTGTACTTAATTACAACCCAAGGACAACTTCAAAATAATGCACTTGATCAAGAATTTCATCTCAAGGATTAGTTTCGCTTCACTTCAATTCCTCAAGTGTGTGTGTGTAGAGCCATTCTCATCTAATCACTTGTAACCCGATGAGTTTATGCATAAAAATGAATCATATTTAATATTGAAGATGTGTGTATAAATGAACTCCATAGTCCTGCTTTTCAAGTCACTCTCCACTAATGTAGACATGCACAAGACCAAGGATCAAGTAGGACTTTATTAAGCTTGTAACGTTTGGCTTGGGTGAAGGTATGATAAAGGATAATAATTTGGCTCAAATCACCCACAAACAGATAAATCATTCAAGACTATGTAGAGTTCAACCCTATAAAACAACTTCATTTCAATTCACCAGGTTACTCCCCCAAACTTATTTAGAACACTCAATCTTTTCTTTTCTTTCTTTTTTTTTTTTTTTGCAGAAAACAAAAGAAAACTACACCCCTACACTTTGTTCATTCTTTTTAAGAACACTTAAGGGTATAGATCTCTTATTCTTCTTCTTTTTTTTTCTTTTTTTCTTTTTTTTCTTCTTTTTTTTTTATTACACTTCCCCTCCCCCACACTTAAAACAACACATTGTCCTCAATGTGTAAGTACGTGGACGATAAGTACAGATTGTCTTTTTTTTCTTTTTTTTTCTTTTTTTACAAACATAATAGAACTCACTAGCATTGCTCATGACACATCCCAACCTCCTCTAACTTCCCAAAACCAGAACATAGCTCAAAATTTTATTGTGAACGATCTATATGCTCATAGGTAAGGGATAAACTGTTTGGAACAAATTCATTTGAGGTTAGGAAATCTTTAGTGAGATAACAAAGAAAAAGGCTTACAAAGGCTCAAAGGGGTAACTAGGGATCAATTTCAGTCAAGGTTGGCTATAAGGCTCAAACCAAAGATGGCCTAAATCATTTCCCCAATGTTGCACAGTCTAGGATTTCGCCTCGAGTGACCATCAAACAAGTTCTAGAATTCATTGAAATCTGAAGAAACATTTAAATTAAATAAACTTTCTCTAAGTGAACAAATAACTCAGTGATAATAGCTCAGTGCTCAATGTTGCGTAAGGAATCAAAAGCAAAGCGAAAACCAATAAACATTTCACGCACACAGATCCATGCATCATTTATCATTTTCCAAGAGTTATTCTTAATTCAATCATTATCTTGTCATCGACACACAAAATGCAAGAAAAGAGGTACGTGGCGTTGTTACACCTGAGTCAAGATTGTATATTTCAACAATCCTTAGGACCAGTAGCCCGCAGACTTAAGGTTTCCAGCCTATATACCTTAATTATGAAAGAACAAAACAAGATACAAGACACTTCAAACAACATGAAATAAACAAAATACAGATTTATGTAGAGAGAATGCGTTTCAAGGGTTAAAGAAAACCCCATATTCTGCCATTCTCAACTTTTTTCCACAATTTTTTTTAATCGAAACTGATAAAGATAAAAAACACATAACAACTTCTAAATTACATAAAACTAAACTTACTCATAAAATAACAAAGTCCAACAAGCCAGCAAACAAAAACAAGTCAGTTAGAATGGGTCTAAAAAGTTTAGAAGTTAGCCTCCTTATTCAGCCATTATGGATTGAAGAGATCCAGAATGCATTTCAAGAGAACTTGAACTTTTTAAGCTACCACTCTAAAAATCGAGATTAGAAAATATTACTGGGACGAAAGAAATAACCTGAAAAAGCTCAAAAAAATGACATGAAAAATCTCAAATAAACACACTAAAAAGAAAGCAAACAAAAACGAAGCAAACAGCAAATAGAGATTACAGATGGAGGGTTAAATCCAGTTGACGCCTTTTGTTGCCTTCTCCAAACCAATTTATCCGAGCCATTGTTGGATCAGGTGAATAGACGAATTCTTGTAGTTTGTCAATTAACTCTCCTGTAGCTGAAGCTGTAACCAGCATTGCCTTGCTGACGGTGAGATGAAATTTTTTTCTACAGCTTGATCAAGAAAGGACAACAAACCATCAAAAAAATTTATTAACATTTAACAAACCAATGGGTTTCCGATGGATGTTTAGCTGTGCCCAAGAGGTGATTTGAAATATCTCCTCTAATGTACCATAACCACCAGGCAAAGTATAAATGCATCGGACTTAACAACCATATGTGCAATACGCTCATGCATGCTAGAGACCTGTAACTCTTCTCCGATTGTATTGCCTACGATATCTCGTACAGCTAATGGTTTAGGGATAATGCCGAGAACTTTACTCCCTCCTAGGGATGCAGCTGTCGACACACACCCCATTAACCCAAGACTACCCCCTCCATAAATCAAATTAATACCCCTCGCAGCCAATGTCCTACCAAGATCAAGAGCTGCTGTGGTAAAATCTCCATCTTTACCAAATTGCGATCCGCAAAATACGCATATATTGCGGAATCGCCGAATTGGTGTTTTCTCCATTTCTACAAGTGCTTTAAACTTGTGTAAGACAGTGATGCACGTTAGGTATTATACAATTCAAGTGCAAGACAGGTTATGAAATGACATTTCAAAATATGCAGCATGGATATATACACACGTAAAACTCTCAAATTTGACACATGGGGACATAATTTCGATGGGGGTTTGACAAAACCTCCACACTTGTCGCCACGTGTGCATGAAAAATGGAGATAAACTTTCGGTGAGGTTTGAAAAAAACCGCCACACTTGTCTCCCACGTGAAGCATGAAAAGTAAAGATATACTTTCGGCGGAGGTTGACAAAACCTCCACACTTGTCTTCCACGTGTGCTTATATCATGGGGTAGTCATCTGGTTTGTCAAAAAGAAAACTTGAAATTAAAACAAACAAAATCAACAAACAACAACAATACAAAAAACAACATTGATAATCAGATCAAACGAAACAAGAAAGAAATAACATTCGACAACAACAACACACATTCAAATATACAAGTAGTTGTGATTGTGGCTCACATCTTCCTCTAGTTTTACGTCCAGTAACGGTTGAAACGCCTTCTATGAGTCGGGGATTTGCTTCCCATCCAGTTTTCTTATAAACTGGCAAACAGGGTCGTTTTTAGTCAGATCCCTAGACTATAACACTGCAATTCATCACGAAATTGTGTCCATAGATTAAGCAATTCACGCTGAACAAGTCCACAAGAATGTGACTCGAGAGTTAACAAAACATTATCCAGCGACTCATTACTCAAACCATTCTTAATAAATGAAAGTTTATCTTCTCTATTCCTGGACGAAAAACCTAATGAACGACAAGTCTGGTTACAATTCCATCTAGCACATTTATAACATACTTGTAACCTTTTCGCTCTTCGCCTCTTGGCGTAGTAGCTCTTTCCTAGACCAGGCATGTATTTTGCGAGATTAATGTCCGGCTCACCGGACAATCTAACCTTGTCTTCGATAAGCCATCGGATATCAGCAGGCACATTTAGGAGCATCAATGCCCAAAGTCTAGTCATCCGTACTTTATAAATTTTAAACACAGCATTTTGAGGAAGTGAAGGAAAATATTTACGAAGGTTCGACAAAAAGATATCTGCATCCATTAAAGAGGAGAAAAGAAGAGATATTACCGATAATGCGATCGGGTTTGTTTTTCTCCAAGATATGCACGTTCCAAACCTTTGGCGAATGACTTCAACTTCAGTTTGGATGTTTCCACAAGCTGCTGCACAAATGAGCTCAAAGCACAGAGTAATCAAATTAAACAAAAGAAAGGAAAAGAAAAGAGCAAAAACGAAAATAAAGACACATAAAAGAGATAACAACACAATAGCAAACAAAAGTCAAAAACAAGTAAAAAATATAAAAACAGATGAGACAGATGGCAAAGAGAGATAAAACCTGATCAATTTGATGGCCTACGAAAGCAATCTCCTTGAGACACAAAAATCGATCATTATTACCTTATTTTATTTTTCTTTTCTTTTCTTTTATTTATTTTTCAAAAACATTGGGTTGCCTCCCAATAAGCGCTTGGTTTAATGTCCTCAGCCCGACGTTGGTCCATCATGGGAGGGTCCAATCTTCGATGTGCTTCACTAGTGGGCTTGGATCCTCTTCTAAACAAGATACGGTAATGCAATATGGATGGCCTGTTTTTTTTTGGCTTTCAACAATTGTCCACTCAATAGCTATTTTGTGATCTGTAAGTATTCGGACCGAGCTTATCTTCTTGTATTCGGGCAAGGCCCATTTCCATTGTAACTCGCAACAGTATCAGTATCACCAAGAAATGCCATAATCAAATGACCTGAAGTGACTTAAGCTCCAAGGTATTGGCTTTCATCACAGAAGGAAGAAGTTCTCATAGATAAAGGCAATTCAATGTACGAAAAATCATACATTTGTGGTGATAGCTATAGTCTCATCCAAGGCTTGTCACAGCTTCCTCCACTTCTTAGACACTTGTTATCAGCTTTCTGGTTATTTGAAATTTTCTTAGTCATTATGTGTTCACTAATAGCCACACACCACTCCATTCTTGCGAGTTAACTCAAAAACATTGTTGTGGCAGAGAATCAACAACGTCAACTGCAAAAACAGAATGTAAGTCACTAGAGTACCTCATTGCCTCAAAATTATTGAAACATATCACTTGCCATCAAACTCTATGATGAGAGTGTCATCACGAACATCAATCTTGGTTCTAACAGTTTTCGAGAATGGTCTCCCCATAAGAATCTGTGTTGGATTAGGAGATGTCTCATCCTCTATTTCAAGAACATAAAAGTCTACTTTGGAAAAGCAATTGATTCATCTGCACAAGCACATCTTCCACAACTATTTTGGTATATGCATTAAAACGATCAGCAATTTGAATGGTAATACCAATTTTCACAAAAGGTCCAAGATTTAAAGAAGCATAAATAGATATGGCATGGGAACGTACATGGATTTTGCACTTTGGAAGGAATTGCCTTTGAACATACGCTGAAACATTCGTCCCCACACTTTACTTTCTCATTTCCCTTCAACTTTCTCTTGTTGGTGCATAACTCCTTGAGAAATTTTGCATAACGAGGTACTTGCTTAATAGCATCCAGAAGCGGTATATTTACCTCGATCTTGCGAAAAGTTTCCAGGATTTCCTGTTCTTGTTACTCCTTCTTTGATTTTGCAAATCTGCTAGGAAAAGGTGGAGGAGTAACATATGAAGGAATTTGAGTTTTAAGGTCTATCTTAGAAGATGATGTTTTGTTCATGGTTGGGATTTGGTTGTCATCTCCTTCATCGTTTCTGATTTACCGGTAAGGACATCTAATTGCCTCAACTTCGCAAAGTTATCGTATAGCAGATCGCTTGGATCTGATCACCGTTTGAGAAGATAATTTTTCTGAGTCTTGGCCCTCGAATTTGCTCATGCTAGTAGCCAATTGTCCCATTTGATTTGCCAGGTTTTGGATACTTGCCACAGTTTCCTGCTGGAATTGCTTTGTGTTAGTGGCAAGTGCATTAACAATATCTTCGAGAGACATACCTGAGTTTGGCGAAGCTGGTTGCGGTGCTGGATGTGGCATTGGTGGTGGTTGCATTTGAAATGGTTGCTGCACTCTAGGTTGATTGAAACTTTGTGGCCGATTGGGTATCACATTTGGAGTGATTGGAGTGATTGGTTGATGATTCCAGTAACTGAAATTATGTTGATCTTCCCATCCAGCATTGTAAGGGCTAGAGAAAGGATTATACCATTGCCTCGTTTGTCCTGGAAATCCACCCATGGCATTGGCTTGTTCCATATATTCTTCTTGTAAAGTTGGATACATGTCGATTCGATGCTCCATCGTAGAATATATCCCACATTCATAAGATTTTTGCATATCTCCTACAGCCATGTTTTCCACAAGAGAGGTTAGCTCAGAAAGTTGTTGTTCAATGTTCGGAGTGCTTACCTCATTTACTCTCCATGGTACTTGTGGCTCAAATCCGCTACTGAATTGATAGAAGTTTACTGCCATGTTGTCTAAACACAAACAATCAGAAAAGAAAAACAAAGAAAATATGAATCAACAATGAAAACAAAATAACAAATCGATTAGAAAATCAATCCCCGGCAACGGCGCCAAAAACTTGATGCGTTCGAAACTAGCAAGTATACTAGTCGCACAAGTAATAAAGTGATAAGATATCGTTCCCACGAGGATTGATTCTAATTGAATTTGTTATTTCCAGCAACAATAAACTAAACAGGGGGGGATTTTTGTTGAATGCTTTACTAAATGAAATAAGAATGCAATTAAGAATAACAAAACAGAAAGTAAATTTGAATGAAAAATCAATGGGAGAAAGCTGGTTAAGGGATCCTTCTCTACCACAAGATATGGATTTGCGAATTAATTGTAGAATTGTCATCTAATTACAGCATTGAAGTTATCAACCGTAGATAATAACAAGCTCTATTACCCCAATCTTTCCTTACTTTGTTGTTAAATAAAACAAGCTCTTTATTTAATCTCTATCCATTAAACAACCTAGAACAAGCTCTCTGAGTTTAATTCAATGGATGCATTATGATAAGAAAGATAGGTTGATCTAAGCAATAAACACACAAGCTCGGATTATTTAACTTAGGTTATATTCTCCAATTGTAATCTCTGATCACAATTTTGCTACTAATGATTAGAAATTCAAGACAATTACGGATCAAGATTTCTAGTCTAGCAATAAATCACAACCAGATTATATTCAGTTGGCCACTCAAATACAATCAGCAAGCAATCATAAGCATTAAATAGGGGAGAATACAAGCAACTTCAATTAGAGAATTGGATAACAATTCCTTACACAATCAACTTACAAAAACCATATCAGGGGCTTTGAAATCACCCTCAACCAATTCAGATTCAGTTACACATGTTTAAGAACGTGGTAAATACAATACAACATGGAGACATTCCAGAAAATGAAAGGGAAGGGAAAAACTTAGCAAATTTGATGTAATTCTCTTTGGATTGTAGTTCTTCCTCTTTCCAAGCTTCCTTTCTCCTTCAAGAACTCCAAGAGATGAAAGAATTCCAGAGCTGCAGCCTCCACCACGTTCTCCCCTCTTCAAGTTATGAAAATAAAACCCTAAAATGTGTTTAAATACTCTGCTACAGTGACTTGCTACAGTGCCCCGTATTATACATGCTACAGTGCTTGTGGAATTATATTTCTATACATCTCACACTGTTTTGATTACAAATTTTGGTACACTGAATGGATTTATAAACCGTAAATTTCTCCAGAAAATAGACTTCGAGAGCTTTCCAACGGTATATAACATGTCATCGGGTTCATTGTATATCAATACAATTAAATCCGAGAAGATCACTGACTAGCAGAGGTGAAAATGAAGGGTTTTACTCCATTTTTGTGCAAGTTGCTCCAAAACTTCTACAAACATCAAAACACACAAAAACATAAAAATACCACGGAATATAGCAAAGAAACATGGACGAATTGATATAAAAGTAATACATAAATAGACACCTATCGGTTACTTTAGCCAAAAGAAGGGGGTCACAGTGTTAATTTCCCTATATGCTTCTTTATCAGAACCTCTGTGGGTTGTTTCCTGTAGCAAATCCAAAAAAAAAAAAAAGAGTGTGGCAAAGGAAATGAATGATTAAAGGGTAAATTGCTATGTTTACGGGATATTAATATTATTACACTTTCAAGTTCATTGTTATGTTAGCAATCACCAATGGCGAGCTGCTGGTTGGATTAGGCTGTCTGTTTTGTCATTAGTTGTCGCTGACTAGAACGGGTTCATAATATAGGGCTTTTTGTTGATACCTGTAACATCCCGGCCTGCGGTCCCCATAAATCCTCAAGAGGTGGCCTCCACACAGTCTCAAGCAGTAGAGCTCATGTGCACCTTCGAGAGTTGGCTCTCACAAAGTCTCAAGAGGTGGCCCCCACGCGTGCACAAAGCCTAATACCTCGGCCAACTGTTGGATATTGTCTGCTTTGGACACACAGTCCGTCACGGTTTTGCTTTTCGGGCTTTGCAACCCAAAATACCTCGAACAGCTTAAGGAGCTCACAAGGTATTTAAGCACATATCATATCATATTCCCAAGCGATGTGGGATGTTACATTCACCCCTCCTTAGGAATCAAGCGTCCTCGCTTGATTGGGCTTATATCCTCAGGGTGACATCCCCCACTTCCGGTTGGACTAGGCTCTGATACCATTTGTAACATCCCGGCCCGAATATGGCATTTTGCACTTGTGTGTGGCACTTCGTGGTCTCGCATGTAGCACTTTGCACCATGTGTGGCACTTTGTGGTCCCCATAAACCCTCAAGAGATGACCTCCACACAGTCTCAAGCGGTAGAGCCCATGCGCGCCTTCGAGAGGTGGCCCCCAAAAAGTCTCAAGGGATGGCCCCAACGCGTGCGCGAAGCCCAATACCTCGGCCCACTGTTGGATATTGTCCGCTTTGGACACACAGTCCGTCACGGTTTTGCTTTTCGAGCTTTGCAACTCAAAAGGCCTCCAACAGCTTAAGGAGCTCACAAGGTATTTAAACACATATCATATCATATTCCCAAGCGATGTGGGATGTTACATTGAGAATTTGTAAGAAGACCAGACTGAAAATCGATTTTTAAGTGTCTTAATAAATTCAAAAATCCTAAGCTGTTCCTTAAACCTCTACAGAAATCTAGGCAATAATAATTTCTAGTAATTAATCATGCTATCTAACTAAGGGGAATACAATCTTACCTTGAAATTCTCTGAGTTTTAAAGCCTCCACCTAACTTTCACGTTCAAAACCCTAATTTTAATGCTATAATATTGCTTATATACTAGAGGAGGTGATGGTATTCCAAAAGAGATAAAACTAAACCACTATTTATCTATTCTAATTTAAATATAAATAAAACTCTTTTTCTTTTATTATTATTATTATAATTATTATCCTAGACCAATCTCTCATAATGACTATTATAGCCCTAGAATAATTACGGTTGTTACAATACCGTTCTATGCGGACCTCATCTGGCCATTGGGAGCCCAACGAAACTACCTCTCTTTACATCTCAATCTCATCATGTACGTAAAATATTGGGCTATAGGTCTTCAGAATCTACTAACCTTGTCACTTTTTTCCATGCCCGATCGATGGAATACATACCCCAAAATTTAAATATTAAGTTATTCAATTTCACCCCTGTTTTCTAACTCTTTAATCTCCTTTTCTAAATTCACTGATAAAAAATTTCAATTTTTTCTCACTAAACCCCAACAAATTCCCAAATTAATTTTTTAGTGTATGAATGATTTTACTTATTCCATGTTATATTTCAAAGCAACTTTTCCTTAAAAATGCAGTTTCTCCTAGATACGTTAGTGACTAACACAACTTCTTTGATACTCACTGATATGATGATACTTAAAGAAAGGAAGCTCACTTAAGATCTTTTCATCATGTAAATAAACTCGTATTTCTCTCTTATTTATTATTATTCCAATTTATCTCTATAATCGTTTTGGAGATGATATATATATATATATATATATATATATATTTTCTTTCGCAATTTTGATATAGTTCTTGATCAATGTTAATAAATTGAAAGGAAAAGTGAATCCAGGCCGGTTTAGATGTTACAAACAAAATACCCTATTTTTACGGCAACAATTTTTCAATAAGCAAAAATAAGATGAGCTCTATAGAAGACCGAGAAATAATCATGAATATGCAAATATGACACCTTATTTAGAAATAAAAAGAGATTTTTTTTCCACAAAATAAAATATGATTAAATGCATTAATCCTTATAAATCAAGGGTTATTGTCACAGACCTCCCCTACCTTTTGGACTTATTTTATCAAAATAGACCGTTTGCATTTTGTCGTAAATTTAGTCCTTATGTTTTTAAAAACTCATCACATACCTCCCTTCTGTTAATTCCCTCGTTAAGTTTTTGTAAATATATTGCAATTAGAGGGGTAATGCAGTCATTTCATCCAACACACTTAACAGTATAAAAGGAAGTCAAAAAAAATTTAATGGTTGAACCCCACCCTACCCCACTTTCTCTGTTGATTTCACTTGACTTAACCCTCCCTTTCTCTCTCGACTGTTTTCCTTCCCGCGTCGTATACATGACCTCCCAGCTACCTTCTGCTTCAAGAAACGCCATTGAAACCAGTTGAAGGCGTCGTCTAGGGTGACAGGTAAGCAAACGTTGTCGTCTGTTTTGGTGTGTATAACATGCGGGAGGTGCTATTTTGCTGTGTTAATGGGTTTATTTTAAAAAAAAAACTTTTTTTTGGAATTTTCACAACAATTTGAACTATTATATACGATTTGGTAGTGTAATATTTGGTTTCTATTCTCGGATTATGCTCTTGGAAACAAAACCCTAGGAATGTCCTGTGACAAAAATTAGAGCTTTTCAAAATTGATGCACTATAATGATAGATCGAATCATTTTCTTGCTATTTCTATTGGTATTGATACATGCATGCTTGAAAAGTTTCAATTTTTCTTTAAGCGGATGCATGCTGCATTATTTGTTTCTTCTGTTTATGATGGTCATTTATGTATTAGACAATAATTGTTGCTTTAGAATGTTTTGTTATCACTAAGTTTTGTGCCATGCACGCTATGTAATATTTATCTGCATGCATGGAGCCGGACATATCCCGTATGTAAATGCTATATGTAGTTTGAAGTTCAGTCGAGTAGATGCAACAGGTAGATAATTGTAATCTATAATTCAAAATAATGCATGGATTTTGTTTTATGTAATCGTGTTCTTAACTATTATTTTGCTTGTTTCCTTGTGTTTTTTTTTTTTTTGATAATATCTGTTGATGCATAAGGCTAGTAAGATGGTTGAATTTTACTTAGCATATGAGGCTTTGGGTCGTAGGATTCCAATCGGGTATATAGACCCTGATAGGATATCTAGGATAGGGTTATTTCAAGCTGCTTGTCACTACTGTGATGTTGGGGATCATCCAAATAGGCTAGTGAAGTTGACAGTGTGTTTACCCTGGAGTGGTGAGGATGTGGTTATTGATAATGATGCAAAGTGTTTAGAAGTATTAGACTATATGAAACTTGGGGGATTTTTACTATAACAATCTCTATAGAGATTATTCGAAGTGTCTTGGATCCAATGCACCCTGAAAACCGAGTTCGAAATAACTCAGAGGTGCCTCAAGAACCTCAATTGAGTGATAGGCAGATTGAAAATGAATCTGAAATAGTTAACTTAGATGGAGATGAGTTTGAGGGGCCAAATAGGGGTGGGGTAAATGACCTTGAAGCCAATTCAGATCTACATACTGAGCTTAATCTTTCAACAGATTCTGATTTAAATTATAGGCCCGATAGTGATGCTGAAATTCAGCATGATTATAGTAGGGTAAGAAGTAGTTTTGAAGAGGGCTACTCTAGTGATGACTTGTCAAATTATCAATCTAATGGAGAAAAGTTTGAAAAAATTGTGAGTAGCTTAGATGATGAAGTGTTTAGTGCTAGGATGGCTAGGGTTCATAGGAAGAACATGTACAAGCCTAGGTTAGAGGGAGTTGTGGAATTAAAGGTTGGTCAGACCTTTGAAAATCACCAATATTTTAGGGATGTCCTTAGGGAATATGCTATTCAAAAGGGTATTCAGCTTAAAAGGTTAAAAAATGAGAAACAGAGAGTGTCTGTTAGATGTGCTTTTAAAGGTTGTCCTTGGAGGATTCATGCCTCCACCACACATGACTTAATTACATACAAAATAAAGTCCTTGTACCCTGACCATGAATGTGAGAAACAAAATGATACATCTGAATGCACTTATATTTGGATAGCTAATAAGTATGAAGAGCATTGTAAGGATAACCCTAACCTAACAGTTGAATGGTTAGAAAAATCTCAAAAAAAGGTTTGGAATTCAACCAGCAAAACAAAAATTGTATAGGGCTAGAGTTAAGGCTCTTGAATTGGTAGGTAAGCACCATCAGAAGGCCCTTAATCTGCTGCATAAATATGCAAACATTGTGCAAATCACAATCCTGAGTCCACAGTATGTGTGAGGACTGATGCAGAATTGATTTCTGCAGCCCCTAAATTTCAAGCCTTTTTTGTTAGCTTTCCTGCTCAAAGGTTGGGTTTCGTAACAGGTTGTAGAGCATTTATAGGTTTAGACAGTTGTCATTTAAAAGGGCCAATGGGAGGGATTTTATTGACTGCTATGGGGATAGATGTTGATAATGGAATGTATCCTTTAGCAATGGGCATATGTGAGGTTGAATGTAATTCATCTTGAAATTGATTCCTTCATCTTCTAGGGCAACATATAAGAGGGGTAGATGGGGTTGGCTTGCCTATGACCTTTACGAGCGATAGACAAAAGGGAATACTTAGTGTTTTGCTTAAACAGTGGCCTTATGCATCAAATAGATATTGTGCAAAATATTTGTACGATAATTTCAAGAGAGAACACACAGGTCCAGGATTACAACCTTTGTTTTGGAGGGCTTCCAAAGCTGTTAATATCAATGCCCATCATACAACCATGGAAGAGATCAAACAAATTGATCAAGTAGCCTATGAATATCTGACCAAAATCCCTGCACAGAACTACAGTAGTTATGCTTTTGATGAGAGAGTGAAGGTTGAACATGTGACAAATAACATCACAGAAAGTTTTAACTCATGGATCAACTGACACCGCCATCAAACATATCTTACAATCCTTGAGGATATTAGGAGAAAAATAATGAAAAAGGATGCAAAAGAAGTAAGGCCACTGTTTTTTTTTAATCTTTTTATATTGGCTGGATAAATTTAACTCATTTATTTTCAATTTTGTTTTGGTTTTGCAGGTTTCAAGAATGTACCAGCTGGCACACAGATGTGGGGCCCACCATTAAAAAAGTTATTAATGAGCGGGTTAAACGGACAAATGACCTGGAAGTCATGTGGTGTGGGAGTTTAAGGTGGTGAGCAAAGGAAAGACTTTTGTTGTCAGATTGAATGAAGAATTCTATTCATGCGACCTATTTCAAGTGGGTAACTGACTTTAAGCATAGTTTATTTTCATAGTTGGTTCTGGTATGCCTTGCACACATGCAATTGCAAGTGCAAGGGAAAGGAGGATTGATGTCCACCAGTTTATAAACAAGCTGCTGTTGCGAGACAAGTATATAGCAGCTTATAATCACCACATAAGACCCATCCCTGATCAGTCTGAATGGCCAGAAGTGCCATGCAATGAGTTACAAGCTCCCAAACTGAGGACAAAAGCTGGGAGACCTAAAAAAGGCAGAAGAAGAGCACTAGATAAGGATATACCTCCATCTAAATTGTTTACAATGACTTGCACGAATTGTGGTGGTTACAACCACAACAAGAGGAGCTGTAAAAAACATCCTAAAACAAATGCTAAGAAGGTTTCTCTTCTGTCTTACTCTTTAATTAATAATTTTATGAATTTCTAACATAACAGTTGGTTAATCATCCTTTGTGGGTTGTGTTTAAGGGGAAAGAAAAACAAGGTTGGGTCATCTTCACAAGCAACAACTCAATCTCAGCAAGCTGGAGTATTATCTCAGTCCCAATCCTATAAGAATGCTGCAACCAGACAACCATCTATGACAAGGAAGAAGAAAGTAATACGTTATGATTGTTATATATTTGTGAGGTTTAGGTATTTATTCTAACTTGATTGATTTTTCAATGCAGGAGGAGCACACATCTTCTCAACCTTTGGACTTAAATCAGACTCAATATGCACCTCATCAAGAGACAAATGAAGTTGGACCATCATCTCAACCTCAGTTTATTTCACAAGAAATTAGGTGCTCAACACCTTCTCCATCCCCGGATCATAACTAATAACAAATGATGAGATAAATACTTAAATATTTATGGATGTGGCTATATAAATTTTAACAGTTTGTGTGATTATAACAATTTTTGATACTGTCTATGTAGCCACAAGATGCAATTCCAGAGGGAAGCTTTAACAAACTGGATTGGAAAGCTTGTGCTACCTTTTTTTTTTTTTGGTAAACATATATTTTGTCACATATGTTTTTGTGAAGATATCTTCATATGTGAGTTCTATAAAGTAGAACTTAGGAAAGTGGTTAGTGCTAATTTTTTTTGTAATGAAACTGTGAATGGCTAAAGTTAGGCATGGATTGGCTACACTAGCACATAACAAAGTGGCCTGTGATATTTTTTGGTTTGTTGAATCTGTTAGGTCCTCAACTTTTGAAAGAATGTACTAACACCAACAGTATTGTGAATATAAATGTAGTTCATATAAATGCAGCTTATTATTGTGAGGATTTTTATACATGCAGCTTATTAGTTTATTTGCAATTTTATATATCTCATAACTTCTAATATTGTTACCATGTTATGCCATACTTAATCTGAAATTATTGCATTTCATTCAAGGCAAATAAAGCTTTTTTGGTTAGCAAGCTTTAGGCATATCATTTTCTCACAACAAGAGTCATTACATCATCTTCAGAATACATGATATCAAAATAAATAGCAACATGTAGAATAGATACTTGTTTAGCCATATAACATTCTGTATTTTTTCATCAATTCCCACAAGCATTTCAGTTTGCCTCACCAATTGCTTCAAATCACTTTGCATGTCTATTAAAACCATTTTATCATCATCCTTTCTTTTGCTTTGCTGCTCACTTTCCACTGCTTCAGTGTAGTTTAGGAAATCAAAATGATCACTGTGTATTTCTTCAATATCAGGATCCCACCACCTGTAAAAATTACATTTACCATTCTTGCATGTGAAATACATCTTACCAGGATTATTTGCAGACTCAGAAATCAAAACAGCTATTTTTGCACCACACTTACACCTCCTATTTTTTAATTTCAATAGGGTGCCATTTAGCATTTTAGCATTGCATTACTTGATTATGATTGACTGATTTCTGTGTGTGTACTCATCTTTCAAGTGAGAAATGGTGTATAAATTGCTTGTTGGATGTTGGCTGTGTTTGAGGGATGGATTTATTCACCGATTAAGTGAGAATTGGTGTGTAAATTGCTCGTTGGATGTTGGCTGTGTTCAAGGGATGGATGTATTCATTGCCTAGGCTATGTAGCAATTGACAGTGAGGGATATTATTTGCAAAGACAGTGTGAATTCTTTTTAGCTTAAATAGGTAGCGAGGATGGTATACTTGTAAATTTATTTTGAATTCAGTATACTATAAAGACAGTATGCATGGGGGCAACGGTTATATTGCAACGGCTATTTTAATTTTTTGGATTCTCAGGGGTAAAATGGTCATTATACATAATGAAATGTGAGGATCTCACTCATCTTTCTTACACTCTTTTAGGGGTGGAAATGTCATTTTATTTGATATTTTCATTGATTAAAATATGCACATGAATTTTTATATGGGGTTTAAAGGTATTCAAGTAATTGCTGGATTCCTGGATGGAAAGATGATGTCATCTAACGGGAGAATTAACAGAACGGAGGTATGTGATGAGTTTTTAAAAACATAAGGACTAAATTTATGATAAAATACAAACGGTCTATTTTGATGAAATAAGTCCAAAAGGTATGGGAGGTCTGTGATAATAACCCTATAAATCAATCCAAGAAAACAAGAGTAATTTGTCCATGATTTGAAAAGTAATTTCATCCAAAGTAAAATTGTTAAAAAAAATTAAAAATAAATGTGAGGATAAAGAATTAGAAAGTGGAATGAATAGGACAAGTCTAAAATATTTTAGTTCGTTGATCTCTTACTCTGTCCCGGGGATTTTTTTTATTTGACCCCTTTGGGGGTCCCTTATCCAAATATAACCCCCTTTTAAAATTTAATTATTTATGACCCTTTTTACATATAAAAAGACTTCAATGTCCTTATTATTAGACTTCAAGTGTAGGAAACATTTGCTAGTGTACAAAACCCAACCCCAACCCCCCCTCCCCCCCAACGGGGCTCTCTTTCACTCTCTCTGCAAAATCGATAACATGCACTCACTGTTAGCGCAAATAATTCGGCCTCTCTCTGACGCAATCCCTTGCTCACTTTCCTTCCATTTGTGCTGCGTCTCTCTCTCTCGCTCCTTGCTTTTCACAAATTTCAAACCCACCCACATTTTACTAAGTTGATCCTGTGCTTGATCAGAAATTTCACTTCCATCACCGCAAGCCATCTACAGAGTTTCGTCAAGGCGTCTCACTCACTCTTTACGAAGCCTGGAGTTAACATCAACGCTTATGTCATACCTTCTCAGGATGCTCATCAGGTTCAAATTATGGATTTTCTTAAATATTTTTTGATGGTATATTGGCAGTAAAATTCAATTGTTTTGTTCTAGCTTTCTTTAGTTTTGTGCTACAGCTTAATTCAATCTTTAAGTGTTTGTGGTTTTTTTTCAATTTACATTCCGTGAATTAAAAAAATATATTTTTTGTTTTGAGGGTATTTGTGTTGTAGATGATAGAACTCAGTTGGGTTTTTCTTTTTTTTTTGTGCAGTTTCGTTGGAAAAAAGGTCTTAATTAGTGGTTATAGCATTGAAATTCAACGCCTTTTTTATCGTAGTTTATTTGGGGTGTTAGTGGTAAGAGGAGGACAGTTTTTTCTAGGATTTTAAATGTTTTAATGTTCAGTTATTCGATGTTGTAATGGAGTAGTGTACTATTATCAAGTTTAAATTGGGATTCTGGTTTTATGGAAAAGTTTTGAGAGAGGGATTACTATCTTATAAAAATATTGAATTTTGTTTTTTTATTATGTATAGATAGAATATCCTTAGATTGTTAGCTTATAACATTAGAAATGATACATGAGGTGTGTTGGTTTTATGCTTTTTTTAGTATAGAACTTGGCTAGATAGGAACTTTTTTTGTTTTATGCATTAAGCCTTAATTTTCCTCTCTTTAATTTTTTAGAGTGAGTTCATAACTAAATGTTATATGAGGAGGGATTATATCTGGATTTACTGGTAATGCTGACACTGTTGTTGTCGCAAAGGATAAAGCAGCTCTTTGGACAGGTGGTAGTTATTTTCCTTAAGCTTGGAAAGAAAATATTTTAGAATCTTCTTGCTTCAGTAGACTGTGGCTTATGCATAACACTGTCTCATATTGGATCATTTTCTTTTTAGAAGAGGGAGACTTTGTTTTATGAGCTTTAATCACCTAGTTTTCAGAATGTATTCCTAGTAGTACTTTGTTATAATTAGGCTGAGAAGCAGTTAAGCTCAAGCTGGATACTCATGCAAAGTGGTAATCTTGGAGTCCCTACGATAAATGAATGGCTCCATGATGTTTTGGCTCTTGGAGGCAGAGTTGGTATTGATCCTGTGAGCAATCTTTTGCACCATAATGAGTGGGGAGGACTATATTGATGCATTTGAAAAGCTTTTAAGAATGGATTTGCCTGCAAAACAAGTGAGTATCTCTTGATTTCTTTCTTCTTTTTTTTTCTATCTCTCTTTAATTATTTTGCTTAATCTTGAAGTTCTTGTCTTTGTATGTGTCTACAGGATCGAGTGATTATACGAGTTTTTGTTGAGTGTTGTTTACAAGAGAAAGTTTTTAATAAATATTACACTATACTAGCATCAAAATTATAGTGTGAGCATGACCAAAATCACAAATTTTATTGGCTTATATTATTATGATCTTTCATTGGATAGAAAAATATGATGCTGAAGGAACAAATTCAGATATTGATCTGGGAGAATTCCATCTTTAGACGTGCAATGGCTACTCAGCATGAGCATTAGAAGGAGTTTGAGGGTAGAAACCAAGAGTTACAACATTAAGGCAAATGCACTTGAGGTAGGCTCAGCAAGGCAGCTTCATACCTAGACATTTCCATCCCGATGTCCTTTGATGAATAGTAGACAAAAAGAATACACTGGATAGAGAGATGGAAGCTTAGTCTACCTTAATTGGTTTGCATCACATGAACTATAATGTCAAAAGGATTTCACCTTATGTTGGCCAAAAGTCATGTTGTTGCTTATGAAAATTGTTTGTCTTTCATGTGTTTCAGTTGGATGACCATTTAGTGACAGTCTTCAAATTCTGTAACTCGAGCAAACATACGAAATATCAATAAATTTCTACATAACATTGTTGTGTAGCAAGCACGATTTTGTCTGCAAAATTCCTAAGACCTAAAATTTACACAACATAGCTGTGCTCATTATTTTTTGCACAACGAGTTAGCACAAACAATTTGTGCAAAAAAGTGAATTCTGGAATTTTACATGACTGAGTTATGCTTCCACGATTTCCAAAATAGACATCATAGTTATGGATGATAAAATTTATAATTATCTATAATATCAATAGAAAAGAACAACTAAAACAGAACAACTCAAACAATCGATAAATTAAATTCAGAAATTCAGCACGACCAAGTCTTGCTAATTGCACAACCAGGTCGTGCAACGAAATGAAATCGGTTCTATTGCACGACTGGGTCGTGCTATAAATAAAATCAATTACAAAACCACTAAGTGTTGCATGACCCATTCGTGCACTTGGTTGTGCACAAATTATAGCCAAAAATTTGGCACGATCTAGTCGTGCTAATTATACGACCCAGTCGTGCAATAAAGTGAAATCGATTTTGTTGCACGACTTGGTCATGCTAATTGCACGACTGGGTCCTGCTATCGTGCTGGAAAACTAATTCTGTTTTTTTGTAAAAAAATGATGTTTTTTCCTAATGGATGCAATTAAACAGATTCTTTTTTTTTTTGCACGACCCGGTCATGCAATCAGCACTAATTCCTTATAATCCATGAAAAACATGTTTTACAGATTTTTTTACGGAAAAGAAAGGCAAAATATGGAGATTAAATGACTAGGATCTTTGAAGATTGGCATTCAACATACAAAAAGCCAAGAATGCCCACTATATTTTAATGAACTTCGAGTTGGAAGCCAAATGGATTTATGATTTTAAGAACTTTTAGACAAAGATGAAAGAGTCATTTGACATCTTGTGATAAAGAGGGATAAAGCAATCACTAAGGATTGCCTTCCACACGTTGCGGCTAGTATGCAAGGTTAAATCCATTTTCAAATCTGCAATGTTGCACGACCCAGTCGTGCAAATCCATTTTCAAATCTGCAATTTTGCAACTTCAAATCTACAATTTTGCACGACTAGGTCGTGCAACATTGCAGATTTGCACGTTTACTACACGACTAGGTCGTGCAAAATTTTTGATTTCACATTGTTGCACAACCTGGTCGTGCAACACAAGGTGGTTTTACAGTTCATTCTATTCAAAGCACGACCCAGTCGTGCAACAAAACCAATTTCACTTTGTTGCACGACCTAGTCATGCAATTAGCATGATTAGGTCGTGCCAAATTTTTTATTTTAATTTGCGCATGACCAGGTCATGCAAGTACCACGACTTTAGTCATGCTATTTGATTGTGGAGTTTTTTCTAAGTTTTTCTTATATTGTATAGTTTTCACTATGATTACCGGTGAGTCCATAGAAGTTATACGTCATCCAGACCATGCTCGAAAGTATAGGAAGGAGTTAGCGGCCGATATGTTTAATATGAGATCGTGGAAATGAGTTGCATAACCATGTTGACATTTCGCATTGTAGAAACCATGACATTCCTCTCAAACTTTGTAATACTCTTTTGGATATATGTATTTGATCATGACTTTCTTCTCAAACTTTGTAATACTTTTTTGGATATATGTATTTGATTCAAGGGAATGAGTAATTGCAGCATCATACCTTTGCTGATTTTAATGTCTTTATATTGATCTAAAACTTACTGAATAGTTGTATCACTTTGATAATTATATGCCAATTTTATTCACGGTTTAAAGGTGTATATGTAACAATTTTAAACACATCATCCTTTAACTTCTTATAATATTTGCTCCTATTTGCATGACTATTTTTATGTCTGCTACTTTGCACCACTATATTTCACTGTGCAATAAAAGCGATTCACTATATGTTGCTAATCAAACATTTTCTTCAAAGGATTTTCAAAAGGATTTATGATATGCAGAATTTGTTTTATTATGGAAAAAAGGGGGGGATTATGGGAAAAAGTGATTATAACTATAATGAATATGTTTTATTGCACGACTCAGTCGTGCTGATTGCACGACTGGGTCCTGCAACAAAACAGAATACAAAACATAATCTGTTTTGTTGACGACTGGGTCGTGCTGATAGCACAACCTGGTCGTGCAAAAAAACAGAATCTGTTTAATTGCATCCATTAGGAAAAAAAAAACATCATTTTTTGACAAAAAAACAGATTCAATTTTCCAGCACGATAGCACGACCCAGTTGTGCAAAAAAAGAAAATAAAAATATCGGTCATATTTTTTTTTGCATGACCCAGTCGTGCAATAAAACATAATCAAAACTGTATTCTATTTTTTTTGCACAACTGGGTCGTGCTATCTGGTCATGCAAAAAAACAGGAATATAAAACACATTCTTTTTTTTTGCACGAGCTAGTCGTGCAAGAAAAGAATGTGTTTTTTTGCACGACCACTGGGTGTGTTTTTTTGCACGACCACTGGGTCGTGCTATCGTGCAAAAAAGCAAAATACCAATTTATACATCATTTTGTTGCACGACTGGGTCGTGATGTTATAACATCTGTTTTGCTTCTGTTTTAGATGTTACTCTTGTCCATTTCTGGTGATATTATATATAATTACAATGTAAGAGAAATAAACTACTAACATGTCCAACAAAACGATTACAACACACACAACCATTGCTTCAAGTAATGCTTTTAAATAAGCAGTAGGTGCATATGATTGTTATCATATTCATTATGTGGTTAGTCCTTGACCTTGGGCATCATATTCGATAGTTTTACACCATCCAACTACTCTTTTTTTTTTTTTAATTTAGTCCTAAAACATAGTTCGAACATTATGATTTTGGAATCAAATACATGTGAAAAAGCTGGCAAGAACAACATCCATGGGTTTAATACATATAAGTTTGAGTTTCACTAGGTTGGGTGCACATATAGCTAGAGAAGGTGGCACGTTAGACATTGTCCATAAATAGGTTTTAAGGTGAAAGAGATGAATCTTTGGCTCTTTAAGTCCTCTAACTCCTACTAAATGGAGAACTTACAAACAAAGGAAATAGTCATTATCCTTGTTCAGATAAATGACCAAACAGAGGCCTGGCCTAGTTGGATATCCGACTACGCACTTTATTTCATAATTAATCATGATACCCAAAGCTATAATGAGGTGTACATAAAGCTAAAGATAGGTTGTCCCTTTCCTTTCCTCTTCCATTTAGTGGTTACTACATACAGTCTTCTTCTAGGTGCCAAGAATTACACACTTTAGTTCATAATTAATCATGATACCCAAAGCTGTAATGAGGTGTACATAAATCTAAAGATAGGTTGTCTCTTTCTTTTCCTCTTCTATTTAGTGGTTACTACATACAATCTTCTTCTAGGTGCCAAGAACTACACAAATACACAAGTTGAAGTTTTGTTGCATTTCTACAAATAACTAATCTTTGAGCTTTTGTAATTAAAACACAAAGTTTCCTAACCAGACAAGTTTCAGCAGGATACCTTAGTCCAATCCGTAGAACTTACTTATACATTTTTCATTTAAACAATTATTACATAAAAAGATTTTAAATCCATAGGCACTCAGGATTCTTCCCTTTCAATACATATATATTTCCCGGAACAATCAACCTCTTACATGGGTAAAAACCATATGAAAGCTACCCCAATATGCTCATAGATGATTGACAACTAATTCATGCAAAACATCAAACATGTTGCATTCAATTTCATTGCTAAAAGGCAGTTCTAAAAGCCAAAACAACAAGAACAAAACAATTTCAAAATTAAGGAAACAACAATTAGGGAAATCACAGCAGGAAGAACTTAAAACCAAAACCTCGAACTTTCTCCAAAAAGACTGAACCCAAAATCCGAAATAGAGAAAAATCTCAAGTCTCCGCACACCCTCGGCAACCAATCCTTAACAAATCTGACATCCACCAAGTATAGATCATCGAAACTCGGCCTCCACATCGTCGTACGTGATTCAACGCAGCAGCTTGTGAACACCAATCGAAACAAACTTGATGCTCCATAACTGTTGCACTCAGGACCCGTTTATTGAACATGGCAGAGGCAAGTAGTGAAGAGAAGGCAGAGGTCAGAGGCAAAATGACATTCAAAATCGAGAAGCAGATGATATGAAAAGCAAAGAAGTCGCATCAAAATAGAAGAGCAATGGTGGTGAGAAGTGAAGAGGTGATGCCAGACATGAGAAGCTGCAAAGGTGAGAAAAAGCAAGCTGTGAATTTTGTTTGATTTCTAATTTTGGTATTTTCATAATTTTTAAGGTTATATAAGTACTTTTACTTGATAAGAAGGGTTAGAAATAGTTAAATTAAAAAAGGGGGTTAGATACGTGAAGTGAACACTGGAAGGGGTTATGTAGGGAAAATTGGTCGTTGATCTTACTAGTAGGAAAATTGAACTTCGTTCATATGCAAGTGGTAATAGAGGTGGAATCGGACCGGGTTGGGGGTGGGGATGTCATCCCCATCCCCATCCCCGTCCCCAATTAAAATATCAATCCCCATCCCCTATTAATCCCCAATTTTTTAAATCGGCGATGGGGATGGGGAATCCCCAAAGCCAAAATGCATCCCCATCCCTATCCCCAACCTCATTTACTTGTTGAAAATTTAAAATTTTAACTTTCAAAATTTGTACTTTGAAATAAAACATATTTTAAATTACAACTATAAACCTTAAGCAACATACCTACAAATAAATATTAATAAATCTTTAGACAATTAACATCCTTAAAATAAATCTTTAGACAAACAAAGGTGGGCTAGGTTGGGCTTGGGTTTTATTAAAGGAGGCGGGACATTAAGATTTATAAGAGGGGAGATAACAAGGGTCTAAGTATTAGATTACTAAATATATGTATATGTATGTATGTATGTATATATATATATATATATATATTATTTTATTTTAATTTAGGTGAGCGGGTCGGGCTGGGCTTGAAACATAATCCTCATCCCCATTTAATTTCGTATAAAATTGTTATCCCCATCCCCACCTCATTCTCCATTTTTAGCTCCCATCCTCAATCCAAACGGGTTGGGAAACTGCGGAGCCCCATCTCCATAGGATTGGTTCCACCTCTAAGTGGTAAATACTAAATACCAGATACAACTTCTAGAAGAGTTGACCATTTGGCTATTAGCAATCCAGTTAGTGGCGTGAGTACACATTGAAGCGTTTTTCACTGAAGAGAATGACAACTCCAACCAAGCTATTCTGCATTTGTTCTCTACTGATGTCATGCATGTTCGCTTACTCTTCGTTTGTCCAGTTAAACGACCCTGGTACTCTAAATTTCACCATTCTTTTTTCTTATTTTCAATTGAGTTGTAGTTGTAATTCCAACGAGCATTTAAGCTTTTGTAATTTTTTTTTTTTTTAAAATTCTTATTTCCCTGCCAGATTGGTTCTTTTGGTTTCCTCTCTACGCTTGTGCTTGTGTTGTCAATCTAGTGAATTGGGCAATCTCATCCGAAACAGCGATAATCTGTACTGCCAAGGTAGCAAAAGGAGCAAAATGGCTTGGAACTGCCTTATTTATAAAGGTTGTAATAGAAAACCTCGTAAGCGGAACAGCTGCTTTCTGTTCATTGGATGTAACAGAAAGAGTGGTTAGGGAGAAAATTGGAAGTGGGTTGGTTGTCATTTCAATGTTTTTGCATTTGAAGGCATCATCACCGGCCATGCAAAGAAAGAAAAGGGGAATTGTTAGATTTGCAGACTATCGTGAGAAACCTTCGACTGGCTCTCTTTGTATTGTGATTACAGAGCATGGTAGCAATTACTGAATTATTGTCTTACAGGAATGGCGTTTTTGGTGGGCTTCAGCTATGGACAGCCATTTGTCTTCTCTATTGTTCAGAAAGGAGAAATGGTGGTCTGACCTCTGACTAAAGCAATTAAATCAAGTACACGTTTGCTGAAGGCTTCACTTTCAGATAAATCTATAGCATTAATTTAATGTTAGTGGAATGTTCATTTACCACTTGTAGAGCGGTTGGTTACCATTTCTGTGAAACATGTAACCAACAAAACAGTGGTTACTTGAAGCTTTGTACAATGATAATGGGAAAATTACACGGCATTGGGCCATGAATTATAGTTTCGATACACTGGGCAAATCATGCATCCGAAGACTACATTTTCCTAATCCTCACGAAGCTCGTAATAGTACCTAACGACTTCAAACAGAAGTTAAGCAAGTCACTAAATAAAAAGTGAGGATTCATCCTCATTTCATCAAAAAGCTCGTATACAAATGAAGAAGCAGCATAGATACAATCTCTTTTCAGTTAGAGAACAGAAAACTTGACGAGCAAGCGTCAAGGGATTCGACAGCAGCCAACTTCTTGTTTCCTTCATGCAAAGTCGTCTGCGCGACAACATAATTGCAAGCAGCTGTCATGCCAATAAGGCCAGTTCGTCAGACATTTCTCATGTTAAGAGTCTCCCATCTGATTTCCATATGCTGAACAGATTAGTACGTTGCTGATCATAAATTTAGTAAAGTCTTCCCCGGCACTTCGAAGCTCTGCATTGGCATGGACATCCTTCTCCAGGCAGTAGTTCATAGTGATAGTCATAAGTCAGTTCTTCACCAATGGCTATCTGCTTATAGAAACACAATGGATGTGTTCAGTACAAGCGCATAGTTTTGGACAAGTCAATTTATTCACGGTCGGATGCTAGGTGCCAGGTGCCATTGTCCCATAAGAAAAGAAAATGTGGTAAAAACAATTCCCGAGAGGGGGACAAAAAAAAAAAAAAAAAGCTCCCATGGCATCTTTACTATAACGGGAAAAAGCATTAGGGAATCAAAGAGTTGCAACTTCTCCAGCAACCAATCATGTAAACACTACCCTACCTCTACCATATCAGAATAATCATCTTTTTAAAATTACATAAAAAAAAGAAAAAAGAGAGGAAGACTTCGGGACCTTCTCTGTTTCAGGGTAAATGTATTATAATAATATTATGAAGGCAATGAGGAAGCTTACATCTCGACTTGCATAAAGACCAATGTGAGCACGCTGGTAATCCATGCTGTCCACAAGGACTTGGTGATTCACGAGATTCGGCAAGCAGCTATGAAAAAAAAAAGAAAAAGAAAAAACCTGAGTCACAAGCAAATCAACGGGAGATCTACCATCCCTAAGCAAAGTAAACAATAACCGCCATAAAATAAGCAAAGCCTTAATCCCAGTATTTGGCCACACGATCCTTTCCTTATTTACTCTTGTCAAGGACCATATGTTCAATTGAATTGTTAACTAAATGTCTTTTTTGTAATCTGAGGCATTCTAAAGAAAACCACTATGAGAAATGCTGCTATGCTAAGGCTTCTCACTCTTGACAACTCGTTTTCAACCACATCTTGATTTCACAGTATCACACAATATATTGCTAACAATTCAAGATGTATAACAGCTTCATTAAATAACTTCAGCTGTCACAGCAATACTGTTACATGGATTTTTTAAATTAGTCAGAAGAAATACTGTTACATGGATTTTTAAATTACTAAGAAGAAATACTATTACATGGGTTTATTAAATTACTCAGAAGAGCATGAGTAATACATATCAGATTTAATGAAGCTACTGATATGGCATATCATTAGTTAATGGTTTTTTACTACTTCCATAGACACAAAATTATCCGCACAAGCCGGGGGCCTGAAATTATGGTTATATATAAACCTCAAAACATTTGGAGGCAGCTCCAATGCTGACAATTAAGGCATCAGACGAATTCTTCACCATTCAATTGGTCCATACAGAGCATCTTTGTAGAATTAAAACACAAAAATTATGAAACATTTCCTTACCTGTGATTAATGAATCGTGAAACATTTCCATACTTAGTGGCATCAATAACATATCGAACCTGTCCTTCAATCAATCTGCCCATATCGTTGATATGAGCATCTACATTGAACATATAACCGCAACCATCCTTACCATACCTGAGAATCCACTATAACTATTCAAGATATAGCATAAAGAAAGACACGAGGCAAAACTGAAAGTGTATTGGTCAAAAAAGTGAACCTGCTGCGCCTCTTGTTTGCCTCCTCCTCATCTAGAACCTCCCCAATGTACTCGCATACAAATGTGCCTTGTAGAATTGCTTCACCTGCCCTAACTGCCCAACCCTACACGTAGGACACAGATAAGTCAATTCATAGAACTCAAGAAATGAAGAGAAAGAATTGAAAGCATTACCTTGCTCTCAGTTTTGAAGACTTCCAATTTCACTCTAACTCCGTTCTGCAAAACCCTATTTGGACAGGTTCTATTACAACTGCACCTGCGATTGCACTCATAAACAAGGTAGCCCTCCTGCATCATTTGCAAGAAAAGTGTGTAAAATGCCAGTCTTACTGAGAAAGGAACATGCTTAAAAAGAAAAGAAAAGTCAGCCAGAATAGCATGCCCATATTTTTACTCATAACTTGTACTCAGAAAGGCAACTGCAAAAGAAAGATTAACTAGTTAATAACACCATGATCGCATGGGCCAACAATTAAAAAATTCTTGTAATCTTTGCGCTAAATGTTTTGAACTATAAAAAGATCCAAACAGTTCTTCATAAGCATAACATCACATCAAATCAAATCAATGCTTTAGTTCTGCTTGATAGAAACCACATACATATAACTTGCTGCATTCCAGGATGTAGCAAAAGGAGAGTGAAAATCATGCCTGATGTACTGTTAAATTTAATTTTATAACTTCAGATAGATAGACATTTGCAGAAAGAAAGAAATTTTTTCCATAAGACATACATCTTTTTTATAGGCAAAAAGTAATAGAAGCTCAGCAACAAAGATAACAAAACCTAGAGCGAAGATAGTGATGGCAGATAATAGAATGAATTGCACATTCCAGTACCTCAACAACTATCCGCCCTATTTGATCATATGCAAACCTGCCACACATAGGTTTCCCATAAATGTCCTTTGCATCTTCATAGTCATTATCAAAGAGGTAGACATGATCACATGTATCAGGACAGCATTCTGATTGCGAGCATGCACAGCCCAAATGCAAACTCTGGAGACAAAAAAATTGTGAGGGGGAATGATCATTGAAATTTTAATTGAGAAAAGTAATGTGTATAAGAGTACATGCATGTATCCACAAGCACATTGCATGAGCACACATGCGACAGAATTTCAGTATCTATAAACATACAAAAGTATCCCAAATTACATCAGATTTGATAAAAAGGCTGTAATAACAAACATAGAGGTACCTCGGCACCAAGATCAAGGTATTGATCAAGCAACGGCTTTGTAACATAGATGAAACTTTCCCAAGGCATGGAGCATATGGTAGTCTGGCTATCTGAACCATCAGCAGACAAGGGAAGGAAGTCCAAGGGACTTTCATCTACAACACAAGCTACTGGAACTGACTCCTGCCCAGAGCTTATATCATCACACAAGACAGTACCCTTTCGTGGCCTTTGTCCCAAATGATGTGAATCAATGATATAATGGCACTCATCCACTTCCCACTCATTATTCACCTGTTCTGATGAATCGGTAGACCTTTGTCCCACAAATGGAAGAGGTATCAAGGGAGGTAACAAATGTGGATCCTTGAAAATCTTACACCCATTAGGGCATACAAATCCCTCTCGGTGCCACTCCACCTCAATGTTGTGCTCACTGCAGAGCTTGGCTGCCTTTAGATATAGGCGTTCTGGCAATACTCCATATTTCTCCTCTAGCGAGGCTTTGAGGCTCACCTTGCAGCAAGCCAAGCGAGCGATAGATAAGATATCAAGGTTATTTGGCCAAGGTTTTGTTTTGCGAATCTCAGAAAACAATATGTTTGACACAGCCGAGCATTGGGACTCAACCAATGTACCAAGACTAACCCCTTCGCTCACTTGAGGCTGTACACTTATTTCCCCCATGACAAGTGACTTTGTAGTCTGGATGCGCTTCTTCATACTTGCAGCATTCCTGTTCCTGATTCTATATGACACTGCCCCCAGACCCTTCTTATATCTAGGACGACTAAGTCTACCAGATTTTAATTTATAAGCATAGTAACGAATCCCCTTCTTTGGGGGCCGAGAGCTGATTAAATTTGGTCCCATGTGAGCCGCCTGATGGTGACGACCAAGATCAGGGAGAAGATCGAACTTCAAACCACAAAACCTGCAAATAAACTTTCGAACAGCACCTAAATTTTCAGAATTAGTTTCTAAGGAAGCTGAATTTCCCAGCTCCACTTTCAATGGAGAATCCTCAGCTGCATACAGATTATGCTGTTGAGCACCATCTGACATTCTAAAATCAGAAGAATGAACTGATAGCACATGCAACCATAAATCTTCAGAATTTCCAAAATGGCCACCACAAGGAATACATTGAAGAAGCATGCACTGCTCAACAAATTCAACATGGTGTCTCTCCTGCACATGGGATTCCAGAATTTTCTTGTTGGTGAACGAATCCAGGCAGATAGCACAAGCATAACCTCTGAACAGCCATTGTGCTTCCTTTCTATGATTGTCCATCCAGTGAGTACCAACTTTTTGATCATTAGGAAACACCTGGGAGCAAATTTTGCACTTAATCTTTTCATCTTCACCCGTACCACCAACTGCCAGGGGCAAAACAGGTGATTCTTGCATGACAGAAGTAGAAATATGCACATTTTCATCAGCACTGAACCCCCATATTCTATCAATTTTCTCCTTTTCACTGCAAACCAACTTCATTACGAAATTCCCAATACCAAAATCTTTTGAAGCTTCAGAAAGGGCCCATTGAAGTTGAATTTCCATAGGAACTGGGTTTCTCAGGGACAAAATACTCTTGAAGAGCTTGTAAAACAGTTCACATGCTTGATGTAAATGCAATTTTTGCTCAAGTGAGCTGCAATCCTTCAAAAGATCTATAAACACTTCTTTTGAAATTATTCTACTCTTACCATTTCTTGCACGCTTAAGCCAGCTTGGAAGGTGTTTATCACAATATAATGAATGCCGCTTTGGACTTTCATGACATTGATTGCTGCCATCATGGGCGTACAAGCCTATGCAGTGCTGTGTTTCTGTGGCAGTAAAATCTTTACCAGAATGCTCAGGCTTCTCAATTAAGCTGTTTCTTCCCAGAAAGGAATCACCATCCATGACCGAAAGTGGATCCACTTGGAGTGGACTTGCAGCTTCACCTACCAATACTATATCTCTGCAAGCTGTGGTTTCTGAACCGAGAATGGTCTCCTCATGCTTTCTCTTAAGCATGTTATCTGGTGAATTTGAAGTCTTTTCTGAATCATTCCTTGGTCTGTGCTTTTTACAGAATGAAGAGCCATACAGAGCCCGATGTTTACATCTGGTACCAAGAACCGTTGTACCTTCACACATTGGTGCCTCAGCAGAGGGTGTTCCTTCTGCTTTTGTAGCACTACCCATGAAACGAGAGGCTAAATGCACACAACAGTAAACATCACCATCATTTGCCCACCTCACACACTGTCTTCCCTTTGATTCAATAAAAGCTATACACTGCCGATTCCTATTGCCAGAATCCAAAGATTTTCTAGTGGCCACTTCATTTACAGGTGTCAAATCCATATCTTTCATTTGGTTATGTGGATGAAAGGATTCTTTAAACTCTCCATTAACAGGTGTCAATTCAACAGCTTTGGTCTGATTCAACTCAGAATTTCCTGCTTCAACTACAATTTCATCCCATCTGTCAGCAATACTACTTGCTGTATCTGTTTGCACTGTTGCCTCCCCAAAATCTTCCTCTTTAGACAGCTCAGATGCAAAAGTAGCAGTGTTTACATTGTCTCGACTATTAAAAAATTCAGAGTCAATTTCAATGGCCAGAGGCTGATTTGAATCATTGTTTTCCATCTGGGAAGCATGTGACTCGGCACGACGGATCTCAAGTTTGGGCCTCTTCCTGCTGACTTGTGGACTCATCGAGGCACCATCACTGTTCCGCTGCTCCACGTCACCACCATTAGGTAGGGGATTCGATGTTGAAAACCATTTCATAACTTCATGCTTCCAGGTTTTCCACTCAGAACCCAGTGTGGGTTGCACTGGTGCATTCCAGAGAGAGTTGACTTCATTCCAGAGGATAGAATCATATAATTCCTGAAGGGAAGTGGAAAAGAAAGGTTTGAATAAAAGGTTTGAGAACAGTCAAACACAATAACTTTCCATTTGACACAGGTGAAACAAGCCAACTGGTTTAGTATATGAACACATTTCTCACATGCAGAATAATAGAGTCAGCTACTCCAAAGAAATAGAGATAGAGTATCATGTTACAAGTTCGTAAGCTAGTTACAATATTCAAAGACTAGTTAACAACAGAATGGTTGTAAATAACCTGCTAAAACTGGAAATTTTCCTCTCAGCCATATAATGCATTAACATGGAAGAGTGGTTCAGAACTCGAGGGCTTTGTCACAGCACTTACTAGACATTAACACGATCCACCCATCTGTCCATGTATTAATATCTATGATCAAGGGGCTTGACCATCATCTAGATATTCTATTGTTAAATGAACTGCAAAAATCTGATAATTTTATATGCTTAACAAACTATAAATATTTGAATGTTTATGACCAAGAGATCTGATTATCACCTAATGTTGCAACAGTAGCAACCTTACTATAGAACTGACTTGATGTCAGGTATTGTTCCACAAACCATGGAGCTCAAACCAGAGTTCAAAGGTGTGACATGAAAATGAAAGCTGTTTGGCATCCATCAAAAGTGTATTAAAAAAAAAAATCAAGAAAGTTAAACGTCACATAATGCATCAACTCATTCTCCTTCAACTTGCATAAAAAACCAATATGTTGCTTGGCACGTACTATATTAGGAAACTAAAATCTATACCACTTCATTTCAATATAAATCAACATATTAAAATGCCACTAGCTAAATTGCTTAACCAAAGTATATATAATTTTATTACCTCAGTATAATATATTCACATTTGACATAAATGATTAATGAAAAGTAAGGAATACCTCTTTCAGCAGTTCAATGGATTCAGCACTATGTGCATTTTCACACCGCTGTGCCCAAGAGAGAAAAGAATTATGCAGCCAATCAGAATTAAAGTAGCGCTGCAGTATCATCTGAATAGGAGAAAAGCAAGATTAGTTCATAGATAAAACCCCCTACCAACCACAGGGAAGAGAGAGAGAGAGAGAGAGAGAGAGTCAATAAAACTTAAAAAAATGTTTAAAAAAAATTAGCACAAAACAGAACTAGATATTCATCGTTTTTCAGCAATATCCCAAATTAAAAATTAAACGATAATAGAGTTCAGCAAAACACGTTATTGCACAAAACATTTACACATTCCCCTCTACAAGCACAAAGACAATCCACAGCATAAGAACTTCAAGTGTGAGAAAAAATAAAATAAAATAAAAAACCCGATGACAACTCAAGCATACAGAAATTAACAGAGATTCCACTTTCATCATTTAAATAAACACAACACTACAACAACACCAGAGAGGTCACGACAATTTGACAAAAATTTTATTGAACTTGTGTAACTCCTTGTACGTGATTTGGCAAGAATAGAAAGGATAATTGGATTATCAGTGTAAAAGTGGCAGTTGGTAAGGAGGCGTGGCAATGTGTCAGGGTGGGATAACAGTCACACTGCAATAGTAATGCCAGTCATGATACTCAACTCACTTACACATAATCTTGACTAAACGAAGGCTTTCAGCACAAAACCTTCTCACCGTGTAGCTCCATCTAATGTTGTATCCTCCAAACAACCATAAATTACTAATTGAAATCTTGTGTGTGAGAGTGAGGCATATGAGTTTGACAACACAATTATTTTTTGTATATATTGAAAAATGTGCAATTATATTAACTTATACATGCTGTAATCTTTTAATCTAAATGGCAAATCAAATGAAAATATTAAGCTATTTTATGTTTCACTTTCCCAACCATCAACGGGTTAGAGATTTACACTTTGAAGTTTCAGAAGCATCCTTCCAAGATCAGAATAACCAACACAACGGGAAGCCTCCATAGCAAATTCCTTCCAAACAATCACATTACGAGCAGTCTCTACCAATGCCTACACAAGATTGAATAGACCAGTAATGAATATTGAAAACACAAAAACAAAGGCAAAAATTCACAAAAGAGAAAGAATAAGCACCAAATCACAAACCTCTGAATGAAATTGATCAATAATATTCAGCATTGCAACAGCAAGCTTTTGCATTATATACCGGCGGGCAACTGTCAAATCTTTAACCATTTTTAATCCAACTTTATGCGTCCTATATGCAATAGGCTGAGGAGACTCATTAATTGATCGGACAAGTAGCATATCTGCCCAGGAGTAATTTCTGGTGTGGGGAAAAAATATCACAAAATACTTCTTCCGGTCATGAGTTGGTTTCGCTTTCAAAGTTGATAAAGGCCAGTCGGCCCTAGCACATCTGATTCCTGCCTGCCACTTCCCCCTCCACTATACTTGACAAATATGAAGGTATCAACACGGAAACAAATTCAGGGTATATAATCATTTTGTATAGAACATAGAACGATTGTCAATGACATCAACTAAAAATGCATCAAATAACAAGAGCCAAAAACTTAATAGAAACAACATTTACATGGCATAACCTAGGGTGTTACAAGAATCATGCATCAAGAGCACAAAACTTAAGCCTCACAACAATCATGAATAATATAGTTAGCAAATTAACATAGAACCCATAGAACAAGAGCATATAATCTTGTAATCGGCAAAAACTTCTTGATAGAAGTAAAAGATATAAACATTAGCAGTTACCTTGACCCACAATGCAACAGATTCATCATGTTCAAGCCACTTGGGCTCTGTAAGAGACGATTCTCCATCCCTATTGTCACATGGCAACTCACTTTCAATTGTATCCACAATTAAATTAGAGATTTCAGAGGCTTGATAAGGTCCTGTGCAATCATTTTGTGCATTTATGTCTTCATCTTCAAAATCATGGGAGCCACAAGAAAACCTTTGGCTCTCTGCCTGAGAGTAAAAGATAGAAGCTCCAGTTTGGTGTTCTTCTGAAATAGGCAACCCATCCCCTGTCCCTTGATCTTTACCTTGTCTTTCTGACAAAGGCCCTTCAAGATTTAACAAGTCATCCATCCTACCATTTTCTACTTGAACTTGATTTTCATGTTGAAAGTGGTCAGATTCTCCATCATAAACAAATTCTGCCCCTGAATTCTGTTTTGCATCAGATTCCCCAACATACTGAACACCAGAACAAGGAAGAACTTCCATAGTTTGCAACTAAATCAGTTCAGAAGTATAATTTTGTGCACAATCATTGACCATGAACCAACTCAATTCCTGTTCAACAAAGTCGACCCCCTGGAAGTTAGAGAAATGTATTATACATGATGATATACACGTCTTACATATACCAACAAGATATTAGTTAGCACAGAACTCAATATAATGTTAGAGAAAATATATCCTCTGTATTTCCTTAAAAAAGAAAGGTCAAAGTGTATACATATACAAACATGTGGATGCATGCTACATGTGACTTTCTGTTAATTTGAATTCTTTCTGCATAGCAAGGCCAACATTTGTTGGACTACAATGCCGAGAACCAACCTGCCACTTATGGTTCAATGTACGGTGCCGCCCGGAAGGGCCTTGGTAGCAAACACGCAAAAAGTTTTTTGGTGAAACGTTAAGCATAACGTTAGTGTAAATTTGTTATCACCCAACACATCAAACTGTAGACATAAATATGTTTGGTTACAGTGCTAGAAAGAAATAAGTCAAGAGGACTGGCCTAACTCAATGCATGCAGGCTATTAGAACATGTTAGAGATAAAATTATCATCCTTCAGCACAAACTTAAAGCTTATTGGCTTAGTTTCCAAAAGCACAAGATATGCATGTCCCTTGTGATAGAGCATAGTGTCTGAAAACATTTCAAAAACTATAACTCCAATAGCAGCAGCATGTAATAATAGAGCAAGGTGTGGAACATGTCAATAACCCAATAGAAACTTAAATTCATAACCCAAAAATAAATAAATAATGACATCAAACTAATGAATCATATTAATCTACAACAAATATGAAAAGAGGAGAGAAGTATTAGTGAAGCAATTGACGAAAATTTGTTCTTTATAAAGAAAATAACAAGTAAAAGTGTAACTTCACATGCTGAGCTGAGGGGAAAAAAAAAAGAGACTATTTTTGGGCATTCCAATTGAGTTTTTGGTTTCCAATGCCAACATTTTAATTTGTAACGGAAGCTAAGAAAATGATGTCATTTGACTATTGATTACAGTGAACATATCAATCAATATGCAAGTCCTGGAACTCAGAAATTTTATTTACCATCAAATTTAAGAGCACCACACTCAAATGTCAATCAATTCTTGAATGACTATGAGGCAAGTTCATGAATATCTGATAATCATACTCTAAACAGTTTCCAACAATAGAAATTCAAAAATCAAATAAAACTACCCCTTAAGTTTACATTTTTATGCAACCTGTGTGTACTTGAGTTGTATCCTGCTTAGGCATTAAATTTTTTCTCAATATCTACTATTAATCATCTTGAAAAATTATTTTAAAAAATAAATTAAAATAAGAGGAAACACAAGTTCTATTCATGCTCCCACGTCTTATAAATTATTAAGCAACAAGACAACATTATAGAAAACTCTTATTAAAATTTCTTCATTTTTGTTTAACCAGTCCCCTAAATCTAATATCTGATGCAGCCATGGGTGCAATAAATTTTCACAGATCATTGAAATTTTATTTATTCATAGTCCCAATTATTTTAATATTTTAACGCTCATAAACATAATTACGTTTCCATCTCACTTTATTATTATTATTATTATTATTATTATTATTATTATTATTATTATTATTATTATTTTCTCAATCTCATATTAAATTTAAAAAATAATAATAACAATAATAAATCAAAGAATAGGGAAAAGGCTACTCATTTACTTCATATGCTTGTGAAAATGAAATTTATGGTTACAAATAAAAATAAAATAAATAAATTCCAAACGACTGTTCTCAATCAAATTAAAAAAATAAAAATCCATAAATTCATAAAAAAAAAAACTCATAAACATCACAGTACACACATCGTCTCCATCACAAATTAGGAACTGCTAGCGTCCCTAGCGCTAACTGAAAGATACAAAGCATAGAAAATGTCTCCTGACAAGAAGCTCATCACGTACAACACATGAAAGTACCAAGTAAAAATTATCAACCAAAAACCTAGAAACCCAGATAGCAAGAAAAGGCAGAAATTTTTTTGGGATTATAGAAGTGTTAAGGTAGGAGTTGTTAATCCATTAAACCCTGACAAGAAAATGCTTTAAATAATAAATTAATCACTATTAATTGGTACCATAATGTAACAAAAAGGCGTTATAGACGCATAATACACAGAACCACAACCATTAACCTGATCGCCATTAATTGATAGCACATAATGTAATACAAGCCGTTATAGATTGATTATACCCAGAACACTTAAACGCGATCATCAGCATGTGCAACATGCCCTAAACCTAGAGGTGGGTGGGTCCATGTTCAGAAATCCAGATCAACAACAAAATCCAGCATGTACCCATTATAATAAAAGTAAAATCAAAGATGGGTTCGGGTTTGTTCGAGTGTTAGGGCATGGCAGGATGAGGAGGAGGACGAGATTGGTCACGAGATTGACTGGAAAAATGTGACATACATGTTTGTTAATATGTCTAAGGGAAAAATAATAATAATAAAAGTGAAAATTAATAAAAAGATTATTGAAGAGTAGTGGTGGTAATGTAATGTACCTTTAAAGAGGGGGGAGATCACCTTAATCCATGGTTGTTTTTGTTGTGGTGTTGTGGTGGGTTGTGTTGTGTTGGCTAGGCAATGCAAACGAGGGTTGAATTTGTTGAGGGTTTTTAATGTTATGCCAGGATATATGACCATTTAGGTGTTGTTTGGGCATGCGAATGTGATGTGCCGTGGCCAAATCGAGAAATTGGAAAATAATTTCTATGTGCTGTGTATGTGAATTGTGAGGTTACGATTCTAATTCCACCACGGAAAGAAAGCTAATAAAAGCAGGATCTAATAATAGAGAAGATCCAGAGCTACGAGTCACTGGGTTAGGTTTAGGTTGTGTTTGTTTGTTTTGGTACGTGAATGAACGAATTGTGATTTGTGATGTATAAAAGAGGGTGACTCTCTCTCGGGTTGTGCGAATTGGGAAATGCGGTACCAGCGTACAGGGCTATTTGGGTAACTTCGTTTCTTTTTTCTGGGTCTATGAACGAGTCAATTGAGTCACTGACTCACTCACTCTTGATTTGGGATCTCGTTGCTTTATTTTTATGATATTTTTGGAATATGAAAGGATGGGACGGAACGATTCGAATAACGGAAGCTTTTCCTTTTTTCTTTTTATTTTAAAAGTGGGGAATGATTGAAGTGACATGGAAATGAAGTTAAATCCTCTTTGGGTTGCTGTGCAGCCTCGCTGCGAAACTGTGAACAATTATTTAAGGAAGTAGATAAACACATCGGAACAGAACTCTGCGTTTATGCTGCCGTACCATAGACTTTTATTATTTTGACCGAATTTAATCGATTTTTCTATTCAAATTAGTTACAAAAACTTTGAGAGATATATATTTTTTATATTATTAAAGTAATTTGACATCTAAAATTAAAATTTATAACCAAATCCCTATTGCCATTGCTTCCTTGAGTGATAAATTCTTACTATATAGAGGTAATTACTATATTATATGATACATCTTTTCTTATTTATCTTTTATTTTTTATTATTATAATAAAATTTTGCGAACTTACATTTTAAAAAGATTGTAAAAATTGATTATAAATATTTATAATTATATTAGAGATAAAATATTTTGACACGATATTAGACATAATTTTATAATATTGATTTATAAAATCTAATGGTTGAGATAATTAATGAGTTTGAAGTATTGAATATATCTTGTTGACTTTCAATATCAAATATTGGATTTTGTGAAATCAATAACTATAAATTTATATCAATAAATTACGTCAAAATTTTATATTAAAATATATCCTCCCATTAAATTATGTGGTAAGTGTGTGTATATGTATAAGATATGTTTATTATCGTATAACTTACAAAAATACTGTACTAATTTAGTTGATGAAATTCACAATAAATTTCTAATAATGAATGAATCATTATATTTTTGTTGGGGCAGGCTACATTGTAATCTTACACTAAAATATGTATATTATTTGTAAACTCTTTTTGTATTGCAATCAAATAACAAAAAATAAAATAAAATACAAATAGCTTTGAACAATATTAAAAACATAGTCTTGCAAAAACCTTAAATAAAACAATAACATTATACTTGTAAAAGCTTTATGTAAATTCATCTATAGAAAGTGACATGACATCATTGAATAAATAAATTTATAAAATTAATCGTATTAATTAAAATTAATGATATGTTAATCATATAGTAATGTTATATAAGTTTGTATAATTTACTTTATATGAATAATTTGTAGTTATAACATTATATTAAAAAAATATTTCAGTAATAGACAGTATGATATAAACATATATTAACGTTTTATCATACGTTATTTTGTTTTACATGATTATGTAAAGCTAAGATTGATAATTAGCTTTTATACACCATAAATTTTAACACATCATAAGCACTATAATAACATATTTTCAATAATTTACGAGAAATCAAAATTTACGATATTTTAGAAAGTAGAATACCAAATATTAGATAATAAATACCCAAATAAAAGTGTGTAAATAGAATTGTGCTTGTGCCCCATTCTTTATATTCACATATACATAGAACATAACAAATTTAGCAGGAGTTTATGGGCTAGCCTAGGCCCAAAAGACCTGATTTTCTAAATGCCGAAGCCCAAATTATTCACTTATAGGGCCAAATCCACCTCAGCTCCACTCAATTTTCTATGAGAATGGGGTATTTCTGTCTGATGGTCTGATTCAAAATTCGAGCCCGTTCAAATTCAAATCCCCGATTCGAGAAATGTTTATGTACTCTTTGGATATATTTAGTGCACAACACTGTATAGTATTATTTTATTATATTATATTAAATAATATAATATACGTGTTTAGTGCTAATTTAACATAATATTAATTAATACAAAGTACAATCCTTATATGCATCAATATTGTATTAAATTATGTAGAACTAATCCATGACATTAGCATTACATTATATAGTACTAAAAAAAATATCAAAATTATTCCTATAAAATTTTATATATCAAACAATACCCTTTAATTTTTAAAATTTTATAAATAAATAAAGATATATTTAATAGATAAATTATAAAATCAAATTTATTTAAAATTTATTTTCTAAAAATAAAGAAGGAATGAAGGGAGTCACCGCCTCCACTGGGTGACATTCGAGGTCCACTGCCTCCGTTAGACTAATTGACACCTAGTATACCACCATAAACTCGAATTGTCTAATAGGTCCAGTGGGGGCATTAGACCCCAAGTAATTTTTTCAACAATTAGTAACTATTCAATAAATTACTAAATAACTAATTTTATAAATAAACTAAAAATATATTTATATTTTGTATATTTTTTTGAAAAAAAAATTCTTATTTTTTGTACAAATTAATACAATACATGAGTATACCAAACACTATATAATTTTGACATAACATTATTTTTAGTACTATACAATGCAATACTATATAATATAATACTATACTATACTCTACTATATCGCATACCAAACATGTCATTTATGCAATAAATTGGTAACCCCATCTCCTTTTTTGTTCTATTTATTTATTTATTCCTTCCTCATTTGATATGTTTAAAAAATAGAAAAATAGAGCTGCTGAAATTTCTTTTTCGAAGCCCTAAATATACATCATAGGAAATGATGTTATTCCAAACCGAAATTAAAAAGAGAGGGAAAGAGTTACAGATCAATTAACCATTTAAGCATATATATATATATATATGTACACACACACACACACACTAATATAGCAGTATTGATTTATTATGGTTCTCTAATATGCAAAACAATTACCAAAATTGATTATTGCTTAGTATATGAAACTAGCTATAAAGATGCTTAACTTCTACTTGTATCATAAATCTTGTTCCTTTTGACACGTAACTATACATCTAAACATAGGATCAAAGAATTGTTCTTTAATTTTATATTTATTATGTTCATGATACGGGTATCCTATGGTTATTCAAATTTTTTCACGCCCATTTTGCAAAGAGCTAGAATCCGCGAAGATGCATAATAAGCACATTTTGTCATCATGAAGCTCTAAGCATCATAGAATGAAAAAATTGGACAATATCAATGAGTATTCTCGAGTTTTGATTTAGTTTTAAGCAGAAAACGACTACGTGTCTTTTATCAATAACATCCCAGAAGTTGTTCGTTTTTCATTAATCACACACTTTAAAATGATGATATGAGAGGTAAAAATGATGATTTGAAGACAATTTCAGACACGTAATTGACGAAAAATGCTTAGTTATTCTTTGCTTGAGATTAAATCAAAACTCGAAGTTACTAATTGGAACTACCCCATTAGGAAACTTATATGTATATGTAGCTAGGAAGTACAAAGCTCAATAGGATATTATAATATCAGAATTGACTAATTAGATAACATCACAAAAGATCTACGCAATAATATTATACAAAACAAGTCGCAAAAGATACCAATTCACTAACATTTAAAAAAAAAAAAAAAAAACTAAACGCGCGCATAACTCCAAGCAACACCCACTAGTAGTACCACAACCCTTTGCAAGCTGAAATTAATCACTGAAATTTACTTGTAATATTGATGGTTTCCGCTTCATGAACGCACATCGGCCTGAGAGAAGAACAAGAGCAAGAACTTGATGCCACCCTTCAAAGTTTGAGAACAATTATTAGAACCCTCTTTAATCTTCTTAGTGGTACTCTTAGGTTTATTATTATCCTTTTCAAGTACCTTCCAGTACTTCATCAACTTAAGCCAGGAACTCTTTGTTTTCTGCTTCATGGTGTCATCTTTCTCCGTTTGTTTATCGAACGTGTAGCTTCTAAGATATATCTGCCTGCACACAATGCGCTCAAGGCTTTCAGACCGTTCAGAGATATTGGATTTGGAGGATGAGGAAGCCGCAAAGGAAAGGCGTTCACTCTTCTGATCTTGGTCTTGATTATCTTTCTTTGCCATGCTTATCTTTCTCAGGAACCTGGCATCCGATTCGGCCCACTCTTTGAGTTTTTTCACTTTGACGGGGTCGTGGACATCGATGCAGCTTCTTGCAGTGCAACCAGCAGCAACGTTCAGTACCATCTTCTTCTTCTTCTTCTTAATTAACAAAGTGAAATTAAGCCGAGGGGCAGAGAGACTTCTCTTGGCTTTGATTTGAGCCTGGCAGCTAGCTAGTTAGGCAGGAACCGAGGCATATTGCTTATGATAAGAGTTCTACTCTTATATAATTTTAAATTCACTGGGGTACTGTCCTTCTACTACAAGGAAAAGATTTATAAATACAATTTTACTAGTTTGTAAGTTAGATGCTAATAATGAAATCTTAACATTTTAGGAAATATTAAATAAGAGAGTAATTTAAAAAAGGAAACTTTTCATATCACTCATGCGATTTGGGTTAATTTTTATCCAAAATTTCTAAAACTAGTATTAACTCTAACCTCTATATTTAATAAAAATTAAGTAATCTTACAAGTTTCAATATTAATTGAATTCATATAAAAAGTAAGGATTAAATTATTTTCTAAAAACTTAATTTTGGGTCTAATTTGATTAGTCTAAACTTCAAGAGTGTCAATATAAATATCTCTTTGAAAATCAACTTAATTTATCATCGGCAATTATTCTTTAAAGGATAAGTATTAATCATCATTATCATTATTATTATCATAATATTGAGTTTCTTAACATGTGGCACAAAGATTGCTTTAAGATTATTCATACAATAAAAAACAAAAGAAAGAAAAATAAAAGGAAAACTTCCAATCATCACAAAATATAATATATAACAAGTTTCGGATTTTGTACTAACACAATGTTGTATTGTGTTTCAAGTTGCCTCTTATTTATTTTCATTTATTCTTTGCATGGGGATTAAAATAATTTAGTTGAATAAAAGCATGGAAATATTTACAAAATTTAAACAGTACCCACAAAATTACAGGGTTTGAGAATCAGAAAGGATGACAGAATAGTTTACTTCATCTTGATTAAGCCACCGAGCCCAAGGCAGTCAACAAAATTTTCAACATCCAAAATGTATAAGAAAAGAAAATTTCTATATGGTTATGAGTGAAAAAAACAAAGAAAGCAACGTGACTTCACCTAACAGAGATGAATAGAGACAGACATTCTCGGTGAATCGTTCAAAGAACCAATTTTTTCTTTTTGTTTCTTGCAGAGAATCTTTTTGATTCTTGTGCTGTTTTGAATGTGTTGTCCCATTTCCTATATTTAATTGTTCATAGCTTTGTTTTCACTTCTCTCACAAAACTGATAACGAAACTGCAACAGTTTCAAAATACTTTGCCTCCAATAAACCAAAACAATTGCTAACAACAATGGATACCAACTCCATGCTAACCTCGGTAGCAACCATCCAATGTTTAGATGATCATGATTTTGACATGAAAATCTTAGTTATAATTTGTATGGTTAATTGATCAATTTTGTTGAAATATACATTCATAGTTATAAGTCCAAATCATCATAAATATATAATTGCCTCAATGTGGGTAAATATAATATTGGAAAGGAATCAACTACAAGATCGTTATCTATGCCTTGCTAATTATTTAAGAAACCCAGTTTTACAAGAAATTCATAGATTAAGAGTGAAGAGTCTTTTATTAATTTCCTTAACCTAGTCTCTCACAGTTAATAAGGATTCATTTTGTAGCCAAATTTCTTTTGTTCAAACTACAGATACATATGTAGGTGTAATTCTCCAAAGCAAAGATCGATGATGATAATCTCTCAACTACAGAGATAGAGAGAGTTTACAAATTTGTTGGGATGCTTCATGCCATCTATCTAAATTCCTGGACATTCCTAGAACTGCCCTTATAAGGTTGGGCCATCAGTGTTTGGTTTCCTTAAGATTGAGAGAGAGCAAGAGAGAGGGGTTGGTTTGGGCCACTTGGCCAACTAAGGGCTAATTCTGACCTCCCAACAACGGCAGAAATTGGACTCCCAATATTTCAAAAACCTGTTCTGTCCCATTGACAGTCCAAGATATGCACTTGCCCAATTAACTTTCATTTCTAAGAATTTTGGTAAATCAAAGTCTTGACTTGAGCTTCAAATGGTTATCAGTAGAATTCAGGATTCTGCTCTTATTTTAGTCTTACCTAAACTTTTAAGACGATATTGACACATAAATTTTCTCTTTCTTCACTGATTCTCGTTTTTTCTATCCATCAATCACATTATTCAAAAAGTTAAGGCTTAAGGAGAGGAACTTTGTTCAGCACTGCAATTTGGCATTCTTGATAATTGTTCTTGATTTCTAGGTCAAGTCCATGACGGTCTACCATATGATAGCCCACCTTCAATAACCGAATTTTAGACATCAACATCAATAATACAAAAAAAGAAAAAGCATGATGAATGGTAGGACTAAACCCTCTCCATCCACAAAACAACTTATCATTTTTTTCATTAATATGTAGACATGAAAAATAATTAAACAAGATATACAATTGACTAAAGAAAACAACAACCCGAAAACTATACCACAGAAACAACCAAAAGCCCTAATGTTTCAAAAATCTTCACACAACTGCATACACTTTCTTTAGGAGATTCCTTATAAAAAACAAGTGGAAATGATTTGAATTTGGTATTTCTGAAATAGATAAGTGTAGCATAAGAAAGAAATACTAATTAAGAAAGTAATGAACAATGCAAGAACTTTGTAAGCACTCTGTCGTAACACTAATACATGTATCAATTCTTTCTTCTCTTTTGTGTGCATTGTCTAAAACATCTAATTGATATCCATTTAAATGGTAAGAACAACACAAAGTCAAGATATGAGAGCCGCCAAACAGAAGAATTATTGTTTGTTCCTGATATTATTAGATGGGCACCATTAGATGAAAGTTGATTAAGACTATTAAGAGGAAAAATGGCTGTGATTAAAGCCACAAATTGTTCGTTGGCTTGTAGCAATGGTGATGCAGCAAAGCGTTAGGTAGATGTATTTGGTTTTGTTTTCTGCCCTGCCCATGTGGAAAGAGACTCTTTTTTTCCTCTGGGACCCTGTCCCTTGTCATGCTTTTAATTTTATTTTACTCATGGCCATAGACTGCTCAGCAAGGTCAAGGCCAAGGCCAGCCATTGTTGAAAGACTTTTACTTGGATCTTTCCGCGGTATTGTTGCCAAAAGACTTCAACCTCGTTAATTCATTTATTAATTTAATATGCAACAAAAGGGTGATCATGCTTTGCTCATCAAGATCAGCTTCTTTTCTGCAAAAGTGATAAGCCCAACTTTACTAACGTCAGGTCCGAGCAGCCAACACAACCAGTTAATACAACCAATCGGTCACAGCATCACATTGATTTCTATGGTGGTTAGTGTGTGGTCACTTGTAGATTCTGCTGTATTGCTTTTTGTATCCTTTCCACAATTCCCAATAGAGCCAGATCCTCATAGATTGATTCTCAAGTGCAAGAATATTGCTTTCTAAAATTTTTAATTACAAAATACTGACTTGATTCTCCGATGAGCTCAATAAGCATAACTAATCAATTAATGTTGTGTATTATATGCATATATTGAGTTAGGCAGAGTCAAGTTAAATCCAAACTGGACCTAACTGATGATTAAAAAAAATATAATTCAAAGCAGATTAATGCACTCAAATTCAAGCTATGGCCCCAAATAAGCGAAGTCACATTTTGGTCTTTTGATTAAAAATAAAACCAAAACTTCTGTCCACGTAGATAAAATTGTGAAGACTATGGGGTGAGTAGTCATCTTTCAGCTTCAAACTTAACATCATAGAGTAGGTTTCAAACTTAACATCATAGAGTAGGTTTCAAACTTAACATCATAGAGTAGGTGGATCTAAGCTATAATGGTTCTCAATTATCACCCATAACAGCAGCATATCAGTAACAATTAACTCGCGCCACTTGATCAATGAAAAAGAAAGAGCATAGAGCAAAGTGACTTTATGAAAACAACAAAAGTGGTCGGCAGAGAAAGTTTATCTATCAGAAGATAATGGAAAAGGAGATAATATAACAATTAAAAAAGTAATTTTCACGTGTATCTTAAAGATCAATATTAACAAGTGAAAGATTGTATAGTTTTCTTTTTAAAACTTTGTAACATCATTATATTTTGACAATATGTTTAATATTTTTAATTAATAATTATTTTTTAAATAAAATTTTAATCATCGGCTATAAATTTTAAGAAAACTTTACAATTTATCTTAATATGTACTTAAAACAAGAGCAATAATGTATATATAATCAAATTCTATAATTAACTTCTTATGGTTTGAGATAGTAAAAATTTATGGTTTGAGATAGTAAAAATTTATTAAAAGAATAAAAAATAAAAAAATAAAAAAATTATAATAAATGATACAATAATTATATATATGAAAAGACTTTATCCGCTTACTTGCAGTTTACAATCAGGATTGATTGTAAACTGCTTAATTATATTCAAAGCACATGTAAAATTACTGTCCAAAAATAGACAGTCATGTACTTGCATAGAGTTTAGTTTGTGAAAGATTAAAGCAGGGAACATAACCCATGATTGTTTAGCCCACCAATGTCGTCTGGATCCTTCACAGATGGTGGCAAGCTGCACAGTTCCAGATGCTGAATCTCAGCTTTAATCCCAAGTAAATCACTCAACAATTACAGATTTACTGACCCTCATCTTAGCACCAATTAAGACTCTATTATTAATAAAGCAATTATTATTTATATTGCGTGAACTTAAAGCTAAGCTAAGAATGAATAATACTTAAACAAGATTACGAGCTTGGCTTTCTTCCAACGCGAACAACCACTTCACTAGCATTAGTTGTCAGTGAAGTCACTTCACACGTGCAAAGTAGGATTAGATAATTAGATATACAAGTATCCAGAAGAGATTTCTTTGTACGTATTAGCAGATATTATTGATTTAGGAATTAAATGATTAAGGGTAAAAATTTGGTAGAGATCGGGAATTACCTTACATATGCTAGATGGCGCAATGTGATTGGCCAGCAAGATGGGTAGGGAAGTGCCAATGTGGAGGGCTAACAGATGTTGAAGTGACTAGGAGAAGAGTCAGTACAGTACTGACTACAAGTCCACTGGAATGACAGGAAGATGATGAGAGGATCAACCTTTGTCACTTTTTTCAACGAGAAAGATTTATTATGGGATTTTTGACATATAGTGGATTGTGGTGCAAAATGGTGAAAGGACCCACATGCACCACCAAAAAGCAGAAGAAAATGTAATAAAATTCAACAAACAAGCCAACTGGGCTTCCCATGATTCTCCCTTTTATTTCTGTACATAGAAGCAGTCCTCCCGATCGTTTTAATTGAAGTTAAGACTTCTCAAAGAGTCACAGGACTTAAGGTTCCAGAAAAAGCTTTTACTCTGTGCATTTTTTAATCCTTTTTTGAGTTCTTTTAATATTGGATTTGCGTGAGATTCAAGTAGTCTTTCCAAAATTCATTCTTTTCTTGTCTCCTCTTTCTTAAATATTACCTTTTGCTAAGAATATTGATCTGACTTGTGTTTCTAGCTAAAAAAAGGCTGAAGGATTTTGTGGGAATCATGGCAGTTAATGGAGCGTGGGAGAATATCTTTTGGTATCTACTGATTTTGCTTTGATGACTATATATTATTGGGAATTGGGTGCTGTATTTGATTGGAGATTCATCAGATTCTATTGTTTCTGCAGATTTTTGACTTGTTACAGGTAAGTCTGCAGCACTATATTTCTTTCTCTTATCCATCTTGATGACCACCGTTACATATCATTTCCAGTGATGATTAAGGCTGGAAAGTTACATTTTTGTTGTTATGGAATTGGGAAAAGATTGATGGAGGGTGTTTTGTTGGAAATTTGTGGTCTGATATTTCTATGATCTTCCCATCAGTTCCTTATATTCGAGTTTTGTGGTACTTGCGCATATAAGATGATATTTGAATTTGTGGTGGGTGATTTTCGATTGTCTTTTACATGTGGGCTTGGCTTCGTTGGAATTTCTGATTTATATGGGCTAGATTCTGTATGTATGGATTGGATTGATCACCTTTTTGTCGGAATTGAGTTAGACATGCAACAAATTTATTGATGCATTTGATAGAAAAAAGAACTTTTTTGTGGTATTTCTTCTAAGCTGATAACTTTGGCTATCAGATTATCTCTATCAATAAAGTTTCTGCTTTTGCATTTTGTATTTTTCCTTTTCCATTGCAAGCCTTGCCTTGACTGATTACTATTGGCATTTCCTTTTACCCTGAATTTGTTTTCTTACTTGAAAAACTTGGTTGCAGGCAAAAGGTTGCCATCCTGCTAACAAATAATTTCTCATCATGGGATGGCTGACCAACATACTGAAAGGTTCCAGTTATAAAGGGCAATATCATGGGAGATATGCAGATGATAGAACTTGGGATGAGCCTCGTTATTCTGTGGTAATCATTTTTTTTTTTCTGGTGTTAAGATTTTCCTCGCTGCTTTTGCATCTATATTGATCACATTAAACTTTTATTTATTTATTTATTTATTTTTGTGTATGTGGAACAGATACATGGTTTGAAGTCTAATACTCTTGCATATATTTTATCCTAGAACTTACTTTTCAAGTTTTTCCTATGCCTAACTAACTATATATGCAAAACAGGACCAGGATGATTCATCAGGTTTTGATAGAGAAGAAATTGATCGTGCTATTGCATTGTCCCTTTCAGAGGCAGATCAAAAAGGGAAAAAGGTGGTTGGTAAGATCATGTACCCGCACGCACTGATCATGAATCTTTGTTGTCATTCTGATCTGGGAAGTTTCTGTGACACTTATTTAACATGACTGATGGCTCAGTGTGTGAAACACTTTGAGATAACATATCAGAAGAAATGCAGAGTGAACAGTAACTGCATGCCACTAGTACTGCATCCTGTTCGTGCGCTGATGCTTGCTTGCATTTTTGTTCAACTTTTAATTTGTATCATAAGATTTTCCTCATACTTATTACTCAAAATTTGCTCCACAATTGAAATGCAAGAATATAAGTAAGACTTCTGTCATCTGGAAATTATGTTTGTAAATCCTTTTTAAGAGTATATTAGAGAGTTTGAAACGTAGTTCCCATCAATTAAATTCTTTCGCTTTATTGAGTTTGAGAAAAGCAAGAAAAATAAATCTGTGGCAAAAAGTGGTCTTGAATGTAAATTTCTTAAAAAGCAAATGCATCTTGTGGCTGTTTTGTGAAATTTGTTTAAATTTCAGTTACAGAAGTATAATGAAGCAAGAAAAAGGGAAGAACTAAACCCAGTTGATTTGTTAAAAGTTCCAGTAATAGACTTTTCATAAATGTTATTTGTCAAGTGAACATGAATGAGGTCCACAAAAAAGCATTCTTTGTAAAACTGGGGCATTGACTTCCATTTGATTTAGAAGTTTCAAATGATAAATTTTTTTAATGCTTGGTCTCACCTTCTGTTTTTCTGTTAGAAAATGAATCAGACTCAGAAGAGGAACTAGTATGTATTAAATCTGACTCGGACAAAGATGAGCAAGAGGAATATCAACCCAGTGCTAAAGCTCAATCAGAAGACGAAGAAAGACGAGCTAAAGCTCAGGTAGAGGAAGATGAACAACTGGCTAAGGCCATTCAGGAAAGTTTGAGCATAGAGCATTCTCCTCCTCAATATGATAATACAAGTATATTTCAACCTTTTCCGTTCTTTTATCCATCTGGTTACAGGTAATGTTGTCATATTCAATCACTATTTCAGTAATCTGATCACTCTCTGAATGACAGTTGCTTTGTTTTTTGCTTAGAAGGAAGTATATTTCCAAGGGACTTACATTTATTGTAAATGTTGTATTGTTCTCAAAGTAACAGAGAATTTGGCCTAGGCTAGCTCTCCCAATAAATTTCAGTTGACAAACCTGTTTACGGCATTAGACATTTTTATTTTTGTTCTTCCTTTCCCTTGTTAAGCTTTTAGGCTAATTAATTATTAATATATAAAGCTAGTAGTTACCTGACGCAGGGCGTGAAGCCATTGCTTTATGCATATTCAATATCTTTAGATACTCAATTGCCTTTTAAGTACAACCAGATATAAATTTTAATTTTAACAAGCATTGCATAATTTTAGAAAGTAGTTTGATCGCAAGCATTTTGGGAGTGACGCTGAGGCAGACTTTAAAACTACTGTATTGGGAAGTTTTTATGAATGCTTAGACAATAACCCGAACAAACAGGTAATGATAGCCAAAAAGTTGGAATTTTGTACTTTTTGAGGTCAGAGTTGCACTACAAAGAATCCAACCTTCTGTCCTTTTTGCTGTGACTTCTTCAGTGTAAGCATCAAATTTTAGAATTTAAGACAATATAATATGTTTTGCATTAATCTTGCTTGGTCGTGTGGAGAAGAGGTGACTTTGATGTGGATTGGAGGAAGATGTCACCGTATTTTTCTTAGGTGCAAGGTGAAGTTGTTCTCTTGAATAGTGGTGGTGAAGCTGGTCTGAAATCTGAACACGTTAATAATAAGAGAATTCCTTGAATTGCTGAAGAAGGTCTCCTGCGTAATTGCGCTAGTAAAAGATAGCACAAAGATGTTGGTTGCTCGATGACCTAGTTTAAAAGTTCAGCACTGAATTTTTGTGACAGTACATTGTAGCCTATGCCTTGGCTGAGCTCTCCACAAATTGGAAATGAATAATTGCAGATATCTATTTACATTGCTTTTTGGGGTGTTTGCTAGTAACTCTATGATTGATTAGGTTGCCTTCTTCAGATTAAATTGACTTAGTTGTCACCGGAATGAGCATGTTATCCCCAGAAACATATAATTTGATGGCCTGAAATTTAAAGATATATTATTTTCAATTTAGTAAAGGGATAATCTGAGTATCTTATGATGCATAGTCTGATAAAGTTTGACGTGGAAAGACTAGATAAATGCAAATGTACAGAATTGGCACTACTGTACATCTTTATGTAACACCCTTATTCATGAATTTGTGTGTATAACTTACACATACATTACAGAGCCTTTCAAATGTTATGCCTTTTTAATTTTTTTACGGTTTTTTTTCCCCTGACGGATATCATATGGATCCTGATCTTATTATTTTAATATGTTTTTATAGGATATGTGCTGGTTGCAAAACTGCTATTGGTCATGGCCGATATTTGAGCTGCATGGGTGCTGTTTGGCATCCTGAATGTTTCCGTTGCCATGCTTGCAATCGACCCATTACAGACATTGAGGTTTGAAGTTTCTGCACAAATGATATCTTTGTTTTGATTTGGTTAAAGCAGTGCTTGAATTCTTGGCAAATTCACATTGAAATTTCAATTACCGAGTGAATGGTGTATGTGCCATAATTTCATGTTTTCTTTCCATGATAGTTTTCAATGTCCGGGAATCGTCCTTATCACAAACACTGCTACAAGCAACAAAATCACCCAAGATGTGATGTCTGCAAGAACTTTGTGAGTCTTTTTTTCTCCATGTCAATGCAGTATGAATTTCTTTTTGCACCTTTCTTCACTAATGACTAAGCTAGCTTTGTTATGTGCTTTCTGATATCTAGTATGATCATGTAATTGTCTAATTTGTGGGATTGTGCTCAGTTGTAAATATGTAGGCCAACAGAATCGTCAGGCTGTTTTTAAACAAATGTACTAAAGATATGTGCCAAATTTCTGAAAACCCAAATTTGAGCAGCTTTCTGGTATCAACATAATAGTAAATTTGCTAAAAGATGACAGTCCACCTGTTTGTAACAGAGAATGGCAAGTTCATTTGAGGAAAAAGAAAAGAGGGTGAAAACTTGAAAGAGATTGGAATTTAAGTCCTAGTAGTCTAGTTGGGCATGTTTACGGTCATGACAATGAACCAGACTGCTTGCATCTCATTGTAGGTATTAAAACCTGTCATAAATATATGCCTTAGACATTTGCTGGTTTGCACCGTTGTCAGATTTTATTATGTGTGTTGCATTTTAAGTTCAAATATTAGGAATTTTCTTTAGTTATACTTGAATGAGGAAGTCCTATTGTGTTTTCTATTGTTATTAGAGTGCAGCACTGAAAGTCTTTCTATTTGTACTTTCTTACAGATCCCAACAAATTTTCTTGGGCTTATTGAGTATAGGGCACATCCTTTCTGGCTTCAAAAATACTGCCCCTCACATGAGCGCGATGGGACTCCTCGGTGTTGCAGTTGTGAAAGAATGGAGGTCAGTTGCAAGGGACAACAATGCTGTCCACTTCTCCTTCACATCTCCTGCCCACACATGCATTCATGAATCAGGAAAGAAAAATGTTATAGGAAGTGGTACCTCCATTAGGAACACATAGTTGTAGTGACAGTTCACAAGATGCATATGGCCATATACTATTATCTCACTACATAACATTGTCGCTAATGCATAACCTTGGAATCGATGCAGCCGAGGGACACAAGATATATTCAACTTGACGATGGTCGGAAGCTGTGTCTAGAATGTCTAGACTCTGCAATAATGGACACTCATGAATGCCAACCCCTTTACCTTGAAATACAGGACTTTTATGAAGGTTTAAATATGAAAGTGGAACAGCAAATTCCTTTACTCTTGGTTGAGAGACAAGCACTAAATGAGGCCATGGAGGGAGAAAAGAATGTAAAGCTGATACACTGAAGCTTTTATATCTTACCAGGATATTTGCCTTATTTTCTTTATTGTTTTGCTGATTTCGATTATTTACTTTATTTTGGAAAGGGTCATCATCACTTACCTGAGACAAGAGGGCTCTGTTTGTCAGAAGAACAGACTGTTACCACTGTACGAATTTCTTTTTGAAAATTGTACTTTTGAGTTGCACTTACTAAGTCCAAATTAGTATGGGTGGAAACTCAATACTAATCAATCCAAATTACCAGGTTCTGAGGAGACCAAGAATTGGGGCAGGCTTCCGCCTGATGGACATGATAACAGAGCCTTATAGGCTAATTCGTCGATGTGAAGTGACAGCAATTCTCATTTTGTACGGCCTCCCAAGGTATTCTATCTTATTCTCCATGTACATATTTGAAGGGATAAATCCAAATACCTGGTCAATAATTCCAATGGTATATGACTCAAAACTTTCGTAAACACAGGTTGTTAACAGGGTCAATCCTGGCTCACGAGATGATGCATGCGTGGCTTCGTCTTAAAGGTTTTATATCTCCATGACCAATATTAAATCAACTGTACCGTAAATTTTAATCCAAATGAGATAGGAAGCTCTAATAGTGGGTACTTGACTATTGACAGGTTATCCCAATTTGCGTCCTGAAGTTGAAGAAGGTATATGCCAGGTGCTGGCTCATATGTGGTTGGAATCTGAGACTTATGCTGGGTCTGGAACTGGTGCTGCCTCATCTTCTTCGTCTGCCTCATCTTCTTCGTCATCATCACCATCATCATCATCTACATCATCTAAAAAGGGTAAACGTTCCGACTTTGAGAAGAAACTGGGTGAATTTTTCAAACACCAAATCGAGTCAGATACATCATCAGCCTACGGAGAAGGCTTCAGACAAGGTAACAAGGCAGTGAGCACATATGGTCTGAGGAGGACTCTTGATCACATCAGGCTGACTGGCTACTTTCCTTGATGATTCGGACACTAAAAAATAAAAGGGTTCATGATCTCATCATTGCAAAATACTTCTGCCCTTACATTTAGCTCTACAGGACCAAAATCCAATAACATATGCTGGATAAGCTGCAAACTCTGCATAATTGCTGTAATTTTCTTTACAATTAACAAAACAAAGCAGATCATAGCATGTATGTCAGAACACTCTAGAAAGAAACTTAATACAAATGAGTTAATGTACGTACGTTCTACATATAAATGACATTTTCTGTTACCATAATTCATAAGCGGGCAAATGGGATTAAATGATGCCTTATCTCAAGGTGCTCACAATTTCCTACCGCTAATGGCATGCGTGTATAAGAGTATTGACAGATTTGAAGAATGAGTTTTTTCTGATTATGATCAAGTGATGGCTGTGCAGATTTATACTAGAATTATAGCAGAAATATAACAACAGAATTATAATATAAAGGAAGCTGTCAAGATCAGGTTGTTACAGAAAATAATGGGATTCAGATACAACAAATACATTCTATTACAACTATATTCTGTTAGGCGTTGAATGTTTATGGGAAGAGAAATCCGTATCCTTGACACGCCCCCGCAAGATGGAGGTTCCATCGGAGACTCCAATCTTGGAGCGAAAATAAAGGAATGGACTGCGGCCAAGAGGCTTGGTAAGCATGTCTGCAATTTGATCTTTTGAACTAATATGAAGAACACGAAGCAAGCCTGCAGAGACGCGTTCCCGAACAAAATGATAGTCAAGAGCCAAGTGCTTCATACGAGAATGATAAACTGGATTAGCACATAAGTATGTTGCACCTGTGTTGTCACAGAATAATGTAGGAGCCTGTTGGAGATGGATACCCAATTCATGTAATAAGTTTTGAACCCAGAGAACTTCAGCCGCAGTATTTGCTAAAGCTTTGTATTCAGCCTCTGTGGAGGAACGAGAGACAGATTTTTGACGAGCAGACCTCCAAGAAATAATATTGGATCCTAAATATAACACATAGGCAGTAGTAGAACGCCCATTTGCCTGAACACCACCCCAATCTGAGTCAGAAAATGCTGTGAGGGATAGAGGGCTATCGCGTTTAAGAAACAACCCATGATGGAGTGACCCTTTCAGATAGCGAAGCACACGTTTGACAGCCTGAAGATGTTTTTGTGTTAGAGCATGCATGAACTGAGAAAGTTTATTAACGGCAAAGGATACATCCGGACGAGTAATGGCCAAGTATTGTAAAGAACCAACTAGACTGCGATAGGCTGTAGCATCTACTGGGGAAGAGCCATCAACAAGAGAATATGATTCCGCAGAGTTGAGAGGAGTAGTCACCTCTTTGGCACCATCCATTTTATACCGAGATAATAGATCACTAATATGGCGATGTTGTGAAAGAAACAGACCAGAAGTAGTAGAAATGACCTCAACACCCAAAAATTGATTCAAAGAGCCTAAATCCTTGATAGAAAAACGATCAGCTAACCTGTGAACAAATTGATCCAAAAAATGAGAGTTGTTGCCTGTGAGCACAATGTCATCAACATAAACCAAGAAGTAGGCAGTGATCCCGTTAGAAGCATAAATGAATAAGGAAGCATCAGCGACAGAGTTGCGAAACCCAGAAGTAAGCAAAAAAATTTTTAATTCCGTATACCAAGCTCGAGGAGCTTGTTTTAAGCCATAAATTGCTTTCCGAAGCTTGCAGACATGGTCTGGAAATTAAGGATGAATATAACCGGGAGGTTGAACCATGTAGACATCTTTTTGAAGTGTACCATGTAAAAAGGCGTTGTTAACATCCAATTGTCGCGAAGGCCAGTTTTGAGATAGCGCCAGACACAGAATGATCCGAATGGTAACTGGTTTTGTAACAGGGCTGAAAGTTTCAAAATAATCACGACCAGGTTGTTGAAGAAAACCTTTGGCCACCAGGCGAGCTTTGTACTTGTCAAGAGAACCATCAGGTTTGCGTTTAATGCGAAAGATCCACTTGCAACCAATAGCAACATGGGATGATTTAGGAACTAACTCCCAAGTGCCATTCTGTAACAAGGCATTGAACTCGGCATCCATAGCTTGCCGCCAATGAGCATCTTGGATGGCTTGTGACATAGAGGTAGGTTCTAAAGATGTGGGAAGTGGATGTTTAGTGGTGTGATTGACAAATTTGTCATTGAAATATTTTGGATTTGGTTTTTTTGTACGAAGAGGACGTGGGGGGGTGTCTTGAATGTGCGGTAGAGGAGGTGCAGGTGGTGGTGAGACTGGTGGAGTCACAGGTGCAACAACAGTAGGAACATTTTCAGTTAACGGTGGAAGAGGCGGCATGACCGGGGAGGTATCTTGAGTTGGTGAAGGAAGTATAGTCGATGCAAGTGAAGATGGAGGAATGATCTCGGTGGAACAATTTTGTTGGACATGATCCTGGGAAGAACCTGCATGGAGAGCTTCATGAACAAGGGTAGCAAATGCAGGAGACTTGTTGCGAACTTTTAAAGGAAATGTGGTCTCAACAAATTTGACATGACGAGATAAATAAAGACGATTTGTGGTAGGATCAAGACATTTGTAGGCAGATTTTGAAGTAGAATAACCAAGAAAAACACATGGGACAGACCTTGGTTGAAGCTTAGATGTGGTGTAAGGACGTAACCATGGATAACACAAACACCCAAATGGCTTAAGTGTTGCAAAGTTTGGTGGCTTGTGAAAGAGCATTTGAAATGGTGAGTTAAAAGAAATGGGAGATGATGATGGAAGACGATTGATTAAGTACACTGCAGCTTGAAAGGCATAAGACCAGTAATGTAAAGGAAGAGAGGCAAAGTGAAGCAGGGAAAGCCCTGTTTCGACAATATGTCGATGGCGTCTTTCAGCCGTGCCATTGTGTTCGGGTGTATGAGGTGGAGAAGTGAGGTGAGAAATGCCAGACTGGTTGAAAAACGGAATAAGTTTTTGATACTCACCGCCATTGTCAGAGAAAACTGCCTGTATTTTGGTTTGAAAGAAATTTTTGACTAAACGTTTAAATTGAGGAAAAAAAGTGTAAGTGTCAGATTTTTTCTTCATAGGATAAAGCCATATATATTTCGTAAAATGATCAACAAAAATGATATAATACTCATAACCATCGATAGATTTCTTTGTAGGTCCCTAAACATCAGTATATATAAGCTCTAAAGGTTTAGTGCTGACAAGAGAATTTATGGAAAAAGGTAACTTATGACTTTTATTTATTGAGCAAGAATTACAATGAAAATCAGAAAGAGACTTAACAGTAGAGATTGAACAATGTTGTCTAAGAATGAGACTAAGAACTTTATTGGATGGATGACCTAGTTTGTAATGCCAATCAGACACTGAGAGTTTAGTGGTGACATTAATTTGTGGACGAGATGGAAAGGTTACGCAATAGACATCATCAATGTTTTTCCCTTGTAGCAGAGGCGCCCCCGTGCAAAGATCCTTCACAAGAAAATGAGAAGAGAAAAATTCAACAGAGACAGGATTAGTTTTACACAATTTAGCTACAGAAATCAAATTATTGCGTAAACTGGGAACACACAAGACATTAGATAATGAAAGTGAATTGTGAGATGTTGGAATTTTGGTGTGACCAGTATGGGAAATGGAGAGACTTTTACCATCACCCAGGTAGAGTTCATCTGGACCCCCATAATCTGAGAAACTTTGAAGAGCAGATAAATTGGATGTGGCATGATGAGAAGCACCACTGTCAAATAACCAAGGCTGTTGAATGGGAGGGGAATAAGTAGCAGCATTGGCAACTGGATGCGGAGTTGTATTTGGTTGCTGTGAGTGAATCATGGACATGTTATTCTCCTTTAAGAATTTTGCAAGTTTCCTGCAATCACGTGTATCATGACCTGCAATTTCACAAAAACGACAAAATAAATCGGCACGATAGGAGCGATTTGCATTCTGATGCTGCCAATTGCGGTTTGGATTTTTACTATAACCTCCACGTGAGTTGCGATTGTTGAAGTGGGAGCTGGAAGCAGATCCTTGGAATTGTTGCTGTTTCGTTTGATGTTTTTGAGCAACATTGGCTGTCGCAATAATAGGAGCAACAGGTGAGTCTTTCTCTTTCAATGATCTTTCAAAATCAGTTAATTTGTCAAATAACTCAGAGTAGGAGAGTGGAGATTCCCTAGCTTTAATAGCAGCAACAATAGGATTAAACTCATCCCCTAATTGAGTGATAATATGGACAACAAGATCTTCTTCATCAACTGGATTTTGGGTGAGAGCTAAATCATCAGCAATGGATCTCATGTCAGTGAGATATTCAGCAATGGATTTGATTTCTTTGGGATACTTCGCGAGCTTCGCTTTGAGTGATATGACTCTGGATCGGGAGCTGTTGGCATAACTGTGAGTGAGTCGTGCCCAAGCTTGTTTTGAAGATTCGGCAGAGGAGATGATGGGTTGGATCGTGTCTGAACAGCTACCAAGTATGGCACTGAAGAGAATTTGATCTTGCCGATACCAGCTAGTGTAGTCTGGGTTTGGTGTTTTGTTTTCAGCATCAAGGAATTGTGATGGTGGAGTGGCAGCCTCTTCTATGTATTCCAGCAAATTTAAACCAATAAGAGTTGATTGGATTTGTTTTCGCCAAACCAAAAAATTTGTGGTATTTAGTTTGATGGGGAAATGGGTGGGTGCGTTTAATTGCACAATAGTGGCTGTTGTCGTTGTTGTGGTAGAACCCATGTGAGAGTAGGATCAAAAACTCGTTGGAGTGATTTGCTTGCTCTGATACCATATAAGAGTATTGACAGATTTAAGGAATGAGTTTTTTCTGATTATGATCAAGTGATGGCTATACAGATTTATACTAGAATTACAGCAGAAATATAACAACAAAATTACAATATAAAGGAAGCTGTCAAGATCAGGTTGTTACAGAAAATAATGGAATTCAGATACAACAAATACATTCTGTTACAACTATATTCTGTTAGGCGTTGAACGTTTCTGGGAAGAGAAATCCGTATCCTTGACAGCGTGCATGGTGCTCATGTTGCACAAGTGTAGCTGTCAAGTCAGTGTAGGCAAGGTACCCTTCTGTTTCTGTAGCATTTGCGGACCCTCTTTCCAGTACAATCTGCAACCATCGAACCATCCTGGTCTAGTGATCTTATTTTGAAGTTAATTCAGAGTTTGGTACTTGATAGGCACCGACGAGCGCATTGTTATTATTTCTAGACATCCCAAGCTAATCTTTGAAGTTTCAGCCAAAAATACCTGCTTGAATCTCGATAAAGTTTGGCCTGCTTGTTGCTGTGCTATGCTTAACATCTTGATCTCCCTTTATCCATGTATCAAAAAAAATTCTTTAAAGGTCAGAAGAGTTTGATCAAATGAGAATCTTAATTAATTCATTCTTGAAACATCTCACCAAATTAAAAAGAAAAAAAGAAAAAAACTCCCAAAATGAAGGAAAAAGCCGAGAAGAGTTGAAAAAATTCTTAAAATAAGGGTCACATAGGAGTGGGAGTAGGGGTAGGACTTCCAAAATTCGGATATCTGTATTAAATTTTGGCTAGTAGGGTGTGCAGGTGACACGTGTTAAAATTGTATTTTTGGATTGAGAAGCCGGACATCTGTCAGCCTCTTAGCCTTGTCTGCCTTAAAACAACTTGTATGTCAAGTAAAGAGATTAATTTGGAAACTCTCAGCCGATCTTTACTCCATCAATTCATCAACATAGCATTAGTCAAATTAAAGCCATAGAGAGAATTCGGATTATTATCGGACTTATTATTTATGCCTGCACAAAAGACTTCGCAGTAAGGTGGGCCCAACATACCATTTTCTTTTTCACATTAGATATTGCTTGAAGTCTTAATACACGAATTGGAGGGTCCGAGACGGAGATCCGAGTTTTGGCTGCCAATTCGACAATGAGGTTCACTTCAACATGTAATAAACAAACCTATGACTCTCCTTTGTCTTTATATACAACTATACACAAGCAGAGTGATAGCGGATCGAATATCGGACTCTATCCGAAACCAAAACTCCTTTGATAAACAATCTTCTTTGTTATTTCTTTCTGGTCGGATCGAATCAGATCGTCAAAACTCCGAAATCCGAACAACTTCCAGTTCTATATAAACTGACGCAAAGCATGAAAACTCAGAACTCTCTCAAAAATACACACAACATGAACATGGTGATTGCCTTGGCACTTTTTGTTCCAATTGTTGCTGAACAGAATCTGAACCAGTTTCTGCTGCTCCATTGGCAAAATGTTGTCATGACATTTTGCTTTGCATCAGCATTTAAAATAGCTGTCCTCTATGCAGAGACTAATGAATCCGAGCTCCCTGTTTCCTTTCATTTGCTCTCTTTTGCCATCTTGCTTATCTTTCTTTCTCTCTTTCTCGTAAGCTTTATTGGCCACCGTTTCGTTGCCACAGCTCGGATAGTAGCAGGGCTCGTTGTTGCCACTGTTTCCACAACAGTTGTCTTCACCCTTGCAATTCCATTTCCCCTAGGCATCAAGTGCTGCACCTGGGCTCTGTATGCAGTCGCCTTGTTCGCTGTCTTCATCAGCGGATATCGCTTCTGATTACTTGTTACTTATATCGTGCTTTTTCATTTCAAGTGCATGTATTTTTATGCTCAGCTTGGTGTTATTAAAAAAAAAAAGTTTCCTGTTCTGTTAACTATAATGTACCAGTCTGATGATAATATATTTCCTCTGTTCATGTTGTATGATTCCAATGGCGCCAGAACTAATCGTTTGAGAGAATGAGTGCCTTAAAGCGTACCTCTGAATTAGCTAAAGTTTCTTTACATAACACCCAATATATCAAGCTATTTAAATTACAGTAACTTGGTATGCGAAAATTCCATCTTAACTCTTTCTGCTTCTGTTGTTCACAAAAATAAGTTGTTTTGGAGAATTATATGTAATTTGTAGTTATCTGGTGTAAGCAGGAAAAAGTCTCTTTTTAAAGGATACTTGGTGCCCGGATAGATTTAGAGATAAAATTGTTTGCTGTTTATGAGTACAATTTGTTAGATTGCCTTATATACTGACCCTTTGTCTGGGTCATTGGTTCATTGCTAGATTTTGGGTTTAGTATAATTCTATTTAGTCCCCCTTTTTTTATTCATTATATCTTGATTCTAATTGTTTATCTTTTGACACTTTTAATGTTAAAGAAGAGTTATTAAAATTAATAACAAGGGATTTTCTTTTTGGAAATTTATATCTAATGTTGTTGTTTCGAAGGGAGGGCGAGGAAGAAAAAATAAAGATCGATCAGATTCCCAGTTAGGCATGGCGAAACGAAGCCCCCCATCCCCCCAAGTCCTGGGTTGATCAATCACCAACATCCCCCCAATTCAACCCAGAAGTTGGCTGATAGACTGTAGGCATGATCTCTAATTTGGTCAAATGTGAACAGAAGGAGGGTAGGCAAACCAAGGAAAACTAAATCTAGACATAATGGCTACCGAAACTATTGTAGTGTATTTTAGGCTTGTTGATATTAATAACCTGACAATAATTAAGGGATAATGCGTCTCAAGAAGTTGGTTCAAGTGGTAAAGCTTGATCCTATGATACGTGATTAGGTGCACAATCGTATCCCATTGAAACTAATCGGGAAAGATATTGTAATAATAATTAAGTTAAGGGGTTTTTATGATTTTTAATCAATTTAATATTTTCTTTTATTATTTAATCGAATTCAACTTAAGAGATTCAACTTAAAGAGACAAAAGTAACATTTCATATTATTAGCTAGAAGTTAGCTAGAAGTGAATTTGTCTATAAGCCATTGTTACAGAGCATTGATAGTTAGTTTATGAGTCATGCTTCTCAGCTCAGTGTCGTTTATTGTTATATTTGAGGAATGATCTCTATTAGCGCACCTAAATGAAGAGAGCTGAGCCGATAATGATACCCACCGGCATGCTGAACTTTCCCATACATAGGTCATATGCGGACTTTACATCCAGAAACCAAAAGCTCCAATCCGAAACTAGCCATTTCTGAACCACTTGTCCATCTCACAACTCAAATAATAAGGCGGGAGTGAATTGAATGGCGAAAACTTTAAGCTCATCAGCTGCGCCACCTCTTCACCCTCACCCAATATCCCCTACTCAGTCTACTTCGATGGCATCGGCTAAAACCCTGCAGCCTGACGGGCATCATGTGTTTCATTTTTTGACTCTTATAATGTGTCATTTGTCATAATCTTAACTTTGTTTCGTTAAGCCTTCCGTGCATTCGACAAACCCTACCCACTTGCAAATTTGTTCCTATGTTCGTGCCCATCCACCGACAAGCTCACCCACGTCTCCGCCAAGCAAAACACATCAACTCAATCCGCCCAGCTTTCCCTTCCAACTCACCCAACTCGCTCTCTGCTCTCCTTAACAACCGCCTTCTAGACTCCTTTATCGTGAGATTTTGACTGACTCATGCACTTCCCAATGTCAACTCTGCTCTCTTCATCGTTCAAACCACCCTTGAAGCAAATCCAAATCTTTTGCATACTCACGCTACGCTGCAGGCCCTGGCCACGGTTTTGGCCAAGTCCGAACGAAGTGGTGAGCTTAAGACCCTGGTTAATGACATTAGCTAGTTCTGGTAGATCTATGAATTTTAAGGTTAGTTTTATGAATCTCATGCAATGGTATAGTGCAAGTGCAAGTGGAGACCTTCAATATTTGGTTATAAATACTTGGAATGAGTATAGATAAACAGAGAAGCGTGTGTGCAATGAGTCATTTAACATTGAAATGTGCATTTGAAGCCGTGGAGACATTTACCAGGATGATTGATGAAGGGGCGATTATGCTTGAGCATGTTGTGAATTTGGGAAACTGGATTCAGCTATAGGGTTTTTTCTACATTGCCATTGATGAGGATTAATGAAGCAATTTTCAATTCTGGATGGTTCTTTGGGTTTGAGCTCTTTAATGAGTTTAAGCCTTCGCTTAATGAATTGCAGAATGATGGAAAGTTTTGCTGGTAGATCTATGTGTAAGTCTTTGCAACGGATGCAGGAGGCGGGACTTGTTGAGGAGACTGCTGAGTTTCTGAGGAAAATGTTGCCTGACGAGAGAATAAAGAGTGTTGCACATTGTCAACAGTATTATTGATAAGGATGAAAATGCAAATGTTGATAATGATAGTGGCGATGGAAATTAGTGGAGTTCAATTGAAACCATGGTTGGATCCAAAAGCATTGGCAAGTGCCTTTAATGAACAGAGCCCTGAGGTGATATCCACACTATTGGATGCTAATTTGTGTAGACATCTCGGTTCATCTGCAAAGTTCTTAGAAATTTCAATTCACAGCTTGGGCTTTCTTCTGTCGGATTGCTTATCGGCCAGGGTATACTCATGATGTTTATGCAGTTGAAAGGATGATGGTCATTTTAGCACGTCATCGAAATGTTTAACTGGTTGACAGACTCATATTCAAAATAAGAAGAGAAGGAATGAAGTTGGCCATCAGCACCATCAGCTGCTAATAAATCTCTCGGTAACAAAAATGTATTGCTCAACGTCTAGTTCATGTTTCTTCGACCAATCCTTCCTAATTCACATCGTTGGTGAAAAAAATTTCTTTTATAATTCATTAAGGATTCGGAAAATACATGATCTCCACCTACACAAGCAAATTGTTGATAAAACTCCAAAAAGGGAGATTTGTTTGGTACTTCTGTTTCGTCAAAGAGACAATGTTCGATTTTGCCTGAAAAAGACCTGTTGCAAGAAAGTGCTATCGAAGTAAAAGAAGGTGCTACCACTCCTTCATCTTGATCGATAGCTTTGTCTGTTGTAATGGCTTCCTTACTCCACTGAATACTTGCTACCTTGACGTGGGATAAAAGCCATTTTCTTATATTCTTTCCTCAGGTATTTACCGCTATGCCCCTGTGCTGATAGTGGACAAAGTCCCATCTACTCATAGCGGGTTCAGATTAGTCATTGATTTTTATGGCATTAATTTCAAAGAAAGCTGACACTGCTTTAGAGGTCTTCCATTATGATAGGAGACTTTCTGGTCCGATTTCAACATTTAATCTGATGCTTTTGTGTTCATCCCTATTGTGAACGTTGACCAAGTATAAGAAGGATTATGAAGCTATAAATACACTTGAAGAAATGATTCTAAGTGGGATTTTCCCTGATGTTCAAACATTTTCTGGTTTGATGTATGATGTATCATTTTGCACTGCAAGGAAATATTAAAATTCTGCGAACTGTTTACAATGGTTAGGCACAATGGCGTGGAGCCAGATGCTTATATGTTCAAGGTCCTGATTCCAGATAATTGCAAATGTGAAAGCTGCTCTTGCATGTAGGGTCTTTGAAAACCTCAGCAATTCCGATTTGACGCTTGCTGCTGCCACTCAAGAATTGCTCGTGCAGAGTCTTTTGAAGGAAGGCAAGCGAAAAAGGCTACTGTTGTAGAAGAGAAATTTGTGGAGATAAACAATATCTTTGGCTTTAGGGGCTCATATATGGATGGTCAGCTCTGCAGATCTCACAAGAGTTATTCCTACAATTTTGAATCTACAAATGGTGAAAGTTTTGAAAGCATTTGTCCTCCCAATATTAACCTTTGTTTCCATTCTTTTCTCCCTGAACTTTTCTGCTAAGTTGAGGGCTAAGACAGGGCTGGTACTTGTATCCAATTTGCTTGAGCAAGAAACTATAGGCTCTGTAGTGCTTGACATGAAAAAAATGGGTTTCAGAGAAACTGATTGTAACAACTAAATGTGAGACTTTTTGAACACAATATTAAACTCTCCTACAAACATCCGAGTCTTGTTGTTCGTACTTCTCAGCCATGATCATATTTTTCCTTTGTTGTTGGTAACTAATGAAAACTTCAGAAGGAATTTAGGTATAAATTAGTTTTACCAACGGCATTGGCAAGATGCAAAATAATTGTAGGAACTAGACGACTCTATTAAGTTATGTATTACCAACTGGGCCAATAAATGAGCCGAATGAATAAAAAGCTGAAACTGTAATTAAATTTGTAACCATCCAATTATCTATAGGAGCAAAGTTCCGGCAAAATATATTGCAGCATAGACGGAGGCAATTTTGGGAAAATATTCAATTACATTGTTCTGGAGTTTCTATTTAGTTAGTTCAGTAGTGCAACTGATTATGCAGTGAAAAAAATGAGTGAAAGGATCAAACACCGGGCTTAGAAAGCAACTGATGAAATAAACCAATTAGAGTAGACCTCAGCAATTCCCATTTGATGCCCGATGCTGCCGGCAAAGAATTACTTGTGGAGAGTCTTTGGAAGGAAAGTAAGGAAAAAGAGGCCGCTGTTGTAGAAGGGAGATTTAAGGAGATAAATTGCGTTCTTTCATTGGCTTTGCGGGGTCATATATGGACAGTCAGCTCTGCAGATCTCACAAGAGTTATAGTAATTATTTTAACAATTTTGCATCTACAAGTCGTTGAAGTTTTAAAAGCAATTATTTTCCCGTAATAACACCTTTGTTTTAATGTTTTCTTCTTGAAATTAGTTGAATCTTTAATTGTGATACTCTATATTGGAGGAAGAATAATGACAACTTTAAATGACGGTCATGACTGCTTTCCGGTTTGTTTAGTCAAAGGCTAGAAAAAGATTCTGCACGTTATATTTGTGTGTTTTAAGCCTTGATATAGGACAAGGGACCTTATGTAATTTAAACTTCTTTCATCTTGACAAGAGTGTTTCAGAGAAGTTTATATATACGAATTTCATAGTAATCCAAATTATAATAAAATAAGATCACTTTCAATTTATTTCTTTCTAGTGTTGAAAGTAACAACTTTTTCATTTTAAGAGATTACCATAATATAAGCAGAGTAGATGAGTAAAAAAAATTAACAAAGAAAAATCAATTTTTAATTTAAATATGGCAAAAATACAACTTAGAAAATGAAGTTTTAACTTGTGTTCGACTAAAGTAGTATTACGTTTGAAAATAACAATAGAATTAACTGAATTTTATCTACATTGTAGTTATTTCACACCCTTGTGTGAGTTTTCTAATTGTTGGTAATGACCACTTCAGAAAGAACTTTAAGTGTAAATTGGTCTTATTAAGTACATTGTCAAGAAGCAAAATATTTACAGGAAATAGACGACTCTATTGAGTCATATATCCACCAACTGGGACAGTAAATGAGCCAATTGCATCAATAGCAGAAACTGCAAGTAAACGTGTAACCATCAAATTACACATAGGAGCAAAAATCTGGGAAAATATATTGCAGCATAGACAGCTGCAATTCTGGGAATATATCGATTACAGTAATCTGGAAATTCAATTGTAATCAGTTTTGATTATATAGTGAAAACAATGACAGTGCATTTAATAACCGTCAAGATTAGGAAGCAACTGATGAATTAAACCAATTAATATAATCCATGTGAATCACAAAGTGCACCTATTTGATTCTGAATTTTTTCTATAGAACCAAACATATCCTAGGTATAAAATCAATTTATAAAAAATCACAATGGAAAATATGTGTCAGTATTGCAGTATTGGAGGGGAAATGGTAAATAAATCAATTATACAAGATCATAGTATTTTAAATTAAGGAAGACAAATATTAAACTAATTGAAAATTAAAGGAAATTAATGCATTAATAGAAATATGAGAATAGTCATATTTTGGAATAATTTATTAAACTTATAACCAATAAATTCAACAATTAACAAAGTTTGAATAACAAAATGGTCGATATCATACTAAGCGAATAAAAATGAGATGCAGAGAAGAAACTTACATTGTGCCTCCACCTCAACAGGATTAAAGTTTCTGCTAGTCCCTTCCAATTCCATTGGTTCCACACAAGCTGGCTCCTCTTCTTCCTCCTCCACTTCCACCACCTCAACAGAATTAAAACCTCTGCTGGTCCCTTCCATTGGTTCTGCACAGTCTGGTACCTCTTCTTCCTCCGCCTCCACAATCTCAGCCTAGTTAAAACTTCTGCTGGTTCCTTCCATTGCCTCACCACAATCTTGGGCATACAATAAGTGGACACCACACTTTTTCACCTCAAAACCGTTAATTGTCTGACCACTAACATATTTCGATTAAGAAAAAGAATTCAAAGGATGCCTCATTATTGAAATTTAAATCAACATAGTGGTAATCTACGGGATCCCACACATTTATTGGTTCTTGCATTTCAAAATCATATCCCAGAAATGTGGGGTGTGCAACGAAAGTCCCACATTGGCTAGACATGGGAAAGATTATGGCCATATAAGTATGGATAAACACTCCATTGGTATGAAGTCTTCCCTCCCATGTGAAGTTAGGCACCTCCCATGTGAAGGTAGGTGTAATTGGTCACACATACCTACCTACACATGGGAGGTGTCTACCTTCACACGGGGAAGGAAGACTTTTTTGTCTTTTTCGCCCTAGACAATACGCAAAAAGCCAATGCACTTTTTTTTCTCACCCTCTTTTCTTTTGGTTGTGCAGAAATAGTGAAAGATGAAATGCTCAATCGAAATATGATAGTCTTGGAATGCTACAACGACGCATATAGCAAAACCAAGCCTTTTTTGTCTTTTTCGCCCTAGACAATACGCAAAAAGCCAATGCACTTTTTTTTCTCACCCTCTTTTCTTTTGGTTGTGCAAAAATAGTGAAAGATGAAATGCTCAATCGAAATATGATAGTCTTGGAATGCTACAACGACGCATATAGCAAAACCAAGCCAACTTTTATTGAACCATCCTGGTTGCAGCTTTAGAAGAAACTTGGATCCCACACTTTGAAAGCTAAACCACTTTGGAATATCATTTCTAGGAAAACAAATAGGGGCACGAGTTCTTTGATAAGGTGTCTGTATCAAGAAACCTGCATGTAATATAATTTTAAATTCCGATATGAAAGGAGAAAAAAAAATTAAATAAAAAAAAGGAAGGGAGAAGAGACCTTATGACGAAGAAGTCTCAATGAAGAGTCTTTTACTCCAACTTCGAGCTCATCCCAATCTAGTTTCAGACAGTTGGTGAGATTAACGTATTGTATCATCTTCACAGGTGAGAACTGAATCGATAAATTTGATATTGATTCCAATGAAGAGTCTTTTACATTGTGCACTTTCATACTTACACCCCGTGGAAGTTCTGGTAAGGATTGAAGGTTCTCGCAATAACTTAAATTTAGAAAACTCAAATTGTAAAGGTCTTTTATTGCTGGGATGCTCTCAAATATGTTTCCGCGCAGAAATAATGTATGTAGAGAGGATAACCGGCCAAGACTGTCAGGAAATTTTGTGATTTTACAGAACAATAGACTTAAATCCGTCAAAAAGCTCAAACCCGATAAAGGAGGCAATACCAAACCCACTGACGCTAGACCATTACTTCCACTGAAGGATAGTGAAAATAGTTTATTCAAATGTATGATGGATGGTGGTAATTCTCTTATGGCAGTATGCCAAGACTCCAGCTACACCGAAGCTTCTAAACTTCCTATGTCATCAGGCAATCTTTCTAGTTTTGAACAACCAGAGATAAAAAGATACTGAAGACATTTCAACTAACAAAAGTTGTCTAACAGACTCTCGAGCCTTTTGCAGTGGGAAAAGATTCAAGCGCTTCAAAGCCATGGAACCTATTGTCACTCTCTTTGTAGTTAGAGTTATATACTTCAAAAATTCTCAAATTAGGCATCTTAGCAAAGGTACAAGGATTCAAAGTTATGCCTCGTATTTTAGATATGTCCAAGCATATACCTTGAATTGCTTCAGTCCCCTGTTAATCCAAAAGAGTGTTAGTATTATGGCTTTTTAGCCATTGTGTGTGTGTGCAAGAATCCCACATGGAGTGGGAGTCTTTGTGTTGGAGAGACTTGGGCTTATAAATTAAAGCCAAGTCTTCTCACTTAGTTGTCCCATTGAAAATTCTCCTCTACCCCCTCTATTTGTAAGGTTTCACATATAAGACCTTATAGTTTAAAAGCCTTTTATTAAGGACCTTAAAGTTTATAATATTTGCTTTTTCTCTATTTAATTTTGGGTATTTATAGTATTGCCCGATTGTTTGGGTAATTACAGTTTGACCCAACTATTCGGGTAATTATAGTTTGGCTCAATAGTTGTGGTATTTATATTGTGGCCTAAAAGTTTGTAATTCTCTTTGAAGATAGTGGAAGGTTTCTTCAGCGGCGCCCGAGGACGTAGGTATTTATACCGAACCTCGTTAAATCTTGGTGTTCTTTCTATTTTGCATTGTTGGTTGATTGGTTGCCTCTTTAGTTGCTATTATACTCAATTATCTAGCATAGTTTGTGGTTGTGCATTTTGGTTGTTCTATTGGTTATCGCTTCCGCTGTGCACAACAAAGAGTTCATTAAGAGTTAAATTAATTTCAAAAATATGAAAGTTTACGTGTATTAACTATTTAGTAATAAGTAGTCTCAATTAATATATATATAGAGAGAGAGAGTTTAGGAAATAAAAGGTGTAATTAGGTGGATATGCAAGATGCGTGTAGCTAAATATTTGGAAAACAAAGTTAAGCAAATATATATGTATTCTCACCATATTTCTTATGAATATACGATAGATATCCTGGTGATGCCACAAGCGATTGCGTTTTCCTGGATCATTAATTGATTCTTGCTTGACAATTTCTCTATCCATTTCTTAAAGCAAATCATGTATAATTATTTTGTGAGCAGCTATAGTTATGAGTGACTTATCAATGAGATGTGTCCGATCTTTACGGTGAAGCCACTAGCATCCAAGATGTCTTTTACAAGATCACTCTTCCAGCCTTTAAAAAAACATGGAATATCTAAAAATATATTCTTATCTTCATCATCTAGCCCATCATAACTTATCTTTAGCACATTTTGAATATCTTGATGAGGAGATTTACCCAATTTCTCCATTTCACTTTCCCATTCTTGTTTTGTTTTGCCAAATAAATATGAACCTAAAATTTCAATAGCTAATGGAACACCCTTTGTATACGCCACTATTTTGTTTGATAACTCCATGTAATCTTCAAAATGATAGTTTTCTCTAAAGGCATACTTAGTAAAGAGTTGAAAAGCATTGTGATGACATAATCCCTTGAGCTCATATATGTCAGCATCATCCACTCTGCAATTCTTAAGCACCTGTTTATTTCTTGATGTATGATTATTCGACTTCCTATACAAAAGTAATTAAGATCTCCAATTAACTTTTTAATTTGTTGAAAACAAGTAACATCATCGAAAACTATGAGAACCTTCTTCCGACCAAGTCTTTCTTTGGTGAAGGAGAGTTCTATATTAGACTGTTCATCCTCTAATATCGCAGAAAGAATAGCTTGTCTCAAGGTAGTTAGATCATTGCTTTTCTCTGATTCTTCCCTAATATTCTCAGCAAAGTAAGATCCCTCAAATTGCCTTGAATTTTTTTTTTAAATACAGCATGACTAATGGTTGTCTTTCCTATACCACCAATACCCCAAATTCCTACAATACAAACACCATTTAATCCAATACGCAATAAAGACTCAATTTTTTGGATGCTTTAACTCCGCTCCAATCAGGTCCTCATTACCACTTGGAGATAATTTGTTAGTCTGTTCAAAATATATCTTCAACAGTCAAGTCGATAAGAACAGATTCATTCCAAAAAGATAGAAAAATAAATTTAACGAAAAATTAGTTCGAATAATTCCATTAAAAAGAGAGAAAGACAAACATAAATTTTTCATTCCAGTAAGCTAATTTAATGAATATGTTAATATTTATCAACGAAAAAGGCGCCGCTTCCTCCATTCTTGAACATGAGAAATTTCTGAAAAGCTTATTAATAAAATTTCTCTTGTGAAGTAATTAATTAGATGTAACTGCATAGGAGAAAAGATTAAAAAAAAAAAAAAGAGAGCTTCTTCGACTTTCATTAACTTCTTGTCCAATCAAGAAAACCCATTTAATTTGGAACAAAGGGTAAAGGAAATAGGTTCAGAAAACCAAAACGTACATTAACCGAGTTGTTGTATAGTTATATACATCTCCTCAAAATTATTGCAATCAATAAAATAAATTTAATTATCTCTGAAAAAAATTTGTTATTCATTTGTTTCCAATTCAATTATGTTTTATCCTAAGAAAATTTCGGTCCACTAAAAATATTGCAAAGAGTAGAATAAAATTCAGCGAGAGATAACACTGACGTTTGATCATTTGAAGGCCAGCCAGATAGATTGGCTGCTTCCTCCAAAGCAGCTTTCCATCTCTGTAGCTCGTCTTCTCTCTGTGTAAAACGTTCACAAAGTTTTGCAAATGCATCCCCAAAAGCTCCAGTCTGATTTCTCACATGTGACCGATCCATGTGATAGAAAACCGGGATTACAATCTGTCCGCACATTCTCTTGCATTCAAGGATGTGTTCAAGTTCTCGCAGGCACCATCTGGAGTCTGCATAATTTTCTGAGAAAATGATAACAGAAAGTTTCGATGCTTTAATTGTGTTCAAAAGAGATGAAGAAATTTCATCTCCTCTGATAAGTTGGTTATCAATGAATGTTTGGATCTTTTTACGACACAAAGCGGCATAGAGGTGGCTAGTAAAATTTTTGCGGGTGTCTTCGCCCCTGAAGCTCAGGAAAACATCGTACTTCACTTGAGGAGCCGCGGAAGAAGAAGAAGACGAAGAAGAAGCAGCCATCTAACTCTTACTGATGAGAGGAAGCTTCAGATCAAGTCAACATAAGGTAAAATGAACTGCTCAGCAATCAGTCATAAAATACTCGTTTGAAATATAAATCAACTGATAATTAAAAAAAAAAAAGTATGGCACTCGTACCACCTCCAACAAAGCAGAGAGAATTCAAGACGAAGTTTTGTGCTAATTGGTAATAAATGCTCTTATTCGGAATTCTATAAACTTGTTCTGATATTCGATTCACTATTTTCCTCTTAGACAAAGAAAGATGCTCTGCTTCTTAAAATGGAGAAAAAAAAAGGAGCAACAGATTATATTTATCTCAGAAATTCAAGAATCTCCCAAACACCAAAACTTACAGCTTTTGAGAGTACTGCAGCAACACTAGATGAACTCGCACAGATGATTTTGTCTTTCAAGAAGAGATGGGTTCTGTATCAGCCAAAGCACTTTTGTGCGTTAGAAACGGGAGCACTCCTTTTTTTCCACATGCTTTACAATTAAAAAATAAAAATCTACGCGTCAAGAACAATTAGAATTTTTATATTCAGAACCTTTCACCAAGTTTCATGGTAGTCTTTTTTAATTATTTTCGTGGGAGATATAGTCGTTTTTCGTTGTTTTTGAGGAATATGTCTTGTCCTTTCGTCTATTTGTTTTTGTTGACTCTTTTCTATTTTACAATTTCATTGAACAATTTTAATTCTATTCAATAATAACCATTTATACATCCATTTTAAAATTTAAAATAATTTAAAATTAATTATATATTTCTAAATTATTTTAAAAATAAAATAAGAAGAAGAACACAACTTTTATTCTTTATTCAACTTTAATAATAATGAGAAGTCTTACCGTGGCATTTGGATTTTTTTCAATATATTTGAATTTAAAAGTGAATTTTAAAATGAAAAAAAAAATTCGGGAAGTATTTTAGTATTGTCCAATTTTCTGCTTTGTAAAGGAAGAAATTCATGTATATATTTTTTTGAATTTCAATATGAAATCAAATGGATGAAAAAAATTAATACGAGTTGTTAATGTGATAAATATTGATAAATTATTTGATATTGAATAACTGATGTCATATCAATTTTATTTATAAATTTTATATATAAATTTTATAAATTTAACATTATATTTAACTTCTATCATGTATGTTCTGTCTTACATATAACTCTGCGTTAATTTTTAATTATTATTTGAGTTAATCAGTCAATTTATTTTCGTAATTATGAGTTCCGATGTAAATATTAAGTCCAAATTACTGACAAAGCCCAATAAAGGGCCCAATATTGAAAAAATTCAACCATAGGCTCTAACTTTTTTTGAAGAGCTAAAAAAACTGATGGGTTAAGCTTACCGATAATTCATGAGGTCGAAAGCCTCTGTGAAATATTTCTCTCCCTTTCGTTCTTTTTTGGTAAATCTTCGTCTGGCGACTCCCTCAAGAAAATACTATAATCATTAAAATTTATTTGTCATTTAGTATGTAATTTAGTCAATTGATTGATTTATTTATTTTTAAGAAATCACAAAGTTTCAATTTTAAACTAAACTCCCAAATCGGTGGGTAACTCCGTTGACTTACATTTTGATGGAATGCCATATACAATGTAGGCAATTTTTCCCTCTGTTTCTGTAGCATTTCCTGACGGTTTCCGAAATAATTAGCAACCATCGAACCATGCTGGTCCAGTGTTCTTATTTTTAAGTTAAATAAGAGTTGGTACTTGAAGGCACGAGAACTGTTATCATTGCTGGACATGGCATGATGTAGAATAATAATGTTAGACTTATAATTTAAATACAATTTAAAGTTTATAATCTGATGTGATAGTTTTAATAGCAAAATGCTACTGAAAATGTAATTTTTCTTTTTTTTTTTGTTTTTTCTTTCAGTGAATTTTTGCTATGCAGAATGTCAAATAAGATTGTAGAGTTTGAGTTATATTTATATTGTAAGTGTAACATTATTGGGTATAAAATGTTAACGTTTCCACAAAAAACAATCCAGCTTGAATCTTGATTATTAGGTTCAGCTACTTCTTACATGCTAAGCTTAACATTTTGCTCTTCCATTGTGAAAATTCTTAGGAAGGTTTTTCAAAAGAAAATCCTAATTCATTCTTAAAACGGTGAATTGAAGAAAGTCTAAAAATGAGAAAAAAAGTTACAAATTTAAAAGTTGAAAAATAGTAGAAAATAATTGTAAAAAATGTAAGGGATGGAGGAAAAGGATTTCGGACTTTCAAATTTCGAATATTGAATTATGGTTGGTAGGGTGTGTTAGGAATCAAACATTCTACTTTGTTTTAATACGAGAGCAATAAAAAAATAAAAAAAACACAAAAAAATAAGAAAACACAAGATTTATACAGGTTAGCAGAAATTCACAATGGTAAAGTTTTTACAAGATCATTAATCAACACACTTTCACTTAAACAGCTACCCTAAAACATGTTATTATTAGGGGGTAAACAAAATTACAAATAAGCCCTGAGCCTTATTTGCATTAGCGCTACAACTGAATTTGTGTAGCACAATGGCTCCACATTGCACGCAAGTCCACTTTTCCACCATTTTACTAGCGCTGTGGCTCAAGGAATAACGACGCAGCCCTATGCTCTTTGTTTGACATCCAGTGTTCCTTGAGTTGGGGCGCTTGGCTTGTTGTCTTTGAGAGACCTATCGTGGATTTTTCGACGCTGCCCCTGATCCCTAGTAGTGGGGTAGGAAGCCCCTCTTCCAACCTTACTGCAAAGGTTGATGCTTCGCTGCAGGGCATTGAAGCCAAAGCATTGATTAGGCTCCACAACTTAATGGGGTGTGGAGAAAGTGACACGTGTTAAAATAGCATTTTTAGATTGGAAGTGGTCTACCAGGAAACTCTAAATGAATCCGTCTACACAATCTCAATGAATCCGTCAAGGGATGAAGTAGACACCCAATAAAGATTAGGAAATATAGAGAATTATATAAAGCCAAGTAAAAATTTCGGATTATCCGACTTATTGTTTATTGCTTACATAGCTTTCCCATTCATCCATATTTCAAAAGAGTTTTAAGTGAGGTAGGTCCAACCTATCATTTTGACACGTTAGAGTTTGGAGGAAATTCTTTCACTATACTCGAATCGGAGGATCCGAGACCCAGATGCAACTAACGGCTGTCAATTCGACAATAAAGTCACTCCAATGGATAACATGTAATCTCTGACATCCACTGTCTTTATGTACGACTACACACAAGCAAGGGAAGGAAGTGACAGCGGATCGAATATCATACTATCCGAATCCGAAAGCAAAACTCCTTTATAACAATCTCCTTTCTTTCTAATTGGATGTGCGCACAACTTCTATTAAACTAAAGCAAAGCATGAAACCTCAACAACTCATAATACAGTTGCTGAAGAGAATCTCGACCCTTGTCTGCAGCTCCAGTTGCAAAATGTTGTCATTACATTCTGCTCCGTATCAGCACTTGAAATAGCTGCCCTGTTTGCTGAGACTAATGAAACCCAGCTGCCCGTTTGCTTTCATTTGCTCTGTTTTGCAGTCTTACTTATCTTTCTTTCTTTCTTTCTTTCTCGCAAACTCTATCAACCGCCGGTTCGCTGCCACAGCCAAGATAGTAGCAGGGCTTCTTGTTGCCGCAACAGTTGTTTTCACGCTTGCAATTCCATTTCCCCTAAGCCTCAAGTGTGGTACCAGGGCTCTACATGCAGTTGCCTTGCTCGCTGTCTTCATCTGCGGATATCACTTCTGATTACTTCTTATTTATACCCTGCTTTTCAGTTTTCATCTCCAGTTCATGTACTGTTAAAAAGAATTTTGTACTGGACCAGTCTGACGCTAAGATATTTCCCCCATCGACATGTTATTTTATATGATTACAGTGGCGCCACCCATATATAACTAATTCTTTGAAAGAACGAGTGGCTCAAAGTGGATCTCTGAATTAGCTAAAGTTTCTTACGGAAAATCCATTTATCAAGCTATGTAAATTACAAAATTTGGTATGGGAAAATTCCATCTTATCAACTCTTCCTGCTTCTATTGCTTCCCAAAATAAGTTGTTTTGGAGAATGATGGTCTTTAGTCATCTGGTGTAAGCAGGTAAAGTCTCTTATTCTTGTGCTAAATACACAAACTAAACGCGAAAGCAATTTGTAACTGATACGCCATTCAAACTCAAAGTCCTACAAGACCTCCTATTCACACCCGACTACTCGGCCAAAGAAGTTTTTCAGTTTTATTTGAATAAAACACGTGTTAAAGTAGCAGATCGTCATCTCATGCAAGCAAACAAGTAGAACACTTATCTCAAGGTGCTCACAATTTACTACCGCTAATGACATGCGTGCATGGTGCTCATGTTGCATAAGTGTAGTTGTCAAGCCAGTGTAGGCAATGTACCCTTCTGTAGCATTTGCTGACCCTCTTTCCGGAAAAATCTGCAACCATCGAACCATCCTGGTCTAGTGATCTTATTTTGAAGTTAATTCAGAGTTTGGTACTTGACAGGCACCAACGAGCGTATTGTTATTATTTCTAGACATGCCATGCACTCTTTAAAGTTTCAGCAAAAAATACCTGCTTGAATCTTGATGAAGTTAGGCCTCCTTGTTGCTCTGCTATGCTTAACATCTTGATCTCCCTTTATCCATGTATCAAAAAAAATTTCTTGAAAGGTCAGAAGAGTTTGATCAAATGAGAATCTTAGTTAATTCATTCTTGAAACATCTCACTAAATTAAAAAGAAAAAAAAAAGAAAAGAACTCTCAAAATGAAGGAAACAGCAGAGAATTACAATTTTAAAAGCCTAAAAGTTGAAAAAATTCTCAAAATAAGGGTCACACAGGAGTAGGAGTAGGACTTCCAAAATTCGGATATCTGCATTAAATTTTGGCAGTAGGGTGTGCAGGAGGTGACACGTGTTAAAATTGTATTTTTGGATTAAGAAGCCGGACATCTGTCAGCCTCTTAGCCTTGTCTGCCTTAAAACAACTTTTGTGTTAAGTAAAGAGATTAATTTAGAAACTCTCAGCCGATCTATACTACATGAATTCATCAACACAGCATTAGTCAAATTAAAGCCATACAGAGAATTCGGATTATTATCGGACTTACTATTTATGCCTGCACAAAAGACTTCGCAGTAAGGTGGGCCCAACCTATGATTTTCTTTTTCACATTAGATATTGCTTGAAGTCTTAATGCACGAATTGGAGGATCCGAGACGGAGATCCGACTTTTGGCTGCCAATTCGACAATGAAGTCACTTCATGTGACACCCCAAATTTTAAGTGAGTTTGACTTACATGTATATTATAAAAATATGTATTATTAACATAATGAGGTATGTATATATATATATGGAGAGGGATGAAATTAGATGAGAGATGGAAGGGTGTGAGTGAAAAGCTAAGAAAGTGTGGGGGTTTAAGTGAAATACTTGTGTGATGTATATCTATAAAGCATGAGACAAGTCTAGAAATTTCATTTTTCTTCCCCCTTTCTCTTTGAACGTCCAGCAACCTATCTCCCTCTTTTTCCCTCAATTTTTTCATGGAATCAAGAAGAGAGGAAGGAAACAAGAGGCCAAGATGTAAGAATTCACTTCTCTCTCTCTAATTCTAGCCATAACCATGCAATTGAGTGATGGTTTATTATTTTTTGTGATATTTCATGTCAGACATATTCTGTAAATGGCTAGAAAAACATGAATTAGAGTGAATTATGGAAGAATTTAAAGATATGATGATGCTAGGAAGCTAGAAGTAAAGTATGAGTATGAATCCTGCAGAGTTGTTTTTCTGAACAGTACCAGATCCGAAAATTCCTATATATTCCATGGTTTTTTGATGACTCTGAAATTTTTATATGATAAACTAGACATGTCAAGGAGTTTATATAATTTTGAAACACTCAAAAATTCGTAGTGTGTGAATTGTAATGAATTTTTGAAATTCTGATTCGAAATTGAGAATTCCCCTGTTTTAAAACAGGGCAGGGGGAATGAACTCGATTTGAGGGGGCAAATCTTTGTTAAATTTTGTGGTTTTTAATACACAAACCCTTGGGTATGTTTTCTGTTAGACTGGAAATTTTCATGGTTTTTGGAGTTGTGTATGAATTGTTATGATTTTTAAAATCTGGACTTAAAGAACTGTGAATGTTAAGTTCCAGAACTGAGTATGTGAAATAAATTCCGTCTGACTGCTTTAAACTCCTTAGAAAATCATGATTTTTGGTGTAATGACTCTTATATATGTCTAGCTTTATACTGGAAAGTTTGGTAGAGATTGGATTATTGTATAATTTTATAAAATTCTTCAAAGTTTCACTGTTCAGTGGAGAGGTCTGCAAACAGATTTGCTGTGTGAATGAAATTAAGGATTTTCAAGGGGTATATGACATTATTTTGACTCAATAAAATTCATGGACTATAATATGTATGTCTATTTGAGTTCCATGAAGTTTGGTGATGATTGGAAATGAATAACTCCTTATTATAATAATCCAACCAATATGTGTGTGTTATAGAGTTTAATAAATGATATTATTGGTTGGTTGAATTGTTGTTAACCTATAAGGGATTTAATGACTTCTAAATGGACACTAATCAGTGTGTCATAACTATGGCAATGGTTACCAGAGAGGAAGGAGAAGAAGAAGAGATGAACTTTAAATAACTGCTTATCAAGAAACATATGAGAGCAAAATTAAGAGGCGAGGCTAACCAGGTAAGTAGCTAGACCCTTCTGAGGACACAACAGACGTTAACTATTAATGAAATGTGTTTAATGATTGTGATTGTGAATATATGTGAGTTGTGTGGATGGAATGTGTATGGGGCCATGAATACATGGACCTTGATATAGGAAATGATTTGATTGGGGTTTATAGTGATTTATGAAATGTGTGATTTCACACACTTTGATGTGTATGTGATTGACTTGTTGGTGTAACTTCTATGTGTGTGAGATATAGAAATGTGAATGTGCCCTCATATATGTGAATTTGTTGTGATATGGCTTGAATAATATTGCCAATGAAACGATGTGTGTATATGAAGAATAAAATACATGCCAAACGTTCTAGGATACTAATTCCTCATGTGGATGGCATGACAAATGAATGTATATGAAATACCATGTGTATTAGAGTTCCATGAATATGTATGAGTGGAAAATGAATGGGATCCGTTATATATGAAAATAGTTGTGCAACGATATGATTGAAATACATCGAAGAGTAATGGAAGGTGTTGGCACGAATAAAGATGTCATTGGGGTTCTATGTGTGTAGAAATGATGTCAATGTGTGGATTGTGCAGATCCATAAATATTTATGAGATATGTAGGCTTATTGTATTTATGAATGTATATGTGATTAGTGAGAAGCCTACGTAGAACCTCAATTATGAAAGTGAACGGCAATATTTTGGTGTGTGAAGGCATGCATCACTGTGTGATGTGTTATGAATTTGAAATTTCATGCCAAGCCTATGGGAATATATTGAATGACGAATGTGAAATGTGATACTATTAAATGCTAGCATTAAAGTGAATGAATTGTCACAAGTTGTGATTGGGTTAGAAGCTTAATATAGAGCTTCACTTATGTGACTGAATGTAAAAACTGATATGTGAGTGGCATGCCACAACTTAGGATATTTGGCTCTCATAGCTTGAGGGGAGGTCTGGACCATGTGTTTCTCTAGACGAGATTTGGTAGCATGGGCCCGGTATCACCCGGATTGTCAGACTAGCCTCGAGCTATTTCAAGTGTAGGCATCTGAATGTATCAGTACTGTTTCGTACTTCCCATGGCTTGAGGGGAGGTCTGGACCATGTGTTTCTCTAGATGAGATTCGGTAGCATGGGCCCGGTATCACCCGGATTGTCAGACTAGCCTTGAGCTATTTCATGGGTAGGCCTCTGAATGTATCTGTACTATTCCGTATCCCTATGGCTTGAGGGGAGGTCTGGACCATGTGTTTCTCTAGACGAGATTCGGTAGCATGGGCCCGGTATCATCCGGATTGTCAGACTAGGCTTGAGCTGATTCATGGGTAGGCCTACATATGGGAACTGACTGTGAAATGAAAAGTCCTACCTTAATTAAAGAGCACTATTCCTAAGTGTCTATGACTGTACTGTGGAAGCTTCCGAAATTATGTGAAATGGATATCCATATGAACAATGTAGCAAGTTTATGGAAACTCATGTGTGAATGATTTATATGTTTATAGGAGCACATGAGGATGTGATAAACTTGTGGAAAGTTTATGTGTAAATGAGATGTGTATGTAAATGGGTGTATGTGATAAGCTTTGACATGGAAAAGTCATGCTTGATTACCCATAGACAGGTATTTATGGAATTAGGAATGTGACTGAATAAGAGAGTAATTGGTCTAGGAAATGATCAATGATACAGGATTGGCGCAGGAGCATAATTAAATGGTGCAAGGGTGCATCTTTAACGAATCTAAAGAGATATAGGCAGAGAATTGGCATCGCTGCGCCATACCTTTCACGCTGAAGCTACTTGCACTGACTCAAGTAAGAGAGAATAGAGAGTTGGCGCATGCGTGCCCTCCCTTGGCACAGGAGCGTGAAACTGGAATTTGTAACGGATTAGAAATCAGAAACTTGGCGTCGCCGTGCCAGTTTTCTCGCATAGGGGCGCGTTTCTTGAACACTGAAATCAATGTTATGATTTTCTTAGTAAAGCATCGTTGGCTTGTATACTAAGAAATGAACAGTAATCAGTGATTATGGAATAAGTATTAAATAGTAGTCATATTTTGAAATGGTTATCGCCATTTATTGTTTTATTTTGAGTATTACGCCAGTTTTATAATTCTAGCTGCTTACTGAGTTTCATACTCACTAGTCTGTTGTGTACCTCAGGTATTCGATCAGTAAAAGTTTTAAGAAAGGATTTCGGCATAACGACGATTGTGTTCCCTTGGCAAGCCCTTATCCGTTGCAGTATTACTCTGTTGGATACGGGGTGTGACAGTAGTGGTATCAGAGCAAAGGTTTAAGATTCTGTAGACAATATTGGTCATAAGCGGTTTAGGGAACCAGGTCTTATGCCAAATCCTCAAGACTAAATGTTTGGAAAGTTGAATTATGAATTTCACTGTTTATTGTGTTTATATCATTGTGTTTTGTAGTGTTAAACAAAGTGGGGACAACATGACTAGTACTGGTGTAGCGACTAATGTTGAGGATCCTACTATTCATAATGATGAGATAATTGAAGTTCCAAGATTTGAGAGTGAACTTCGGGATTCTCAACGAGATAAGTTTTGGGCAAGGTTAAGCAAAAGAATTTTAGAAATCTTTAATATCTGCTATGCTAAAGATATCATTTCGTACTCTTTGCTTATTATATGTAATAATGTTGTTCAGTCGATAGAGGTTGTGATATAAGATTTCTATGAATGTTTTGAGTAAGTTACCAACGTTGTTGGTAAGAGAATTTATGAGGTAAGGAGTTACGATTAATGTGGAATGAATGGTTTACCTAAATGGATTTGATAGCTATTGTTCAATGAATTTAATAATTGTGTACATCATGATGTTAATATGAGGTTTTGTCATGGCAATAAAAGAGATATAGCATAACTTATGGGATAATGCCAATTTTATAGGATAATGCCAATTTCATTGACAAGTCAAGTTGATTATTAAAGGCCGCTACGATTGTTTAGATTCCTCCTAATACTTGAATGAGAACGAGAACACATAATCGTGGATTTTATTGTGGATAACATAGAATTCCGAAAGACGGTAATACCATTTGGAAAATAATAATAGATTGACCCATTTTGTACCTTTTTCTTCTTGAATACATTATTTTTACCATGGACCAAAAAGGGTAAATTTATTTCTGCAAGATGTTAGGTTCCGTGGAATATTTGTGTTTGATGTTTCGATTTGAGACGAAATGTTACACCTATTCTGGAATAAGTTGCACATGGTTAAAAGCACTACATTCCAATTTAGTATGGTTTTTATGGATAAACCGAAAGAGTCATTCAATCTTGGAAAGATATGTAACAACTTGTGGATATGATTTTAAGGACAAAAGTGATAAAGTTTGGGTAAGAAAAGAAAATTCAATCCAAGATACATCGACTTTTATGAGACTTGTTGAGGATTGAGAAAGTAGCCGATGGATCACACTGCCACTTATATGGTTAAGTGTACCAAATGTATTATACAAGTGAATGATGAGGGATAAGATTTCAGTTCCTCCCGTATATTAAGTTCCAAATCACTAGAGCTGAGAAACAATTTTCTAACGACCAAGGGACAATATTAGTTATAGGCTATAAAGAGCATAAGATACGGAAGGAAAATATATTTTCAATGGGAATGCTCTGAAACAAATCCCCCATTTGTGAAGCAACTTCGGGAGCAATAAAGAATGAATATCTGATAAATATTTTCATAATTGAACGATGATATGGAATTTCGAGGACGAAATTCTTTTAAGGGGGGAGAGTTGTGACACCCCAAATTTTAAGTGAGTTTGACTTACATGTATATTATAAAAATATGTATTATTAACATAATGAGGTATGTATATATATATATGGAGAGGGATGAAATTAGATGAGAGATGGAAGGGTGTGAGTGAAAAGCTAAGAAAGTGTGGGGGTTTAAGTGAAATGCTTGTGTGATGTATATCTATAAAGCATGAGACAAGTCTAGAAAATTCATTTTTCTTCCCCCTTTCTCTTTGAACGTCCAGCAGCCTCTCTCCCTCTTTTTCCCTCAATTTTTCCATGGAGTCAAGAAGAGAGAAAGGAAACAAGAGGCCAAGATGTAAGAATTCATTTCTCTCTCTCTAATTCTAGCCATAACCATGCAATTGAGCGATGGTTTATTATTTTTTTGTGATATTTCATGTCAGACATATTCTGTAAATGGCTTGAAAAAAATGAATTAGAGTGAATTATAGAAGAATTTAAAGATTTGATGATGCTAGGAAGCTAGAAGTAAAGCATGAGTATGAATCCTGCAGAGTTGTTTTTCTGAACAGTGCCAAGTCAGAAAATTCCTATAAATTCCATGGTTATTTGCTGACTCTGAAATTTTTATATGATAAACTAGACATGTCAAGGAGTTTATAGAATTTTGAAACACTCAAAAATTCGTAGTGTGTGAATTGTTGAATTTTTTGAAGTTCTGGTTCGAAATTGAGAATTCCCCTGGGGCAGGGGGAATGAACTTTGAGGGGGCAAATGTTAAATTTTGTGGTTTTGGATGTTGTTAGTGGAAATGGTTTTTGGAATTTGTTATGATTTTTCAAATCTGGACTTAAAGAACTGTGAATGTTAAGTTCCATAACTGAGTATGTGAAATAAATTCCCTCTGACTGCCTTAAACTCCTTAGAAAATCATGATTTTTGGTGGAATGACTCTTATATGTGTCTATTTTTAGACTGAAAAGTTTGGTAGAGATTGGATTATTGTAGAATTTTATAAAATTCTTCAAAGTTTCACTGTTCAGTGGAGAGGTCTGCAGACAGATTTGCTGTGTGAACGAAATTAAGGATTTTTAAGGGGTATATGACCTTATTTTGACTCAATAAAATTCATGGACTATAATATATATGTCTATTTGAGTTCCATGAAGTTTGGTGATGATTGGAAATGAATAACTCCTTATTATAATAATCCAACCAATATGTGTGTGTTATAGAGTTTAATAAATGATATTATTGGTTGGTTGAATTGTTGTTAACCTATAAGGGATTTAATGACTTCTAAATGGACACTAATCAGTGTGTCATAACTATGGCAATGGTTACCAGAGAGGAAGGAGAAGAAGAAGAGATGAACTTTAAATAACTGCTTATCAAGAAACATATGAGAGCAAAATTAAGAGGCGAGGCTAACCAGGTAAGTAGCTAGACCCTTCTGAGGACACAACAGACGTTAACTATTAATGAAATGTGTTTAATGATTGTGATTGTGAATATATGTGAGTTGTGTGGATGGAATGTGTATGGGGCCATGAATGCATGGACCTTGATATAGGAAATGATTTGATTGGGGTTTATAGTGATTTATGAAATGTGTGATTTCATGCACTTTGATGTGTATGTGATTGACATATTGGTGTAACTTCTATGTGTGTGAGATATAGAAATGTGACTGTGCCCTCATATATGTGAATTTGTTGTGATATGGCTTGAATAATATTGCCAATGAAACGATGTGTGTATATGAAGAATAAAATACATGCCAAACGTTCTAGGATACTAATTCCTCATGTGGATGGCATGACAAATGAATGTATATGAAATACCATGTGTATTAGAGTTCCATGAATATGTATGAGTGGAAAATGAATGGGATCCGTTATATATGAAAATAGTTGTGCAACGATATGATTGAAATACATCGAAGAGTAATGGAAGGTGTTGGCACGAATAAAGATGTCATTGGGGTTCTATGTGTGTAGAAATGATGTCAATGTGTGGATTGTGCAGATCCATAAATATTTATGAGATATGTAGGCTTATTGTATTTATGAATGTATATGTGATTAGTGAGAAGCCTACGTAGAACCTCAATTATGAAAGTGAACGGCAATATTTTGGTGTGTGAAGGCATGCATCACTGTGTGATGTGTTATGAATTTGAAATTTCATGCCAAGCCTATGGGAATATATTGAATGACGAATGTGAAATGTGATACTATTAAATGCTAGCATTAAAGTGAATGAATTGTCACAAGTTGTGATTGGGTTAGAAGCTTAATATAGAGCTTCACTTATGTGACTGAATGTAAAAACTGATATGTGAGTGGCATGCCACAACTTAGGATATTTGGCTCTCATAGCTTGAGGGGAGGTCTGGACCATGTGTTTCTCTAGACGAGATTCGGTAACATGGGCCCGGTATCACCCGGATTGTCAGACTAGCCTTGAGCTATTTCAAGTGTAGGCATCTGAATGTATCAGTACTGTTTCGTATTCCCATGGCTTGAGGGGAGGTCTGGACCATGTGTTTCTCTAGATGAGATTCGGTAGCATGGGCCCGGTATCACCCGGATTGTCAGACTAGCCTTGAGCTGTTTCATGGGTAGGCCTCTGAATGTATTTCTGTATCTGTGTCCGTATCCCTATGGACTTGAGGGGGTAGGTATCTGACTAGCCTTGAGCCATGGGTATTTGAATGTATCTGTACTGATGGCTTGAGGGGAGGTCTGAGTGTAGATGAGATTCGGTAGCATGGGCCCGGTATCACCCGGATTGTCAGACTAGCCTTGAGCTGATTTATGGGTAGGCCTACATATGGGAACTGACTGTGAAATGAAAAGTCCTACCTTGATTAGAGAGCATTATTCCTAAGTGTCTGTGATTGTACTGTGGAAGCTTCCGAAATTATGTGAAATGGATATCCATATGAACAATGTAGCAAGTTTATGGAAACTCATGTGTGAATGATTTATATGTTTATGGGAGCACATGAGGATGTGATAAACTTGTGGAAAGTTTATGTGTAAATGAGATGTGTATGTAAATGGGTGTATGTGATAAGCTTTGACATGGAAAAGTCATGCTTGATTACCCATAGACAGGTATTTATGGAATTAGGAATGTGACTGAATAAGAGAGTAATTGGTCTAGGAAATGATCAATGATACAGGATTGGCACAGGAGCATAATTAAATGGTGCAAGGGTGCATCTTTAACGAATCTAAAGAGATATAGGCAGAGAATTGGCATCGCTGCGCCATACCTTTCACGCTGAAGCTACTTGCACTGACTCAAGTAAGAGAGAATAGAGAGTTGGCGCATGCGTGCCCTCCCTTGGCACAGGAGCGTGAAACTGGAATTTGTAACGGATTAGAAATCAGAAACTTGGCGTTGCCGTGCCAGTTTTCTCGCATAGGGGCGCGTTTCTTGAACATTGAAATCAATGTTATGATTTTCTTAGTAAAGCATTGTTGGCTTATATACTAAGAAATGAACAGTAATCAGTGATTATAGAATAAGTATTGAATAGTAGTCATATTCTGAAATGGTTATCGCCATTTATTGTTTTGTTTTGAGTGTTACGCCAGTTTTATAATTCTAGCTGCTTACTGAGTTTCATACTCACTAGTCTGTTGTGTACCTCAGGTATTCGATCAGTAAAAGATTAAGGAAGGATTTCGGCATAACGACGATTGTGTTCCCTTGGCAAGCCCTTATCCGCTGCAGTATTACTCTGTTGGATACGGGGTGTGACACTTCAACATGGAATATACAAACCTATGACTTTCCTTTGTCTTTATGTACAACTATACACAAGCAAAGTAAGTGATAGCGGATCGAATATCGGACTCTATCCGAAATCAAAACTCCTTTGATAAACAATCTTCTTTGTTATTTCTTTCTAGTCGGATCGAATCAGATCATCAAAACTCCGAAATCCGAACAACTTCCAGTTCTATATAAACTGACGCAAGGCATGAAAACTCAGAACTCTCTCAAAAATACACACAACATGAACATGGTGATTGCCTTGGCATTTTTTGTGCCAATTGTTGCTGAACAGAATCTGAACCAGTTTCTGCTGCTCCATTGGCAAAATGTTGTCATGACATTTTGCTTTGCATCAGCATTTAAAATAGCTGTCCTCTATGCAGAGACTAATGAATCCGAGCTCCCTGTTTCCTTTCATTTGCTCTCTGTTGCCATCTTGCTTATCTTTCTTTCTCTCTTTCTCGTAAGCTTTATTGGCCACCGTTTCGTTGCCATAGCTCGGATAGTAGCAGGGCTCGTTGTTGCCACTGTTTCCACAACAGTTGTCTTCACCCTTGCAATTCCATTTCCCCTAGGCATCAAGTGCTGCACCTGGGCTCTGTATGCAGTCGCCTTGTTCGCTGTCTTCATCAGTGGATATCGCTTCTGATTACTTGTTACTTATATCGTGCTTTTTCATTTCAAGTGCATGTAAGCTTGGTGTTATTAAAAAAAAAAAAAAGTTTCCTGTTCTGTTAACTATAATGTACCAGTCTGATGATAATATATTTCCTCTGTTCATGTTGTATGATTCCAATGGGGCCAGAACTAATCGTTTGAGAGAATGAGTGCCTTAAAGCGTACCTCTGAATTAACTAAAGTTTTTTTACATAATACCCAATATATCAAGCTATGTAAATTATACTAAAGTTTTTTTACATAATACCCAATATATCAAGCTATGTAAATTATACTAAAGTTTTTTTACATAATACCCAATATATCAAGCTATGTAAATTACAGTAACTTGGTATGCGAAAATTCCATCTTAACACTTTCTGCTTCTGTTGTTCACAAAAATAAGTTGTTTTGGAGAATTATATGTAATTTGTAGTTATCTGTTGTAAGCAGGAAAAAGTCTCTTTTTAAAGGATAATTGGTGCACGGGTGGATTTAGAGATAAAATTGTTTGCTGTTTACGAGTACAATTTGCTAGATTGCCTTCTGTACCGACCCTTTACTGGGTCATGGTTCATTGCTAGATTTTGGGTTTAGCATAATTCTATTTAGCCCCCTTTTTTATTCATTATATCTTGATTCTAATTGTTTATCTTTTGACACTTCTAATGTTAAAGAAGAGTTATTAAAATTCATAACAAGGGATTTTCTTTTTGGAAATTTATATCTAACGTTGTTGTTTCGAAGGGAGAGCGGGGAAGAAAAAATAAAGATTGATCAAATTCCCAGTTAGGCATGGCGAAACGAAGCCTCCCATAGCTGGTCAAATGCTGTCGTTCTTCTCTACTGCAACATCATCATGATTCTCTTCTTCAAAACTGCCAGCACTTTCAACTGTTGCTAATCATCCTTTCTATCCATCCATTTTTTTTCCGATCAATCACCAACATCCCCCCAATTCAACCCAAGAGTTGGCTGATAGACTGTAGGCATGATCTCTAATTTAGTCAAATGTGAACATATAGGGTAGGCGAACTAAGGAAAACTAAATCTAGACGATAGATAATGGCTACCAAAACTATTGTAGTCTATTTTAGGCTGGTTGCTATTAATAACCTGATGATAATTAAAAGGTAATGCGTCCCAATAAGTTTGTTCAAGTGGCAAAGCTTGATCCTATGATGTGTGAATAGGTGCATAATTTTATCCCAGTAGAATTAATCAGGGAAGATATTTTTGTGATTTTTAATCAATTTAATATTTTCTTTGATTATTTAATCAAATTCAACTTAAGAGCAAAAGTAACATTTCATATTGTGAGTGGGTGAAGGCATTTTGCCTTTCACCCAAACCCACATCGGTGGGAAATTAATTTTAAGTGGGGAGGTTAGGCTATATATTAAAGTCTCCTCCTCCCCTTACACTTGCACCAAGCTTATGTATTAAGCTTTTCACTTCTTCCTCCCACATAATCTCCTCCATTCTAATTGTGAGAGAGATTGTAATATTTTTCTTCATAGTGAAATATTTTCGATCTTGTCCCGTGGAGGTTTCCCTCAAATTGAGGGTTTTACCACGTTAAATATTTGTGCCTTTATTTTCTTTATTGCCTTTAGTTTATTTATTGTGGAAGGCTGAGCCGCCCAAGTTGTCTATTTTATTTATTGTGGAGGGCAGTGCCACCTAAATTGTTATTTCTAACATAACAATTTGTTTCTTGTCTTTTATTTGAGCTGCGGTAGGAGTGTTCAATCTCCTAACAGTGGTATCAGAGCAAGATTACGAAGGCAAAGCCAAGGGTTAGGACAGTGAGTGGTTACTTGTATGGTTATATACATGTCTAGGAAAGCTTTGTCAAAAAGACGATAAGAGTCTAAGGAGACTGGATTTTAAGTGGGACCGCTTGTGACCCCTCCAGTGTTTCCTGGAAGCTTTCCTGGTGTATATTAAATCGTACCGGCACTTACTACTATTCTTAGGTACAGTGGTGTACGTATATGGATACTGTTACTGTTCACGTATACGATATTATTTAAGGGTACTGTTCACATATACGGTACTGTTCACTACAAGACAAATGGCAGCCAAATTCAAGATAGAGAAGTTCGATGGAAACAACTTTGGGTTATGGAAAATTAAAATAAAGGCTATCTTGAGAAAAGAAAATTGCCTTGAAGCAATTGATGGAAGACCGGAAAATATGCAAGATGAAAATAAATGGGAGAAGATAGATGGTGATGCGATGGCAAGTCTACATCTAGCAGTTGCAGATGAAGTGCTGTCAAGTATTCAAGAATTAAACTCTGCAAAGGAGATTTGGGATACTTTGACAAGCTTGTATGAAGCCAAATCTCTACACAACAAAATTTTCTTGAAAAGGAAGCTGTACACTCTTCGTATGTCAGAAACCACTCCGGTGACTGAACATATCAACACTTTGAAGACGTTATTCTCTCAACTCTCAACCATGGAGCATAACATAGAAGAGAAGGAACGTGCTGAGCTTCTACTTCAGAGTCTACCTGATTCATATGATAATCTCATCCTCAACTTGGCAAATGGTTCAATGAAGTCATCTCTAATCTTTAATGATGTTGCGGCTGCTGTCTTAGAAGAAGAAAGCAGACGTAAAAATAAGGAAGACAGAATAATGACTTCTCAACATGCAGAGGCTTTATCCGCCAACAGAGGGAGATCAAGGGAACGTGGTTCCAGTGGGAGTCACAATCAGAATAGGGGAAAGTCTAAAGGAAGGAAGTTTATTAAATGCTACCATTGTGGAAAGCAAGGGCACGTGAAAAACGAGTGTTGGCATCTTAAGAAGAATGGAGAGGGAAACAACAAAGGAAAAGAATCTGAGTCGTCAGGATCTCAGGGTTGTGTAACAAGTACTTAAGGGAATGGCGAAATCTTGTGCAGCGAGGTAACAACAGTTGTGGAAGGCAGAAAAAGGTTTGCTGATATATGGTTAATTGATTCAGCAGCAACATGGCATATAACTTCTAGAAGAGATTGGTTCTATCAATATAAACCTATCTCAGAAGAGTCTGTGTACATGGGTGATGATCATGCCTTAAAAATCGTTGGTATTGGAACCATCAAAGTAAAAATGTTTGATGGTACGATTCGCACTATCCAAGATGTATGACATGTGACTGGCTTGAAGAAAAATTTGCTATCGATGGGACAGTTGGATGACCTCGGATGTGAGTTCCATACGAAAAATGGGATCATGAAGGTTGTCAGAGGCGCACTTGTGGTGATGAAGGCAGAAAAGATTGCTGCTAACCTATACATGCTCCATGGAGAAACGGTTCAGGAGGCAGAAATAGCGATTGCTAGTTCTGGAGAAGAATTGTCTATGATATGGCATCAAAGACTTGGCCATATGTCCGAAAATGGTTTGAAGATTCTCTCTAATCGAAAACTACTTCCTGGAATCAAAACTGTAAGTTTACCATTCTGTGAGCATTGTGTTATTAGCAAGCAGAGTAGACTGAGTTTTAGCAGATCTATTGCTAGGAGTAAAAACATTCTAGACTTGATTCATTCTGATGTTTGGGAATCACCGGTTACGTCCCTAGGAGGAGCAAACTACTTTTTATTGTTTGTGGATGATTATTCTAGGAGATGTTGGGTATATGTCATCAAGAAAAAGTCAGATGTATTTCCTGTATTCAAAGCCTTCAAAACACAAGTGGAACTTGAATCCGGAAAAAGGATCAAGTGTTTGAGGATAGATAATGGGAGGGAATTTTACAACAAGGAGTTTGACGCATTTTGCAGTCAAGAAGGTATAAAACGGCAGAAGACAGTTGCTTACACACCACAACAAAATGGAGTGGCAGAGCGGACAAATAGAACTCTCGCAGAAAGAATGAGAGCGTTACTGAGGACTGCGGGTTTACCCAATACATTTTGGGCAGAAGCAGCCACTACAGCCTGTTACTTGATAAATAGGTCTCCATCAACAGCAATTGAGATGAAGACACCTATGGAGATGTGGACTGGTAAGCCAACTGATTATTCCTCCCTTCATATTTTCGGATGTCCTGCTTATGTGATGTATCATGACCAAGAAAGAACGAAGCTGGATCCAAAATCCAGGAAATGTATCTTCTTGGGATATGCTGATGGAGTAAAGGGGTATCGCTTATGGGATCCTACTGCCCATAAGATTGTCATCAGCAGGGATGTTGTCTTTATAGAAGACATGTTTAAATGTGAAGAAAGTGATAGCACGAAGAAAAATGTTGAGACTGTATCAATACAGGAAGAAACAGTTTCTTCTGAAGCAATACCAGAACACGATGATCAAGAACCAGTTGAGTCTGAAGCACCTGAAGTCCGTCGATCAACTCGAGAAAGAAGGGAACCTTCTTGGCACTCAGAATATGTGATGGCAAGTAATGTTGCATACTGTCTCCTAACAGAAGATGGGGAGCCTTCCACCTTTCAGGAGGCTATAAAAAGTTCTGATGCATCTCTATGGATGACAGCAATGCATGAAGAGATGGAAGCTTTAGACAAAAACAAGACATGGGATCTTGTGCCACTACCACATGAAAGAAAAGCCATCGGAAACAAATGGGTCTACAAGATCAAACGTGATGGGAATGATCAAGTGGAGCGGTATCGTGCTAGACTGGTGGTCAAAGGATATGCTCAGAAAGAAGGAGTTGATTTCAATGAGATATTCTCTCCTGTGGTAAGACTTACAACAATTCGAGCAGTCTTGGCTATGTGTGCTACTTTTGACTTACACTTAGAGCAGTTAGATGTAAAAACTGCGTTTCTTCATGGAGAACTTGAAGAAGAAATTTATATGCTCCAACCGGAAGGTTTTGTTAAAGAAGGAAAAGAAAACTTGGTTTGCAGGTTGACCAAATCTCTGTACGGCTTAAAACAGGCGCCAAGGTGTTGGTACAAGAGATTTGATTCATTCATCATCAGCCTTGGGTACAACAGACTCAGTTCAGATCATTGTACTTATTACAAGAGGTTTGAGGAAGACTTTATCATTTTGCTGTTGTACGTGGACGATATGTTGGTAACAGGCACTAACAAAGATCAGGTCCAAGAATTAAAGGCACAATTGGCTAGGGGATTTGAAATGAAGGATTTAGGACCGGCAAACAAGATTCTAGGGATGCAAATTCACCGAGACAGAAAAAACAGGAAGATTTGGCTATCTCAAAAGAACTACTTGAAGAAAATCTTGCGTCGCTTCAACATGCAAGATTGTAAGCCAATTTCTACCCCATTTCCTGTTAATCATAAATTATCCTCAAGTATGAGTCCTAGCAATGAAGCGGAGAGGATAGAAATGTCTCGAGTACTGTATGCATCAGCAGTAGGGAGCCTAATGTATGCTATGATTTGTACAAGACCAGACATTGCACAAGCAGTGGGAGCGGTCAGTAGATTCATGGCTAATCCGGGAAGAGAGCATTGGAATTCTGTTAAGAGGATCCTTAGATACATCAAAGGAACCTCTGATGCTGCACTATGCTATGGAGGATCAGAGTTCATTGTCAGGGGCTATGTTGATTCAGATTTTGCTGGAGATATTGACAAAAGGAAGTCCACTACAGGCTATGTGTTTACACTTGCAGGAGGTGCTGTGAGCTGGGTATCCAAACTTCAAACTGTTGTGGCTCTATCTACAACAGAAGCAGAGTATATGGCAGCTACACAAGCTTGCAAGGAAGCTGTTTGGATCAAAAGGTTATTGGAGGAACTCGGGCACAAACAAGAGAAGATTTCTTTGTTTTGTGACAGTCAGAGTGCCTTGCATATCGCAAGGAATCCAGCCTTTCATTCAAGAACGAAGCACATAGGAGTTCAATATCATTATGTACGAGAAGTAGTAGAAGAAGGAATAGTGGATATGCAGAAAATCCACACGAAGGACAACATAGCAGATGCATTAACCAAACCAATCAATGCTGACAAGTTCATCTGGTGTAGGACGTCTTGTGGCCTGTTAGAGACGTGAGCAGCATGTATAGAGACAAGACTGAAAGGAAAAATGCCTTCAAGTGGGAGAATGTGAGTGGGTGAAGGCATTTTGCCTTTCACCCAAACCCACATCGGTGGGAAATTAATTTTAAGTGGGGAGGTTAGGCTATATATTAAAGCCTCCTCCTCCCCTTACACTTGCACCAAGCTTATGTATTAAGCTTTTCACTTCTTCCTCCCACATAATCTCCTCCATTCTAATTGTGAGAGAGATTGTAATATTTTTCTTCATAGTGAAATATTTTCGGTCTTGTCCCGTGGAGGTTTCCCTCAAATTGAGGGTTTTACCACGTTAAATATTTGTGCCTTTATTTTCTTTATTGCCTTTAGTTTATTTATTGTGGAAGGCTGAGCCGTCCAAGTTGTCTATTTTATTTATTGTGGAGGGCAGTGCCACCCAAATTGTTATTTCTAACATAACAATTTGTTTCTTGTCTTTTATTTGAGCTGCGGTAGGAGTGTTCAATCTCCTAACACATATTATTAGCTAGAAGTTAGCTAGAAGTGAATTTCTATAAGCCATTGTTACAGAGCATTGATAGTTAGTTTATGAGTCATGCGTCTCAGCTCAGTGTCGTTTATTGTTATATTTGAGGAATGATCTCTATTAGCGCATCTCACCAACCATTAATCTGAAAAGGTGCATTAATCATTGATAAACCTTTTATTTCAAAGGTTATATTCATGTTGAAGATTATAATGAGTTATCTTTCTATCAAGAAGATATGAAGTTTTTACTCTTTTTGATCAAAATGAAGAGAGCTGAGCCGATAATGATACCCACCGGCATGGTGAACTTTCCCATACATGGGTCATATGTGGACCTTGCATCCAGAAACCAAAAGCTCTAATCCGATACTAGCCATTTGTGAACCACTTGTCCATCTCACAACTCAAATAATAAGGCAGGAGTGAATTGAATGGCAAAAACTTTAAGCTTATCAGCAGCACCACCTCTTCACCCTCACCCAATATCCCCTACTCAGTCTACTTCGATGGCATCGGCTAAAACCCTGTCAGCCTGACGTACATTATGTGTTTCATTTTTTGACTCTTATAATGTGTCATTTATCATAATCTTAACTTTTGTTAAGCCTTCCGTGCATTCGACAAACCCCACCCACTCGCAAATTTCTTCCTATGTTCGTGCCCATCCACCAACAAGCTCACCCACGTCTCCGCCAAGCACAACACATCAACTCAATCCGCCCAGCTTTCCCTTCCAACTCACCCAACTCGCTCTCTGCTCTCCTTAACAACCGCCTTCTAGACTCCTTTATCGTGAGGTTTTGACTGAATCATGCACTTCCTAATGTCAACTCTGCTCTCTCCATCGTTCAAACCACCCTTGAAGCAAATCCAAATCTTTTGCATACTCACGCTACGCTGCAGGCCCTGGCCATGGTTTTGGCCAGCTCCGAACGACGTGGTGAGCTTAAGACCCTAGTTAATTGGCTAGTTCTGGTAGATTTATGAATTTTAAGGTTAGTTTTATGAATCTCATGCAATGGTATAGTGCAAGTGCAAGTGGAGACCTTAAATACGTGGTTATAACTACTAGGAATAAGTAGACAAACAAAGAAGCGTGTGTGCACTGAGTCGTACAACATTGTAATGTGCATTGACCTGAAGATGGGTGAGAATTTTGAAGCCGTAGAGACATTTAGCAGAATGATTGATGAAGGGGCGATTCCGAATACTACGTCTTATGCAGTTATGCTTGAGCTTCTTGTGAATTTTGGGAAACTGGATTCAGCTACAGGCTTTTTACTACATTGCCATTGATGAGGATTAATGAAGCAATTTTCAGTTCTGGATGTTTTTTTGGGGTTGAGCTGTTTGATGAAGTTAAGACTTTGCTTAATGAATTGCAGAATGATGGAAAGTTTTGCTGGTAGATCTACGTGTAAGTCTTTGCAATGGATGCAGGAGACGGGATTTGTTGAGGAGACTGCCGAGTTCCTGAGGAAACTGTTGCCTGACTAGAGAATAAAGAGCGTTGGACATTGTCAACAGTAGCATTGACAAGGATGAAAATGCAAATGTTGATAATGATAGTGGCGATGGAAATTAGTGGATATCAATTGAAACCATGGTTGGATCAAAAGCATTGGCAAGTGCATTGAATGAACGGAGCCCTGAGGTGATATCCACACTAGTGGATGCTAATTTGTGTAGACATCTCGGTTCATCTGCAAAGTTTCTAAGAAATTTCAACTCAGAGCTTGGGCTTTCTTCTGTCAGATTGCTTGTCGGCCTGGGTATACTCATGATGTTTATGCAGTTTAAAGGATGATGGTCATTTTAGCTCGTCATGGAATGTTTAAGTGGTTGACAGACTCATATTCATAATAAGAGGGGAAGGAATGAAGTTCGCCATCAGCACCATCAGCTGCTAATAAATCTCACGGTAACAAAAATGTATTGTTCAACATCTGGTTCATGTTTCTTCGACCAATCCTTCCTAATTCACATCGTTGGTGAAAAAAAATTCTTTTATAATTCATTAAGGATTCAGAAAATACATGATCTCCACCTACACAAGCAAATTGTTGATAAAACTCCAAAAAGAGAGATTTGTTTGCTACTTCTGCCTCGTCAAAGAGCCAATGTATGATTTTACCTGAAACAGACGTGTTACAAGAAAGTGCTATCGAAGTAAAAGAAGGTGCTACTTGTCACACACTGTGTCCAACATAGTAATACTGCAGCGGATAAGCACTTGCTAAGGGAACACAATTGTCGCTATGCCGAAATCCTCCTTTAATCTTTATCTGATCGAATGCCTGAGACACACAATAGACTAGTGAGCATGAAACTCAGTAAGTAGCTAGAATTATAAAAACTGGCGTAACACTCAAAATAAAATAATTAATGGCGATAACCATTTTGGAATATGACTAATATTCAATACTTATTCCATATATCACTGATTACTGTTCATTTCTTAGTATACAAGCCACCAGTGCCCTACTAAGAAAGTCAGAAAATTGATTTCACTGTTTAAGGATCGCGCCCTACGTAAGGGGACTGGCACGATGATGCCAAGTTTCTAATTTCTAATCTGTTACAAATTTCAGTTCCGTTCTCCTGCACCAAAAGAAAGGCACGCATGCGCCAACTCTCTGTTCTTTCTTACTTGAGTCGGTGCAATTGGCGCTCCAGTGCGGAAAGTATGGCACAGCGATGCCATTCTCTATCTATACCTCTTTAGGTCGGTTAAAGATGCTCTCATGCACCATTTAATGGTGCTCATGCACCAACCTTGCATCATTGGCCAATTTCCTAGACCAATTACTCACTTATCCCATCACATTCCTAATTTCGTAAATACATGTCTATGGGTAATCAAGCATGGTTTTTCCATGTCAAAGCTCATCACATACACCCATTTACATACACAGGTCTCATTTACAATTCAACTTTCCACAAGTCTATCACATACTCATGTGCTCCCATAAACATATAAATCATTCACACATGAGCTTCCACAAGCTAGCTACATTGTTTGTATGGATATCCATTTTACATAATTCCGGAAGCTTCCACAATACAGTCACAGATGCTTAGGAATAGTGCTCTCTAATCAAGGTAGGACTTTTCATTTCACAGTCAGTTCCCATATGTAGGCCTACCCATGAATCAGCTCAAGGCTAGTCTGACAATCCGGGTGATACCGGGCCCATGCTACCGAATCTCGTCTAGAGAAACACATGGTCCAGACCTCCCCTCAAGCCATGGGGATACAGAACAGTACAGATACATTCAAAGGCCTACCCATGAAATAGCTCAAGGCTAGTCTGACAATTCGGGTGATACCGGATCCATGCTACCGAATCTCATCTAGAGAAACACATGGTCCAGACCTCCCATGGGAGTACGTAATAGTACTGATACATTCAGATGCCTACACTTGAAATAGCTCGAGGTTAGTCTGACAATCCGGGTGATACCGGGCCCATGTTACCGAATCTCGTCTAGAGAAACACATGATCCAGACCTCCCCTCAAGCTGTGAGAGCCAAATATCCTAAGTTGTGGCATGCCACTCACATATTAGTTTTCACATTCAGTCACATAAGTGAAGCTCTATATTAAGCTTTCATTCACATATCACATATCATATTTCACATTTCAGTCACATAAGTGAAGCTCTTTATATCGAGCTTCTAACCCAATCACAACTTATCACAATTCATTCACCATAATGCTAGCATTTAACGGTATCACATTTCACATTCGACATTCAGTATATTCCCATAGGCTTGGCATGAAATTTCAAATGCATAACACATCACATAGTGATGCATGCCTTCGCACATCACAGTATTGCAGTTTACTTTCATAATTGAGGTTCTACGTAGGCTTCTCATTAATCACATATACATTCACAAATACAATAAGCCTACATATCTCATATACGCTTATGGATGTGCACAATCCACACATTGGCATCATTTCTACACATATAGAACCCCAATGACATCTTTATTCGTGCCAACACCTTCCATTACTCTTCGATGTATTTCAATCATATCGTTGCACAACCATTTCCATGTATAACTGATCTCATTCATTTTCCACTCATACATATTCGTGGAACTCTAATACACATGGTATTTCATCGACATTCATTTGTCATGCCATCCACATGAGGAATTAGTATCCTAGAACGTTTGGCATGTATTTCATTCTTCATATACACACATCGTTTCATTGGCAATATTATTCAAGCCATATCACAACAAATTCACATATATGAGGGCACAGTCACATTTCTATATCTTACACACATAGAAGTTACACCAATATGTCAATCATATACACATCAAAGTGTGTGAAATCACACATTTTATAAATCACTATAAACCCCAATCGAATCATTTCCTATATCAAGGTCCATGTATTCATGGCTCCATACACATTCCATCCATACAACTCACATATATTCACAATCACATTCATTAAACACATTTCATTAATAGTTAACGTCTGTTGTGTCTTCAGAAGGGTCTAGCTACTTACCTGGTTAGCCTTGCCTCTTAATTTTGCTCTCATATATTTCTTGATAAGCAGTTGTTTAAAGTTCATCTCTTCTTCTTCTCCTTCCTCTCTGGTAACCATTGCCATAGTCATGACACATTGATCAGTGTCCATTTAGAAGTCATTAAATCCCTTAGGTTAACAACAATTCAACCAACCAATAACATCATTTATTAAACTCTATCACACACACATATTGGTTGGATTATTATAATAAGAGGTTATTCATTTCCAATCATCACCAAAATTCATGGAAATCAAATAGACATACATATTATAGTCCATGAATTTTATTGAGTCAAAATAAGGTCATTTACCCCTTGAAAATCCTTAATTTCATTCACACAGCAAATCTGTCTGCAGACCTTTTAACTAAACAGTATAACTTTGAAGAATTTTATAAAATTCTACAATAGTCTAATCTTCACCAAAATTTTCAGTGTAAAACTAAACACATATAAGAGTTATTTCACCAAAAATCATGATTTTTTAAGGAGTCTAAGGCAGTCAAACGGAATTTATTTCACAAACTCAGTTCTGGAACTTAACATTCACAGTTCTTTAAGTCCAGATTTGAAAAATCATAACAATTCATACACAACTCCAAAAGCCATGAAAATTTACAGTCTAACAGAAAACATACCCAAGGGTTTTCATATTAAAAATCACGAAATTTTACAAACATTTGCCCCCTCAAATCGAGTTCATTCCCCCTGCCCTGTTTTAAAACAGGGGAATTCACAATTTCGAACCATAAATTCAAAAATTCATTACAATTCACACACTACGAATTTTCAAGTGTTTCAAAATTCTATAAACTCCTTGAGGTGTCTAGTTTATCATATAAAAGTTTTAGAGTCAGCAAGAAACCATGGAATTTATAAGAATTTTTGGACTAACCCCTGTTCAGCAAAGAGGCCCTGCAGGAATTTCACTCAATCATGTTTCCTAGCTTCCCAAACATCATGTCTTCTCCTTCAATATACCATAAAACATGTAATATCATGATTTTACACAAATTCCAGAATGCACATAACACAATTATTCCAAAATTTATAACATATCACATTAATTTCCTGTAAAAATAATGGAACCATGCAAGGAAATGGAGGAGAAGTTGATTTCTACCTCTACTTTGTCTCTAGATTTCTTCCTCTTGCTTAATTTGTTGGCAACCATGGAGGAGAAAGAGATTAGGGCTGGCTGCTGGGATAGGATCAAAATGAATATATTTCTCTAGAATTCTCTCTTTTATACTTATCCAAATCTGTAAAATTTCAGTCTAACCCTTTAAGTTTTCAATTCGTTAATTAGCCCCTCCATCGCATCTAATTTCATCCCTCTCCATATATATATATATATATATATATATATATATATATATATGCATACCTCATAATGTTAATAATATATATTTTTACAATATACATGTAAGTCAAACTTACTTAAATCTTGGGGTGTCACACTACTACTCTTTCATCTCGATCTATGGCTTTACCTGGTGTAACGGCTTCCTTACTCCACAGAATACTTGCTACCTTGACGTGGGATAAAAGCCATTTTCCTATATTCTTTCCTCAAGTATTTACCGCTATGCCCTTGCGCTGAGAGTGGAAAAAGTCCCATCTACTCATAGCGGGTTCAGATTAGTCATTGATTTTTATGGCATTAATTTCAAAGAAGGCTGACACTGGTTTAGACGTCTTCCATTATGATAGAACACTTTCTGGTCCGATTTCAACATTTAATCTAATGCTTTTGTGTTCATCCCTATTGTGAACGTTGACCAAGGACAAGAAGGATTCTGAAGCTATAAATACACTTGAAGAAATGATTCTAAGTGGGATTTTCCCTGATGTTCAAACATTTTCTGGTTTGATGTATGATGTATCATTTTGCACTGCAAGGAAATATTAAAATTCTGCAAACTGTTTAAAATGGTTAGGCAGAATGGTGTAGAGCCAGATGCTTATATGTTCAAGGTCCTGATTCAAGATAATTGCAAATGTGGAAGCGGCTCTTGCATGTAGGGTCTTTGAAAACCTCAGCAATTCCAATTTGATCCTTGCTGCTGCCACTCAAGAATTGCTTGTGAAGAAGAGTCTTTTGAAGGAAGGCAAGCGAAAGAGGCTACTGTTGTAGAAGAGAAATTTGAGGGGATAAACAATATTCTTCTTTTGGTTTTAGGGGCTCATATATGGATAGTCAGCTGTGCAGATCTCACAAGAGTTATTCGTACAATTTTGAATCTACAAGTGGTGAAAGTTTTGAAAGCAGTTATCCTCCCAATATTATCCTTTGTTCTCATTCTTTTCGTCCTGAGCTTATCTGCTAAGTTGAGGGCTAAGACAGGGTTGGTACTTGTATCCAATTTGCTTGAGCAAGAAACTATAGGCTCTGTAGTGCTTGACATGAAAAAAAAGATATGGGTTTCAGAGAAACTGATTGTAACAACTAAATGTGAGACTTTTTAAACAAAATATTAATCTCTCCTACAAACATCCGAGTCTGAAAATTGTTGTTCTTACTTCTCAGCCATGATCATATTTTTCCTTTGTTGTTGGCAACTAATGACCACTTCAGAAGGAATTTAGGTATAAATTAGTTTTACCAACTGCATTGGCAAGATGCAAAATAATTGTAGGAACTAGACGACTCTATTAAGTTATATATTACCAACTGGGCCAATATATGAGCCGAATGAATAAAAAGCTGAAACCGTAATTAAATGTGTAACCATCCAATTATCTATAGGAGCAAAGTTCCGGGAAAATATATTGCAGCAAAGACGGTGGCAATTCTGGGAAAATATTCAATTACATTGTTCTGGAGTTTCTATTTAGTCAGTTCAGTAGTGAAACTGATTATGCAGTGAAAAAAATGAGTGCATGGATCAAACACCAGGCTCAGAAAGCAACTGATGAAATAAACCAATTAGAGTAGACCTCAGCAATTCCCATTTGATGCCTGATGCTGCCAGCAAAGAATTACTTGTGGAGAGTCTTTGGAAGGAAAGTAAGGGAAAAGAGGCCGCTGTTGTAGAAGAGAGATTTGAGGAGATAAATGGTGTTCTTTCATTGGCTTTGCGGGCCATATATGGACAGTCAGCTCCGCAGATCTTGCAAGAGTCTATAATAATTATTTTAACAATTTTGCATCTACAAGTGGTTAAAGTTTTGAAAGAAATTATTTTCCCGTATTAACACCATTGTTTCAATGTTTTCTTCTTGAACTTAGTTGAATCTTTAATTGTGATAATATTTATTGGGGGAAGACTATATGACAACTTTAAGTGACGGTCATGATTGCTTTCTGGTTTGTTTAGCCAAAGGCTGGAAATAGATTCTGCACGTCATATTTGTGTGTTTTAAGCCTTGATATGGGGCAAGTGATGATATGTAACTTAAACTTCTTTCATCTTGACAACAGTGTTTCAGAGAAGTTTATTTATACAAATTTCATAGTAATCCAAATTATAACAAAATAAGATAATTTTCAATTTATTTCTTTCTCGTGTTGAAAGTAACAACTTATTCATTTTAAGGGATGATCTTCGTATAAGCAGAGTAGATGAGTAAAAAAATTAACGAAGAAAAATCAATTTTTAATTTAAATATGACAAAAATACAACTTAGAAAATGAAGTTTTAACTTGTGTTAGACTAAAGTAGTATTACGTTTGAAAATAACAATAGAATTCACTGTATTTTATCTACAATGTAGTTATTTCATACCCTTGTGCGAGTTTTCTAATTGTCGGTAATGACCACTTCAGAAAGAACTTTAAGTGTAAATTGGTCTTACTAAGTACATTGTCAAGAAGCAAAATATTTACAGGAAATAGAGGACTCTATTGAGTCATATATCCACCAACTGGGACAGTAAATGAGCCGAATGCATCAATAGCAGAAACTGTAAGTAAATGTGTAACCATCAAATTACACATAGGAGCAAAAATCTGGGAAAATATATTGCGGCATAGACAGCTGCAATTCTGGGAATATATCAATTACAATATTCTGGAAATCCAATTGTAATCAGTTGTGATTAAATGGTGAAAACAATGAAAGTGCATTTAATAACCGTCAAGATTAGGAAGCAACTGATGAATTAAACCAATTAAAATAATCCATGTGAATCACAAAGTGCACCTATTTGATTCGGAATTTTTTCTATAGAAACAAATATATCCTAAGTATGAAATCAATTTATAAACAATCACAATGGAAAAAATGTGTCAACATGGCAGTGTTAGAAGGGAACTGGTAAACAAATCAATTATACAAGATCATAGTGTTTTAAAATAAGGAAGACAAGTATTCAACTAATTGAAAATCAAAGGAAACCAATGCATTAATAGAAACGTGAGAATAGTCATATTTTGGAATAATTTATTAAACTTATAACCAATAAATTCAACAAATGAACAAAGTTTGAATAACAAAAAGGTCGAAATTATACCAACCGAATGAAAGTGAGATGCAGAGCAGAAACTTCATTGTGTCTCTCAATGAGTTGGTCTAAAGGAAATGGAAATATTTCACCCTCTTGGGTTGTGGTTCCTCTACCTCTACCGCTGCCTCCACCTCCACCACCTCAACAGGATTAAAGTTTCTGCTGGTCCCTTCCAATTCCATTGGTTCCACAAAAGCTGGCTCCTCTTCTTCCTCCTCCACCTCCACCACCTCAACAGAATTAAAACCTCTGCTGGTCCCTTCCATTGGCTCTGCACAGTCTGATTGCTCTTCTTCTTCCACCTCCACAATCTCAACCGAGTTAAAACTTCCGCTGGTTCCTTCCGTTGCCTCACCACAATCTTGGGCATACAGCAAGTGGACACCACACTTTTTCACCTCAAAGCCGTCAATTGTCTGACCATTACAGAGTTCCGATTCAAAAAAGAATTCAAAGGATGCCTCATTATTGAAATTTAAATCAACATAGTGGTAATCTAGGGGATCCCACACATTTATTGGTTCTTGCAGTTCAAAATCATATCCCAAAAATACGTGACCTGATCCTATCGCTACACTTTTGTCTTCTTTGTCCCAACCAATACGCAAAAAGCCAATGCGCTTTTTTCTCTCACCTTCTCTTCTTTTGGTTGTGCAAAAACAACGAACGACGAAAGTCTCAGCCGAAATATGATAGTCATGAAATGCTACAACAACGCCTATAGCAAAACCAAGAAAACTTTGATTGAACAAACCTGGTTGCAGCTTTAGAAGAAACTCGGATCCCACACTTTGAAAGCTAAACCACTTTGGAATAACATTTCCAGGAAAACAAATAGTGGCACTAGATCTTTGATAAGGTGTCTGTATCAAGAAACCATCATGTAATATAATTTTAATTTCTGAGATGAAAGGAGAAAATAAAAAATTAAATTTAAATAAAAGAAGGAAGAAGAGACCTTATGACGAAGAAGTCTCAATAAAGAGTCTTTCACTCCAACTTCGAGCTCATTCTGGTCTAGTTTGAGACAGTTAGTGAGATTAACGTATTGCATCATCATCACAGGTGAGAACTGAATCGATAAATTTGATATTGATTCCAATGATGAGCAACTGTGCACTTGCATACTTACACTCTGTGGAAGTTCTGGTAAGGATTGAAGGTTCTCGCAATAACTTAAATCTAGATAAATCAAATTGTAAAGGTCTTTTATTACTGGGATGCTCTCAAATATGCTTCCGCGCAGATATAAATTATGTAGAGAGGATAACCGGCCAAGACTGTCAGGTAATTTTGTGATTCTACAGTACGCTAGACTTAAATCCGTCAAAAAGCTCAAACCCGATAAAGGAGGCAATACCCAACCCACTGACGCTAGACCATTACTTCCTCTCAAGGATAGTCTGAAAAGTTTATTCAAATGTATGATGGATGGTGGTAATTCTCTTATGCCACAATACTGGCATTCTAGCTCCACCAATGCTTCTAAACTTCCTAAGTCATTAGGCAATCTTTCTAGTTTTGAACAACCAAAGATAAAAAGATACTGAAGACATTTCAACTGACAAAAGTTGTCTGACAGACTCTCGAGCCTTCTGCAGTATTTGAGATCCAATGTAGCTAGTCTTGATGGATATTCAATCAAGGGTAATTTCTTAATTGCAGTTTTATCTAAATATAATCTTTCCACATTACATGGGATCTTTAGAGCTCGCTTGAGATTAGTACAGCCAGAGAGAACAACATCGGTAAGATATTCCGATTGAATGCCAGCTGGAAGCCTGATAAGGCTTTCGCAATCTTTTAGATTCAATATAACAAGCTTCTGGAGATTTTGAACTGAAGCAGAAGTGATCTTCAATAACCTTGTACATCCTTCTAGAATCAACACTTGAAGATTGATGGCTTTGGAGAGATTTGGTATCCTTCTGAGGCGTTTGGAGTGACTAAGGTTAATTTGTTTCAACATAACAAGATGCTGTTAAAAACAAAAAAAAAAAAAACGAACAATTCAAATTAGCAATACATATATAATTTGAAAAACAAAGATCACCATATATATATATATATATATATATATATATATATATATATATATATATATATATATGTAATGTATGTATGTATGTATGTATGTATATCAAGATATTTACCTGAACACCATTCCAAAGTCGTCTAACTTTGCTATGAGGCATATCAAGTCTAACAAGATTCTCCGCATGATAAGTTAATGGCAATGATTTGAATGGATATCCATGCCAGCCAAAGCATATTAGCTCAGTGGGAAAAGATTCAAGCGCTTCAAAGCCATGGAACCTATTGTCACTCTCTTTGTAGTTGGAGTTATATACTTCAAAAATTCTCAAATTAGGCATCTTAGCAAAGGTACAAGGATTTAAAGTTATGTCTCGTATTTTAGATATGTCCAAGCATATGCCTTGAATTGCTTCAGTCCCCTGTTAATACAAAAGAATTTATTAAGAGTTAAGTTAATTTCAAATATATAAAAGTTTACGTGCAAGATGTCTGTAGCTAAATATTTTGAAAACAAAGTAAAACAAATATACCGTATTTCTTATGAATGTACGATAGATATCCTCGTGATGCCACAAGCGGCTGCGTTTTCCTGGATCATTAATTGATTCTTGCTTGACAATTTCTCTACCCATTTCTTGAAGCAAATCATGCATTATTATTTTGTGAGTAGCTATAGTTATGAGTGACTTATCAATGAGATGTCTTAGTCCAATCTCTACAGCGAAGCCACTGGCATTCAAGATGTCTTTTACAAGATCACTCTTCCAGCCTTTAAAAAAACATGCAATATCTAAAAATATATTCTTATCTTCATCATCTAGCCCATCATAACTTATCTTTAGCACCTTTTGAATATCTTGATGAGGAGATTTACCCAATTTCTCCATTTGACTTTCCCATTCTTGTTTTGTTTTGCCAAATAGATATGAACCTAAAATTTCAATAGCTAATGGAACACCCTTTGTATACACCACTATTTTGTTTGTCAACTCCATGTAATCTTCAAAATGATAGTTTTCTCTAAAGGCATACTTCGTAAAGAGTTGAAAAGCACTGTGATAACATAATCCCTTGAGCTCATATATGTTAGCATCATCCACTCCGCAATTTTTAAGCACCTGTTTATTCCTTGATGTAATGATGATTAGACTTCCTACACCGAAACAATTAAGATCTCCAATTAACTTTTTAATTTGTTGAAAACAAGTCACATCATCGAAAACTATGAGATCACTGCTTTTCTCTGATTCTTCCCTAACATTCTCAGCAAAGTAAAAACCTTCAAATTGCCTCAAATTTTTGTTAAACTCAACACGACTAATGGTTGTCTTTCCTATCCCACCAATACCCCAAATTCCTACAATACAAACGCCGTTTGATCCAATACGCAATAAAGACTCAATTTTTTGGTTGCTTAACTCCGCTACAATGAGGTCCTTATTGCCACTTGGAGATCCTTTGTTTAGTCTGTTCAAAATATCTTCAACAGTCACATCGATAAGAACAGATTCATTCCTAAAGGATAGAAAAATAAATTTAAAAAAAATTAGTTCGAATAATTACATTAAAAAGAGAGAAAGACAAACATAAAATTTTCATTCCAGTAAGCTAATTTAATGAATATGTTAATATTTATCAACGAAAAAGGTGCCGCTTCCTCCATTCTTGAACGTGAGAAATTTCTAAAAAGCTTATTAATAAAATTTCTCTTGTGAAGTAATTAATTAGATGTAACTGCATAGGAGAAAAGATTAAAAAGAAAAAAAAAAAGAGCTTCTTCGACTTTCATTAACTTCTTGTCCAATCAAGAAAACATATTTAATTTTGAATAAAGGGTACAGGAAATAGGTTCAGAAAACCAAAATGTATATTAACCGAGTTATTGTATAGTTATATACTGTTGGAGTATTGGCTCTTTAGCCAATTACTTGTGTGTACAAAGATCCCACATGGAGTGGGAGTCTTTGTGTTGGAGAGACTTGGGCTTATAAATTAAAGCCAAGTCTTCTCACTTAGTTGTCCCAAGTGAAATATCCTTCACCCCCTTATATTTGTAAGGTCTCACATATAAGACCTCATAGTTTAAGGGCCTTTCATTAAGGACCTTAAAGTTTGTAATATTTTTTTCCCATTTGTTTTGGGTATTTATAGTATTGCCCAATTGTTTGGGTAATTACAGTTTGACCCAACTATTCGGGTAATTACAGTTTGACCCAATAGTTGTGGTATTTGTATTGTGACCCAAAAGTTTGTAATTCTCTTTGAAGATAGTGGAAAGTTTCTTCAGCGGCACTCGAGGACGTAGGTATTTATACCAAACCTCATTAAATCTTGGTGTTCTTCCTATTTCTGCATTGGTGGTTGATTGGTTGCCTCTTTAGTTGCTATTATATTCAATTATCTAGCATAGTTTGTGGTTGTGCATTTGGTTGTTCTGTTGGTTATCGCTTCCGCCGTGCATAACAATTGGTATCAGAGCCGAAGGTTTTGGGTAGTTAGTGGCTATTTCATTGAAGCACTTACTACTGTTCTGGGTTGTTGATTTTGGATTGCTAGTTATCGAATATAATAGTTTGTTTGGAGCTTGGTTATTGGTAATTTGTGTATCGAGCTTATTTGTGAGAGGTAGTTATGGCTTCATCGTCAACTGTACCTGAGAAGACAGTGACTGTGACAAATGCAAAAATAGATGTTGAAAAATTTTATGGCCGAAATAATTTCGGCTTATGGCAGAGTGAGGTGTTGGACGGGTTGTATCAGCAAGATTTGGATATTGTTCTGGAAGAAACAAAACCAGAAGATATCAGTGCAAGAGATTGGGACAGGCTTAATATAAAAGCTTGTGAGTTGATTCGCTCTTGCTTGTGTAGAGAACAAAAGTATCCGTTCACTAAGGAGACATCTGCAAGCAAATTGTGAAAGGCGCTGGAAAACAAATATATGAAGAAAAGCAATGAGAATCGGCTGTATCTATTGAAGAGATTTTTCCGTCTCCAGTTGAAACCAGGTACGAGCATCAGTTCTCATATTGATGAGTTTAATAAGTTAATTGTTGATTTGTTAAACTTAGATGAAACCTTCAAAGATGAAATTAAGGCTATGCTATTGATTGGCTCACTTCTAGATGAATTAGATCATTTGTGCATTACTCTTATCCGTGGGAAAGATAAACTGTCTTTTGAAGAAGTTTGTTCTGCTTTGTTGAATTATAAAATTCGTAAGAAAGATCAAAGGGAACATATGGATGAGTCAGTAGATACATTGACAGTGAGAGGGCGTAGTCATAGTAGGAAACCAGGAAAAAGGGGAAAATCTTGGTCGAGGGGTAGATTAGGAAAAGATGAGTGTGCCTTTTGTCGTAAGAAAGGGCATTGGAAGAAAGATTGTCCTAAGTTAAAAAAGAAAGATAAGGACAAGGCTGTTTCTGATGCATTTGTTGTTGAGCGTGAGGATGATAGTGAGTCAGATATATGTCTAGCTGGTCACCTATCCACTTCTGGTTCTGATGAGTGGATTATGGATTCGGGTTGTACTTATCATATGTGTCCACATAGAGAGTGGTTCTTTCAGTTTGAGGAGCTTGATTGTGGAGTTGTGTATATGGGCAATGATGATATTTGCCATACTGTTGGGATAGGTTCGATCCGTTTGAAGAATCATGATGGACTTACTAGAGTTCTGACAGATGTTCGGTACCGAAGTTGAAGAAGAATCTCATCTCTTTGGGAGCCTTGGAATCTAAAGGCTGTGGTATATCTATTCGAGATGGTATTCTAAGGGTCACTTCAGGCGCTCTTGTGGTATTGAAAGGCACTAAGAGGAACAACCTGTATTACTATAATGGTAATACGGTTATTGGATCAGCTGCTATGGTTTCTGATAATGATGCAGATTCAGAGATCACGAGACTGTGGCATATACGTTTGGGACATGCAGGTGAGAAAGCCTTATTCAGTTTGGTGAAGCGAGGCTTATTGAAAGGTGTAAAGACTTGGAAGCTGGATTTCTGTGAGCATTGTGTTCTGGGAAAGCAGAAGAGAGTGAAATTTGGCACCGCTATTCATAATACCAAGGGTATTCTTGATAATATTCACTCAGATGTGTGGGGACCCACCAAAACCGCATCTATGAGAGGTAGGCACTACTTTGTTACTTTTGTTGATGACTTTTCCAGAAGAACTTGGGTGTACTATTTGAAATCAAAAGATGATGTACTTGGTGTTTTCCTTAAATGAAAAAAGATGATTGAGACACAAACTGGCAAGAAAATCAAGCATCTCAGAACAGATAATGGTGGTGAGTATTACAGTGATCAATTTTTGAAATTGTGTCGTGATGAGGGTATTATACGTCATTTTACCGTTAGAGGTACACCGCAGCAGAATGGTGTGGCAGAATGCATGAACCGGACATTGCTGGAGAAAGTTCGGTGTATGTTGTCCAATGCTGGGTTGGGCAAGGAATTTTGGGTTGAGGTTGTGACTTATGGTGTCATCTCATTAATCGTCTACCTTCAGCTGCTATTGGTGATAGAACTCCATTGGAGGTATGGTCTGGACAACTTGTTTCTGATTATGATTCTTTACATGTTTTTGGTTCCACTGCATATTATCATGTGAAAGAATCTAAGCTGGATCCTAGAGCCAAGAAAGCAATTTTCTTGGGATTTGCTTCAGGAGTGAAAGCATATCGTCTATGGTGTCCTAGTTTGAGGAAGATTGTATCCAGTAGAGATGTGACATTTGATGAGTCTTCAATGTTGAAGAAATCAGAAAACCAGACAAAAGTGAATGGTACTCCACAGCAGGTGGAGCATACTCAGCAGCAGGTGGAGTTTGAAACGACGACATTGAACCCAGTTAGATCTGTTGAGACAGATGTTGGTACTCCTGTGACAGAGGAGATTTGGGAGATGATGGTGAGGGTTCTACTCAGGAACCTCAACAGCAACAAGAATCTATTGCAGTTAATAGGCCAAGACGTGAGATTCGCAGACCTGCTCGATTTGCTGATATGGTGGCCTATGCACTTCCAATTATAGATGCTGATGTTCCTTCCACTTATAGAGAGGCAGTCAGATGTTCTGAAGTTGATGAGTGGAAGACAGCTATGAGCGAAGAGATGCAGTCTCTTCAGAAGAATGAAACTTGGGAGCTAGCTCAACTACCGAAGGGTAAAAAAGGCAATTGGGTGCAAATGGGTATATGCAAAGAAAGATGGATTTCCTGACAAGAATGACGTCCGCTACAAGGCAAGGTTGGTAGCTAAAGGCTATGCTCAGAGGGAAGGAATTGACTACAATGAGGTATTTTCTCCAGTTGTGAAACATTCTTCCATTAGAATTTTGTTGGCCTTGGTAGCTCAGATGAATATGGAACTAGTTCAATTGGATGTAAAAACTGCATTTTTACACGGTGACTTGGAAGAGGAAATCTATATGACTCAGCCAGAGGGATTCAAAGTTGCTGGTAAGGAAAATTTGGTTTGCAAACTGAAAAGATCGCTTTACGGTTTGAAGCAATCTCCCAGACAATGGTATAAGCGATTTGATCGGTTTATAATGGGTTAGAGGTACACAAAAAGCAAATTTGATAATTGTGTGTATTTTCGGAGGCTACATGATGGTTCTTTCATTTATCTACTATTGTATGTTTATGATATGTTGATAGCTTCGACGAATGTCGAAAAAATTGTAAAGTTGAAGACTCAGTTGAATCGAGAGTTTGAGATGAAAGATTTGGGTGAAGCTAAGAAGATACTAGGCATGGAGATTAACAGAGATAGAGGGAGAAGCAAGATTTGTTTGACTCAGAAGCAGTATCCGAAGAAGGTATTAGAGCGGTTTGGCATTACAGAGCAGTCAAAACCTGTAAGTATCTCACTTGCTCCTCATATAAAGCTCAGTACATCTTTATCTCCTAGTACAGATGAGGAACGAGAGTATATGTCTCGAGTTCCGTATGCTAATGCAGTTGGTAGCAAGACCCGACATTTCACATGCAGTTGGAGTTGTGAGCAGGTATATGCATGATCCTGGTAAAGGACATTGGCAAGCAGTGAAATGGATTCTACGGTATTTGTTGAGAACCGTAGATGTTGGCTTAGTCTTTGAGAGGGATGATACATATAGTCAGTATGCTATTGGTTATGTTGATTCAGATTATGCTGGTGATTTGGATAAACGTCGGTCGACAACCGGTTATGTGTTTACTCTTGCAAGAGCACCAGTGAGTTGGAAGTCTACTTTATAGTCTACAGTGGCTTTGTCTACTACAGAGGCAGAGTATATTGGTATGACAGAGGCTGTGAAGGAAGCTATTTGGTTACAGGGATTGCTGGATGAATTAGAAATTGGGTAGAAGAAGATTAGTCTTTATTCTGACAGTCAGAGTGCTATCCATTTAGCGAAGAATCCAGTGTTCCATGTTTGTACGAAGCATATTGATGTTCGGTATCATTTTGTGCGAGAGATTATTGATGAAGGGAGAATCTTACTTCAGAAGATTGAGACTGCCGAAAATCCCGCAGATATGTTGACTAAGATTGTGATAGCGATCAAGTTCAGTGATTGTTTGGACTTGATCAACATTGTGCGAATTTGACTGCGCCAGTGGGCGCATTTGGAGGCGTTACATTTGTGATAGAGAATGTAGGAAAAAGAAGAGTTTTGTGATGGATTGACTAAATTGCCAAGGTGGAGAATTGTTGGAGTATTGGCTCTTTAGCCAATTACTTGTGTGTGCAAAGATCCCACATGGAGTGGGAGTCTTTGTGTTAGAGAGACTTGGGCTTATAAATTAAAGCCAAGTCTTCTCACTTAGTTGTCCCAAGTGAAATATCCTTCACCCCCTTATATTTGTAAGGTCTCACATATAAGACCTCATAGTTTAAGGGCATTTCATTAAGGACCTTAAAGTTTATAATATTTTTTTCCCATTTATTTTGGGTATTTGTAGTATTGCCCAATTGTTTGGGTAACTACAGTTTGACCCAACTATTCGGGTAATTGCAGTTTGACCCAATAGTTGTGGTATTTGTATTGTGGCCCAAAAGTTTGTAATTCCCTTTGAAGATAGTGGAAAGTTTCCTCAGCGGCACCCGAGGACGTAGGTATTTATACCGAACCTCGTTAAATCTTGGTGTTCTTTCTATTTCTACATTGGTGGTTGATTGGTTGCCTATTTAGTTGCTATTATATTCAATTATCTAGTATAGTTTATGGTTGTGCATTTGGTTGTTCTGTTGGTTATCCCTTCCGCTTGTGCATAACATATACATCTCCTCAAAATTATTGCAATCAATAAAAGAAATTTAATTATCTCTGATAAAAAATAAGTTATTCATTTATTTCCAATTCAATTATGTTTTATACTAAGAAATTTTCGGTTCACTAAAAATATTGCAAAGAGTAGAATAAAATTCAGTGGGAGTTCACACTTACGTTTGATCATTTGAAGGCCAACCAGATAGACTGGCTGCTTCCTCCAAAGCAGCCTTCCATCTCTGCAGCTCGTCTGCTCTCTGTGTAAAACGTTCACAAAGTTTCGCAAATGCATCCCCAAAAGCTCCAGTCTGATTTCTCACGTGTGACGGATCCACGTGATAGAAAACCGGGATTACAATCTGTCCGCACATTCTCTTGCATTCAAGGATGTGTTCAATTTCTCGCAGGCACCATCTGGAGTCTGCATAATTTTCTGAGAAAATGATAACAGAAAGTTTTGATGCTTTAATTGTGTTCAAAGGAGATGAAGAAATTTCATCTCCTCTGATAAGTTGGTTATCAATGAATGTTTGGATCTTTTTACGACACAAAGCAGCATAGAGGTGGCTAGTAAAATTATTGCGGGTGTCTTCGCCTCTGAAGCTCAGGAAAACATCGTACTTCACTTGAGGAGCCGCGGAAAAAGAAGAAGAAGCAGCCATCTAACTCTTACTGATGAGAGGAAGCTTCAGATCAAGTCAACAAAAGGTAAAATGAACTGCTCAGCAATCAGTCATAAAATACTCATTTGAAATATAAATCAACTGATGATAAAAAAAAAAAAAAGTATGGCACTCGTACCACCTCCAACAAAGCAGAGAGAATTCAAGACGAAGTTTTGTGCTAATTGGTAATAAATGCTCTTATTTGGAATTCTATTAACTTGTTCTGATATTCGATTCACTATTTTCCTCTTAGACAAAGAAAGATGCTCTGCTTCTTAAAATGGAGAAAAACAAAAAGGTGCAAGAGATTATATTTATCTCAGAAATTCAAGAATCTCACAAACACCAAAACTTACAGCTTTTGAGAGTACTGCAGCAACACTAGATGAACTCGCACAGATGATTTTGTCTTTCAAGAAGAGATGGGTTCTGTATCAGCCAAAGCACTTTTGTGCGTTAAAAACGGGAGCACTACTTTTTTTCCACATGCTTTACAATTAAAAAATAAAAAATTACGCGTCAAAGAACAATTAGAATTTTTATATTCAGAACCTTTCACCAAGTTCCATGGTAGTCTTTTTTAATTATTTTCGTGGGAGATGTAATCGTTTTTCGTTGTTTTCGTGGAAGATGCCTTGCCCTTTCGTCTATTTGTTTTTTCGGCTCTTTTCTACTTTACAATTTCATTGAACAATTTTAATTCTATCCAATATTAACCATTTATACATCCACTTTAAAATTTAAAATAATTTAAAATTAATTATATGTTTCCAAATTATTTTAAAAATAAAAGAAGAAGAAGAACACAACTTTTACTCTTTATTCAACTTTAATAATAATGAGAAGCCTTACAGTGGCATTTGAATTTTTTTTTAATATGTTTGAATTTAAAAGTGAATTTTAAAATGAAAACAAAAAATTCGGGCACTATTTTAGTATTGTCCGATTTTCTGCTTTGTAAAGGAAGAAATTCATGTGTATATTTTTTTAAATTTTTATATGACATCAAATGCATGAAAAAAATTAATACCAGTTATTAATATAATAAATATTGATAAATTATTTGATATTGAATGACCGATATCATATCAATTTTATTTATAAATTTAATAAATTTAACATTATGCTTAACGTTACTCGTTCGTTCGCCCTATAATTGTGTCATGAATGTTCTGGCTTACATATAACTCTATGTTTATTTTTTAATTAATATTTGACTTAATCAGTCAATTTATTTTCGTAATTATGAGTTTCGATGTAAATATTAAGCCCAAATTACTGACAACGCCCAATAAAGGGCCCAATATTGAAAAATTCAACCATAGGCTCTAACGTTTTTTTGAAGAGCTCAAAAAACTGATGGGTTAAGCTGACTGATAATTCATGAGATCGAAAGCCCCTGTGAAATATTCCTCTCCCTTTCGTTCTTTTTCGGTAAATCTTCGTCCGACGACTCCCTCAAGAAAATACTATAATCATTAAAATTTATTTGTCATTTAGTCTGTAATTTAGTCAATTGATTTATTTATTTATTTTTAAGAAATCACAAACTTTCAATATTAAAACTAAACTCCCAAATCCGTGGGTAACTTCGTTGACTTACATTTTGATGGAATGCCGTGTACAATTCAGGCAATTTTTCCCTCTGTTTCTGTAGCATTTCCTGACGGTTTCCTGAATAATTAGCAACCGTCGGACCATCCTGGTCCAGCGGCCTTATTTTTAAGTTAAATAAGAGTTAGTTGGTACTTGAAAGGAACGAGCATTGTTATTATTGCTGGACATAATAGAATAATAATGTTAGACTTATAATTTAAATACAATTCAAGGTCTAATATGATAGTCTTAATAGCAAAATCCTATTAAAAATATAATTTTTCTTATTCTTTTTTTGTTTTTTTTCAGTGAATTTTTGTTATACTGAATGTGAAATAAAGTTGTAGATTTTCAGTTGTATTTGGATTGTAAGTCTAATATTATTGGATATAAAATGTTAATGTTTCCACCAAAAACAATCAAGCTTGAATCTTGATTATTAGGTTCACCTGCTTCCTACTATGCTAAGCTTAACATTTTACTCTTCCTTTGTGAAAATTCTTAAGAAGGCTTTTAAGAAGAAAATCCTAATTCATTCTTAAAACGGTGAATTGAAGAAAGTCTAAAAATGAGAAAAAAAAAAAAGTTACAACTTTAAAAGTTGAAAAATAATATAAAATAATTGTAAGAAAAGTAAGGGATGCATAGGAAAAGGATTTCGGACTTTCAAATTTCGAATATTGAATTATGGTTGATAGGGTGTGTTAGGAATTAAACATCCTACTTTGTTTTAATCCGAGAGCAATAAAAAAGAAACTGAAAAAACACAAAAAAAGTACAGAAAACGCAAGATATATACAGGTTAGCAGAAATTTACAATGGTAAAGTTTTTAAGAGATCATTAATCAACACACTTTCACTTAAACAGCTACCCTAAAGCACGTTATAATTATAGGGTAAACAAAATTACAAATAAGCCCTGAGCCTTATTTGCGTTAGCACTACAACTCAATTTGTGTAGCGCAATGGCTCTACATCGTACACAAGTCCACTTTTCCACAATTTCACTAGCGCTGTGGCTCAAGGAATAACGACGCAGCCCTATCCTCTTTGTCTGACATCCAGTATTCCTTGAGTTGGGGCGCTTGGCTTGTTGTCTTTGAGAGACCTATCGTGGATTTTTCGACGCTGCCCTTGATCCCTACCCTAGGAGGGGGGTAGGAAGCCCCTCTTCCAACCTTACTGCAAAGGTTGATGCTTCGCTGCAGGGCATTGAAGCCAAAGCATTGATTAGGCTCCGCAACTTAATGGGTTGTGGAGAAAGTGACACGTGTTAAAATAGCATTTTTAGATTGGAAGTGGTCTGCCAGGAAACTCTAAATGAATCCGTCTCCACAATCTGAATGAATCCGTCAAGGGATGAAGTAGACACCCAAAAAAGATTAGGAAATATAGAGAATTATGTAAAGCCAAGTAAAAATTTCGGATTATCCGACTTACTGTTCATTAGTTACGTAGCCATCCCATTCATCCATATTTCAAAAGAGTTTTGAGTGAGGTAGGTCCAACCTATCATTTTGACACGTTAAGAGTTTGGAGGAAATTCTTTCACTATACTCGAATCGGAGGATCCGAGACCCAGATGCAACTAACGGCTGTCAATTCGACAATAAAGTCACTCCAATGGATAACATGTATTCTCTGACATCCACTGTCTTTATGTACGACTACACACAAGCAAGGGAAGGAAGTGACAGCGGATCGAATATCAAACTATCCGAATCCGAAAGCAAAACTCCCTTATAACAATCTCCTTTCTTTCTAATTGGATGTGCGAACAACTTCTATATAAACTAAAGCAAAGCATGAAACCTTAAAAACTCATAGTACACTTCACGCTGCATGAACATGGCGATTGAGTTAGTATTTCTTCTTCCACTTGTTGCTGAAGAGAATCTCGACCCTTTTCTGCAGCTCCAGTTGCAAAATGTTGTCATTACATTCTGCTCCGTATCAGCACTTGAAATAGCTGCCCTGTTTGCTGAGACTAATGAAACCCAGCTACCCGTTTGCTTTCATTTGCTCTGTTTTGCAGTCTTACTTATCTTTCTTTCTTTCTTTCTCGCAAACTCTATCAACCGCCGGTTCGCTGCCACAGCCAAGATAGTAGCAGGGCTTCTTGTTGCCGCAACAGTTGTTTTCACGCTTGCAATTCCATTTCCCCTAAGCCTCAAGTGTGGTACCAGGGCTCTACATGCAGTTGCCTTGCTCGCTGTCTTCATCTGCGGATATCACTTCTGATTACTTCTTATTTATACCCTGCTTTTCAGTTTTCATCTCCAGTTCATGTACTGTTAAAAAGAAGTTTGTAATGGACCAGTCTGACGCTAAGATATTTCCCCCATCGACATGTTATTTTATATGATTACAGTGGCGCCACCCATATATAACTAATCCTTTGAAAGAACGAGTGGCTCAAAGTGGATCTCTGAATTAGCTAAAGTTTCTTACGGAAAATCCATTTATCAAGCTATGTAAATTACAAAATTTGGTATGGGAAAATTCCATCTTATCAACTCTTCCTGCTTCTATTGCTTCCCAAAATAAGTTGTCTTGGAGAATGATGGTCTTTAGTCATCTGGTGTAAGCAGGTAAAGTCTCTTATTCTTGTGCTAAATACACAAACTAAACGCGAAAGCAATTTGTAACTGATACGCCATTCAAACTCAAGTCCGACAAGACCTCCTATTCACACCCGACTACTCGGCCAAAGAAGTTTTTCAGTTTTATTTGAATAAAACACGTGTTAAAGTAGCAGATCGTCATCTCATGCAAGCAAACAAGTAGAACACTTATCTCAAGGTGCTCACAATTTACTACCGCTAATGACATGCGTGCATGGTGCTCATGTTGCATAAGTGTAGTTGTCAAGCCAATGTAGGCAATGTACCCTTCTGTAGCATTTGCTGACCCTCTTTCCAGAAAAATCTGCAACCATCGAACCATCCTGGTCTAGTGATCATATTTTGAAGTTAATTCAGAGTTTGGTACTTGACAGGCACCAACGAGCGTATTGTTATTATTTCTAGACATGCCATGCAATCTTTAAAGTTTCAGCGAAAAATACCTGCTTGAATCTTGATAAAGTTAGGCCTCCTTGTTGCTGTGCTATGCTTAACATCTTGATCTCCCTTTATCCATGTATCAAAAAAAATTTCTTGAAAGGTCAAAAGAGTTTGATCAAATGAGAATCTTAATTAATTCATTCTTGAAACATCTCACAAAATTAAAAAGAAAAAAAAAGAAAAGAATCTCAAAATGAAGGAAAAAGCAGAGAATTACAATTTTAAAAGTCTAAAAGTTGAAAAAATTCTCAAAATAAGGGTCACACAGGAGTAGGAGTAGGACTTCCAAAATTCGGATATCGGTATTAAATTTTGGCTAGTAGGGTGTGCAGGAGGTGACATGTGTTAAAATTGTATTTTTGGATTGAGAAGCCGGACATCTGTCGGCCTCTTAGTGTAATATCCTAAATTTTGTAGTGTACATTATATCATGTGTTATGGTTACATATGTATTAATGTATATGAAATGTATTTGAATTGTAATGTAATAAATAAAAGAATGAGGGGTTTAATTAAAAGAGTATTGGGTCTAATGGTTATAAAGGAGGAGAGAAGGACTAAATGAGAATTTGGCCTAATTTTATCTATAAATGGGAAGAGTTCTAGAATTCTTTCATTCCTCTCCTTACATACACGTTCCAGCCCTCTAGTCTCTAAGAAAATTTTCACACAAATCATCAAGGAATCAAGGGAAGAAAGGGAAAAAAAAAAAAAAGAGGGAGAAGGTAAGAACCAATTTTCTCATTAGAATTCTTTGTATTATTGTTTATTTAATTTAAAGAAATTCCTTGTGTAGTGATGTGAGTATGAGAACTGTTATTTGTATGCTGGAAATTGTATGGAGATGTGAATTTGAATGAGTTTTGAATGCATCTAAGTAAGGAGATGAAGATATAAGCTAGAATTGAGAGTTTAGTTCAAATCCTGGAAATTTTGTTACATTAAACAGTACCTGTTCCGAAAATTACCAAAAATCAGGGGGACATTTTCTTGTTCTAAAATTTTTATGGATGAAAATAGACATGTCCAGGAGTGTATAGCAATTGGATTCACTCAAAAATTCGAAGTAGGTGATTTGGAGTGAATTTTTGAATTTCTGGTATGGTATTGCACATGTCCCCTGTCTTAGAACAGAGGAGGGGAAGACGATTTTAGTTGAAGGTCCAAATCTTCATATAATTACCTGATTTTTGGTATGCAAGTCCTTTTATGTGTCATATATGAGACTGTAAATTTTCACTGAGATTAAAGCTCTGTGTGAATTGTTATAGATTTTTAAAGTTGGCTTGCTAAAACTGGAATTTTTAGTTTCCAAAACAGAGCAGTTAGAAATAATTGGATTTTAATGGGCTAAACACCTTGAAAAGTCATGATTTTTGGTATGGAGGTATATATATGTGTTATATACCACCCTGTAAATTTTTACAGCCAATTGAGTAGGATTGCAATTCCTACAAATTTTTAAGTCTATACTGTTCAGTGAAATGAATACAATGGCAGAATTGTTGAGGTAATGAATTTGATTATTTTTAGTGACCAAATGATCCCAATTGGCTCTAAAAATTTTAAAGAGACATGAGGTATGTGTGTGAAAGATGTCTACCTACTTGTGTGAATTTTTGAAAGTAGATAATTATTGTTGTGAATTGTTTGTCAAAGTAAGTATAGAAATAGAGCCAAAAAAAAAGGAGGAAAATATTTTACAAGTGTATGGTGACCTAAAAAGAGATTTTGTTTTATTTTTAGTTTAATCACAAGCATCGAAAAGTAGCTATATGAGGTAAGTAAGCTAACTATTCTGAGGCCATAATAAATTGTGACTGTTTTAGAAGCCTGATATCGAGCTTCTTTAATGTGACTGATTGTGAATGATGAAACGTGATTGGCATGCCAAGACCTAGGAAGTTTAGCTCTCATAGCTTGAGGGGAGGTCTGGACTATGTGCTTCTCTAGATGAGATTCGGTAGCATGGGTCCGGTATCACCTGAATTGTCAGACTAGCCTCGAGCTATTTCAAGTGTAGGCATCTAAATGTATTTGTATTGTTCTGTACTGTTCCATGGCTTGAGGGGAGGTCTGGACCATGTGTTTCTCTAGATGAGATTCGGTAACATGGGCCCGGTATCACTCGGATTGTCAGACTAGCCTTGAGCATTCCGTATTCCCGTGGCTTGAGGGGAGGTTTGGACCATGTGTTTCTCTAGACGATCGGTAGCATGGGCCTGATATCACCCGGATTGTCAGACTAGCCTTGAGCTATTATATGGGAACTGACTGTGAAATGAAAAGTCCTACCTTGATTAGAGAGCATTTTCTCCTAGGTGACTGTAATTGATACTATGGAAGCTTCCTCATTATGTGATTGTGATTATACATGAAAAAGCGATGAGTAGAGAAATGTGAACTCACTTATGTGAGGTTGAATCGACCTATAGAGGTCTAGAAAGAAAATCGGCGCGGGAGCGCAAATGTAACCGAAGTGAACTCTGAGGCATTCTTTCTTTAACGAGTTAGCTAATGCTTGTACAGTTAGAAATGGATAGTTTCATACTGGACTAAATTCTATTGTTATTGTTTATTACTGTATATTCACCTAGCTTACTTACTGAGTTTTACTCATTAAAGTTATTGTGTGTCTCAGGTGATCAGTAGATTGAGCTATGGATGGAGGACTTTTGGCATTGCTGACAGAGTTCCCTTGACAACCAAAGACCGCTGCTCTATATTAGCATAGCCATACTGTAGAACCTCTTTTGATTTTTGAATGTATCTATATACAGTGAAATGGTGTGGTTGTGATTAGAAACTCCGTTTTGTGTGATACTAATATTAATTTTTGAAAGAAATAACAGAGCTCATATTTAAATGACTGTATAAATACTATATTTTGTATGTCTAGTATGAGTTGTTTGCCCAAATGGTACTCACTTTGAACTCCAATGACCTTTGAGGTCTTGGGTTCGAGTGAGGGGAGGCGCTCCTGAGAATAATCCCTTGAAGGTAATAGAGGGTGTCCTATAAGGCCCCGTTCCCCAAGACAGGGTAGTACCGAGGGATAAAACCGTGAGGGTCGGTGGACCCAAAGCGGACAATACCTTGGAATGTACTGACTGGCGTGAATGCAAACTGTTACACTTAGCCTTGTCTGCCTTAAAACAACTTGTGTGTTAAGCAAAGAGATTAATTTAGAAACTCTCAGCCGATCTATACTACATGAATTCATCAACATAGCATTAGTCAAATTAAAGCCATATAGAGAATTCGGATTATTATCGGACTTATTATTTCTGCCTGCACAAAAGACTTCGTAGTAAGGTGGGCCCAACCTATCATTTTCTTTTTCACATTAGATATCAACAAAGCTTGAAGTCTTAAGACACGAATTGGAGGATCCGAGACGGAGATCCGAGTTTTGGCTGCCAATGCGACAACGAAGTCACTTCAACATGTAATATACAAACCTATGACTTTCCTTTGTCTTTATGTACACAAGCAAAGTAAGTGATAGTGGATCGAATATCGGACTCTATCCGAAATCGAAACTCCTTTGATAAACAATCTTCTTTTTATTTCTTTCTAGTCAGATCGAATCAGATCATCAAAACTCCGAAATCCGAACAACTTCCAGTTCTACATAAACTGACGCAAAGCATGAAAAGTCAGAACTCTCTCAAAAATACACACAAACATGAACATGGTGATTGCCTTGGCATTTGTTGTTCCAATTGTTGCTGAACAGAATCTGAACCAGTTTCTGCTGCTCCATTGGCAAAGTGTTGTAATGACATTTGGCTTTGCATCAGCATTTAAAATAGCTGTCCTCTATGTAGAGACTAATGAATTCGAGCTCCCTGTTTCCTTTCATTTGCTCTCCGTTGCCATCTTGCTTATCTTTCTCTCTTTCTTTCTCATAAGCTTTATTGGCCACCGTTTCGCTGCCACAGCTAGGATAGTAGCAGGGCTCGTTGTTGCCACTGTTTCCACAGCAGTTGTCTTCACCCTTGCAATTCCATTTCCCCTGGCCCTCAAGTGCGGCACCTGGGCTCTGTATGCGGTCGCCTTGTTCACAGTCTTCATCTGCGGATATCGCTTCTGATTACTTGTTACTTATATCGTGCTTTTTCATTTCAAGTGCATGTATTCTTATGCTCAGCTTGGTGTTATTAAAAAAAAAAGGTTTCTTGTTCTGTTAACTATAATGTACCAGTCTGATGATAATATATTTCCTCTGTTCATGTTGTATGATTCCAATGGCGCCAGAACTAATCGTTTGAGAGAATGAGTGCCTTAAAGCTTACCTCTGAATTAGCTAAAGTTTCTTTACATAATACCCAATATATCAAGCTATTTAAATTACAGTAACTTGGTATGCGAAAATTCCATCTTAACTCTATCTACTTCTGTTGTTCACAAAAATAAGTTGTTTTGGAGAATTATATGCAATTTGTAGTTATCTGGTGTAAGCAGGAAAAAGTCTCTTTTTAAAGGATACTTGGTGCACGGGTGGATTTAGAGATAAAATTGTTTGCTGTTTACGAGTACAATTTGCTAGATTGCCTTCTGTACCGACCCTTTTTCTGGGTCATTGGTTCGTTGCTAGATTTTGGGTTTAGTATAATTATATTTAGCCCCCCTTTTTTATTCATTATATCTTGATTCTAATTGTTTATCTTTTGACACTTTTAATGTTAAAGAAGAGTTACTAAAATTCATAACAAGGGATTTTCTTTTTGGAAATTTATATCTAATGTTGTTGTTTCGAAGGGAGAGCGAGGAAGAAAAAATAAAGATTGATGAATTCCCAGTTAGGCATGGCGAAACGAAGCCCCCCATCCCCCCAACTCCTGGGTTGATCAATCACCAACATCCCCCCAATTCAACCCAGGAGTTGGCTGATAGACTATAGGCATGATCTCTAATTTAGTCAAATGTGAACAGAAGGAGGGTAGGCAAACCAAGGAAAACTAAGTCTAGACTATAGATAATGGCTACCGAAACTATTGTAGTGTATTTTAGGCTTGTTGATATTAATAACCTGACGATAATTAAAAGATAATCCATACCAAGAAGTTGGTTCAAGTGGCAAAGCCTGATCCTATGATATGTGATTAGGTGCACGATCGTATCTGAGTAGGATTAATCGTAGAAGATACCGTAATAATAATTAAGTTAAGAGGTTTTTGTGATTTTTAATCAATTTAATAGTTTCTTTGATTATTTAATCAAATTCAACTTAAGAGATTCAACTTAAGAGACAAAAGTAACATGCCATATTATTAGCTAGAAGTTAGCTAGAAGTGAATTTGTCTATAAGCCATCGTTACAGAGCATTGATAGTTAGTTTATGAGTCATGCTTCAGCTCAGTGTCGTTTATTATTATATTTGAGGAATGATTTCTATTAGCGCATCTCACCAACCATTAATCTGAAAAGGTGCATTAATCATTCATAAACCATTTATTTCAAAGGTTGTATTCATGTTGAAGATTATGATGAGTTATCTTTCTATCAAGAAGATATGAAGTTTTTAGTCTTTTTAACCAAAATTAAAAGAGCTGAGCCGATAATAATACCCATCGGCATAGTGATCTTTCCCATACATAGGTCATATGCAGACTTTACATCCAGAAACCAAAAGCTCCAATCCGATACTAGCCATTTGTGAACCACTTGTCCATCTCACAACTCAAATGATAAGGCGGGAGTGAATTGAATGGCAAAAACTTTAAGCTCATCAGAAGCGCCACCTCTTCACCCTCACCCAATATCCCCTACTCAGTCTACTTCGATGGCATCGGCTAAAACCCTGTCAGCCTGACGGACATCATGTGTTTCATTTTTTGACTCTTATAATGTGTCATTTGTCATAATCTTCACTTTGTTTCGTTAAGCCTTCCGTGCATTCGACAAACCCCACCCACTTGCAAATTTGTTCCTATGTTCTTGCCCATCCACCAACAAGCTCACCCACGTCTCCGCCAAGCAAAATAAACACTCAATCCGCCTAGCTTTCCCTTCCAACTCACCCAACTCGCTCTTTGCTCTCCTTAACAACCGCTTTCTAGACTCCTTTATTGTGAGATTTTGACTGACTCATGCACTTCCCAATGTCAACTCTGCTCTCTCCATCGTTCAAACCACCCCACCCTTGAAGCAAATCCAAATCTTTTGCATACTCACGCCACGCTTCAGGCCCTGGCCACGGTTTTGGCCAAGTCCGAACGAATTGATGAGCTTAAGACCCACCCTAGTTAATGACATTAGCTAGTTCTGGTAGATTTATGAATTTTAAGGTTAGTTTTATAAATCTCATGCAATGATATAGTGCAAGTGCAAGTGGAGACCTTAAATACTTCGTTATAACTACTAGGAATAAGTATAGACAAACAGAGAAGCGTGTGTGGACTGAGTCGTATAACATTGCAATGTGCATTGACCCGAAGATGGGTGAGAATTTTGAAGTCGTGGAGACATTTAGCAGAATGATTGATGAAGGGGCGATTCCGAATACTAGGACTTATGCAGTTATGTTTGAGCATCTTGTGAATTTTGGGAAACTGGATTAAGCTATAGTTTTTTACTACATTGCCATTGATGAGGATTAATGAAGCAATTTTCAGTTCTAGATTTTTTTTGGGGTTGAGCTGTTTGATGAAGTTAAGACTTTGCTTAATGAATTGCAGAATGATGGAAAGTTTTGCTGGTAGATCTATGTGTAAGTCTTTGCAATGGATGCAGGAGGCGGGATTTGTTGAGACTGCGGAGTGTCTGAGGAAACTGTCGCCTGACGAGAGAATAAAGAGCGTTGGACATTGTCAATAGTAGCATTGATAAGGATGAAAATGCAGATGTTGACAATGATAGGGGCGATGGAAATTAGTTGATTTCAATTGAAACCATGGTTGGATCAAAAGCATTGGCAAGTGCATTGAATGAACGGAGCCCTGAGGTGATATCCACACTAGTGGATGCTAATTTGTGTAGACATCTCGGTTCATCTGCAAAGTTCTTAGAAATTTCAATTCAGAGCTTGGGCTTAGAAATTTCAATTCAGAGCTTAGGCTTTCTTCTGTCGGATTGCTCATCGGCTCGGGTATACTCGTGATGTTTATGCAGTTTAAAGGATGATCGATGGTCATTTTAGCACGTCATCGAAATGTTTAATTGGTTGACAGACTCATATTCAAAATAAGAAGGGAAGGATGAAGTTCGCCATCAGCACCATCAGCTGCTAATGAATCTCACGGTAACAAAAATGTATTGTTCAACATCTGATTCATGTTTCTTCTGTTAGAATTGTAGCTCTTTAGCCATTATGTGTGTGTGCAAGGATCCCACATGGAGTGGGAGTCTTTGTGTTGGAGAGACTTAGGCTTATAAATAAAAGCCAAGTCTTCTCACTTAGTTGTCCCATTGTAAATTCTCTTCCACCCCCTCTATTTGTAAGGTCTCACAAATAAAACCTCATAGTTTAAGGGTCTTTTATTAAGGACCTTAAAGCTTGTAATATTTGCTTTTTCCCTCTTTGTTTTGGGTATTTGTAGTATTGCCCAATTGTTTGGGTAATTACAGTTTGGCCCAACTATACGGGTAATTGCAGTTTGGTCAAATAGTTGTGGAATTTGTATTGTGGCCCAAAAGTTTGTAATTCTCTTTGAAGATAGTGGAAAGTTTCTTCAGCGGCGCCCGAGAACGTAGGTATTTATACCGAACCTCGTTAAATCTTGGTGTTCTTTCTATTTCTACATTGTTGGTTGATTGGTTGCCTTTTCAATTGCTATTATATTCAATTATCTAGCATAGTTTGTGTTGTGCACTTGGTTATGCTGTTGGTTATCGCTTCCGCTGTGCATAACAATTGGTATCAGAGCCGAAGGTTTTGGGTAGTCAGTGGCTATTTCATTGAAGCACTTGCTACTGTTCTGGGCTGTTGATTATGGATTACTAGTTATTGAATATAATAGTTTGTTTGGAGCTTGGTTATTGGTGATTTGTGTATCGAGCTTATTTGTGAGAGGTAGTTATGGCTTCATCGTCAACTGTACCTGAGAAGACAGTGACTGTGACAAATACAAAAATAGATGTTGAAAAATTTGATGGTCGAAATAATTTCGGCTTATGGCAGAGTGAGGTGTTGGACAGGTTGTATCAGCAGGATTTGGATATTGTTCTGGAAGAAACAAAACCAGAAGATATAAGTGCAAGAGATTGGGACAGGCTTAATATAAAAGCTTGTGGGTTGATTCGCTCCTGCTTGTGTAGAGAACAAAAGTATCCATTCACTAAGGAGACATCTGCAAGCAAATTGTGGAAGGCGCTGGAGAACAAATATATGAAGAAAAGCAATGAGAATCGGCTGTATCTATTGAAGAGATTGTTCCGTCTCCAGTTGAAACCAGGTACGAGCATCAGTTCTCATATTGATGAGTTTAATAAGTTAATTGCTGATTTGTTAAACTTAGATGAAACCTTCAAAGATGAAATTAAGGCTATGCTATTGATTGGCTCACTTTCGGATGAATTAGATCATTTGTGCATTACTCTTATCCATGGAAAAGATAAACTGTCTTTTGAAGAAGTCAGTAGATGCATTGATAGTGAGAGGGCGTAGTCAAAGTAGGAAACCAGGAAAAAGGGAAAAATCTTGGTCGAGGGGTTGATTAGGAAAAGATAAGTGTGCCTTTTGTCGTGAGAAAGGGCATTGGAAGAAACATTGTCCTAAGTTGAAAAAGAAAGATAAGGGCAAGGCTGTTTCTGATGTATGTGTTGTTGAGCGTGAGGATGATAGTGATTCAGATATATGTCTAGTTGGTCATCTATCCACTTCTGTTTCTGATGAGTGGATTATGGATTCGGGTTGTACTTATCATATGTGTCCACATCGGGATTGGTTCTTTCAGTTTGAAGAGCTTGATTGTGGAGTTGTGTATATGGGCAATAATGATATTTTTCATACTGCTGGGATAGGTTCGATCCGATTGAGGAATCATGATGGACTGACTAGAGTTCCGACAGATGTTCGGTATGTACCGATGTTGAAGAAGAATCTCATCTCTTTGGGAGCCTTAGAATCTAAAGGTTGTGGTATATCTATTCGAGATGGTATTCTAAGAGTCACTTCAGGCGCTCTTGTGGTATTGAAAGGTACTAGGAGGAACAACTTGTATTACTATAATGGTAGTACGGTTATTAGATCAGCAGCTATGGTTTCTGATAATGATACAGATTCAGAGATCACGAGACTATGGCATATGCGTTTAGGACATGCAGGTGAGAAAGCCTTATTCAGCTTGGTGAAGCGAGGCTTATTGAAAGGTGCAAAGACCTGCAAGCTGGATTTCTGTGAGCATTGTGTTATGGGAAAGCAGAAGAGAGTGAAATTTGACACCGCTATTCATAATACTAAGGGTATTCTTGATTATGTTCACTCAGATGTGTGGGAACCTACTAAAACCACATCTATGGGAGGTAGGCACTACTTTGTTACTTTTGTTGATGACTTTTCCAGAAGAACTTGGGTGTACTGTTTGAAATCAAAAGATGATGTACTTGGTGTTTTCCTTAAATGGAAAAAGATGATATAGACACAAACTGGCAAGAAGATCAAGCATCTCAGAACAGATAATGGTGGTGAGTATTGTAGTGATCAGTTTTTGAAATTGTGTCGAGATGAAGATATTGTACGTCATTTTACTGTTAGAGGTACACCGCAGCAGAATGGGGTGGTAGAACGTATGAACCGGACACTACTGAAGAAAGTTCGGTGTATGTTGTCCAATGTTGGGTTAGGCAAAGAATTTTGGGCTGAGGCTGTGACTTATGCATGTCATCTCATTAATCATCTACCTTCAGCTGCTATTGGTGATAGAACTCCATTGGAGGTATGGTCTGGACAACCTGTTTCTGATTATGATTCTTTACATGTTTTTTGGTTCTCTTGCATATTATCATGTGAAAGAATCTAAGCTGGAACCTAGAGCCAAGAAAGTGATTTTCTTGGGATTTGCTTCCGAAGTAAAAGGATATCGTCTATGGTGTCCTAGTTTGAGGAAGATTGTATCCAGCAGAAATGTGACATTTGATGAGTCTTCAATATTGAAGAAATCAGAAAACCAGACAAAGGTGAATGGTACTCCACAGCAGGTGGAGCATACTCAGCAGCAGGTGGAGTTTGAAACGACGACATTGAACCCAGTTAGATTTGTTGAGACAGATGATGGTACTCTTGTGACAGAGGGAGATTTGGGAGATAATGGTGAGGGTTCTACTCATGAACCTCAACAGCAACAAGAATCTATTACAGTTAATAGGCTAAGACGTGAGATTCGCAGACCTGCTCGATTTGCTGATATGGTGGCCTATGCACTTCCAATTGTAGATGCTGATGTTCCTTCCACTTATAGAGAGGCAATCAGATGTTCTGAAGTTGATGAGTGGAAGACAGCTATGAGGGAAGAGATGCAGTCTCTTCAGAAGAATGAAACTTGGGAGCTAGCTCAACTACCGAAGGGTAAAAAGGTAATTGGGTGCAAATGGGTATATGCAAAGAAAGATGGATTTCCTGACAAGAATGACGTCCGCTACAAGGCAAGGTTGGTAGCTAAAGGCTACGCTCAGAGGGAAGGAATTGACTACAATGAGGTATTTTCTCCAGTTGTGAAACATTCTTCCATTAGAATTTTGTTGGCCTTGGTAGCTCAGATGAATATGGAACTAGTTCAACTTGATGTAAAAACTGCATTTTTACATGGTGACTTGGAAGAGGAAATCTATATGATTCAGTCAGAGGGATTCAAAGTTGCTGGTAAGAAAAATTTGGTTTGTAAACTGAAAATATCGCTTTATGGTTTGAAGCAATCTCCCAAACAGTGGTACAAGCGATTTGATCGGTTTATGATGGGTCAGAGGTACACAAGAAGCAAATTTGATAATTGTGTGTATTTTCAGAGGCTACATGATGGTTCTTTCATTTATCTACTCTTGTATATTGATGACATATTGATAGCTTCGACGAATGTCGAAGAAATTACAAAGTTGAAGACTCAGTTGAATCGAGAGTTTGAGATGAAAGATTTGGGTGAAGCTAAGAAGATTCTAGGCATGGAGATTAGTAGAGATAGAGGAAGGAGCAAGATTTGTTTGACTCAAAAGCAGTATCTGAAGAAGGTATTACAGCGGTTTGGCATTCCAGAGCAGTTAAAACCTGTAAGTACCCCACTTACTCCTCATATGAAGCTGAGTGCATCTTTATCTCCTAGTACAGATGAGGAACGAGAGTATATGTCTCGAGTTTCATATGCTAATGCAGTTGGTAGCCTTATGTATGCTATGGTGTGTACGAGACCCGACATTTCACATGCAGTTGGAGTTGTGAGCAGGTATATGCATGATCCTGGTAAAGGACATTGGCAAGCAGTGAAATGGATTCTACGGTATTTGTTGAGAACCGTAGATGTTGGCTTAGTCTTTGAGAGGGATGATACATATGGTCAGTATGCTATTGGTTATGTTGATTCTGATTATGCTGGTGATTTGGATAAACGTCGGTCGACAATCGGTTATGTGTTTACTCTTGCAAGAGCACCAGTGAGTTGGAAGTCTACTTTACAGTCTACAGTGGCTTTGTCTAATATGGAGGCAGAGTATATGGCTATGACAGAGGCTGTGAAGGAAGCTATTTGGTTACAGGGATTGCTGGATGAATTGGGAATTGGGCAGAAAAAGATTACTCTTTATTCTGACAGTCAGAGTGCTATCCACTTAGCGAAGAATCCAGTGTTCCATATTCGTACAAAGCATATTGATGTTCGGTATCATTTTGTGCGGGAGATCATTGATGAAGGAAGAATCTTCCTTCAGAAGATTGAGACTGCCGAGAATCTCGCAGATATGTTGACTAAGGTTGTGACAGCGATCAAGTTCAGTCATTGTTTGGACTTGATCAATATTGTACGAGTTTGACCGCGCCATTGGGCGCATTTGGAGGCGTTGCAGTTGTGATAGAGAATGTGGGAAAAAGAAGAGTTTTGTGGTGGAATGGCTAATTCGTCAAGGTGGAGAATTGTTAGAATTGTAGCTCTTTAGCCATTGTGTGTGTGTGCAAGGATCCCACATGGAGTGGAAGTCTTTGTGTTGGAGAGACTTAGGCTTATAAATAAAAGCCAAGTCTTCTCACTTAGTTGTCCCATTGTAAATTCTCTTCTACCCCCTCTATTTGTAAGGTCTCACAAATAAGTCCTCATAGTTTAAGGGTCTTTCATTAAGAACCTTAAAGCTTGTAACATTTGCTTTTTCCCTCTTTGTTTTGGGTATTTGTAGTATTGTCCAATTGTTTGGGTAATTACAGTTTGGCCCAACTATTCGAGTAATTGCAGTTTGGCCCAATAGTTGTGGAATTTGTATTGTGGCCCAAAAGTTTGTAATTCTCTTTGAAGATAGTGGAAAGTTTCTTCAGCGGCGCCTGAGGACGTAGGTATTTATACCAAACCTCGTTAAATCTTGGTGTTCTTTCTATTTCTGTATTGTTGGTTAATTGGCTGCCTTTTTAATTACTATTATATTCAATTATCTAGCATAGTTTGTGTTGTGCACTTGGTTATGTTGTTGATTATCATTTCCGCTGTGCATAACATCTTCGACCAATCCTTCCTATTTCACATCATTGGTGAAAAAAATTTCTTTTATAATTCACTAAGGATTCAGAAAATACATGATCTCCGCCTATACAAGCAAATTGTTGATAAAACTCCAAAAAGGGAAATTTGTTTGGCACTTCCGTCTCTTCAAAGAGCCAATGTTCGATTTTACCTGAAACAGACCTGTTGCAAGAAAGTGCTATCGAAGTTAGTGAAAGAAGGTGCTACTCCTCTTTCATCTCGATCGATGGCTTTACCTGTTGTAATGGCTTCCTTACTCCACAGAATACTTGCTACCTTGACGTGGGATAAAAGCCATTTTCTTATATTCTTTCCTCAAGCATTTGCCGCTATGGCCCTGTGCTGATAGTGGACAAAGTCCCATCTACTGATAGCGGGTTCAGATTAGTCAATGATTTTTTTGGCATTAATTTCAAAGAAAGCTGACACTGCTTTAGAGGTCTTCCATTATGATAGAACACTTTCTGGTCCGATTTCAACATTTAATCTGATGCTTTTGTGTTCATCCCTATTGTGAATGTTGACCAAGGATAAGAAGGATTCTGAAGCTATAAATACACTTGAAGAAATGATTCTAAGTGGGATTTTCCCTGATGTTCAAACATTTTCTGGTTTGATGTATGATGTATAATTTTGCACTGCAAGGAAATATAAAAATTATGCAAACTGTTTACAATGGTTAGGCAGCATGGCGTAGAGCCAGATGCTTATATGTTCAAGGTCCTGATTCCAGATGATTGCAAATGTGAAAGCTGCTCTTGCATTTGAAAACCTCAGCAATTCCGATTTGATGCTTGCTGCTGCCACTCAAGAATTGCTTGTGAAGATTCTGCCGCTCAAGAATTGCTTGTGCAGAGTCTTTTGAAGGTAGGGATGGCAAAATCCGAGTCCGGGTGCGGGTTTCGCATTTCCGGATCCGGACCGGATTATTTTTTTCTCCCCCGGAAACCGGATTTTACCCGGAAATTTTATATACAGTGCAGGTCCGGGTTTACCCGGATTTGTGATTTTCCTCCCCGCCCCCGGATTTCCCCGGAGTTCTGCATGGGCATAGTCAAGACAGGATTCACAGCAATGAAAATATTAAGAGACTACAAGAAATTCGAAATAAATGAAAAATTCTACAAAATAGGTAGACTAGAGTCCAGAAAATTTCATCTCCCTTCCTAGACAAAGCTACCCGGACCAAAAAATTAAACAATTTGTTGGTCTCCAAGCTAGCCATGTCGACAAAAAATTTCAACTCATCCATCATCAATAACAATACATCACCAGTCACAATAACCCTCTAATTACTACACAATCGACCTCAAGTCCATTATCACAAATTCACAATCTAATCTCTGCTATTCTTTGGCCTTCGTACACCATCTTTGGCTACTCTGTCGATCAAGTGAAATCATGGTATAGCAAAACGCAAACCCTCAACCATTATAATTTTCTGTTGGCCCATAACCCTGATCACATCCCCATCAAACAGGAGGCTGATTTTTATAATATTTCAAGCTATAGTGTGAGGTCCTCAACCAACAATATCTATGTCATATTGTTACTCACACACTCTCCGATTTTGATTTAAAAAAACTAAAATAAGATTGAATTGAATCAATGGACTAACCTGCTGCAAGTCAAGGCGCCAATCTGTCTGGCCTTTGCCGGTGACTGACAAAGCACAGCGAGCGTATGAGGTGGCCGGCTGGCTACTGGCTAAGGACGAAAGAGCATTCAGAGGTTGAGTCGTTGAGGAGTCGTGACTCGTCACTCGTGACCAGCGACAGGACGACGTGGTCGCACTACCGCAGTGAGAGAAAGCCGATCGGAGGCTGAGAGGCGTGACCAACGAGAGCACAACAATCGCAGGCTGACGGGAAGTGGCGGAGATGAAGAGATTGAGCTGAGACAGAGTGAGGCAGAGGCTGAGAGGCGTGACCGCCGACCGCGTGAGAAGAATGAGAAAGAAAGAATTAGGGTTAGACTTAGGGATTTCAAATTTTCATAATAAATATTTTTAATTTATAAAATATAATTCACCATTCCAGTGCGGTGCGGGGCGGGGAGGGTGTTTACCGCACCCGGAGTAAAATTTAATTTTTTTATCCGTACCCGCATTTAAAATCCGTAAATCCGGGTAAATTTGTCCCCGGAAATTCCGGGTCAAATCCGGGTACCCGGATGACCCGGATTTTTTTGACCCGGATTTGACCCGGATTTTTTTGCCATCCCTATTTGAAGGAAAGCAAGCGAAAGAGGCTACTGTTGTAGAAGAGAAATTTGAGGGGATAAACAATATTCTTCTTTTCGCTTTAGGGGCTCATTTATGGATAGTCAGCTGTGCAGATCTCACAAGAGTTATTCGTACAATTTTGAATCTACAAGTGGTGAAAGTTTTGAAAGCAGTTATCCTCCCAATATTAACCTTTGTTTTCATTCTTTTCGTCCTGAGCTTGTCTGCTAAGTTGAGGGCTAAGACAGGGCTGGTACTTGTATCCAATTTGCTTGAGCAAGAAACTATAGGCTCTGTAGTGCTTGACATGAAAAAAAATATATGGGTTTCAGAGAAACTGATTGTAACAACTCAATGTGAGACTTTCTGAACACAATATTAATCTCTCCTACAAACATCCGAGTCTGAAAATTGTTCTTCTTACTTCTCAGCCATGATCATATTTTTCCTTTGTTGTTGGTAACTAATGACCACTTCAGAAGGAATTTAGGTATAAATTAGTTTTACCAACTGCATTGGCAAGATGCAAAATAATTGTAGGAACTAGACGACTCTATTAAGTTATATACTACCAACTGGGCCAATAAATGAGCCGAATGAATAAAAAGCTGAAACTGTAATTAAATGTGTAACCATCCAATTATCTATAGGAGCAAAGTTCCGGGAAAATATATTGCAGCATAGACGGTGGCAATTCTGGGAAAATATTCAATTACATTGTTCTGGAGTTTCTATTTAGTCAGTTCATTAGTGCAACTGATTATGCAGTGAAAAAAATGAGTGCATGGATAAAACACCAGGCTTAGAAAGCAACTGATGAAATAAACCAATTAGAGTAGACCTCGGCAATTCCCATTTGATGCCTGATGCTGCCAGCAAAGAATTACTTGTGGAGAGTCTTTGGAAGGAAAGTAAGGGAAAAGAGGCGCTGTTGTATAAGAGAGATTTGAGGAGATAAATGGTGTTCTTCGTTGGCTTTGCGGGTCATATATGGACAGTCAGCTCCGCAGATCTTGCAAGAGTCTATAATAATTATTTTAACAATTTTGCATCTACAAGTGGTTAAAGTTTTGAAAGAAATTATTTTCCCGTATTAACACCATTGTTTCAATGTTTTCTTCTTGAACTTAGTTGAATCTTTAATTGTGATAATGTTTATTGGGGGAAGACTATATGACAACTTTTAAGTGACGGTCATGATTGCTTTCTGGTTTGTTTAGCCAAAGGCTAGAAATAGATTCTGCACGTCATATTTGTGTGTTTTAAGCCTTGATATGGGACAAGTGATGTTATGTAACTTAAACTTCTTTCATCTTGACAACAGTGTTTCAGAGAAGTTTATATATACAAATTTCATAGTAATCCAAATTATAACAAAATAAGATAATTTTCAATTTATTTCTTTCTCGTGTTGAAAGTAACAACTTATTCATTTAAGAGATTATCTTCGTATAAGCAGAGTAGATGAGTAAAAAAATTAACAAAGAAAAATCAATTTTTAATTTAAATATGACAAAAATACAACTTAGAAAATGAAGTTTTAACTTGTGTTAGACTACAGTAGAATTACGTTTGAAAATAACAATAGAATTCACTGTATTTTATCTACATTGTAGTTATTTCATACCCTTGTGTGAGTTTTCTAATTGTTGGTAATTACTACTTCAGAAAGAACTTTAAGTGTAAATTGGTCTTACTAAGTTCATTGTCAAGAAGCAAAATATTTCCAGGAAATAGACGACTCTATTGAGTCATATATCCACCAACTGGGACAGTAAATGAGCCGATTGCATCAATAGCAGAAACTGCAAGTAAACGTGTAACCATCAAATTACACATAGAAGCAAAAATCGGGAAAATATATTGCAGCATAGACAGCCGCAATTCTGGGAATATATCGATTACAGTAATCTGGAAATTCAATTGTAATCAGTTTTGATTATATAGTGAAAACAATGACAGTGCATTTAATAACCGTCAAGATTAGAAAGCAACTGATGAATTAAACCAATTAAAATAATCCATGTGAATCACAAAGTGCACCTATTTGATTCTGAATTTTTTCTATAGAACCAAACATATCCTAGGTATAAAATCAATTTATAAAAAATCACAATGGAAAATATGTGTCAATATTGCAGTATTAGAGGGGAAATGGTAAATAAATCAATTATACAAGATCATAGTATTTTAAATTAAGGAAGACAAATATTAAACTAATTGAAAATTAAAGGAAATTAATGCATTAATAGAAATATGAGAATAGTCATATTTTGGAATAATTTATTAAACTTATAACCAATAAATTCAACAATTAACAAAGTTTGAATAACAAAATGGTCGATATCATACTAAGCGAATAAAAATGAGATGCACAGAAGAAACTTACATTGTGCCTCCACCTCAACAGGATTAAAGTTTCTGCAAGTCCCTTCCAATTCCATTGGTTCCACACAAGCTGGCTCCTCTTCTTCCTCCTCCACTTCCACCACCTCAACAGAATTAAAACCTCTGCTGGTCCCTTCCATTGGTTCTGCACAGTCTGGTACCTCTTCTTCCTCCGCCTCTACAATCTCAGCCGAGTAAAAACTTCTGCTGGTTCCTTCCATTGCCTCACCACAATCTTGGGCATACAATAAGTGGACACCACACTTTTTCACCTCAAAACCGTTAATTGTCTGACCACTAACATATTTCGATTAAGAAAAAGAATTCAAAGGATGCCTCATTATTGAAATTTAAATCAACATAGTGGTAATCTAGGGGATCCCACACATTTATTGGTTCTTGCATTTCAAAATCATATCCCAGAAATGTGAGGTGTGCAACCAAAGTCCCACATTGGCTAGACATGGGAAAGATTATGGCCATATAAGTATGAACAAACATTCCATTGGTATGAGGTCTTTCCTCCTATGTGAAGTTAGGCACCTCCCATGTGAAGATAGGTGTAGTTGGTTACCTAACACATACCTACCTATACATGGGAGGTGTCTACCTTCACACCAGGAAGGAAGACTTTTTTGTCTTCTTCACCCTAGACTTTTTTCTCACCCTCTTTTCTTTTGGTTGTGCAGAAACAGTGAAAGATGAAATGCTCAATCGAAATATGATAGTCTTGGAATGCTACAACGACTTATGTAGCAAAACCAAGCCAACTTTTATTGAACCATCCTGGTTGCAGCTTTAGAAGAAACTTGGATCCCACACTTTGAAAGCTTAACCACTTTGGAATATCATTTCCAGGAAAACAAATAGGGCCACGAGTTCTTTGATAAGGTGTCTGTATCAAGAAACCTTCATGTAATATAATTTTAAATTCCGATATGAAAGGAGAAAAAAAATTAAATTTAAAAAAAAAAGGAAGGGAGAAGAGACCTTATTGACGAAGAAGTCTCAATGAAGAGTCTTTTACTCCAACTTCGAGCTCATCCCGGTCTAGTTTCAAACAGTTGATGAGATTAACGTATTGTATCATCTTCACAGGTGAGAACTGAATCAATAAATTTGATATTGATTCCAATGAAGAGTCTTTTACATTGTGCACTTTCATACTTACACCCCGTGGAAGTTCTGGTAAGGATTGAAGGTCCTCGCAATAACTCAAATCTAGAAAACTCAAATTGTAAAAGTCTTTTATTGCTGGGAAGCTCGCAAATATGTTTCCGCGCAGAAATAATGTATGTAAAGAGGATAACCGGCCAAGACTGTCAGGAAATTTTGTGATTTTACAGAACAATAGACTTAAATCCGTCAAAAAAATCAAACCCGAAAAAGGAGGCAATACCAAACCCACTAACGCTAGACCATTACTTCCACTGAAGGATAGTGGAAAAAGTTTATTCAAATGTATGATGGATGGTGGTAATTCTCTTATGGCAGTATGCCAAGACTCCAGCTACACCGAAGCTTCTAAACTTCCTATGTCATCAGGCAATCTTTCTGGTTTTGAACAACCAGAGATAAAAAGATACTGAAGACATTTCAACTAACAAAAGTTGTCTGACAGACTCTCGAGCCTTCTGCAGTGGGAAAAGATTCAAGCGCTTCAAAGCCATGGAACTTATTGTCACTCTCTTTGTAGTTGGAGTTATATACTTCAAAAATTCTCAGATTAGGCATCTTAGCAAAGGTACAAGGATTCAAAGTTATGCCTCGTATTTTAGATATGTCCAAGCATATACCTTGAATTGCTTCAATCCCCTGTTAATCTAAAAGAATGTTAGTATTGTGGCTCTTTAGCCATTGTGTGTGTGTGCAAGAATCCCACATGGAGTGGGAGTCTTTGTGTTGGAGAGACTTGGGCTTATAAATTAAAGCCAAGTCTTCTCACTTAGTTGTCCCATTAAAAATTCTCCTCTATCCCCTCTATTTGTAAGGTCTCACACATAAGACATCATAGTTTAAGGGCCTTTCATTAAGGACCTTAAAGTTTGTAATATTTGCTTTTTTCCCCTTTGATTTTGGGTATTTGTAGTATTGCACAATTATTTGGGTAATTACAGTTTAGCTCAACTATTTGGGTAATTACAATTTGGCCCAACTATTCGGGTAATTACAACAAAGTCTTTCTTTGGTGAAGGAGAGTTCTATATTAGACTGTTCATCCTCTAATATCGCAGAAAGAATAGCTTGTCTCACGGTAGTTAGTAATATGGCAGAAAGAATAGCTTGTCTCACGGTAGTTAGGTCATTGCTTTTCTCTAATTCTTCCTTAATATTCTCAGCAAAGTAAGATCCCTCAAATTGCCTTGAATTTTTTTTTTAAATACAGCATGACTAATGGTTGTCTTTCCTATACCACCAATACCCCAATTTCCTACAATACAAACACCATTTAATCGAATACGCAATAAAGACTCAATTTTTTGGATGCTTAACTCCGCTCCAATCAGGACCTCATTACCACTTGGAGATAATTTATTAGTCTGTTCAAAATATCTTCAACAGTCACGTCGATAAGAACAAATTCATTCCGAAAAGATAAAAAAATAAATTTAACAAAAAATTAGTTCGAATAATTACATTAAAAAAAGAGAAAGACAAACATAAATTTTTCATTCCAGTAAGCTAATTTAATGAATATGTTAATATTTATCAATGAAAAAGGCGCCGCTTCCTCCATTCTTGAACATGAGAAATTTCTGAAAAGCTTATTAATAAAATCTCTTGTGAAGTAATTAATTAGATCTAACTGCGTAGGAGAAATGATCAAATAAAAGAGCTTCTTCGACTTTTATTAACTTCTTGTCCAATCAAGAAAACCTACTTATTTTGAACGAAGAGTACAGGAAATACGTTCAGAAAACCTAAATGTTATATTAAACGATCTTCTTGTATAGTTATAGACATCCCTCAAAATTATTGCAATCAATAAAAGAAATTTAATGATCTCTGAAACAAAAATATGTTATTTATTTATTTCCAATTCAATTATGTTTTATCCTGAGAAATTTTCAGTTCACTAAAAATATTGCAAAGAGTAGAATAAAATTCAACGAGAGTTAACACTTACGGTTGATCATTTGAAGGCCAGCCAGATAGATTGGCTGCTTCCTCCAAAGCAGCTTTCCATCTCTGCAGCTCGTCTACTCTCTGCGTAAAACGTTCACAAAGCTTTGCAAATGCATCCCCGAAAGCTCCTCTCCGATTTCTCACATGTGACGGATCCACGTGATAGAAAACCGGGATTACAATCTGTCCGGACATTCTCTTGCATTCAAGGATGTGTTCAAGTTCTCGCAGGCACCATCTGGAGTCTGCATAATTTTCTGAGAAAATGATAACAGAAAGTTTCGATGCTTTAATTGTGTTCAAAAGAGATGAAGAAATTTCATCTCCTCTGATAAGTTGGTTATCAATGAATGTTTCGATCCTTTTACGACACAAAGCGGCATAGAGGTGGCTAGTAAAATTTTTGCGGGTGTCTTCGCCTCTGAAGCTCAGGAAAACGTCGTACTTCACTTGAGGAGCCGCGGAAGAAGAAGCAGCAGCAGCCATGTAACTCTTACTGATGAGAGGAAGCTTCAGATCAAGTCGACATAAGATAACATGAACTGCTTAGCAATCAATCAGAAAATCCTCATTTGAAAAGTTAGTGAACTGATAATCAAAACAAAAAAAAAAAATTATGGAACTGATACTACATCCAACAAAGCAGAGAGAATTCGAGATGAAGTTTTATGCGTATTGGTAATAAATGCTCTTATTCGAAATTCTAAAAACTTGTTCTGATTTTTGATTCACTATTTTCCTCTTAGACAAAGAAAGATGCTCTGCTTCTTAAAATAGAGAAAAACAAAAGGAGCAACAGATTATATAACTAACAAATTCAGGAATCTACAAACACCAAAACTTACAGCTTTTGAGAGAATTGCGGCCACACTAGATGAACTTTCTCAGATGATTTTGAAGAAGAGATGGGTTCTGTCTATCAGCCACAGCACTCCTCTGTGTTAGAAATGGGAGCATTACTTTTTCCACACGCTTTACGAAGGAAAAGAAATTACGCGTCAAGAACAATAGACTTTTCATATTAGAATAATAATGTTAGATATACAATTAAATAGTACAACCTCACTCATATAATCTGATATGGTATACATTTATTGGATGTGTGGATCTCATTTTATTTATTATAAATTAATTAATTTATTTTTTATTTTTATCCACCTAACGAATTTGTGTCATGTCAGATTGTATGAATAAAATTGTATAATTTGATTGTATATATACCTAGCATTGCCCTTCATATTACAAATCTTTCATCAAATTTCATAGGAGTCTTCCTTGACTATTTTTCGTGGAAGTTGTAATCGTTTTTAGTTATTTTCGTGGAAGACGGCTTGCACTTCCATATATTTGTTATTTTGATTTTCTTTTTTATTTTACAATTTCATTTGAACAATTTTCGCTTTAATATTAACGATTTATTCATTTCAAAATTTAAAATAATTTTAAATTAATTAAATATTTTTCAATCATTTTTAAAATAATAACAAGAGCACAACTTTAGTTTTTATTCAACTCTAATGATAATGAGCAGTCATGCAAGGGCGTTTGGATTTTTTTTAATATTTTAAATTTAAAAGTAAATTTTAAAATGAAAACGGAAAATTTGTGTAGTATTGTCCGATTTTCTGCTTTAGAAAAGAGAAAAAATCATGTATATTTTTATTTTTAATTTCAATACGACATTTGATGTTTTTTGTCCATTATATAGGTGTATTTTGGATGTTCTGTCTTATATATAACTCTATGCTTCTTTTTCTAATTAATATTTGACTTTATTAGTCAATTTATTTTTATAATTATGAGTTTCGGCGCAAATTTAAGCCCAAATTACCACAACGCCTACTGAAAGGCCCAATATTGAATAAGTAAACCCTGGGCTCCAACTTTTCTGAATAGCCGAAAAACTCATGGGCTAAGCTTACTGATAATTCATGAGGTGGAAAGCCTCTGAACTATTCCTCCCACTTTAGATCTTCTTCGGTAAATCCTTTGTCCAAAGACTCCCTCAAGAAAATACTACAATCATCAAAATTCATTGGTCGTTTGGCCTGTAATTTAGTCAATTGATTATTTTTTTTTTTAAAGAAATCACAAAATTTGAATGTTAAAACTAAACTCCCAAATCCGTGGCCAACTTCGTTGACTAACATTTTAATGGAGTGCCATGTATAACGCAGGCAAGTTCCTCTGTTTCTGTAGCATTTCCTGACTATTTCCAGAATAATTAGCTACCATCGAACCATCCTGGTCTGGTGGTCTTATTTTTAAGTTAAATAAGAGTCTGTACTTGAAAGGCACGAGTATTGTTATTATTCCAATACATGGTACAAAAAAATAATATTATATTTACAACTCAAATATAATTCAAAGTCTATAGCATGATGTGATAATTTAAGTTTCTACGCATAAGTAACAAAATCTTACTGAATATGTAACTTTTTTTATTCATTTTTATTTTTTCTCATTTTTTCTCCTACAATGATATTTGCTGTGTCGATGAATCATGTTATAGGCTTTAAATTATATTTGGATTCTAAGTCTAACACTATTGGATTAGAATGTTAATGTTTTTGTCAAAACAACCCTGCTTGAATCTTGATTAGGTTCGCCTGCTTCTTGTTGTGCTATGCATAACATGCAACTTCTTAGGAAGGTTCCAAATAAGCAAAAAAAATCCTAATCCATTCTTAAAACATTTAATCGAAAAAAGTGTAAAAATGAGAAAAAAAAAAAGAAGCTAGAAATTTAAAAGTTGGAAAATAGTATAAAATAAATGTAAGAAAAAGTAAGGTTGCATAGGTCCGGACTTTCAAATTTCGGATATTGAATTTTGGTTAGTAGGGTGTGGCGGAGGTGACACGTTTTAAAGTCTCCACAAATCTGAATGAATCCGTCAACAAGATGAAGTAGATTCCCAATGAAGGTTAGGAAACATAGAAAAATTATATAAAGCCAAATAGGAAACTCGGATTATCTGGCTTATTGTTTATTGGTTAAATAGCTTTCCCATTCATACATAGTTTCGAAGGAGATTTTGCTATGGTACACCTTACTAACTAATATATCATTCTTTTTAAAATTATATAAAAATTATAAATAAAAATATAAAAATTATAAATGAGTTAAATAAAAATTATATAAATAATTTTTATTTTATTTATTTATAATTTTTATATAATTATAATTTTATAATTTTTATATAATCATTTATAATTTTTTTTTGATGTATCAATATATTTGATATATTATAGTAGGACTCATCAAAAGGGCTTGGGTGAGGTGGGTCAACCTTATCATTTTGACACGTTGAGAATTTGGAGGTAGGGGTGTGCAAATGGTAGGGTATGGTGTGGTATCGCCACACCATCCCCATACCCTATATATGTCGGGTTTTTTATTTTTATACCATACCATACCATTTTTTAATACAATACCATACCATATTTTCGCATGGTAGGGTAAGGGCGGGTATGGTATGGTATTATTCGGGTAGTTGACCAAATTGATCAGATTTTGACATTCTAAGTTCTTATTTTGACATTGTTTAATATTATGATTCATAAAGTTTGTACTAAATACAAAAATCAAGCAATTACACATCCTTAACAATACAAATAATCAAGTAACTACATATTTTATGACAACACAAATAATCAAGTAACATCATATTTATAACAATACAAAAATATCACGTAACTACATATTCCATAACAACACGAATACTCAAGCAATTATATGTCCATAACAACACAAATAACAAGTAAACTACATATCCGAATCCTTCCACAAAGTTCCAACTTCCACCCTTCAAGTCCAACCTTTAAATTCTACAAAGTTTCAATCTTTTCAACTTCCAATCTAATACAAATTTGAGAAAATAAAAAGGCAAAGAGAAAAGAAACTATAACACTCGTACAAAAATATTTTATGTAACCAATTAAATACTAACATGTGGCATATTTTTTATTTTTTTAAAAAAGGTATGGTATGGTATGGTATTTTCGGGTATTTTCAAAAATACCCCCCTACCATACCATACCATGACAGATTTTGGAAATCTATACCATACCACACCCTATATTTTTTTTATACCCTACCATACCTCCACCATACCATGGCGGGTATGTCGGGTTCGGGCGGGTGATGGTGTACCATGCACACCCCTATTTAGAGGAAATTCTTTCACTATACTCGAAACCGGAGGATCCGAGACCGAGATGTAACCATTGGCTGTCAATTCGACAATAAAGTCACTTCAATGTATAATATGTAATCTCTGACTACACACAAGCAAGGGAAGGAAGTGACAGCGGATCGAATATCAAACTATCCGAATCCGAAAGCAAAACTCCTTTATAACAATCTTTTTTCTTGCCTGTCGGATGTCCGAACAACTTCTATATAAACAAAACCAAAGCATGAAAATTCAAAACTCATAATACACTTCTCGCAGCAAGAACATGGCGATTGAGTTAGCATTTCTTCTTCTACTTTTTGCTGAAGAGAATCTCGACCCTTTCCTGCTGCTCCAGTGGCAAAATGTTGTCATTACATTCTGCTCCGTATCAGCACTTGAAATAGCTGCCCTGTTTGCTGAGACTGATGAAACCCAGATTCCCGTTTCCTTTCATTTGCTCTGTTTTGCAGTCTTACTTATCTCTCTTTCTCTCTTTCTCGCAAGCTTTATCGGCCGCCGGTTCGCTGCCACAGCTAAGATAGTAGCAGGGCTTCTTGTTACCACAACAGTTGTTTTCACGCTTGCAATTCCATTTCCCCTAAGCCTCAAGTGCGGTAGCTGGGCTCTATATGCAGTCGCCTTGTTCGCTGTCTTCATCTGCGGATATCGCTTCTGATTACTTCTTGTTTATATCCTGCTTTTCAATTGTCATCTCCAGTTCATGTACTGTTAAAAAGAAGTTTGTAATGGACCAGTCCGATGCTAATATATTTCCTCTGTTCACATGTTATTTTATATGATTGCAGTGGCGCCACCCACATATAACTAATCCCTTGAACGAACGAGCGCCTCAAAGTGGATATCTGAATTAGCTAAAGTTTCTTGCATAAAATCCATTTATCAAGCTATGGTAAATTACAAAAATCCATTTTATCAACTCTTCCTGCTTCTATTGTTCCCCAAAATAAGTTGTCTTGGAGAATGATAGTCTTAATAACCTGGTGTGAGCAGGTAAAGTCTCTGTTAAGCAAGGCTACTTGTTGCATGGGTGGATTAGGAGATAAATTATAGAGTTTATGAGTACAATTTGTTAGATTTTTTTAGATATCCAACCTTTATCGGGGTCACTGGCTCATAACCAGATTTTGGGTTCAGAGTATTTCTATTTAGCTCCTTTTTCTAGTTCATCAGACGCCAATTCTAATTGTCATCATCATTATCATTATTATTATTATTATTATTTTTACATTGGTCCAAGCAAGGCTACTTAATATAGATTGTTAAATTCATAACAGGTGATATGCTATTATAGCATAAAAAAAGTAAAGATTAGAAAGAATTTGAAGAGCAGTCCTCTGCAATTAGCTTTTCTCTATCAATCAACAACATCCCCCAATTCAAGCAGCATGAGTTTACAGATAGATTGTAGGGATGATCTCTAATCCTCTCTTTTATATGCAAGAAGGAGATGGGTAGGCAAATCAAGGAAACCTAATTCGAGAGAATAATTTATGGATTCGAAGTTATTCTGAAACTAGTGTGGACTTGTAGTGTATTTTAGGCTCGTTGATTGAGAAATAATATCAATATTTAAAATGTTGATATGTTCTCTGAAAATTAAATTGTGTGAAAATATGTATGGTTATGTGTATTTTGTATTTTCATTTTAAATAAATTATAGTTTAAAAAATTAAAAAAATATTCTTTTATTTTTAAATATCATAAAATAATTGAAATATAATATTTAAATTATTAATATATTTATATTAGAATAATAAAATTATTTTGAAATAAAAAAGAAAGAAAAGATAAATTATATAAGTAGAATGTAATTTGAAAATGAGAAAAGTTGTTTTTGTTTTCAAAGATAATGATTCAATGAAAATGCCTCAACAAATATGAACTATGTATTTTATGATATTTTTGCTCGAGAACGAAAACAAAAAATAGAAAAAATGGGTAAGCAATCAGGGCTATTTTTTTTAATAATAAAGTGCACTTAAAATTAGGGTTTAATAAGTTAAAACTGGGATTAACAGAATCATTATTGGATTATTTTTTTGACAATTTTAAGCCTAGTCCATATTTGCTTGGGCCCAATAAAGTAAAGTAATTCCCGTACATGCTTTGAACCACTATTCCATTTCCATATCAAGACTCCAGCGATAAGGCGGGAACCGAACAGAAAGACTTGAAGCTCATTATCACTACTACCTCTTCACCTTCACCTTCACCCACCATCCCCCACACCGTCTCTACTTCTATGGCGTCGGCTAAAACCCTGAAACCACAGAAATGGATATTTCTATGTTACTTTGTCAGCTTTTCAGATTTCTGCATATCACGTGTTTGATGTTTTGACTAAACCAATGTAGTATCCATTGTTATACTCTTGTAAGAAATGTTTGTTAAGCGTTTCTTGCATGCAATAAACCTGTCCAAAACCATAAGCCAGTTGCACATTCGTTCTTATGTTCGTGCCCCATTCACCAACAAGCTCACCCACTATCTCCGCCGAGCACAACTCATTGACTCAATCCGCCTCGCTCTTCGTTCCAACTCACCCAACTCATTCTCTGCTTTCCTTAACGAGCGCCTTCTAGACTCCTTTGTTGTGACTCATGCACTTCGCTCCGCTCCCAATGCCGACTCTGCTCTCTCCATCTTTCAAACCCTTGAAACAAATCCAAATTTTTCGCATACTCATGCTACCCTGCAGGCGCTGGCCACAGTTTTGGCCAGGTCTCAACGAAGTGCTGAACTTAAGACCCTAATTAATGACATTAGTTCTGGTAAATTTACCAATGTTAATGTGAGTTTTATGAATCTCATGCAATGGTATAGGGCAAGTGGAGACCTTGATTTGGTTATAAATACATGGAATGAGTATAGACAAACAGAGAAGCGCGTGTGCACTGAGTCTTATAACATTGTAATGAGCATTTATGCGAAGATGGGTAAGAATTTTGAAGCCGTGGAGACATTTAGCAAAATGATTGATGAAGGGGCAATTCCGAATTCGAGGACTTATACAGTTATGATTGAGCATCTTGTGAATTGTGGGAAACTGGATTCAGCTATGAGGGTTTTTACTATCCTGCCTTTGATGAGGATTAAGAGGACTTTGAAGCAATTCGCAGTTCTGATGGATGGTTTTGTTGGGGTTGAGTGGTTTGATGAAGTTAAGACTTTGCTAGATGAAATGCTGAATGATGGAAAGTTTCCTGGCAGATCCATGCGTATGTCTTTGCAACGTATGCAGGAGGCAGGATTTGTTGAGGAGACTGCTGAGTTCCTAAGGGAAATGTTGCCGAATGTGAGAATAAATACTGTTGGCTATTGTGAGGATAGTAGTGATGAGGATGAAAATGAGAATGTTCACGATGATAGTAGTGATGAAAATTTGGGTGGAGTTCAGTTGAAACCATGGTTGGATCCGAAAGCATTGGCAAGTTCATTGAACGAATGGAGCCCTGAGGTGGTATCTTCACTGGAGGATGCTAAATTTGTGTGGACAACTCGGTTGGTTTGCAAAGTTCTTAGGAATTTCAATTCACCAGAAACAGCTTGGGCTTTCTTCTGTTGGGTTGCTTATCAGCCAGGGTATACTCATGATGTTTACGCAGTTGAAAGGATGATGGCCATTTTAGCACGCCATGGGCATGTCGAATTGGTTGACAGACTAATATCTAAAATAAGAAGGGAAGGAATGAGATTGCCCTTCAGCACCATCAGGTTAATCATTGATTTTTATGGCATTTCAAAAAAAGCTGACGCTGCTTTAAAGGTCTTCCATGATGATAGAGCACTTTGTGGTCCCATTTCAAAATTTAATCTGATGCTTTTGTATTCATCTCTATTGCGAACGTTGACCAAGTGTAAGAGGAATTCTGAAGCTATATATATGCTTGAAGAAATGATTTTAAGTGGGATTTTCCCCGATATTCAAACGTTTTCGGGGTTGATGTATCATTTTGCACTGCAGGGAGATATTAAAACTGTGCAGAAACTGTTTACAATGGTTAGGCAGAGTGGAGTAGAACCAGATGCTTATATGTTTAAGGTCCTGATTCAAGCTTATTGCAAATGTGAGAGAGCTTCTCTTGCGTATAGAGTTTTTGAAGACCTCAGCAATTCCAATTTGATGCCTGATGTTGCCACCAAAGAATTGCTTGTGAAAAGTCTTTGGAAGGAAGGTAAGCGAAAAGAGGCCGCTCTGGTAGAAGAGCGATTTGAGGAGACAAATAGTGTCCTTCCATTGGTTTTGCGGGGTCATATATGGACGGTCAGCTCTGCAGATCTCACAAGAGTTTATAATATTTATTCCAACAGTTTTGCCCCTAAAAGTGATTAAAGTTTTGAAAGCAATTATCTTCCCAATATTAACATAATTGTTTCAGTGTCTTCTTCCTTAGTTGAATTTTTAATAGTGATTGTTTATATTGGGGGAGGACTACAGGATAACACCGCCCGACGGTTTTTGTCCTTTCTGGTTCATTGAGCCAAATGCTAGAAATAAATTCTGCTCGTTATATTTGCTGTTTTTAAGTAGGACGAGTAATGTTGCAGGATTTAGGATTTATTTAGAGTAACGCTGTATTTATAAAATCTGTATATAAAATTGTTATATATAAAGTTGTTGCAGTATCACTTATTCGATTTCACATTATTCATTAGTATTTATTATACCGATTTTCTTATATTTATCTTTCATTCACTTAATGATACATTAATTTTATATACAAACTTTGTACGTGGACTTTATGAATGTAGCATTGTTGTTTAGACAATTCCACGAAGGAAAACACTTATTGTATTTAAGAAATATAAATAACATAGATTTGAAAAAAAAATTGTTATTAAAAAAACAAATTTCAAAGTTAATCCAAATTATAACAAAATAAAATGCATTTTTAATTTACTTCTTAAGTATTGAAAGTAAAAAAACTTGTATGTCATAATAGATCATCATATTATTAACGGAGTAGTAGATGAATAAAAATATGAAGCGAGAAAAATCAACTTTTAATTTACATATGGCAAAAAGAGAACTTTAGAGTACAAAGTTTTAAGTCTCGTTAAACTAAACTAGTATTACGTTTGAAAATAATAATTGAAGCTTAGTTCTTTCTCATTGTTCATTATTTATATGGTAGTTATCTTGTGCTCTTATGTGAGTTTTCTTTACCATTCTCAGAATTCTTGTAAGAACAAATTCTTTTTTTTTTTTTTGAATTTTTCTGGTATTCTCATGACCGATAGTATTCATTTATCATATATTCCCTGGATATTCTCAGAATTAACGTGCTATCAAAATCTATTCTATTTCTTCTACATCACCAAGTCACTAAACCACAGAAAAGAAAACTTTACATTTGGACTATGCACCTCTCCTTCTGTTTGTCTCTTCTGGGTTTATCATCCCTCAAATTAATTTATGGTCAACTTCATTGGATTTTCCAAATCGCAACTAGCCAAATTGCGGGCATTCTGGGGGTCAGTAAAATCCTACATATGATGCTATGATGCTACAGTGCAGCAAAGATCAGAATATTCTATTGCTCTATTATAAAATCTTAGTGTAGCCATCAAATTAGTTGGCTATGAAAGATTGGTTAGCTGACTTTGTATATAAAATTTGTAGGGAGGACAACTTCTTGCCGTCCCGACTTGGGTTCTTGCATTAAATTAATCAGATGATTCTGAAAGATATTTATCAAACAGGGATTATATTCCAGAAAATTGAGGAAGTAGAGTTTTTTGTCGTCTTTGATTTTCTTTGGCAAATGAACATATCTCATACAATGACTTACCAAATACTTTATTCACAAAAAAAAAAAAAAAAAATGTGATATAGAGGGAGGAGCAGAAACCAACGAGAATCGTTTCCAATCAAAGCTAAAGACAAATGCTCTTGGATTTTTTATGGAATCATTTTTAGTAGGATCAAAAGCCCCAGCTCAGCTGTCTGATATCTTTTTTCATCAACGTTGGTTAAGACTCCACAATTAGCCCAAAATAACAAGCTCGGATCAATGGCAATTTCCATGCTTTACTGGCAGGCTAGTTTTTTCATGTTTTTGTTATTCCTCTCCGAGCACATCAAAGCTCAATCATCACCTGCCAATGGCACAGGCTTTTCTTGCTCTAGATATTCACCTGCCACATGCCAAACCTATGTCACATACTTTTCCCAGTCACCTGAATTCTTGGACCTGAAAAACATATCTGATTTATTTGGAGTCAGTCCTTCAGCAATTGCTAGAGCCAGTAACTTGGTCTCTGAGAATATCCCATTAATTCCAAAGCAACTCCTTCTGGTACCTATTGGCTGTGGTTGCACTGGAAACCGATATTTTGCCAACATCACTTATCAGATCAAGAAAGGTGATAACTACTACCTTGTTTCAACCACTTCGTTCGAGAATCTGACCAGGTGGGATGTAGTGACAGCTATGAATCCCAGTCTAGAACCGACCCTCTTGCAGATTGGTGTCAATGTGACCTTTCCTTTGTTCTGCAAGTGCCCTTCAGAGACTGATTTGAAGAAGGGAATTGAATATCTAATTACTTATGTCTGGCAACCCGGTGATGATGTCTCACAGGTAGCTGCTAAGTTAAATGCATCAGCTTCGGATATTAAAACTGAAAACAGCTACCAAAACTTCAACGATGCAGTAAATTATCCGGTATTGGTTCCAGTGTCAGGATTGCCAGTCCTCCTTCAAGCTTATCTTTCTCCTTCTAGAGTAAAGGAATCCAAGGAGAAAATAATTCTGATCACGGCTGTAAGCATAGGAAGTGCTCTTTTGATTTTTCTAGTAACAGCTTTGCTGGTTTACACTCACCGCTCAAAGAGGAAAAGAAACAGGATATTGAGTCGGAATGGTTCCTCTTTGGAGAGTTCCGAATTGATTCCAGTGAAGGAATTTGCTGAAAGTGAAAAAATTGGACCAAAGATTTTACAGGATAAGCTACTTTCAGGAGTTTCAGGCTATCTGAGCAAGCCAATCATGTATGAGACTGAAGTAATCATGGAGGCCACCATGGACTTCAGCGAACACTACAGGATTGGAAGATCAGTATACAGGGCCACTATTAATGGGAAGGTCTTAGCTGTGAAGAGAAGCAAGGAAGATATCACCGAGGAACTCAGGATTCTGCAGAGAGTAAACCATGCTAATCTGGTGAATCTGGTTGGTGTCTCATCAGATTTTGACGGGAATCGCTTATTGGTTTACGAATATGCTGAAAATGGGTCACTGGATAAGTGGTTGCCTCGCAAATCCTCATCCACTTCCGGTTCTGTAGCTTTCCTCACGTGGAGCCAGAGGATAAATGTGGCACTAGATGTTGCCAACGGTCTGCAGTACATGCATGAGCATACTCAACCGAGCATTGCCCACAGGGATATCAGGATAAGCAATATACTTCTGGATTCCAGGTTCAAGGCCAAGATAGCCAATTTCTCATTGGCTGCACATTTTACCAATGATGTGATGCCAAAAGTTGACGTTTTCGCTTTTGGGGTTGTGCTATTGCAGTTGCTTTCAGGAAAGAAGGCCATGAGGACCAAAGAAAATGGTGAGACTATTATGCTGTGGAAGGAGATATGCGAGGTGTTAAAAGTCGAAGAAAAGAGAGAGAAGAGGCTGAGAAATTGGATGGACCCCAACTTGGAGTGCTTTTATCCAATTGATGGTGCTCTCAACTTGGCACTCTTGGCAAGGGCATGTACACTGGACAAGCCTTTCTCAAGGCCAAATATGGCAGAAATCGTCTTCAACCTCTCTCTTCTCACTCAATCTTCTGAGAGTACTGTAGAAAGGTCTTGGACTTCTGGACTAGAAGTAGATGAAGTTTTTCAGATCATCAGTCCTGTCAAAGCTCGCTAATGTACTGAATTAATGTATTTGGTTTACAAGCAGATTTCACCCTTTCACGTTTCATGTAATAAAATTTATGTATATACTTTTCAATAAATCACAGAAAATGAATGGCCAGTTTTGATTTTCTAAGTTTTATTGTAGTATCGAAGCAAAATTATATTTATAGCTTATTACTTCATTCATGTATATATAAGACTAAAGAGTATTGCATCAAAACAAGGTGACAAGAAATGAAGCAAAGCAATTTCACATCTCCATCATCCTTTAAACTTGCTCCAAAAACAAAGGTTCTGATCTCTGCACATCCAGATGAATCTTCAACAAGGAGGAAACTACTTCAGCCATGCTTGGTCTGCCTTCTGGTTCTTGTGCAGTGCAGGCTAGACTTAACTTTATCATCCGCTGAGCAAGTTGCATCTTGTTTTTGGCTCGGAGATTGGGGTCCATCAGATAACCGAGCTTGGATTCTAAATTTCCTCCTTGTGCAATCGAAAAGACTGCTTCAGCTAGTAATATTTCTTCTCCATTCTGCATATATACAGCTTCTTTTCCTGTAATGGGTTCCAGCATAACAACTCCAAAGGCGTATGTATCCATCTCAGGTGTCGCCAATCCATATTCAATGAACTCGGGCGCCATGTAACCTTTTGTTCCTAGAGCACTTCTTACAGTTGAACTTTCATCTCTCACAGTTGAACGTGCAAGACTGAAATTTGCAATCTTAGCCCTTAAATTTTTATCAAGCAAAACATTGCTACTGCTTATGTCCTTGTGCACATATCCAGGATCGGTGCAGTTGTGAAGATAATGTAAGTCCATGAGCAACATCCAAGGCAAAATGAAACCTGTAATTCCAGCTCTCAAATACAGGATCTCTCTTCTTCTGGAGCCAATCCTTGAGAGAACCGTTCTCCATGAATTCATAAACAAGGTAAATACCCCCATGATACTCACATGCTCCACAAAGGCTGATCAAATTGAAGTGGTTGATCTTTTTTAGCAAATTCACCTCCTTCGATACATCTTTTCTCATTTGTTTTATAGCTACTATATTTCCTTCAAGGACCCCTTGGTAAACTGAACCACCAATCTTGTTTTTGGAGCTGAAATTTTCAGTAGCAACATTTAGTTCTTCATATTTGAAGAATTTCAACCCTTGATCAACTTTAGCAATACTAACGAGGAAATCCTCAGGTAAATCACCTTTCTTTTTCGCCTTTCGGTCCTTTTTTAAATGCTCTCTTTTCTTCTTGTAATGCAGTAAGACTATAGACAGAACAAAGCAGAGGACTAGTAGAAAAATTCCTATTCCAGTCCAAACATAAATTCCTTTTTTTGACACCTTATTGCTGCGTTTAACAGTTGGAATAAATGGAGACGAATCGGATTGAGGGTAATGAATGATGGTTTGTGAGCTCAAAGGTTCAGTTTGCAGTGGAAGAAGTATCGTTGTGAAGGGAATTATAAGTGGATCATTTTCAGTAAACCCATTTGCATACACTACACTTCCGGTACTAACATTAAATCTCCGGCTAATATCAGGAACATTATCACCCCAACTGACCAAGTACGTTAGAAGAAATTTTGTACCATTTACAGTTTGATTACTTGTGGGACAAGCACATCGAAGTGTTACTTGTAATATCAAGCCGCGATCCAAGCTTGTCGCACTGTAATTGTTCTCACGCATGAGAATATTACAAGTGGACAAGCCCTGGAATGTGTTTTTTGCTATGGTGAAATATGTGTCGTACGTGGTGGGAATAGTGAAAGAGGTGTTGGCCTGGTAGTACTGACCTGAACAGGAACAAGTTACAGGAACAATCACCTCTTTATCAGGAGGCAACACTTGAGTCGAACTCGAGATATCGTTGATGCTCGCAAGTTCTGATAGGTCTGAAGATGTGAGCATTGATATTGTGAGGAGATTATCATAAGGAGGTTGAGATTTGAAGATCAGAAAGGACTTGCATGATTGCTTTCTACCATTACAGGTGTAAAGAAAAGCTGGAGATGGGCCTGTTTCATCGTTTCTATCGCATTCCAAAGCTGAGTTGCCTGAAAAACTTTGTTGAGCATTGATTTTTGGCAGTGAAAAGCAGAAAACCAAGAAAATAATCAGCAGAATCTGATTCATCAGGAAGTTTGGTGTAAAAATTTGTTGAATAAACACAAGAAACTTGAAGATTTCAAGAACAGTTCTGCAAATGGTAATCTCGATCCCTCCCAAGCCTGGGCGTGTTCATATACATTTGTTGACCAACTGTGATCACTAGGGGCCTTCCAAAAACCAAGTCCACGTTTATTTAAAAACCAAGTAAATAGTCAATTTTAGGGCTTTTAGTAGGTATATTGTCCAAATCAAGTATCTAATAAACAAACATTACATTTTTGAGAATGACTTCTTCAATTAAGAAAAGGGAAGGGAAGAATCTTTCTCAGACCAATTTGAGCAACTGGGTTGAACCGGAGCAGAAATATTAATTTCTGTTCGTTGAAAATCAAGAAAACATTCTTTACTAAATTGAGTTAATAACTATAATAACACGCAATCAATCAGGAGGAGCCAGAAGACTCTTAACGTGTTATATTGGTTGTCCTATTTAATAAATTATCAAAAAGACTCGCCGAGTCATCAGAGTGATGAGGTTCAGACTGGAATATTAGAACTGCCTCATAATTGGAAGTTTGTCCTGCTAAAAAATGACAAGTTGGATTCGGGTTGAAACTTGCTCTAAGCGTATATATTAAAGATTTTTGAATAATTTCAACAAAAAAAATTAAAAGAAAATACTAAATATAGTTAAAAGTTCAATTATAAATGATAAGAAGTTAACTCAACGGATATGCGATGCCACAATTCAATACTTATATATAGGACAATATCAATAGAAAACTCAATTTTAAGCAGAAAACGATTATGCGTTTTTCATTAATTACACTCCTAAAATTGTATATTTTTTTATTAATCACGCTCCTGAAAATAAATTTTGACTTTTGAGGATTAAATATTTGATTTGAGGACAACTTCAATGACGTAATCAATAAAAAATACATAATCATTCTTTTTTTAAAATTAAGTGAAAACTAAAGAGTACTTTTTGTTATTGTTCCCTTATATACATAAAGTTTGCTTAATAACAAGTGGGTATATTACAGAGCATTAAATATTATAATAACAAAAGATTCTCATTACACTCTCAAGTTTACATAACGCATCAGTCATCAGGGGATAAAAAAGCAAAGCTAAAACATAGAAAATAAATAATAAGCTAATTACTTACTAAAACCTGTAACAACTAGTTCAGGGAGACCTGAGACCTGCCATTAAGAGGTCCCACCACAACTCTAGTGTCCTGAAATGTTGTGTGACGATTTCCATGTGTGTGAAGCGTTCAAGATCCTGGAGAGAGACTGCACTATTTCATCCATGGCTGGCCGATCTGTAGGATTTTTCTTTAAGCAATTATCAATCAATCTGATCACAAGTATGGCAATTTCAGAAGGATAGTTCCCTTTCATACAAGGGTCAATAAACTTCCTCAAACTCTCTAGTGCATCTTCACTGTTAAGCACAGCATTTAAGGCATCTGATAAATGCATATTGTCCTCTCCGTATATTGCAGCAGCCTCTTTCCCAGCGAGCATCTCCAGCATGAGAACCCCGAATGCATACACATCAAGCTTTGTGGAGACTAGACCGTTTTCCAAATACTCAGGGGCCATGTAACCTTTAGTACCAACGATGTGCCTTGTCAAGGCAAATTCACCTTTCTCCTCATCTGTAGGCCTCGCCAGAGCAAAATTTGCTATCTTCGCCCTGAAATCACCATCAAGAAGAACATTACTGCTCTTTATATCTTTGTGAACATGAGGAGGGTTGGTGAAGCTATGCAGATAGTTAAGCCCTGTTGCAACATCTAACGCAATCTGTATTCTCTGTGCCCAATTCAGAAACTTCCCTTCATTTTTGTTGTTATAAATCCAGTCACTCAAGGGTCCATTGGTTGCAAACTCATAAACTAGATACCAATCCCCATTGTTGAAGCAAACACCAGACAGACGAATAAGATTAGAATGATTGAACTTGTTTAATAAATTTACCTCCTTTGACACATCTGCATTCACCTTCTTGATGGCAGCAAAGTCACCATTTATTGTGCCACGATAAACAGAACCTCTAATCCAGCAACTAGGATTGAAATCATCTGTTGCAGATTGAAGTTCTTTAAAAGTGTACACTTTGAGGGATTGAGCTATACTAGACATACTGTCCAAGAAGTCCTGAGACTCTTCGTCCAACTTTTTGTTTGAAGGTTTTTCGCGTGCCTCAAAGCTTTCCGAGATGATAAATGAATCTGGTCTTCTCTTACTTCTACGGAAGAACATACAAAAAATAATGGTGCCAACGATCACTACAAGGGCAATTCCTGCTAGAACCCCTACCAGGATATAAATCCATGTTTTGCTCGAGCTTCCATTGGAGGAGGCGTTAGGAGTTGGAGGTGGAGGTGGAGGTGAAGATGGAGGTGGTGATGGCTCTATTGTTTGAGAAACGGATGGAGGATTTTGTAAAGGAACTAGAAGTGTAGTGAAGAAATTTATCAAGTCTTGTTCGGAGAGCTCATTAGCTTCAAGAATCATCCTAGAATCGACACCAAATCGTGTACTAATGTCGGGAATGGTATCACCCTCTTTGATTAGGTAGCTCAATAAGTACCGGACGCCCACCTCAGTCTGGTTCTTTGTGGGACAGGCGCATCTAAGAGGAACAACGATTCGTTCACCAAGCGCTAAATTATTACTGGGCTTACTGTTCTGAGCCTGGAGTGCTTGACAGGTTGACAGGGCTTGAAAGGTGTTATTTGCAATCGCAAAATAACCTTGGCCGCTTTGAACATTATAAGATGCGTTTGCCTGGTAATACTGACCTGAGCAAGAGCAGTTGACAGGAACTATCACCATCCTGCTTGTCTCCAATGTTTCAGACTCAGAAACTGAATTTATTTCAGAAAGCTGAGATGGGTCAGACGCCAACAGTTTGGAGATGTTGGCAACAGTGTTGTAAGGAGGCTGAGACCTGAAGGTAAGATAAGCTTGGCAACTCCTATCTGCATTACAGGAGTACCCAAGAGCAGAATTATTTGCAGAATTATCTAGGTTGTCGCAATCCGTTGTGGCTTTTCCAACATAAGGCTGTTGCGCATGAATCAAAGAACAAAAACATAGAATGGACAAAGTGGCAAAAGAAATGAGAGAGAGGAAACCCATGTTGAATTGATTGAACTTGGAACATCAGAAGAGTGAAAGACAAATGCGTGCCCAATATGTTGCTTGAAGTTGAGGAATGCTTATCCAGGCACCATATGAGGGAAGGGGGCTGCATTTGGAACCGACTTTTCGGGAAAATTATTATTAGAATTAGAAGCACCCAAAGTTGAATTTTCGACGTGAAGAAATTTCTTAGGGATGAGGTGAGAGAATGAATGCCACCGTTGACCGCACCCAACATGTGCCTGGTTGACCATCACGGCATCACCTTGTTAAATTGGAGCTACGAATAGAGAATTGAACTCTATGTTTGATTAGGTCATAAGTATTAAAAAAATAAGACAGGTAATATTCAGAAAATTATGAAAAGAGACTTGAATGAGACAACTTTGATCTTCAATGGGAAGATAATTAATTAGTTGAAAAAAATCTCAATAGTAGCTTCTAGGAAAGTTCCCAAACAACAATTAAATGGATATGAACTATGAAGCTGACAATAGTGTGGGATAGCTGCACCATGTCAAATTGAAATTTCTCAAACAACTCATCCAATTTCCAAACATTGTCTACATATTTTCCTAGTCGGAAGAAAGAGTCAAAAGCAGCCATATTATGTTGATTTCGGGCCACGGTGCAGCGAAAGTTTCACAACTATCATCACATCAGCGCTTTATAAGGATTGCACAGTTTCTAGGATTGAACAGAAAAGTTTTTTGCGAATGCCCATTTTCCTGGAAGAACAGATAATATATCTAAATAAATTATCACCAGTGTTTGAAAATTTTCAATAGCCAATTAAGAAAAGAGTAAAAAAGGGGCTCTGCAATCTATTAATAAAAACAACTAGCTAACTTGGACTCTCATACATCTTACAGATGCTTGAGTAGATAATTATTACCAGAGTCTGCAAAAGGAAGAGGAAGAAAGAAAGATGGGATGATGGCCTAATAAGTAAAATCAGCCGCCTCAAAGTATCAGATCAAGAACAAAAAATTAGCTTCGGATGCTAATGTTTGCCCACTGGGGGATCAAGAACGTAATATACATGTTCAATCTACTGACAAGCCAGGATCAAATTACTCAGAAGTGGATCGAGTTACTGGAAGCCAGGAGACTAGCAACATCAGGCCCCACAGATAAGTCTCTCATTGGAACTTTCACCCTGCAATAATTTCAATGATCTTTTAGTTTCTTTGGCTGCAATTAGGGATGGCAAAAACCCGGGGCCGGGCCGGGGACTTCAATCCCCGGTCCCGACCCTGAGAAGGTTTTTTAATCCCTGTCTCCGAAAAATTTTCCGAAAATTCTAGGGTCGGGCCGGGCCGGGGCCGGAGAATTTAATCCCGGAGCCAGGGAATTGAATTCCCCAGATATGTACCCGGATTTTTTATTTTTGTTTTTTATTTTTAAAAGATTGTACTTATATTTGTTTTTGCAAGCAAATACAATGCCGTTATAGTTAAATATGATGCAAAAAGGTAAAAGAAAAAACAAAGCTAAAACAAGCAACCTACCAAAACGCTCGACAAAACTTGATAGAGCTCGACACAACTTGACATACAAGTGTTGAGTGTCGAATGCATCATTCGACACTCATTTGACACTCGATGTCTTCTAAAATAGACTGACATTGAGTGTCGGATGCATCATCCGACACTCGACGATATATAAGTGTCGAATGTCGGATGAATTGTCGAGTGTCGGATGCATCATCCGACACTCGATGTTTACATGTATGTTGTATCGGATTCACCATCCGACACTCGATGTCTTCTATTTTCGAAGACATCGGGTGTCGGATAATGCATCCGACAATCGAAACTTTCATGTTGTCGAGTGTCGGATGATGCATCAGATACTCGACACTTATATGTCGTCGAGCATCGGATGCATCATCCGACACTTGATGTCATCCGACACTCGACGTCTTCGAAAAAAGAAGACATCGAGTGTCGGATGGCGAATCTGACACTCAACACTAATATGTCGAGTTGTGTCGAGCTCCATCGAGTGTTGTCGAGTTTTGTCGAGCGTTTTAGCAGGTTGCTTGTTTATATTGTCGTAAATTAAATAAATTAAATAAAATATATTTTTATATTTATTCCGGGCGGAGGAGCCTAGTCCTTGGCCCCTGCCCGGTCCCGGGCGTTCTCTGGATTACTCTCCCCATCCCCGGCTTAAATCCCCAGAATTCCAGCTAATTCCCCGGACATTTCAAGGCCGGGGAGCCGGGTACCCGGATCCGCCCGGGTACAATTGCCATCCCTATCTGCAATGTGGAGTTGTTTGGTTCCCACACCAGTGGAGGCGGATCCCCATAAATCCCCAACTCTAAGGGTACATTTTACAATCTCTATTTAGTGAAAGCACAAGGTATTCATAGAGCAGACCCCAACTAAAAAGCCATCAAGGAAGTAGCTCCATTTATGGAACACATAAGAAGTGGTCATTTAATTTTCCAAAGAAAATTGCCGAGGAATCAATCTTCATTATGTAGCTCAAAGTAAACGATAGAAGCAATGTAGAAATTGGAAATGGACGAAGGTCCTTCCAAGTGAAAATTCCTTTTTAATCAAGCTCACAGGCCTAGATATGATACTGTAAAGAAGAATATAGAAACAATAACAATGATAGAACCAGAAAAATTTGATCTAACAATTCCTAGGCCTCCAATTTCTCCATTCTCCGTGATGAGCGGTAAAAGCGCCAATTTTAGGGCACTCTGAACAATGCTATTGCTCAGGCAGCCACTGTTTTCAAATCAAGTGTGACAAACAGGATAGAACAGGCAACTGTGCATATAAGGAAGACAAAATCTATCAGTGTAAATGCTGATGCTATCGCAGCTTAGGCATTTACAATGAGATGACTTGTAACGACCCAGATTTCAAGAGGTGGCCCCCGTGTGACACTTTGTGGCCCTTTCGCCTTCAAGAGGTGGCCTCCACATGACACTTTGTGTCCGGTCGCATAGTTAATCGGTATTGTCCGCTCTGAGGCCCACCGATCCCGCACGGTTTTATTCCTGTTAAGCCCACAGGCCCCAGGACGCCTCCCCCACTCGAACCCAAGACCTTAAAAGTCATTGGCGTTCAAAGTGAGTACCATTCGGGCAAATGGGTCCACCGATCCTCACGGTTTTGTCCTCTGGTACTACCCTATCTTGGGGAACGGGGGCTCAAAGCACACCCTCTATTACCCTCAAGGGATTATTCCCAGAAGCGCCGCCCCCACTCGAACCCAAGACCTTAAAGGTCCTGGGGCCTGTGGGCTTAACAGGAACAAAACCGTGCGGGACCGGTGGGCCCCAAAGCGGACAATACCGATTGACTGTGCGACCGAACACAAAGTGTCACGTGGGAGCCACCTCTTGAAGGCGAAAGGGCCACAAAGTGTCACACGGAGGCCACCTCTTGAAGTCCGGGTCGTTACATAAAAAGGCGTCTTTTTATGTCACATTCGGTCCCCTGCCCATTTGGGGAACAGGGCTTCATAGGACACCCTCTTTTACCCGCATGGGACCTTACGGTTGTCCTCGGATGGACACAGTCCAGTATTGTCCGCTCTGGGTCCACCGACCCTCACGGTTTTGTTCATATCAGGGAACAGGGCCTTATAGGACACCTTCTATTACCCGTGTGGCGCCTCCCCCACTCGAACCCAAGACCTCAAAGGTACTTGGCGTTCGAAGTGAGTACCATTCGGGCAAGTCTTAGGTTCGAGTGGGGGAGGCGTCACACGGGTAATAGAAGGTGTCCTATAAGGCCCTGTTCCCTGATGTGGACAAAACCGTGAGGGTCGGTGGACCCAGAGCGGACAATACTGGACTGTGTCCATCCGAGGACAACCGTAAAGTCACATGCGAGTAAAAGAGGGTGTCCCATTAGGCCCTGTTCCCCAAATGGGCAGGGGACCGGATGTGACATGACTAGTTCTGATAAATATACACTTCTAACCTGGAGAGGTTGGAGTATAGAAAATTTTGCTCCAATGGCGAAGAAAGGCCGCCAGACAACCAAATTGACCTCTGCATCCTTATAAGGGTAGATTTTGTAAAGCGAGCAGCATATAGATCCAATTTAACTAAATGTAACATAAAAACAGTTGGCAAGGGCCTCAAGATTTGAACAGCACGGTTGGGAAACTTGTAAAGAGATAGAATCCTAGAAGTTTACTTTCCATCGACGTCTTTGCTTGAACTATGCACAGATAACAAAAATCTGTAAGTGAGAGAAAATTAGAGGATAAAAAGTCTTCGTTTTTGCACAATGCACTAACAATAGACTGAGTTTGAAACTTCACTACATGATAGCATCTTATCGTAAGCTTTACAATTTTCTCGTCAAAACAAATTTTCTATTTAGAACATAAATGAGGCAACAAGACAAGAAAAGCATGTAGCCTGCAACAGAAAAAGAAATCATTTAGAAGGATTTGCAAAATATGGTACCAATAGGGTCAAAATTTAGCAGCCTTTTTTCATTCGGCCATTCGAAAGGTGCTCTGAGCAAGCAGATCAATCCTTTTGCATCTAAAAATGGACTGCTAAGGGTCCCCCATGAAAATTCTAGCTAGTAGCCTGAGATGTTTTGTGACAGGTCCCATGACAGTGAGGCATCCAAGATTCGTGAAAGAGACTGCGCTATTTCATCCATGGTCGGCCGATTTGTAGGATTTTTCTTTAAGCAATCATCAATCAATCTGATCACAAGAATGGCAAGTTCTGAAGGATAGTTCCCTCTCAAAAAAGGGTCAATGAAGCTCCTCAAACTCTCTTGTCCATCTTCCTGATTAAGCACAGCATTTAAGGCATCTGATAGATGCATATTCTCCTCTCCGTACAATGCAGCAGCCTTTTTCCCCGTGAGCATCTCCAGCATGAGAACTCCAAACGCATAGACATCAAGCTTCGTGGAGACTAGACCATTTTCCAGATACTCAGGAGCCATGTAACCTTTAGTCCCAACAATGTGCCTTGTCAATACAAATTCACCTTCTCGTCCTTCTGTAGGCCTTGCAAGAGCAAAGTTTGCTATCTTAGCCCTGAAATCACTATAAAGAAGGACATTACTGCTCTTTATATCTTTGTGCACATGAGGAGGGTTGGTGAAGCTGTGCAGATAGTTAAGACCTGTTGCCACATCCAAGGCAATCTGTATTCTCTGTGCCCAATTCAAAACCTTCCCTTCAATTTTGTTGTCATATATCCAGTCACTCAAGGATCCATTGACAGCAAACTCATAAACCAGATACCAATTCCCCTCATTGAAACAAACGCCAGATAGGCGGATAAGATTAGAATGATTGACCTTTTTCAACAAATCTATCTCCTTCGACACATCCCCATTTACCTTCTTAATGGCAGCAAAATCACCATCAAAAGTGCCACGATAAACAGATCCTTTAATACAACAACTGGGGTTGAAATCATCTGTTGCAGACTGGAGTTCTTCAAAAGTGTAGACTTTGAGGGATTGAGCTATACTGGACATACCATCCAAGAAGTCCTGAGATTCTTCGTCCAACTTTTTGTCTACTGATTTTTCATGAGCCTCAGAGCTTTCTGAGACAACAATTGAATCAGGCTTCTTCTTACCTTTACGAAAGAACATATAGAAAATAATAATGCCAGGGATCAATGTAACAGCACTTCCTGCTAGAGCCCCTACCACAGCATAAATCCATGTTTTGTTTGAGCCTTTATTGGAGGACGGGTTAGGAGGTGAAGGTGGAGGTGGAGGTGGAGGTGGAGGTGAAAATGGAGGAGGTGGCGGCGATATTGTTTGAGAACTTGTAGGCGGATTCTGTACAGGGACTAAAAGCGTAGTGAAGGGGTAAATGTTGGGTGCTTCTTCTGACAGCCCATTTGCCTGAAGAGTCCTCCCAGTTTCCACACCAAATCTTGCACTAATTCCAGAAACAGTATCGCCCCAGGTGACTAAATAGCTCACCAAATACTGGACACCAACATCAGATTGGCTCTTCGTGGGACAGGCACATCTAAGAGGAACAGTGATCCTTCCACCGGTATATAAATTCCGAGTGAGATTAATGTTTTGATCCTTGAGAGCTTGACAGGTTGTCAAGCCCTGAAAGGTATCATTGGCTATCAAGAAATAGGTATTACCATGCACAATAGTATAGGACGTGTTTGCCTGGTAGTACTGACCTGAACAAGAGCAGTTCACAGGAACTATCACCAGCTTGTTAGTTTCAAAAGTTGCGCTCCCGGAAGCTGAATTTATTTCGGAGAGCTGAGATGGGTCGGAGGCCAAAAGTTTAGAGATGGAAGCTACAGTGTTGTAAGGAGGTTGAGATCTGAAGATAAGGTAAGCTTGGCAACTCCTGCTCTGGCCATTACAGATGTAGCCAAGAACAGATTTTGAAGCATTTTTATTGTGGCAATTTGTTGTAGCCTTTCTTATATAAGGCTGCTGCGCTTGAATCAAAGGACTGAGACACAGAATGGACAAAGAGAAAACAGAAATGAGAGAAAGGAAACTCATGTCGCTTGAAAGTGAGAATACTAATCCGGGAACAATATGGGATGCATTTGGAACCGAATTTCTGAGAGGAATTATTTTCAAAAGCCCCAAAGTTGCATTACGTGAAATTTCTTGGAAAAGGGTAGATGAATCATGATGAAACCGAATAGTTGACTCCACTGCATACGCCTCGTTGACCATCACCATCATCTTCTAGCATTGCTGAACTTACGCAAAGAAAATGATCTCCATGTTTGAGTTTGAGCATATCCATAACATACCATTTCCGGGCAAAAAAAATATAGAATCTTAAGACAGGTAACTTTCAGAAAATCATTAAAAAATGAGGGCTTGGATCATACAACCTTGATCTTCAATCGTGGAATGAAAAATTGTATAAGACATGCCAATGGAAGCCTTAGAAAGGTAAAGCCAACAGGAAATGCATATGAAGAGAATAAAGTAAGATTACTTTGCAATCGTCTACATTCAAATATGGTTTAAAAATTGGAATAATTTTTTTGCCCCTGAGGTTAGACTTAATTAAATTTATTCCCTCCTTTTTTGAAATATATGATTTACCCCCTAAGATTTGAATCCCAGTTAAAGTTCACAGAGAAAGGGTAAAACGGCAATCTTTCAATCCATCACAACTTTAAATTCAAAAGAAATCTGCATTAGTATATTAAACTGCAGAAAATGAAAAAGTTCCTTTAATGATCCAAAGAAAATCAAGTGTGATTAACTAAGGTTAAAACCTAACTAAAGTTAAACCGTAGAAATATATAGACTATAGAGTCATTAACTAAAGTTAATCAATCTTCACTGCAACCCAAAGCCACATTCCCACGAACACACACCAACAACATCATCAACCTTCAAGCTTCCACTGCAACTCAGTTTGAAACGTCGAACAACGGAAGCATTGTGTCTGATACAGTGAAGAGGACTTCCGAGTGTGCAAAACAAGGACAAGATGAGGTAGTGTAGTTGTTTTTGCATTTTTTTTTATATAGCGTTTTTGAACATGAACAATAGATATCGAGTGGTGTGGGTGGTTATTGATGATGCATGCGTCCATCTCTGCCTTTTTCTTCTGAGTGTAATGCTTGATTTTTGTCAAAAAATCGTGTCTTGTATCATTGGGTTAAACCGTTCAGTAAATGAACAAAAAAAAATGAAATTTTCAATGATTAGCGTGTTTGGGAAAGGGCTTTAGTCCAATCCCATGTTTGGTGCAGAAGTGGGACTGTTTGGTGCAGAAGTGGGACTGAACTGATAATCCAAGTCAGTTCCACCTCTCTCTAACCAAAGCCAAATTAGTGAGACTATTAGTCCCACCTTATAGTGTGGGACTTATAGTCCAAAATTGGGACAATTTTTTTAATTTTTGATTAAAATTAAAACTAAATAAAATAATAAATATAATATAACAATAATTTTTAATTATATTTAAATATTTAATAAAATCAATTTTGATTGTTTACTAAAAAATAGTAAAATAATAGTATGATATTAATATAAAAATAACTATTAAATTAATAATATAAAAATAAATATCATCTAATAATATTTAAATACTAATTATTAATAAATTATTATATTTATATAAAAATTAATTTTAATATAAAATATAATTTTATTATTATTTATATAGAAAAATATCAACAAATATTTAATATTTAGTTTTTATTCAAGTTCAATTTAAAAAAATTAAGTTAGTTTATTTTTTAAAACTATTTTCTTAAAAATTATTATTTACGTTAATAGTTCAGTCCCATATTACACCAAATATTAGACAATATTATTTAGTCCAATCTCATATAATACCAAACATAAGACAGTATTACATAGTCTAATCTAGTCCAATCTCAATCTCAGTCTAGTCCAGTCCAATCCAATCTCACCTCCCAAACGTTAAAGCCCTATTTTGGACGAAAAAATTGTTGAATGACTGAAAAAAAAAAAAGAACTTTTCAGAGAATGAATGAAAAACGTGTTGTTTCGAGTGAAAAGAGTGTTGTTTGAACGGAAAAAGATTAACTTTATAGAAAAAATATGGATAACGCATTGTTTTGAAGTTAGGCTGATCATACGGTCCTTGATATATTAATACAAGTTTTGAACAGTTCATTTGATAAGGCATGGTTGATCTTTTATTATGTTAATATTTATAAAATGGGTTCCCTGTCAAATTTCAAATGTTTGGGCAAGATCATGACTTGTTGTGTTTTTTGTGAGAGAATATGAAGAATGTAGGAATGTTGGAGAAGTTCGCAGTTATAAGTTTTGCATGCATCTTGTGTAGATTTTCAATGGTGAATATGAGTGCTACAGCTACGTTGCATACGTGCAAATGGTGGATATGTGACCTTTGGAGATATATCCAACGGTCATATCTCTTATCACAGCTGATCCATTCAGCTTTTTGCATTGATGGCACTGTTGTTAATTTCGCAAATTGGTAAGGGTAATATGGTAAAAATATGTTCCATTATGTTATACAATACACATTTCCTAGGTTTGAATATTATATTATTAAGTTTTCAAAAGATAAGGGCATTTTTGTCTTTTTGATAACCGTCATAATTCAGAATGCATTTTCTCCGTTAACTTTAACTTCAATTAAAATCTCAAAGGGCAAATCAGATATTTCAGAAAATGTAGGGATCACTTTTGATTAAGCCTAATTTCAGGAGGCCAAATTAATTATCCCTTTAAAAATTCATGTTGCATTGAAATTTGTCATCACGCGTACAAAAACATTAGTTTACATATTTTTCTCGTTAGCGACGAACATGATTGCCGTCAGCTGGAATAAAGAGTCAACAACGACCATTAAGTTTGACCTTTGCACACGATGCAGTTTAAATTCCTCAATTTTCATACAAAAATTGACATAAATTCATAGTTAGCATCCTTAAATAAGTCAACAAATCCGTTTAGAATAACTCAAAATCTAACCCTCCACACCCCACGCTCCCGAAAGCTAAAGTTGCGCCTCGAGAAACTACATTTGAAACTATATAATACTGTCTTATACTTAATATAATATAAAATTAAATTAAATAATATTTTTTAATATTTGACATAATATAAGATTATATTATTAATATAAATAACGATTTTTAATAAAATAATTTTTAAAAATAAACTAATTTAATTTTTATTCAAATTGAACTTGGATAAAAATTAAATATTAAATATTTATTGATATTTCTATATTTTATATTAAAATTAATTTTCATATAAATTTAAATATAATTAAATATTATAATTTATTAATAATTAGTATTTAAGTATCATTAGATTATATTTATTTGTATATTTTTAATTTAATATTTATTTTTATATTCATGTTATATTATTATTTCATCATTTTTATAGGTAAACAACCAAAATTGATTTTATTAAATATTTAAATATAATTAAAAATTATTATGTTATATTATATTTATTATTTAATTTAATTTTAGTTTTAATTAAAAATTAAAAAAATGTTACCCCAGCTTGGAATTTTAAGTCCCATGCTTTAGGATGGGACTAATAGTCTCACTCAATTGATCATACTGCTGGGTAGGGGGTGGGACTCACTTGGATTAGAAGTTCAGTCACACTTTTGTGTCAAACATGGGAAAGACTAAGTTTAGTCCAATCCCATGGCTGGCCTGCTTTCAAACACGCCCATAAATCTTTAGGAAATTATCGGAGTAGATATTCATTACTAGATTTTGCAAAAGTAGGAAGTCAAAGAACTACAGGATGGTAGCCTGGTAAATAATAAACAACCTCAATGAATCAGATCAAGCATAATATATATATATATATAATCTCTTCAACACGACAATATAACAAAAACATAAAACATTGAAGTTGCATTCAATAATATACCATTCAAGCAGAGTTTCAGTAACCAAATTGATTCATTCCGCATTCAATTATATACAGCCCATTAATAGGATGCATGCTGCACAACTTATCCATTATCTGACTACTGAGTAAACTGTACCTCTTTGAGAAAGTTCCATAAAGCATATTTTCCTTTTGGAGTGGATCCAAGCACTTGTAGTCCTGATATCAATATTTACCCATTCGTGGGTCTGTAACATAAAATGCACGATTCAAACATAAAAACAAGCCAGGATCAAATTACTCAGAAGTTTATCAGATAATAACTGAAACCATGGGACTAGCAACATCCAGGCTCCGCAGATGAATCTCTCATTGAAACTTTCCCCAGCAAAAGTTCCCATTATTTTTAGTCCTTCCAGCTGCAAAGTGGAGTTAGTTGGAGTAAGCACCATCTACTACAAGCGAAGACTCCAGCAAAGTAACCTTCCAGGGTGTAGGCACCATTTGCAGAACACATGAACTAAGGGTAGCTCAATTTTACTTGTCAAGGAATCAATTTCCATTATATGGCTCAAACTGAGCATGATTGGAAATGCATGCAGGTCAAGTGAAAATTCCTTTTGGTCAAGTTCCTCACACTACGTATAGTACGTAAAGGAGAACAACAAATAATTGAACCAAAGCAATTTAAACTAAGTTCGCAATTTCTAAATGCTTCCATTTCTTGAATATTTAGGATGGCTAGAACCTCCAGTAATGAGAGAAAGAACACCAACCAGCTATGGAATCACAATTTTTTATGCATAATGCATAAAAAATAGTGAAGATTGAAACTTGACTATATGATACGATTTTAATGCAAACCCTTACGACTTTCTCCTCAATAAGAATTTACCACTCAGAACAAAAATGAGATAACAAGAGAAGAAAGCAGTCTACAACAGAAATGAAAATCATGTCCAAGGGAATTTGCAAAATAATTGCACACAATTTTATTTGGCCATTTAAAAGGTGTTCTAAAAAAGTAAATCTCAAATCAATTCAATTATGTGATAATCCCAAAAGAATGGGGTTAGCTACCCAAACGCTTTTGCATCAAAATCAATATTCAGTTCAAATAATCAATTTCTTGAGGAGATATACTTATTCAACTTAATTTCCAACTCATTCAAGTCTTCAATACGTAAATATCTATATGCGTATATGTGATGGTTGAACGGCTGATATTACATATGTTATGTATGCAGGAAACAACAAGACAAATAACCAAAAATCTTTGCATCCACATCTTTGCCCGTTCGATACAGAAATAACAAAAATCGGTAGGAAAAATGAGAGGAACATAAAGGTTAAAGATTCTTAGGATATGCATAATGCATTAACAGTAGACCAAGTTTGAAACTTGACTCTATGACGACACCTTAGTGTAAGCTTTACAAGTCTCTTGTCCATAATAATTTACAATTTAGAACATAAATAAGGCACCAAGGCAAGAAAAGGATGTAGCCTGCAACAGAAAAAGAAATCATGCACAAGGATTTGCAAAATATGGTACCAATGAGGCCATAATTTGGCAGTCCTTCGTTTGAAAGGTGCTCTGAGAAAGCAGATCAATTCTTTTGCATCTGCAAAAGCACTATTATGGGCCCCCAATGACAATTCTAGCTAGTGGCCTGAGATGTCCTGTGACAAGTCCCATGACTGTGAGGCGTCCAAGATGCGTGAAAGAGACTGCACTATTTCATCCATGGTTGGCCGATTTGTAGGGTTTTTCTGCAAACAACTATCAATCAATCTGATCCCAAGTATGGCAAGTTCCCAAGTATAGTTCCCTTTCATAGAAGGGTCTATGAAGCTCCTCAAACTCTCTTGTCCATCTTCCTTGTTAAGCACAGCATTTAAGGCATCTGATAGATGCATATCCTTCTCTCCGTATAATGCAGCAGCTTCTTTCCCTGTAAGCATCTCCAGCATGAGAACTCCAAATGCATAGACATCAAGCTTCGTGGAGACTAGACCATTTTCCAGATACTCAGGAGCCATGTAACCTTTAGTCCCAACAATGTGCCTTGTCAAGGCAAATTCACCTTCTTGTCCTTCTGCAGGCCTTGCGAAAGCAAAGTGTGCTATCTTAGCCGTGAAATCACTGTCAAGAAGGACATTACTGCTCTTTATATCTTTGTGCACATGAGGAGGGTTGGTGAAGCTGTGCAGATAGTTAAGACCTGTTGCCACATCCAATGCAATCTGTATTCTCTGTGCCCAATTCAAAGACATCCCTTCAATTGTGTTGTCATATATCCAGTCACTCAAGGATCCATTGACAGCAAACTCATAAACCAGATACCAATTCCCCTCATTGAAACAAACGCCAGATAGGCGGATAAGATTAGAATGATTGACCTTGTTCAACAAATCTATCTCTTTCGACACATCCCCCTTTACCTTCTTAATGGCAGCAAAATCGCCATTAAATGTGCCACGATAAACAGATCCTTTAATCCAACAACTGGGGTTGAAATCATATGTTGCAGATTGGAGTTCTTTAAAAGTGTACACTTTGAGGGATTGAGCTATACTAGACATTCTCTCCAAAAAGTCCTGAGATTCTTCGTCTGACATTTTGTTTAAAGGTTTTTCACGTGCCTCAGAGCTTTCTGAGACAACAGTTGAATCGGGCTCCTTCTTAGCTTTACGAAAGAACTTATAGAAAATCATAATGGCAAAGATCAATGTAACAGCACTTCCTGCTAGAGCCCCTACGACAATATAAATCCATGTTTTATTTGAGCCTTTATTGGAGGATGAGTTAGTAGGTGAAGGTGGAGGTGAAGATGGAGGAGGTGGAAGCGATATTGTTTGAGAATTTGTGGGCGGATTCTGTAGGGGGACTAGAAGCGTAGTGAAGGGATAAATGGTGGCTGCTTCTTCAGAGAGCCCATTTGCCTGAAGAGGACTCCCAGTTTCCACACCAAATCTTGCACTAATTCCAGAAACAGTATCGCCCCAGGTGACTAAATAGCTCACCAAATACTGGACACCAACATCAGATTGGCTCTTCGTGGGACAGGCACATCTAAGAGGAACAGTGATCCTTCCACCGGTATATAAATTCCGAGTGAGATTAATGTTTTGATCCTTGAGAGCTTGACAGGTTGTCAAGCCCTGAAAGGTATCATTGGCTATCAAGAAATTGGTATCATCTTGGACAATAGTATAGGACGTGTTTGCCTGGTAGTACTGACCTGAACAAGAGCAGTTCACAGGAACTATCACCAGCTTGTTAGTTTCAAAAGTTGCACTCTCGGAAGCTGAATTTATTTCAGAGAGCTGAGATGAGTCAGATGCCAAGAGTTTAGAGATGGAAGCTACAGTGTTGAAAGGAGGTTGAGATCTGAAGACAAGGTAAGCTTGGCAACTCCTGCTCGGGCCATTACAGGAGTAACCGAGAACAGAATTTGAAGGGTCTAAGTTGTAGCAATTTGTTGTAGCCTTTCCAACATAAGGCTGCTGAGCGTGAATCAAAGAACTGAAACTTAGAATGGACAAAGAGAGAACAGAAATTAGACAAAGGAAACTCATGTTGCTTGATAAATGTGAATACTAATTCAGGAACAATATCTGGGCTTGCATTTGGAACCAAATTTCTTAGAAGAATTATTTTCAAAAGCACCAACGTTGCATTATGTGAATTTTCTTGGAAAAGGGTTAATGAATCATGAAGAAGTTGAATAGTTGACTACACCACTATATATGCCTCGTGGAACATCACCATCACCTTCTAGCATTGCTGAATCTACGCAAATAAAATGGTCTCTATGTTTCAGAAGATCCATAACATATCATTTCCAAGCATAAAAAATATACAATCAGAAGACAGGTGACTTTCAGAAGATTAGAAAATGAGAGCGTGGGTAATACAACCTTGATCTTCAATCGTGCAATAAACAATTATATAAGAGCTGTCAATGCTAGCGTGGGAAAGGTTCGAAAACCAATAGTAAACGCATATGAAAGCAATAAAGTAAGATTACTTGCAATCTTACACATGCGAATATGGTTTGCAGAATCACGCTGCGTTGAACTTTCAGATCACACTCCATAGAAGAACCTTGCTTGCATTTTTTTTTTTTTTCTCATTAATGGCAAATACTAATGCTATTAGCAGGAAGACAGAATCAAAACAGCCACGAAGTTTTATTTTGGGACATGATGCGGGAAAGGTTCCTCAATTTTCTTACAATAATTGACATAAATTCATAACTATCATACTCAAATAAGTGCTACAAATAAATTGAGAATAGCTCAAAATTTAACCCTCCACACCATACCCCCAAACCTAAGGCTATGACTCATTAACATCTTTAAGAGATTGTAGGAGTAGATAATCATTACAGAATCTGCAAAACGAGGAAAGAGAAGAACTACAGGATGGTAGCCTGATAGATAAGCAACAACCTCAGTGAATCAGATCAAGCACAAAATAGAACACAATGTCTTCGACACTACAATATAACAAAAACTTGAAAACATAGAATTTGCACTAACTGAACACCACGCAGGCAGAGTTTTGATAATCAAATTTATTCATTCCACATTCAATTATATACAGCTCAGTAATAGGATCGATGCTCCGTAACTCAACCACAACGAAACCATATCTTGCTGACAGAGTTCCACAATTCATATTTTCCTTTTGGAGTGGATCCAATCAAATTACCTCCTGATATCAATATTTACCCATTAGGGGGATCTAACATAAAATACACAATTCAAATATACGAACAAGCCAGGATCAAATTACTCAGAAGTTGATCAAAGAATTACTGAAACTATGACACTAGCAACATCAAGGCTCCTCAGATGATTCTCATTGAAACTTTACCCAGCAAAAGTTCCCGTAACTTTTAGGCCCTCTAGCTGCGAAGTGGAGTTTGTTGGAGTAAGCAACATGTCTTACTAGAGCAGACTCCAACAAAGTAACCTTCAGGTAGTAGGCAACATTTACAAAACATATGAACTAAAGGTAGCTTAATTTTGCAAAGTAACTGGTCAATGAATCCATTTTCATTATATAGCTCAAACTGAGCTTTAAAAATTTAGTATCGGAAATAGACGCAGGTCTATCCAAGCGAAAATTCCTTTTTGTCATGTTTCCCATACTAGGTATGATACTGTAAAGTAGAACAAGAAAATTATGCCAATCATTGAACCAAAGCAATTGAAACTGAGTTCACAATTCCTAAAAGCTCCCATTTCTCGAATCTGTAGGAAGACTAGTATGACGTCAATTATAAGACAAAGAACACCACCAGCAATGGAATCACGAAGTCCATCAGCCAGCCACTCTGGTGCAATAACAAATAGGATAAAACGAGCAACTGTCCATATAAGTAAGACAAAATTAATCAGCAAGAACTTTCTAAAATTGACGCTATTAGACACATAAAATGAGAAGACTAGCATGATCAATATAAAATTCTAACCTGGACAGGTTTGAGGAAAGAAAAGGTTTGCTCCAACTGCCAAAAATGCCACCCAACAACCAAATTGACCTCTGCATCATTAGATGTAATTTTCGTAAAGCTAATAGCATATAAATCCAATTTAACTAAGACACAATTGAAAATAAAAAAGTTGGCAAGAACCTTAAGATTTTGAACAGGACAGTTGGAAAACTTGTGAAGAGATACAATACTAAAACGTTACTTCGCATGTGTGATCTTCGTCCCAATCTGTTGAGGAGTAGCAAAAATCTAGAGGGAAAAACAGAGAAAAATAAAAATATAAAATCTTAGTATGCAAAATGCATAAAAAAATAATTAGACTTAAGGTTGGAACTTGACTATATGATACCATTCCAATGCAAACCCTTACAAGTTTCTCCTCAATAAGAATTTAACATTCAGAACAAAAATAAGATAACAAGAGAAGAATGCAATCTACAACAGAAATAAAAATCATGCACAAGGAATTTGAAAAGTAACTGCACACAATGAGGCTATAAAGTTGGCAAATTGAAAGTCCTTTATTCCTCTTTATTTGGCCATCTCAAAGGTATTCTGATAAAGTAAATCTCAAATCAATTCAATTATGCAATTATCCCACCAAAATGGGGTTACCTACACAAACCCTTTTGCATCAAAATCCAAAATTCAGTTAAAATACTCAATTTTGAGGCTTTTCAGGAGATATACGTAAATATCTATAGGCATATATGTAACGGTTGAACGGCTGAGATTACATGTGTTACGTACACAAGAAACAACAAGAAAAACAACCAAAAAAAAGGGAGCAGCAATTAATTAATTAATTAATTATGAGGAATCAAGAAGTACGAGTAATAAGTGAAACGAAATGGGGTGACTCACAAGGCAAAAATGGTTCCACCCCATTGAAAGCTGGCTCGAGCCCCACTTCTGGAATCCAGCTCTGTGATTGCAACACTTTCAAACATCTCCTTTAAGGCTGCTTCGACAAAACTCTGCGTCTTTGTTTTCAGTTTTCACCAACTCTCTCTTTTATTTATCGCGTTTCGTTCAGTCCTCCTGAGATCTTGTTGACTTGTCATCACTGTTCAGTCAGCTTCTCAAAGTGCTGTTTCGAGTCGGAGATCCACAAAGCCATGTTGATTAAAAAACTGGTCCACGTGGCAAACCTTCTGCCGTTGGATGGGATCAGTTGTCTTAACACTTGGGTTTTGGACCTAGCGAATGGGAAACGCTGATACGGACATCCCTAGTTTCTTTGTACAAACGAAATCTTATTGGCGCAGAGAAGAAAAGGTTGCAGTTTAAAATGGGCCGTAGCCAGTGTTGTTTGAAGCCCACTTTATATGCGGGTTGGGTAATTGTGTGCCCTAAGAAATGAACTATCCACTGTCAAAGTTTTTAGGTAACATTTTTGTTCTTTTATAAAAATTGATCTCTGTCAAAGTTTGATAATGCTGTGATCTGAAGTCCCACATAGCCCCTGCGCATCAAAGCAGTGCGCGGTTTAATTGAAGTAATAGACTTTCATTTAGTAGATGCGTTTTAGATCTAAAACCCAAAAACAAAACCGTGGATCCTAAAATGTCAAAACAGACAATAAGTAACGTACAATATGTTATCGGCACAATCACGATGGGGGTTGTGTTATGACCTGATGTTTGACATTGCTCTTATGCATCAAAGATGCACAGTTTAAATGCATCAAAGTTGCACAGTTTTAAAGAAGCGCTCTAAATATTTTTCTAAAACAAAAAACATTTTTATCTACTTTAATCAAATTAGTATTATATGAATATTTGGAGTCTTGCTACAGTATAGTTGCTGTATCGATAGAATAACTGTGCTAAATATGTAAAAGTTGTAAATAAATATATAAAAATCGTAAATAAATGAATAAAAATTGTATTTACAACTTTTATTTATTTATTTATAATTTTATGATTTTTATTCACTCATTTATAACTTTTACACACTTGATACAGGTATTGTATTGATGCAATAACTGTACCGTATCTTCTTCCGAATATTTGTTAGACTTTTCATGAATGTTTGATTAATAGTAATTAACGTGTAGGCCTTTCTTTTTTCTATTTCTAGACCCGGAAATTCCGAGCGTAAACGATGGTTTATCATTTCGTCCAGCCATGAACATAGAAATACAGACATGAGATAGCGGCATCGAATCGACAAGATTATCAGATTGGTCTTCTTGCCGGCAGTCTCACCTGGTCATTAAATAGACAGGTTAATCCGAGTCCAGGGACAAAAAATTCTTGAAGTCAAGCCGCTCCATCAATTATCGAATTCTCAGTCAAGGGAATTATACAAATTCTAAGCTATGTACGGATAAATGTTAAACCCAAACCAAGGGCAAGTCCGCTAGTAATTACGCTTGGTAGTGATGAGAATTGTCATTATTATTATTATTATATATGCGTAGCTTTCGTCTTACCTTTAGAATTCCTTTCCTGCCGCGTTGAAAAATTAATCTTAATTCCTTTATATTCTGCGTGCAATGATCAACAGCATTGAAACTTCGTTTCTTTATTATGATATAAATTTTGAAAGAGAAAAGCCTTACAAATTGGATATTACTGTATAGCGCAATCCGAAAAGCGCTGCAAGTTGGATGGATATGCTGAATAGCGTTTAATATATGCTTACTAAATTCTATGGACTCTCTTTCTCTTGTCTGTTCTACGTACAGATCAACCAGCCACATCACGACAATGACTGGCTAATTAATTTAGTCATTTATGGAAATGAAATTGCATTAGAATCTCTGGATTAACTCATGAAATTGACTGAAGCACATGGGCTTGAAACATTGTTATAATCTACCTGTTTCAGTTTATGCAATCCGTGGGCCTGCAGTTGCCAGCCGACGAACTTCACTATAGTTCCTGGTTTTGAAAGCATACGCTTTGACGATGATGATGTTCAAATACAGACGTCTTGCGCAACATAGAAAGTCTAGTTTCTAAAACATGGTCAAACGTGCTTAATTAATTACAAACACTAAAGCTAGCGACCATCATTGATGTTCCTTTACCCTACTTTCGCCCTACATATTTTAACATTGATTCTGCTTTTAAAGGTTTTTCCACTGATATATGTGGTTTCATATATGACGACTGATGAGGTTCGTCAACCAACGAATATATGCTCTCTGATCTTTGCCTCCTTCCACAAGCCAAGTGACTTCCTAGCCAGCTTATATGGGAGAAAAACAGATTATCTTTCATAAGTGCACAACTTAATTTATAATAAATTGCCATTCTAAATTAAAAGAGAACATTACATTACCATTCTAAATTAAAAGAGAATTTTAATTTGAAATTATAAAAATAACCAAAATTAAAGAGGTGATTCAAAAAATAATCAACTTCAAAAAAAAAATTAGATGCCATAACTACAATCCAACAAATGGATAGATCGAAAGCTCTTTTTTTTTTTTTGTAATAGAGGACTAAAAATTAATAATCCGAGAACATTAAAGGCTAAAAGCCAAAATGAGTTGTTGGTTTGTAAATTTATCGCTGCATGGTAATAGATCTAAATTTTTAAGAATAACGTTTATTTTTAAAATACCTCTTTAATTTTGGTCAATTTTTAAATTAATCATATTAATTAACCATTAACACAAATTATAAATATATGCCATGCATATTCTATTTGCAAATTTTACTCAAACTCGCCAAATAATTAACTAGTTATCACTTGTCAGGATCATAGACCATGGGACTGTTTGAGACTGTTATGCTGTGGAGAACTGCTGTAAAAAAGTGTCGTAGAAAAAATCTTCTGTTAGTTGTGTTATTTTAAAAAATTTAGAGTGTTTAGTAAATAGTTGCTCAAAATTGTTCTACTGTCAAAACTTATAAATATATGTTTAGTAAACTTGATTTTCAAAAGCTAATTTTTAATAAAAATATAAAATTATATAAAAATCATAAAAAAAAACTTAAATATTATAATAAACTAAAGCAATTAAATATATTTATTTATAAAACAGTAAAAAAAAAACTAATATAAAAATTCAAAAAAATTATCGAGGCAGCTACCATCCTTCTGCTATCCCTTGCTGCTGTCCGCTGTCGATGGCGAGCGGCAGTCAGAGACGGTGGACAAGCGGCACAACTCCACAATGGCAATTTTAAATTTTTTTAAAAGCAATTTTAAAAAATAAAAATATATTTAATTTTATATTTTATTAACTAATTAATTAATTTAATATTTAAATATTTAAATTACTTTTGGATTTATATTAAATTATAGAGATAATTATGGTACGACTCTAAAAAAATTTTCTCTTTTAAAAAATAATTTTTAAAAGTTGTCTCATACTTACTTTTACAATTTATTTAAAAAATAAATTCTTGGATTAGCATCCAAAACAATCCATTTAAAAAAATTTATTAAATATTAAAATAGTAGTAACTAGTAGCAGAATCTAAAGCGGAGCCAAACACACACACAAACACTATATATATATGGAGAAAATTAACGGTTGCTTGACTCAGACCAATGTCTTTGATTTTTATTCATCTCTCTTGTTTGCAGGTTCTCCTGAACTGTTTCTAGCTTTAATTCTATATCTGTTGTAAGTTGTCACTATATTTATATATATATTCGATCGACCGACGAAATTAAGCTTTAAATGCATATATAGTTACACTCGTGGATTTATTTATAAATTAAAGCATGTAGTAAATTAAACAAAATAAATAATTATATTAGGACATCATTTGCGAAAACTCATGATAATCGAGCACTCCATTGCCATCAATATCAAACACTTGAATCATCGCAACACACTCATCGTAAGATCTTGCATCTCCAAGCCGATTCAGCATCTTCTGCAGCCCTTTCGGAGTTATGCAACCTTTCTTCTCCAACTCAAACATCTCAAACGCCTGCTTCAGATCATCCTCATCCCCTTCTCCTTTCATCAGTCGCAAGAAGTCTTCCAAGTCCAACAAATTGTCTCCATCCGTATCGAGATCTTTGATTGCAGCTTCTGCCTCTTCGTGTGACATGTACTCCCCAATGGATCCGAAGTATGCTCTAAGTTCAAGAGCCGATATTTTGCCATCACCGTCACTGTCAAAACGACGAAAGACTTCTTTCAGCTCATCATCTTTCGTGATCTTTGTAGGGACACGTGGAGACACGGGAGAAGTAGTAGAAGAGCTTGACGTTGGGCTGGATTTTGATCGGGTACGAGGAAGACTTAACTTAAGATTCTTGTTAGAGATAGAGAACCACTTAAACGACTTGGCGACTCTATCAATCGCCATATATACTTTACGGAAACCAATATTTGGCCGGCTTAAGAGTATATGTGAATAAAGTGAGGTTTAACAGCTTTTAAAGAGAATAAAAGCTAAAAAAAAAAAAAAAAAAAAAAAGCATATCATGGCATGGATCAAGTCTGAATCGATTTTGAAAGCTTTTAAGGGAGTTGCTCTGAAAGTGCGCAGGTAGAAGAGGAAGTCGTGATAACTGATAATGTATTTGGTGGAAAGGAAGGTGCCATGCAGCTTCCTAAAGGGTCCAACAAATTGATTGATGACGGGAGGCCCTAGCTTGCGTTCTATATACATATACTGTAACTCACACGCACTTAACAGGTGTAAAAATCACGCACTTGTCAAGTTTGGAAAAGCTTGCTACATTCTTTAATGAGCTAGTTCCACTTTTTGCACCAATTTATGAGTGTTTTAAAAGGTTTTAAAGATGGACAATGAAGACTTGCGACTTAAGAGAAGCATATAATAGCTTAATTGCTTCCAGCATCTGGGGTTTATCTGCCTAATTAACGGACGTTGGCAAGTAAAAATGTAATGTGGACTAATACACATTCAATACAACTCATTGTCGGTTCGTTATTTTGTGTGGTCATGGTAGTGAAGTTGTGTAAATGAAGAGTGCCAAACGCGTAATCTGCTTGCAAATGGTGCAACTGTCAAGCAGACGTTGCAAGTTCCTAAATTTTGTTAGGCACGTCAGTCGTCAGCTGTCCTCTGTCTGCTTGCGTTTGTATCACGCATGCATTCACGCCCTCCCAGGGCTGACTAGCTATAGGTAATTCGTTCGTCCACATTTCAGTCATTGATATTAAATGATGCTAAATTTCGTCATGTGAAAGTAGGGCTGGCTACAAAGTGAAACACCAGACTAGAGGCATGCAGCCGTGCACTGATATTTAACCATTGCCATTGGCTGTGAGTACTGAATGCATCTGTCTGTGGCCATCGTCCTTCTCAGACAGGCAATTTGGTTCACGAGGGATGCTTCATATTTGCATCCAATACTTGGAGGCAAGAGATGTTTCGGTCCTTTGTAAACCTCTAGGTTTTGGAGAATGCAAGCTAAATGTCAATTTAAATATAGTAACTTTATCCCCCTTTACCTGTGTGATAAATCATGATTAATAACGCCCGATACAATAATTTTAAAAACTATGCCAAAATACGAAAATACTTATTAAGGACAAAATACCATTTCACATGCTGAAATGGTATGTCTAACTATTAATATTAAGTTATGTATAGACGGTGGTTATTTTTTCAACTATTTGTCTAATTTTTTCAACCATTCCTGGTAGTTTGTCATCATTTCATTAGATATGATTGTTAAGTCATATTCGATTTCTTAATTTTTTCAAAATATTCATGATAATGTGTCAATATCTCATTGGGTAAACTCAGCTAATCAGTATGAGAATGTGATATGTTTGTCCTACATAAATCTTTCTGGCCAATTTAAGATTTAATGAACATTAATATTTGAGTTACGTGTGAAATTTCATTAGCCAATCTAGATACTTCCTTTCCGATCAAGTTTTCATAATTTAATTTGTCCTAAAGTTGATGTTTTTGTGTACAATCTTTTATTCTCGCGGACAATATTTCGCTGGAATTTCAATGTAGAGTTTGATTAGAATCCAAAAATCCGTAACATACAAGTCTTATCTCTATAATGTGAGTCAGTCTGTGTTCTAGAGTTTTTGTTGATCTTAATCATTCTTCGCAAACGGTTTTGACTACAATAAACAGAGGGCAATTATTTGGTAACAAACAGGTCATAAATACTATCAACTCCATAAATTGGGTTGTCCACCCGGGGATCCTTTGGGGCCCAAGCCCAAGGTCCAACAGAGCTTAAAAAATTATACAAAATTTCAGCTCAACTTTGTATACAGAAGTGGAGACAGAATTTCATAATTGAGATTTAATCAAGAGCCAACAACGAAAGTAAAGTTAAATGAGAAGTGCCAAAACGGATAAAAACAAGACTATACTGTAGAAAAGTAAAATGATTCATGCAAAAGATAAAATCCAAACAGGGCGAAAATGAGAGATGATTCGATCGTGGTTAGTGCAGCTCACAAATGGCAGAACTGGTTTGGTTTGAGGAATTGATCGAGTACGAGCCCGTCTCTGGAATCATCGTATGCAAAGGCCCATTTACGACAAAATTAAGTTGGACCACTGACAGGAAAATGAAATGGCCTCTAAAGGTGGAGCAGATGTTTGTCAAGCCTTGATCATAATTGGATTCTCTTTCCTGTGATATTTTCGGGGTTAGCTTAACGACACTCAAACTTTCATACTCTAAAATGATCTACACTTACTAAATCTTGCATACCCAATAGATGTGCCCTCCAATTGAACGGATACACATATATATGTTACAAGCATGAATTCCAATTGAAATTGAAGTTGTTTACAAATTGAATTCTTCTTGAAATATGAGTTGAAGATATAGACAACTAAAATTGCCATGCATTTATCGATGGCTCCGAAATATCAAACTATGATATGATAATGATCGTTTTTAGGTAATGTAAAGACAAAAGAAAGAAGATTTATATTGATATTAAAGGACGGACTCGTCAATGAAAAAGTCAGGCAAGTAAATACAAGGTTATCAGCACACCAAACCACACAAAGCAAATAGATAGAGATGAAATCAAAGCGAAATTAGAGGCAGCTAGCCAATCAACGTTACACGTAGATATCCCACTTTATTACAGCAAGCAGATGCGGCGCATTGGAGATGGTTCAAGGATCAGATCAAATAATGCTTACTTTCCTTTTCGCTACTTCTCGCATTGAGGTGTTCCCAAATGGCTCTTTAGCCGACACGTTACTGTGCTGCTTTTGCAACAAAGGACAAGTGTCTGCTTCTATAATCTTACCGATACGAAAAAGCATTCAATTTTGATACGATAAAACTTTCTTTCTTCACTCTTCCACCCACTCGAACATGTATCCTACCCGCATATGATTTATCATATTGCAGTAAAATATCAAACGGCTGCATTGAGAACAAGAATTTAGGTCTAGTCGCCGAGCTATAATACACTAGTTTTAGGTTTCAAACTTCCTTGTACAAACAAATCTGCATAATTATAGGTGTTGACTTAAAATATTGAAAATTTTATACGGTTTTAAATAACTGAATTTAGATGTCATACATGTAATGTCATTTTTTTATCTTTTAAGATTTATAAAAACTTCTAATTAACCCAAACATTGGTATATTACCATTTGTAGTATATATGATTTAATATTCTTATGTTACGACTAAATGCAAATGCTACCATAAAATTATATTTTAACTCTTCAAAATTATGCTTCAATATACAAATTTAGAGCAATGTTACATAGGAAATCTCACTTACAATCATCTCTCTTTATAATATAAGTTAACAAAAATTTATTGGAGAAAAAAAAAGCAAAAATGAATAGAGAAAATTATATCTCCAGTAAGATTTTAGCAACTCAATTATAGGACGAGTCGGTTGTAAGTGGATTGTAGAGGTGTTATTATTCATAATTTTAAGAGAAAAACTTATGAATTTGAAATATTAAATATTACTGATTTGTTAATAAATGAATGGTGCATCTATTCATTCATAGTTTTGTATATAAGTGTTTGATAATAGATAGAAATTTTAGTTTTCTTTCACAATTTGCAATAATATTGACAATTTCTACTTCTTTTAATTTTTCTAAACCCACTTTGCATGGCAATAAGATTTCCATTTTAATAACCATCATAACTTTACGTGAATATTTAATTAACTGGATAGTTCATCAAATCATTAAAATAATCTGAAGTTCATGTCATGTAAGCTTCTTTTCTTTTTTTTTTTTTCAATACAATTATCATGTTCCTAAATCTAAAAATGCCGAAATTGATGAATGAATGCACCAGCTCAGGATTATCATGCAAATACTTACACCGAGTGAACCCAGATGACATTGAGGTCACGTTCAACCCACTAAGCAAAAGCAGAAAAGCAACAAAGACGACGGTGGCCACAAGTCACAACCTACATTATTATTGTCGAGTCTCGTCAGATTTTCTGAGTTGAACTTGACTAATTTTGCTCGTTTTGGTTTATATATATATATAGTGGTAGCCATACCCCAGCCAGCGCATATTTGCACGTCCATGTTCATCATCAAATCAAATGATTTGGCGCGTTTGAGCTTTCATTCATCGAATAATTGAGATAGGAAAAGATGAACGAAAACCTCCGTCCGTTTAAGCACGTTAGATTATTATTGACTACTTCATCTTTTGATGCAAGCAGATTAAACAATGAAATTCACGTGCACGCTTGACGATAACGTTTTACTTGGTTTACTCAGGATAAGGTTTGCTTTTAAGTATCCCTTTCTTAAAAGACTTTTCCCCTAATATATGTGTATATATATATATATATATATATATATATATATAATTTATACGAAATAATAACAACAACGACGACAACAATGATGACAATAATATATAATTATAATTTATTTATAATAAATTTTTTATAATTTGAATTGATAAAATTTTATTAGTGTAAGTTTTGGAAGTATGCAGTTATAAGAAATATAGCAGTAAACTGTAAAGTAAATCGGCATAGAAAGATTTTTACGTGGTTCGGTTATAAAACTTACATTCATGGACGGTTGTAGAGCTGTAATTCACTGAGTTCTTATTTGCAATTCACAGAGTTATTGTTTGTACAATCTTTATGACCTTTTGCAGTGCTGACTCACCCTCACATACTAACCTAATTTTTGTAAAACAAAATCCCCTCAAGTTCTTAAACTATAGTGACATTGCTTACTCTCTGTCGCAGATAACTTAACAACACACTGTTAAGTTATACATAACAAACGACGTCTGACGTTGAATTGCATAAACACTTAACTCGCAAGTTATCTCAAGTGTTTACTAACTCACACAGACCTAATCAACAACTCATATATGATTTCTACCTCTCATACATGAATCAAAGACTCAAATGATCAAATCAATAAAGACATTCCTATTTGCGTTTGAAGCTCTTCTCTTTAATTGTTGGAATGCTGAGACATGGACTCTCACAAATCAACCAATTAATCAGTCAACTTGCCAACTAATCAATTAATCAGTTATGAAAATATAACATGGTATATATAGTGAGAGGCCTGGACGAAATCTCCCAAAAATCCTGTAAAAATCTAAATCAAATCACATTAGGATTAGCAGAAATAAAATAGGAATGAATATAATTAAACTCTTAAAAGAATTAGGATAAATAAATATTCTCCTATTCTAATTAGGATACAAGATACTATATCCTAATCTAAGGAGATATTTATTATAAATCAAATACTTCCTATATTATAATTCTAGAAACAGTAAAATAGGAATCAAAATAATATTCTGGTTTTATCACAAATTAGACAAACTTCATCATGTGCATGACACATGCACGTTGACATCAACAATAGTTGAAAATAAGCAGAGAAAGAAAACAATGATTGATCTGTTCTGTTTCATTCAATCTAAAATCGTTTTCAGTACATTGTATATATATAATGTATGAAGCAAATAACAGAATAACAGAATTTTGTTATTCTCACTTGCTTAGCTGGCACACACACACGCACATCCATTTAATGCTGACTAAGAAGTCAGTTATTCAACTAACTCAACTAACTCTACTCATTTATCTAACACACCCTCTCAAGCATAGCTAAGTTGAGTCTCAAATTAGCAGGCTTGTACAGAATGACTACAGAATTGATCATCTTCAGAAATTGGATGAACTGTAAGTTTCTGTCTAAGATAATTAAACCGAGGTCCTGATAGAGCTTTAGTTAGAACATCTGCAATTTGGAATTCGGTTGAAATGTGCTTGATCAGAATCTGTTTGGCAAGAACTTTCTCTCTAATAAAGTGAACATCAACCTCAATGTGCTTTGTTCTAGCATGAAAAACGGGGTTAGCTGCCAATGATTCAGCACCCTTGTTGTCACACCAGAGGACCGGAATATCAGTAAGAGAGAAGCTTAATTCTTGAAGTAATCCTTGCAACCAAATCAATTATGTAGCAGCTGAAGATAAGGAACGATATTCAGATTCTGTAGAGGATTTAGCCACTACTTTCTGCTTCTTAGAACTCCAATAGATCAAATTATCTCCAAAGAAAATACAACAACCAGATGTAGATTTTCGGTCATCTATAGAGCTGGCCCAGTCAGCATCACTGAAACTTAAAAAAGTTATTGATTTCATTGGTTTGAAAATCAATCCATAGTTCATTGTTCCCTTCACATATCTCAGCACTCTTTTACATGCTTGCCAGTGAGACAAAGCTGTATTTTGCATAAACTGACTGAGCTTATTTACAGCATAAGAAATGTCAGATCTTGATAAACACAAGTATTGAAGTGCACCAATAACACTCCTATAGAGGCTAGGATGATCAAATGCAATGTTATCGTGTGCAGTGAGTTTAACCCCTGGCAGCATGGGAGTTGAACAAGGCTTTGCTTCATACAGATTGCATTTCTTTAAGAGGTCTGCAGCATATTTGGCTTGTGATAAGGATAAGGTGTCATCGATTCTCTTAATCTCAAAACCAAGAAAGTAGTTCACAGATCCCAGTGTTTTAAGTGCAAAAGTTTTGTTCAAGTTAGAGATCACTTGCTGAATTTGTACAGTATCATTTCCTGTGACAAGAATGTCATCAACATAGATCAGAAGTAGAATGATTTTACCTCCTGCAGACTTGTGAATGAACAGGCTGCTGTCAGATGAACTCATTACAAACCCCCAGTGAAGCAAAGCTGCTTTAAGCTTGTCAAACCAGGCTCAGGGAGCTTCCTTCAGACCATATAATGATTTGTGGAGTTTACAAACATAGGCAGGATGATGAGAATCAAGAAAACCTGCAGGTTGATACATATACACTGTCTCTTTTAAGTCTCCATTAAGAAATGCATTGTTTACATCAATGTGCTGAATATCCCATTTGAAAGTTACAACAAGAGAAAAAACTACTTTGATTGTAGAAGGTTTGATGACTGGGCTGAAGGTTTCAAAATAGTCAATGCCTGAAGCTTGTTGAAAACCCTTGGCCACTAATCTGGCCTTGTAACGTTGAACACTGCCATCTGAGTTATATTTAACTCGAAATACCCACCTGTTATCCACTACATGCATATCAGGTGTAAAAGGAACCAAGGACCAGGTTTGATTGGCTTGCAGTGCATTAAATTCTTCTTGCATAGCTTTGAACCAAGAAGGATCATTGAGAGCATCGTCAACTGTTTCAGGTTCTAAAACTGGTTGAGTTGATTTGGAATGACAAAGGTAAAGTTTAGGCTTGTAGACACCATTTTTAGAACGAGTGATCAAAGCTAGGACATTAAGAGAGGATGCAACAGGTGATTGGGATGAGAAATGAGAAGGAGTAGGAGAATTAGAAAGATGAGGATCTGCAGAGTTTGTAGGTTGTGAAGATGAGGAAGTAGTAAGTTGGGAATTTGTAGTTGGAGGAGGAATTGATGTATATAAAGGTGGAGAAAGTGAAGGAAAGTATCAAGGACCAGAGGGCAATGCAATTGAGGCAGTGTTAGAAGAGGAGTTATTCTTAAGAAATACTCCTTCATGAAAAGGAAAGAGAGATTCATCAAATGAAACACTCTTAGCTATATATATACGGCCAGAATCACTTAGACATAAATATCCTTTATGAGCAACACTATAGCTCAGAAAGACACAAAGAGTAGTATGGAAAGAGAATTTGACATAGTTGTATGGTCTCAAGTTTGGAAAGCAAGCACAGCCAAATGTTTTAAGATGTTTAATATCAGGAGATGAGTGAAACAGTAATTGAAAAGGAAAAGAAAAATGCAATTTGGGAGTAGGTAATCTATTTATGAGATAAACAGCAGTGACAAATGCAAACCACCAGTAGGACAACGGCATGGAGGCTTGAGCTAGAAGTGTCAAACCTGTTTCAACAACATGTATGTGCTTTCTCTCCACTGAACCATTTTGTTGGTGTGTGTATGGACAGGGGTGACGAAATTGTATACCAAGCTGAGCAAGTAATGGAGCTAATGGCCGAAATTCTCCTCCCCAATCAAACTGAAAACATTTTAGCTTAGTTTGGAATTGCCTCTCAACTAGAGCCAAGAATTGTTGAAATAGTTTGTAAACTTCAGCCTTGGTTTTTATAGGAAATATCCAGCTATACCGACTGAAATCATCAACAAAAAGAAGGTAATATTTGTAACCTTCAACTGAAGTAACAGGTGCTGGACCCCATACATCTGTAAAAACTAAATCAAGTGGAGATTTAGATGAAGAAAATGAAGTGGGATACACATCATGACACTGTTTACCAAATTTGCCGGAATGGCAAAGTAGTTTATTATTCATATTACAAGAGAACAGCTTTGTTGTCCTTGAAATATGGTTCAATACATGAAAATGAGGATGGCCTAGCCTCTTATGCCAGAGTATACAATCAGTTGAATCAGTGTTGGAGTTATTAACAGTACAAGAACTAATGTTTGTGATTGGTAAGAAGCATTGAAATCTGATGCAAAACATGCTGGCTGACTTGGACTGAAGTTTTGTAGCTGATACAATCCATCTTTAAGTATTCCTCGGAGCACAAGAAGTTGTGAAACCTGATCCTTGACAACACAGGAATCAGACTTGAATTCAACAGTAACAGCATTATCTTTACTCGGCTGAGATATACTCAACAAGTTCTTTGTAATAGCAGGAACACAAAGAATTCTATTTAGAGATAAGCTTTTTCTTGCATATGGATAATAGATTGTATTAGATCCAATATGAGAAATTAAAAGATTGTTACCATTGCCTACTTGCACAGTCTCTTTGCCATCATATTCAGAGTTGATTGAGAGATTACTGAGATTAGAAGTAATGTGGTCAGTTGCACCAATGTCCATATACCATGAATTGTTAGCAACTGTGGATGGGAAGGCTATGAAAGCATGATGATTTGATCCATTTACTTGCTGAGGTGTAGTTGAAGGTCCCTGGTAACTCACATCAAATCTGCGATAACACTTAAGTGTAGTATGTCCAGGTTTTGAACAAAGTTGACAAATTGGTTTACCAACATTTTGTCCTGATTGACCCTGAGCAACATTGTTGATATTTGCAGTGCTATTGTTTGTATTTCTTGTATAAAAGTGTCTATTTCATCCTCTCCCTCTATTATATTGAGTGGAGGAGCTTCTGCCATAACCATAGCCAAAGACATTTACTCCTTGAGACTGAGTCTGATAGATTTTATTTGCAACATTAGCACTAGGACCTATATGAACAACCTGAGCAGTATTGTGCTGTTTGAGACGCAATTCATAACTTTGTAACTGGTATTGTGCTTCTTCTAATGAGACAGAACTAGTTTTGGATGTAATATTAACAATTATAGCATCATATTCAGGTCCAAGACCATCAAGGATGTGCAGTAACAGATCACAATCGGATACAGAAGTTCCAATGGCATGTAATGTATCAGCAAATGTTCTCATCTTTAGAAAGTACTCAGATATTGAAAGTGAACATTTTTTGGTTGTTTGTAACTGATGTTTAATGTGCATAGCTCGAGCCTTCGATTCTGTTTGATGTAAGCATTTGAGTGTATTCCAGGCATCCATGGAAGTGGTACACCTTACAACATAGCCAAACATGGATTCGGAGATAGAAGACAGTAACTAGCTGAGGATGAATTGATCAACTCTTTTCCAGTTTAGATAATCTGGATTGATTTGAGTAGTTGTGGAGCTTGATGGATCTGCACCTGCTGGATCTTGAACCGAGATCATTGAAGGAGGACAAATTCGAGTTCCTTCAACAAATCCTTCCAGATCAAAGGCTCTCAAGGTAGAAAGAATTTGCAGATTCCAGAAGCCATAGTTGCCTCGTTGAAGTTTGATTGTTGTGGCTGGCAAGGCTGATGGTAACATTGTTGGAATCAGTAGATTAGAGTTAGAGAAATCTGAACTCGAATTTGCAAGAATTATGTTTGAAGTATTGTTTACTTGATCTGTAAATGTTGAATTTCCAGGAAAGTTTAGGTTTCCAAGAAAGTGATCTTGATGACTTGCCATAAAACTTCTAGAGGCTCTGATACCAAGTTGAAAATAAGCAGAGAAAGAAAACAATGATTAATCTGTTCTGTTTCATTCAATCTAAAATCGTTTTCAGTACATTGTGTATATATAGTGTATGAAGCGAATAACAGAATAACAGAATTCTGTTATTCTCACTTGCTTAGCTGGCACACACACACCACGTCCATTTAATGCTGACTAAGAAGTCAGTTATTCAACTAACTCAACTAACTCTACTCATTTATCTAACAACAATTAGATAAATAAAAAATAAAAATAAATAAAATAGTTAAATTATATGATATAATAGTTATCAATAGATTAATATTTTATTAATTTAAATTATAAAATAAATAAATTATAAATATAATATTATTTTAATAATAACAACGATCAGATGGTAAAAATACGATTATAAATAAATCATAAAAAAAAGAGAAGAATCCAGATATTTGATCATATATTGATATTGTAGGTATATCGATATCTGTTTTTTATCGATATTAATCACATATCTTGTATTGTTGTATCATCAATTTTACGATGGAGATATACGCGGAGAAAGAATCTCTTTATCAAAAAGATTTAAGAAAGACCTGCCCTACTATCATGAAAGATTTGACGTAAAGTAACCATGATTTTAACCTTTCTTCTTGACTTGAAATTCGACAGAGAGCATGTCGTTTCTATATTTGTTGTATGTACATGCCTAGGGTTTTCATTTGCCGATTGCTGTTGCTATTTTGCTTAATTTCTCAACTTTCAACCCGATTACGATTATCTCTTTTGATTAAACCCATTATAAATCTGGTACAGATAGCCTTACCTTTAAAATAAACAAGTCTAAATCATAATAATAATGACAATAATATTCCTTTTTTCAGAAACATATTCCAGATCTCAGATAAAATGTCACATGTAGAAGCATCATTAGCTAGCTAGATTTGTTCTTTGTTTCATTTAGCACTTTGTTTAATTTAATATAAGTGGGTCAAGTTGCTCATTACTGAAACATTTATATGCTTTGTTCATTACCAATTAATACCTGCAAGGTTTCTATCATATTGTTAATTTTATATATTATATTATTTACATTAATTAACGAGGATTATTTTAGTTTTACCCCACACTCCTCTAAAGTCTACTCCTACTTTATTGGGTGCTATGCCTTAATCCAAATTATGCATTAATTATTGTCATTAACAGTTATTTAAAAATTTTAACACATGTTAAGATTATATTATTTAATAATCCAAAGATTCTGAAAGGATGAGAACTATTCTTTGTACACTATATTCAACATATAGCTCGTTATTAAAACTTGTAAAATTATATTTTTACTCATCTCATCGTCAAAATTTTTAGCAAGGTTCTAGATTTGTGTGTATATATATATTATTCAACTTCAAAAACTTCTATAGGTTAGTCAACCTTGCTTTAATTAATTAAAAATCTCAATTTAGTGCAAGTTTTGCATAAAAGAAGATATAAAAATCAAGGAATATACTACAGAATATAATATATTGTACTTTTTTTTAAGAAACTTTTTTAATATATGGAATTTAATAAAAAAAAGATCACCCACATGAACAGGATAATGATAATGAATGGAAGGAGGAAATAAATCGAACTACAAAGAGAATTCCAATACTAGCTAACTTACTCTCTGGAATGTACAATAACCACAAATTTGATTCTACGTCACCAAGATTCAAAAATTTATTTGTAACCCTAAGAGATTAAAATAGTAGAACTCATATATATAATATCTCGAGACACGACAACACACTTTGAATTCATTCATGAACGATGCAAGAAGAACCCAATAATCAAATACATAAACTATATAATTAATACAAACTAGCTAGACTAATGTACAAAGATGAACATTAATATATAATCTAGACTGATCTATAGCACGTGAAAGCTTATAAGTTGATTGACGTTCACTATTATATGGCCAACAAATCAACTTAAAAGTCTTATCTTATTTTCATTTTCTACTTTTTACTGATAATGGGGTGAATCTATATGGACCGTCAACTTGTGCTAGCTAGCTAGCTAGCTAGCTTTATGGGAACACGAAGCATCCAAAAGAATATGCGTACCACATGTTGATCACTAAGATCAATGAGTCCCATATTTACTCATATGCTGACATAAAATTTGTGGCATCATCAGTCATCTCCGAGAACAAGCGAACGACACAGCGCACGCTTTGGCTTTCCCGAGTTTTGATAGCAACTGGCCCCTCAAGGTTAGAATGACAACATATAACGCACATCTCATATCATTTGTTGGAACAAAGTGTACTTTGTGTAATACAGACAGACTGATACAACATTAATAATATATAACTAATTTTTTGTATAATATAAATTAAGAAAATATTACTAAACAAATAAAATATAAAATAATATTATATTTATAAAATTTATATATAAAATTTATTTACGAATCGACGTGACAAATACATAGAATCATGAATATAAAAAATGTGTCACGTTATATTTATAAAGTTTATTATAAAATTAACGTGATGTCACTTATTCACTATTATATGACTCATCGATATTTATTATATTAATAATTTATATTAATCGTTTTATTCACTTTGTATCATATTACTTATTCACTATTGTTCATCATATTTATTATATTAATAATTTATATTAATCGATTTATTCACTTTATATCACGTCAATTTTATATATAGATTTTGTAAATATTATTGATTTTAAAATATTAAAATGATAAATATTGATGAATTATATCTTATTGAATGAATGGTATTACGTTAATTTTTTATATATAGATTTTATAAATATAGGATTGATAAAAAAATAATAATAATAATTTAGAAAAATTAAATATAATTATTTTTTATAATATTTTATCAATTTATATTATAAAATAAGTACGTGGCAAATGAGTTAGAGATGTATTATTATTCGTACGCGAGCGTACAAAGTCGCCTCTCTTGCTCTTTTAAAGCCTCGCCAAACTTCAAGTAACAAGAGCTACACTCATTTCCACAAAGAGAGAGAGAGAGAGCGAGAGAGAGAGAGAGAGAGGCTTCGCTAGCTAGCTATGTCTCTAGCTTATTGTGTGAAAGAGAGGAAACCATGTGTGCGTTGGGTTGAGAAGTACTTCAAAGACTGTCTTTGCAATCTAAAAGATGATTTCTCATTTAGTTTTGGCCTCATTAGTCTAGTTTGTTGGGGAGTTGCGGAGATTCCTCAAATCATCACCAACTTCCGCACAAAGTCCAGCCATGGAGTATCTCTATTATTTCTCCTCACTTGGGTTGCTGGGTTCGTTCTTTATCTTGTTTTATTTTACTTCATTTTATTTTCATGCAACACACACATACACATACCAAAGAAAAAAAAAAGTTAACTTCTACATTTTTTGGACTTCATTCATTCTCAGTACCATTAGATTATACATCCTAATTTATTAAATTGTTGGTGCAGAGATGTGTTCAATCTGGTGGGATGTGTTCTTGAACCAGCAACGGTGAGTGTAAGGCTGAAAATTAATTTACTTGACTGCCTCTGCCTCAAAGATGCGGTATTTTTTGTGGTCCAGTACAGTAGTCGTCCAGAGATATGAGTCAACAGCCTCATAGTGGACGGCTATGGTCATTCCACTATCTATTCTTTACAATAATCTAAACTCACCTAACATCAACTTGTCTTCTAATACATCAATTTCCATCAATATTTTTGTCTTATTTCTGTTTTATCTTCTGGATGCAGTTGCCAACGCAGTACTACACAGCTCTGGTAATATCGAAATTTATTGTCACCTTCACGTTCATCTTTCAATTACAAAATGAACCCTAATCATGTTTCGTATTTGCAATTGGGTTCTGTATGCTTTCAATGACCGGGCTCTAGTACTTTAATTAGTCCATATGGGGACCGGTGCGGTCCCTGGCCATCAATTGCTTTTTATCACTCTGTTTAGAGCCCAGCATAAACAAGACAATTTGGATAATTAATCAATGTTATATTGTTGTTCACGATCTTGACCTGATTAATGTACATCAAATTCCTGTAAAGATTTTGCATTGCAAGACTATTTATGTTATGATCTTAATTTATGGTCACAGCTCTACACGATTAGCACAGTGGTGTTAGTGTTGCAAGGCTTATACTATGATCATATCTACAAGAGATGGAAATCCCTACATAACAAAGCCAAACATGGGGTATCCAATACATCTTTTCCAAAGATCTACATCTACTTTACGAAATCTAACCTTATTTGGAAAATTTAAAGGAAAGATTTCTGGGTTGTTTTGCTGTGTTACAGGGTGAAGATGTGAAAGAGCCATTGAAACCTAAGTCTTCTGACACAGGGATTCCCATTCCAAGGCCAAGGAGTTCAATTAAAGCATCTTCTCGGAGGGAATATTACTACACGTATATATGAATTTTAATTAAATATAATTCTCTTCTTAAAACACTTTTCTTTTTTGGGTATGACTTTGTTCTCATTATGATCAAGTACTGTACCTGTTTTCAGGTCCGCTAGATCCTTAGCTGGGAGTGGTACTCCACCCTTTAGGACTTATCTTAGAGCAGCTCGAAGTGGCCCTTCAGCTATGGGACTTGACAGCGATTCATCATCAGACGATGAGGCCGCAGCCCCAGCTCCATCTGTTAGCCAGCCTAGGCCCATCCCAAGATCTGTGAGTCAGAGTCATAATATAATATCTTCAATTTTTTGATTTATTTCAATTTAATTTCTTACACTAGACTTGCAATGGATGGTGCACATTTTCAGGCTGGTTATGGAACATTTCTTGCTGCATCTGTCAACCTTCCTATGCAAAGCAAGGCATTGACTGATGTAATTGGCGGGCTTAATTCAAGAAGATTGATCATAACTGTAATCTAATTGAAGACTCTATTTTGATTGATGGCCTAATACTGTTGTCTTCGAATTTAATGTTATAAATTATGGTCTCTCATCAGGAAAACGGTATGGAGCACAGTGTGTTCGGACAATGGCTGGGATGGCTGATGGCTGCTATATACATGGGTGGCCGACTCCCCCAAATATGGCTTAATGTAAGTATTTACTTCTAAATTACTACTCTTTATAAAAAAATTTTATAATGATACCACATAACTTTATATAAAGAGTTATGAAGTGTCGCATTACTCTTCTGTTTATAAGTTAGTAATTATTAAACATTCTTTTCATTTCTGTGTCTTCTGTATCGCTTTAATTTATTTTCTAATAGACGTTATATTTTACCTTGACTTGCCAGATTAAAAGAGGGAGTGTGGAGGTGATGCTCTGACCATGTTCTACTCTTCACTCTCTGACTCTTTAAGTTTCTCACTAAAGCAAAACCTATTTTGATACGAATTTGTTGTAGGGCTTGAATCCTCTCATGTTCATCTTTGCACTGATGGCCAATGTCACTTACGTTTTAAGGTTGTGTTGTCTATCCATTTCAATTTTTGTTTATTTATCTATAAATGAAATTCATCATCTGGTTGAACTCTAATTAATTATCATGGATCCTTGTGTGAATGCAGCATTGTTGTGAGAACCACCGAATGGGAAAATATAAAGGCCAATATGCCATGGTTGCTGGATGCTGTAGTCTGCGTGTTGCTTGACTTATTTGTATCCTTCTCTACTCAGTTTTTTCTCCAGCAACTGCGATTAACTATTATTATCGTACTTGTTATTCAATAAACTACTCGTGCCCAAAATTAACTCAACTTACGTGGCATTATCATATCACTTATTATCATTTAATCATCCATTTAATGAATGTCATTATCATATGAAATTCGAGATAATGTTTCCGAAACGGTGTATCTTGTTGCTGTTACTCTTGTTGGTTTTGTAAAACCTTAACAAATATCAAAACAGATCTTAATGCAGTACATTTATTACAGATATTTCAGAAACAAAACTGCAAGCTATGGAGAAGACCACAATGGAGACTATGAGGAAGCAACCAAAGTGACGATGACTTAATTGCTTCTTGCATTCAACGCATGCCTTGAGCTTGTATTACCCTTGTAATTGCTAGGTTTTTGGCGAAGCTTCATCTGTGAACAACTTATTAAGCAATATATTATCTTTTTTAATTAGCTGAGATGGTGATACTCGGGTCCTCAGTTGCTTCTTAACTAAAGAGCAACTGCCAAGACCACTTTGTCAAGTAATTAAAGGGTCTTGTCATTTTGTTAAGAGTGTAGCAGAGAACTTGGCGGCTGGAATATTTCTAGTGATCCAGAGCTACTGTGCCCAGGCCAGGCGGTGATCTTTAGTATTAACAACGTGACATTGATGCCTTGATTATAAAAATAAATATGTATATATATGATCTAGCTAATTATATCTCTGTAGTTAAGCTGTTGCATATCACATTTAGATTTAGTTTTTGATTATGTATGGTTCAATTTTGTTATGCTTTATTTAATCTTCAATTGATCAAACAAAAACCATGAGTCAGACAATTTACTACATTTCGTTCAAAAAGCATGGCTACCATTGGAGTCTCCACCAAAATCCAATGGCAGTTCAATGGTACCTAATTCACATTATTGTTTTGGGTTCCAAGGCCTCATTTTGAATCCCTCTTGTTTTTGCGAGTGGGCTTTGTGGCACATACGTGGATTCTGTTCTCTTCTGTTCTAATCAAAACTTTAGCCCAGTTCAGGAATAAGATAACTTATAAATATAACAAACAAAATCTATATAGCAGGTATGCTGGCCATTGACAGTTTCATAGCTGTGTTTAGTAATATCATCAATGATTGAAGGGGAACTCTTAACAGTCCAACGAATCAATAAGCATCGTTGGCATTAGTTGTGAGGAACAGAAGTATATTCTGCTTTGTGTAACAAAATAAAATTCCAATCATATCATATCAACTCTCGCAAATGAAAGGCAACATTTGAGTTCACCTATCATTAATAATAAACCTCAAATGAGTTGGCATGGCTTCTTTATAGATTTTTTATGATAAGGATACAATTTAACGCATGATAATGTAATAATTTGTATTAAAAGCTAAGATCCGTAGTAAAGGATTGGAGTAGTGTTGGCAATGAGCATCTATCAACAGGTTCACTGTCACCTTCCCTTCTTGGCAAAGTGATAAATGTTAGTGAAAGCAACAGCCTATCTTACTTTTCCAATAGATTGGTTGAATATGTCTCTCATTGCTTTCCATTTTGCATTAAATTTCCTGGACTTCATTTACAGATGTACTCTGGGTAGATGAGGCAAGCCTTTCTTGACATGCTGTATAATTAACTGTGAGAGATAAATATGCACACAAGCCATTTTCAAGAATATTTTCCATGTTAGATCTGTCAATTATATGCGAAGAAACCAATTATAAGTTGACTGATGGGAAGTTAAGATTCTACTAAGTTGAATACTAGCTTAGATTAGTTAATTAAAGGCATCTATAATCCCAACGAGTTGACCAAATATTTGAAGAGAAGCTAGCTAGGTTGAGTTGTTGAAGATCTCCAAGGCGCCAGAGATCTCGCAGCAGCAGCGAAGTAACTTAGGTTGTCTGTACAAATTTAATTTATTCCATGGCAGCCTAAGATCACTCCTAGATTTAAGTGAATATGGAGGTGTAATACTCAACAATTAATACGATCAGCTTCATAAATGGGTGAGCACGTTACCAATAGCCATTGGAAGCTAGAGAATGACAGAAAGTATAACAATTCTTGGCTATAAAAAAATACAAATTTGATGAGTAATTAATGCACTTCGATTCCACAACTTGAAGCTCCGGTTGAGCAAATTACATTTGTTGTGGCTAAATTTAACTATTGAATCAATGGTCAAAGTTAAGTATAACAAATAAGTTAGTCATTCCCTATAAACTTTCGTTGAAACTCTCAAGATCTTATTAGTTTCAAAAACTATCATGGTTTTGCCTTTGTGTTCTTTTTCTCTTTAAAAATAGTGTTAAAACATTTCATATACGGAAGGAATTTCAAATTTGCTGATGTAGTATTATCAATTGTAGGCTTGTTAGGCATAGGTTAGTCGTAATTTGTCAAAATCCTGTAAAAGCAGAGGAATTCTCCTTTTTCCAAAAGAAGTAACAGACAGAATCTTATGTCACAGCAGTACCATAGCCTTTGAAAATCCTGAAAAGTTATTGCTTTCTTTTAATAATTTCTTATAAACCATGTTGAATATTGAATAATAAAAAGAAGAAAACGCGTTCTTCGTTTAATTTAATGCTATCATCTTGACTTTCGCCACCCTACCTGCGTCCTGCAGATTGCAGACACGATCTGGTTTTATGGAATGATGGGAATTGAGAAGTCAAAAACTGAGAACCCTTCTCGAACCTTTAGTTACATTTTACCGTCTATTTTTTTATTTTTTTATGAGAAGTCAATTGGTTTGGCTGTTCTGGAAATACTCAGGCAGCTTCCTCTGTTATATTCAAAGTTGCCAATACGTAATGATTTGTAGAATAAGTGAGAATACACGTGAATTGTATGTGAGTTAGTGCAAGTGGGATTTGAGCATCATAATATCATAAAAAAAAGAGTTGATTTTAAAGATTAGTTATAATATCATTCAAAAATTTAGTTTTATATTTATATCATTTTAGTATTTAAGATTTGAGTATTAGAATCATTTAGTTACAGTTTACTAATTTTGTTTGCTTTTTTTTTTTCAAATGAATAAAGACATTTTTATCATCTAGACCTAAATATTTAATAAATATGAAGTAAATTAATTTTATTTTCATCACAAATAATTGTTCAATTGTCATCGAGTTTCTTATGCTATATTCAAAGATGCCAATACATAATGATTTGTAGAATAAGTGAGAATACACGTGAATTGTATGTGGGTTAGTGCAAATGGGATATGGTTAGTTTAGGTTTAATCTCGCTAAAAAAAATATTGATTTTAAAGGTTAGTCATAATATCATTAAAAAATGTAGTTTTATATTTGTATCATTTTAGTATTTAAGATTTGAGTATTTGAATCATTTAGGTCCAGTTTACTAATTTTGTTTGCTTTTTTTTTTTCAAATGAATGAAGACATTTTTATCAACTGGACCTAAATATTTATTAAGTATGAGGTAAATTAATTTTATTTTCATCATAAATAATTATTCAATTATAATTTAGTTTTCTCTATTATATTCAAAGGTGCCAATGCATAATGATTTATAGAATAAGTGAGAATACACATGAATTGTATGTGGGTTAGTGCAAGTGGGATTTGAGTATCATAATATCATTTAAAAAAAGTTGATTTTAAGGGTTGGTCATATCATTTAAAATGTAGTTCTATATTTGCATCATTTTAGTACTTAAGATTTGAGCACTTAAACATTTAGGTCTAGTTTACTAATTTTGTTTACTTTTTTTCAAATGAATGACATTTTTATCAATTGGACCTAAATATTCAATAAATATGAGGTAACATTTATTTTATTTTCATCATAAATAATTATTCAATTATAATTTAATTTCTTAATTATGCTATTTCAAAGTTGCCAATATGCAATGATATGTGAAATAAGTGAGAATCCACGTGAATTGCATGTGAGTTAATGCAAGTGGGATTCGACTAGATTAGGTTTAATCTCATTATAAAAAAGGGTTGATTTTAAGGGTTTGTCATAAATTCATAATATCATTTGAAAATATAGTTTTATATTAGTATTATTTTCGTACTTTAAGATTTGAGTATTTAGATCATTTAGGTCTATTTAACTAATTTGTTTGCTTTTTCACAAACGAATAAAGATATTTTTATCAACTGAACCTAAATATTTAACAATTATAGAATAATATTGATTTAATTTTCATCATAATAATTATTCAATTATAATTTAGTTTATAAAAAGACAAACAAATTTAATCAACTGAGCTAAATAATATAAATATAAATCTTAAAATTTAAAATAATACAAATATAAAACTATATTTTTAAATTATATTAATTTTAATATACCGTATGATATTATCCCATTACTAAACGGTGGCCCTTGCCCTCGCTGCTGACAACCAGAAGAAGCCAAGAGTCCTGCACAGCAAACTCCAAGAAATGATTGTTATGGGGCCGCTCATGTTTCGTTACATAACCACGCAATTGGGATCTGGGAAGGAAAACACGTACACGAAAGCTCCACGTAGGTGGTATATATTGGGGATTTGAACAGAAAAACTTGTTGCAAGTCGCAGCAGAGAATTGAATAAACTTCCAACCTTGTAAGCAGTCCCAGTCCGATTGCCCAACCTCACTTATCACATTGGTGGCTTTATTCAATTATTTTTACTGTAGAAATTAAGAATGTTCATAATTTGGTCAACCCCTCAAAGTTAATTAGTTCAGCGCTTTAGCTTTGCATTGGCCTGGCCGGACAAGGACAATCGACAAGTGTGCTGGAAAAAAAGAAAAAGGCAAATTAACAAATTTAAAGGGGTAATCAGTTTAGCACTTGAGAACAACTATTGGTAACAGGGCATCCAATCCAAATTACGACAAAGAAATAGAGAATGATGGCGCAAAGATTTGCGGAAAAGATGTTTAGTACTATATTATTTTTCAATTCAAATCAAATGCAAAATTCTGGAAGGCCTTAAGCTAGCCATTCATATATTGATCTGCTCGGCTTTTTCATCTCACAAATTATATTAACAAAAAAAAACTCAGATCCATATAGACTGAAATTGCAAAGGAAGATTGAGTAAACCATTTAATATATCTTGGTTTCTTGTTTTGTAGCCGTAACTGTGATTCACATGTCTCAGGTACAAAGTAAAAATTAAAAAAAGAAAAAGAAAAAGGCACTGTAATGTACATAGAGGGACAGAGATCTTCTACGTCTCTACTCTTAGATCTCTGCTCTCTTCTCGGATTATATATCCTGAATACCTTGAAAATCTTCAAAAAAGGAAAAGCATTTATTATCATACACAGTTATACGTTACCCAATCCGAATTCTAAGACTCGAGCGAGAAGGGCGTTTGCAATAGATCGTAAGGCGCCCATAAAGCGTCCAAAGGGCATGGCCGGTTGGCGTCAAGCCTCACCCAGGGCTTGCCTTTCCCACTCCAATGCAAAAGACTCACTGGACCCGGATGCAAATCTCTACACAAACCTCTATAATTGTCTCCTCCGAGACCGTGTTGATTCCATCTATGATCAACTGGCGCTATATTTCCGGCAAAGACTAATAAAAATGGAGGCAACGAACCCAACTCGTAGATCCGCATTCTCTTCTGTAGCTCCATCCATTCTGTTATTATTCTTGTATAGTCTCCGTCTCGCCATCTCTGCAAATCGAGGACCATAACTCCGGTGTTGAAGTAACAAGCATTTCGTCCAGCGAAGGTCAAAGACAATGTGGGATTCGACCAAAAGGTCGGAGTGAAGTAGGACGTGAAGTTGGCGTTGCAGTATTCGGGTGCAGCCAACACTGCATGGTCACCAAGCGGGGTGGCGGCAAGTTTGGCAATATCGTCAACGAGGATCAAATCGGAGTCCAAGTAGACAACTTTCTTGACGCATGGAGGGAGGAGATCGGCCAAGTAGTTGCGGGCGTAGTTTAATGGGCAGTCGAGAGCTGAGCGGATTGATGTTGAGATGAGGCCTGAGACGGCTGTGCCGTCAAAGTGGTAGATTTGGAATTGGAGGTAAGGAAATGAATGAGAGATTGTGTCATGAAGGTGCTCAATGTTGTTGGAGGAGGAGATGAAGTGAAAGAGAATGTTTTGAGGGCAGGAGGAGTGTTGGAGGACGGAGAGTATAGCAGCCATGGAGCCACGGAGGTAAACGGCGTCTAAAGTCATAGTTACATGAACAGCTTGAGATGAGCACATGAGATTATGATGATGATCATCATCATCATGGTCAATGGAGGGGCAATCTGGGGAGTTGTAGAATTGTGGGGCTTCTTTGAATTTGTGAGTGCTGGTGGCATTGGTGGCGGGAAGGAGGAGGAGCTGGAGGAGGAGGAGAAGGAGGATGAATTGGCGGTGATGTGTTGGCGTAGTTGGTGCACTTGATTTGGCGTTGGACATTGTTTGTAAATGTGAAATGAAAAGAGTTAGCTGGAAGAGTGAAAGGGAGATGTTCGGTTTTTAACCTTTAAAGAGAGAGAACTGAAGACATATCTACATTTGTTTCTACTTGGCTTTGAACTCACGTTGATTCAAAACAGAGCAGCTAGCAACTAGCAAGCCAAGTCAAGGCTTTTAAAACCTAGCCAACTTCACATTGTTTATTATTTCTTCTCTAAATAACTATTAAAAATATAGTAAGTGACTATAATATTAATTCAACCAAATAATTCAAAAACTTGGATATATATATATATATATATAATATGACAAGTGGTAGCGACTAGTAGTTTAATTCAATTTAAGGTAGAAAAATAAATGAGCAGCTTTTTTCTATCAACACACAAAAAGGTTAATGGACCATTGCCAAATCATTTACAATTAATTTGAAGAGAATAGCCGAGAAAAAGGGTAGCATTGAATATGCCTTTATCATATTTGGCCCCTTAAGTTTAAAGAACTTCCAAGTGAGTGCCTGCGCCGCAAGAGAAGATGAAGATCCAACATTGGTTAATTAGTCAGCTTCAGTTAGCATAGTAATTAGCAAAATTGCTAGCGAAACCGTATTTGAGATAGATAAATTTCCTATCCAGTCTTGTGTAAGATGTGTATAAGTATAAATCAATGCACCTGGATGCTGCCTCCTTCTCTTTCGTTGAGCCATCCATTTCCATGAAAGCTCTAAGGTAGCACCTTACCTTCAATACAAAGATTTACAGACTTCAAGTGACAGCTTAATTTTAATTATTTCTGTTGCAGTGAAAGGTGTTTGGAAAAATGCAAGAAAAGGATCGGTGAATTGAAAGGCCACCAACCGGAAGAATCCAAGCACCGATGATTCCCCTTTTCAATCCTCACTTAATTTCCTATACTTCTTCTAGGAAATTTTCATTTATTTTTTATATGTGCAATTATTAAGTTGATATATTTCTTATATTGACTTAATAATTATATGATCATCAAATATTAATGGTTTTAAAACTTTCTTATGAAGTGATGCCTTTATAAGACCATAAACTCTCTGATTTGTCATCCCATGCACTATATATATATATATATATATATATATATATATATATAGTAATTAGCTAATTAAGTAACTATAATAACTTTAATTCTAAGCTTTAACGCTACTTAACGTGAAAAGTTATATTTATAATTTATTTAAAATTAAATTTTTTTATAATCTGAATTGATAAAAATTTATCGAAGAAGGTAAAAAAAAATGATGATAATTATATCTTTAATAATAAGATTTTTTTAACTTAAATTATAAAAAAATTAATTATAAATAGATTATAAATATTGTATTATTTTCGTCTCTTATATACGTTCGATTGACGGAAAGTACTTCTACAATCTTCATAGAGAGGCTTATGAATGACTAAGTTTAACGTTTTGCTATCGTACAGCAACTGTACTGTAGCTAAAAAAATTATAAATATATTATAAAAGTCATAAATAAATTAATAAAAATTATATATAAAAAAATCATAAAAAATATATATATATAAATTATAAATAAAATTTTTTTAATTAGTACATATATTTATATTTTTTATTTATTACAGTATAGTTACTGTATAGCAAAACTCCTGAGTTTAATAGGCTTCCCACGAACTGAATCGTTATGGTCACAATCAATATCTAGTTTATCTAGTTAATTAATGAAGGTTTGAACTACGATATTTTAAAAACGATGCCGTTGCGTAAATTAGTAGAAACTCAATTAAAGAGGAGTCCCATCAGTGTCAATGCATGTCCCATGACGGGGGCACTGGGGCAATTATGAGTCCCGATTTCACGTTTCAAATATCAGCCACATCACCTGATTGTACGGCTTGGTCTCCCAATCACTTGATTAACGGGGCAGGAATAGGGAGAGAGAAGCATGCCACGTAAGTGGTGAGATATTGTTGAATGTTTAATGGCATGGGACGATTTCTATTGAATGATAATTATGGCCCTTTTTTCTCCCATGTGAACTATTTGCCACTTTAAATCATGGCCAAGCTGCTGCTTAACAAGTTATATGGTAACTTTCTGCCTGCATTAGAAAGTGAAATGGAACAGAAAAAGTTTGGTGATGATTTTGATGCCTTGCTACGAGAAGCATCCATCTTGTTAATTTTTACGAAAGATGATCCTCTATCACTCAAAGTAGGGTAACAAGTAAAGGGTAATGAGAGGTCTTTGTCGATTCTTATAATTATAATTGGCATCTCAAAAGATGGTTCTAACGATGCAGTTTCAAAGGATCAAATATATAAAACAAACCCACTTCTTCCCATTCGTAATTGTTTTATAATTCAGTCTTTGAATACAATATAGACGACTAAGACAAAGAGAAGAGCAACATGGTGTGATTATGAAGTCAACTATAATTAACATATGATAGAATTTGATTTTTTATTCTAATTAACATATATAGTAGAGTTCATTTAATGGATTAAAACCGAGCTCAATCGAGATCATTGAATGACATGTGCCTCACATGGACTTCCACAAAAGTTCGAATAATACTTCCTGTATTATTATTAGGGTTCAATTGAAGCAGTTTTATATGAACATAACCATGTGCTACACATGGCCAAACTCTCAATTATGAAACCCGTCGATCACTTCATCCTTCTTCGCCTTCTATTTTGTTTCTTTTATCTTCATGCAATCCTATGGAAAGCCGCTCATGCACCTGATTTCAAATTACCATCAATTACCAATCTTTGTTTCCGGGTCGCCTTTTGATTGTAGACAAAAAGTTTGACCAAAAAATATATATATTTTGCATATGTTTTTTTCACATTTACTGTGGATATAAAACAATTAACAAGCTAATTTCACAATCTCGAATGTCACCGACACCGGGGTGGGGGGGAAAAGTCAGCTGAAACAGGCAAGCACAGTGGCTGAAATTTGTCTGTTTCCGAGGAAATACAGAAGTACACGCGTAAGAAGATCAGCCAAGAGCATTTATTAACGTGAGAATTCAAAAAATATTCCTATATGAGCAGCCTATTGTTTAGGAATGTAACTTGCTCCTGGGCCTCATCTGCTCAATTTGAACAAGAAATGGTGGCTTGTTGACTGCAACTACTTCCAATTAATATTCCATTAATACCCAGTTGGTCCATCTTTGAATATTGCTCACATAAAGAACCGATTGCAGGCTGTGGCACTGACAGTACTGACTAGTGAATTGAAGTTAGCAGGGCCAAGAAGCAATATTGGCAAAGCAACCAGAGTAATTTTATCATCCAAAGATTTTTAACTTTCTAATCTTATTTTCAAACCTGTTGCCTCTTAGCAAATAGGTTGACTCTGGATGTTACTGGTTATGAATTCTATTGCCTTGACATGTATATGTTTTATTAGTTCTAGGCCGTAGTGACATTTTCTTGTTTCTGTTTTCTTTTGTTTCAATCAAACTTTATTTTGTATGCTTATAAATTAGTAATACTTTGCCTTGTTTTTGTTTTATTCTGGCTTTGGAGTTACTATCAAGTTAAATAAACTATAGGTAATAAATGAATAGTCGTTAACAGACTAACAGATAGATCATAGATGTTCGAAGACAAAATCTGTAAATTGAAGGGAGTAAATACTGTCAAATAAAGTAATCACAATTAATGATGTATTCAAGCCCCAGTTGCATAGGTTAATTTAAAACTTGAGGGAGTTGACAAAGACAACCAGGCTTCTGCTGTTATCTCTTATGTGGAATATTGGTAATAAGAAATTAGGCACAGCTGTAAAACGTGTTAGTTAAAAATTTTTATATAAGCAGAGTATTAACTGACAAGAATAAGCAAATGATCTGAAGTTGATTCCTTCATGCATTCTTTTTATGTAAAGACAATGCAGTCTCTATCTTTATGCTCTTTATCGCTGCCAATTAAAAGTCAGATTTGGGCACATGAGTAACTGGATATGTTACATTTTTACTTAACTGATCAGAGCTACTGCACCAAACTAAGGTTTCACCGAACATAGAAGTTTCTACTATCGAATATGACTTCTCAGATATGATGGGCAAAAGCATCACGCCAGAGAAAAAAAGCAACACAACAAGCAGATGGTGAATGCAATAGCAGTACAGATTTCTGAAGTAAAAAATTTGTTTCAAAGTAATGTATGTGATTGAACCAAGTATGCATTGAGTAATAAATTAGCCACCGAGTTTTCCAGGCCCGTCAGTGTCTGGTTGTTGGAATTGCTTTTCAGATTAATTACCAGGGAAGCAAACTATCAAATTATGCATCACATCAACAGCAATTTTGTCAGAAAATTGGACTTCTGGACGAGTGTTACAGGAAATTAGACATGTAGTGCAAGTAATTTCTTGTTGAAGAATTATTGTTCTTGGCACCTCTATCGGATTCCATGTAAAGAAGATAAAACCAAATAGAGAAATTTAATTCTGATGTCAGTCTCACACAACCGACATCTCCAAACCTCCCTGTCCACGGCACTGTTGGTAGGCCTTTTCGAAGGAAAATGAATGCACAAGATTTTATCATGAAATGACACAGAAGATATCCACACAATTTAATTATTGAAGCAACTGCAAGCAGCAGAACTCATGAAACTTCGGTCTTCATTACATCAATCAACATCAGTTAGTGTCACCAATAAGTGAATAACTGCCGCTTCTATCCTACAGGAAAGGTTAAGCAATAAACAAAGAAAGTTGTCGACATCGTTACACACAACATTTGGTATTACCAATCCTCATTTTATCTAAACCAAATGAACATAGCATAAAATGAATTTCATAAAATATGCACTAAAGCTAACGAAATGTCACTGAAAATGCAAATACTGCAAGCTACAAAAGAAAATACAGAATATTGTTTTATATGTTTAATCATATTCATCCTAGATGTGCATTTGGTTTCACTTGGTCCCTTTTAAGAAAACAAGAAAAGGAGTAACAAAACAGAACATACTCAAAGGACCAAAATGAAGGAAAGAATCGCCAACTGAAAAGCACTTACAACTAATAAGGCTTTTCCTTCTACATTGAAAAAACATTTGCAACATGTGGCAAGCTAACAGATTGGAGACCAAGCAAAAAATTAATTGCAGTTTAAAGAATACTCAAGGATGATTACCGACTATTATCTTGACACCTGTGAAAGATATCAATCCAATAAAACTCCTCTAAACCAATAACTGTGCTAGACGAAACCTCTTGATTATCGATTACTTTGGATTTGGATTTGAGTTCTTAACAATTTTTTTGGGCATCCAACACCTAACCCAGATGTTCAAATACTCTGTATCTTCGCTAGGATTCTTAGGTCTTTGACTAGTTAAACTTACGACAGACCAGGAGTTGCAAACTTATCAACAACAACCTCGTAGCTAGGAATTGCAGTCTAACCAAAGCTCTAGGTTTAGGCTACACACGTCAAATTAGCCTTAAACAATTGAATGAATTTTATATCATAATGTATTATATTATCTACCATATTACTACAGTGATCGTGCATCTACTATATTTTTGTAGTAATTATATCCCTATCATATTTATGCATGTTATACATTTAAGTTTTATAATATATCCAAATTATTTAAATATATACTTAATTCTAATTGTGTAGGGTCCATTGGACACCTCTAGTTTAGGGTGAAAAAGAAAATGACACTACAGCTCATAAATTAAATATTGCAGTAGTTAATCGCTTCCATTATCTCTAATGTCTTCTGACCACAAAACGCAATCTGTCATCAAGGTGATAGGCAACCGAATTATCATACCAGGGCTCACCGGACCCTTCTTCATCTAAAGCAACTACTGGACCCTTCCTCCTTTAATGCAACTAAAGATCATAAGTCAGCTGCCAGCAACTTAACAATTATTCCATGCATCATCTCTAGTGTCTTCCACCCAAGGGATAGGCAACCAAAGTACCATATCAGGGCTCACTGGACCCTGCTTCTGCTTCATCTAAAGCAACTAAAGACACAAGTCAAGCACCTTAATGAATATTCTCCATCTCATAGCCCTGCCACTTATCCAAAACCACAAATTATGAAAATAACATAACTTTATAAAACAGGAAGCTCAGAAAGAGAAGTCCACATCGTTTTTTTCTTTCTCCCAAGCCGATCAAAAGAATTCCAGGAGAATAAAATCATTCTTTTTTCTGTTTTTTTATTTAAACTCTCTTCTCATCCTTCACAAATCGGTACAGGATTTCACATCCAGCTATTACAATAGCAATTTGCACATCTCTTATCATCCTTAACCTGATGAATCTTTTAAATAATTAAAAAAATAGATACAACATATTGAGGGTTTTTAACAAAAATTAATACTGCAAAATTGTAAACATATATCTTCCTGAGGCGACATCAAAGAAAACTTCTTTTAGAAAAGGCTTCCAAGACAAAAAACATGCAAGCACAGAGTTTTTGTTTGCTAAGCATGTACAATAAAAATTTGAGATTCCTGCTGCCAATGACACAGAAATGATCAAGTCTCATTTAACTAACTTTCTCTCAAGCTCAAAAGTTAGTCAGCAAAAGGCTAGCATATTTACAGAGAGAAACCATAATATTTCAAAATAACAATCATAAGTTTCTATTGAAACCACAAATCTATTTACCAACAAAGTAAAGCAAGCATCACAAAGGCGCCAATGAACAAAAGAAGATTCTTCAAAACATAGTCAGCCTGCTGCCCTCGACTCGCTTGGGGCAACCCATGTTCACGGCCACCATGAAATGTATTAAAGCCATAGGGAAAACCAGAAGCTGCTCCATATACCGTAGGATCCGGGAACCCTTGGAAATGAATATTAAACAACGATGGGAACAACCCACTAACACCCATGGTAAAGTTACCAATCCTTGCAGTAGCCATTGGAACAAATCCTCCCATTAATCCAAACCCATAATTGATAAAGTTATTAGCTTCTGGGGAAGGAGCTGTTTCAGGTCTTTGCCCAGCAGGCCGACTAGGAATATCAATGCCCGGATACGATTTTGATCGTGGATCAGTCTGTGTTTTGCCCCTACCATAAAGAGGAACCAATTTTTCCTCTTGTATGATAGCCTTGCAAACGGGGCATTCTTGGTAATGCGAATGATGATGCAGCCATCTGTATAGGCAAGGCCAACAGAAGAGATGACCACAAAGGGTAACAATAGGGTCTGAAGCTAATTCAAAGCAGATATTGCACTCATAATCACCAGCATCATTGGCACTATTGGCTGCGCAAGACTGATTTTGCGCAGGCATGCTTTTTGATTGTGATTCCCCAAAACCACTGGCCATCTCTTCACCCTATAAACCGAAATCGCAACTTCCTACAATCGCGCATTCATATAGTTTAACTAAAACAAAAACAAACTCTAGAAAAATCACAAAATGAAAAATTCTTCAAAAAGATCAGGTCATCCTAAACATTAACAAGTTCTATCTCTTGCGAAATCAAATCAAATCAAATCACCCAATCTACTAAACCTAAAATCTACACAACAATTTCCTAAGCCTTCAAATAATAACATAGAAATCTTAATCATTCAATAAAAATAAATGAAAAAATAAATAAAGAACATAAAATTTATTTAATATCGAAACGAAAACTGACCTGCTGAAGGAGTGAAGCGGAAACAAGTGCTGAGCCTAACGAAGGAGACAGAGAAAACACGAAAAATATAAATAAATAACAAAATAAAAAAATTAAAGTGTCGATGGAAGAAGATTCGAGGGCGTTCGGGTATTGCATTGAAATATTAGTCTATTCCAACCTGAATTCAGTCCATCATGGCCCACCTGATTTGCTTATTTGTCGCTTTCGAATTTGATCTCATCTCATCACATCATGCTCTTGCTTTGATTATACGCTTCTGATTGCTGCTGGACTTCATAAGTTGCTCCCAACCGTTGGATCTATGATCCTTTTTTTATAATAATTTAAAAAAAAAGAATCTCAGCGGCTGATGGGCTAACATGATAAATATCAACTGGGCCTTTTAGACAGCGGACTGCTTTGTTCAGATAAAAGCGGAGGCCCAGGAGCAACAATTGGACCTAGTTTCGTCCAAGTACGACCATTGGATTGTCAATTGTCCATGAGCTGACCGAGGGCCATCAAAGCTTGGGTTGGATCGTCAAGTTCTAGCTCTTTCAATCGTTTTCTCCGCTTATCCTGGGTTTCTATTAACATTAGTTTGCAAGTAGCGCTATTTTTATAAACTCTGTATATAAATTTATGTATACAAAATAACATGATATCACTCATATATTTGAACATCATCACTCGACCCCTACCATCTATTGATAGCTTTAGACAAATTTTCTTTGAAGTGGATACCTGAATGCCAAATGCGACACGTAATATATATCTTTCGAAGCATATTATGATTTTTTCATCGTCTGAAAGGTTAATTTATTACATCTCATTAAATGAATTGATTTTATATAGCCACTACTCCAATTGCTTTACGACACATCAGTTAATTTGTGAGAGTTTATATATAAAATTTGTACAATTAGTATTATTCTTAGTTTATTCACATGTGATTGCACGAGAGAAAGCTAAAACCATTTTTGCTACCAATTTCGAATTCTTTACACACAAATAGAATTTCTAAAATTATGTTTTAGAAACTCTACTTTTAAATGAAAGACGGAAATTGGTAATTTAATTTATTGAAAAAACATAATGAAATGCAATTATAGTTATAAGTTTGCATTCTTGCCGACAGTCAAGTTTGAACCCTTTAGAACAATGTATAGAGCTATGACCAAATAGTAATTACATATGAGAATAATTGTTTAAACTATTTAATCGTGAATTAAAGTGGTGGCCTGACTTGTAGTTGTTGACTCAAAAGTAATAGGTAGTTGTTATATTGTCAAAATCAAGACTAATAAGAATCCATTATTCAGGTGCTTTGCTTTCATCATCGAAATCCAATTACCTTCTCATGGCTCTCACATCCCTCTTGTTTTTATGTTCCAATTTTCAGAAATGAACGCTATTCTGGACTAATGAGATGATAATGAATATGGAAGACTAAAGGCCACGTTTCACAATATTTTTTAATTTTAGTGGGCTGTTACGAACTTACGACACACATCTCTATTTTCTCCAGCCTCAACTTGAATGAAATAAAAACAAGAGTAATGCTACTCATACAAACTACTTATACAAACTCATCCATACAAACTGACGTGGCATGATATGATTTGATAAATAAATGTAGTGATTTGATAAATATATATTAATGATAAATGATATTAATTAACATGAATGATGTGGCGATCATATAGGGATGCCACGTCAGTTTGTATGAGTGAGTTTGTATAAGTAGTTTGTATGAGTAGCATTACTCTAAAAACAAACCTCTGAAGAAGCAGTTCTTATGGAGATTCTCACCCCATCATCGATCTTATTCTACCAAAACTTTGTTGGTTGACTTTCACTTGCAACTTAGTTGAAATAATATTGCTAAGTATACATTTTAATTAGTGGTATCTCAGAATTTTTGTCTTAAATTATCCTAAACGATAAATTATGAGTTTATACAATTAAATTATAATAAGATATTAACGTATACCATACAAAATGATACATATTCATAATAAAAATTCCAGAATTTTACTTAGAATGTGTGATAATTGTTGTATTTATTCTACATTTAGTAGATTACCATAAATCATTTTCTATCTGGATTATTTAGGTTAATGTCAAACATTAGAGAGCATGTTATAGACTCATTGGTTCGTGATCATAATTTGATATTGAGTCATTTTGATTGTGCCAAAATCTGGAGTAGTATAATTAGGGTCAAGTGTAATCTGGTGCGAGTTATTATGGACTTATTATTGAAAGATCATTTCTATAAACAACCATCACATGGGCAATCCCCATCCCACCCATATATACATGTGAAGTGGCTCCATTTCCGTTTCACTTTTAACACAAAAGGGCACACGTAGTAAACTTGCATTTGGCTTTTCTTTCCTTGGAAGATCTGTAACCTACTTCCAATCCACTTCAAGCAAGCTTGCACTACTTCTAAAGCAAAACAACAACAATATTTTACACAGCAGGTTCATTATCTTCAAGTCATTATTTGAATCGTTTGCTTGGCATATTAAAACTTGATATGAGTTGATCATTGGGAATGGACTATTTTTGGAGACCAACAAATTGGTCGTTAGAGGATCTATATCTTCGTTTATTAAAAGTATATTAATCGCAATTATATGGAAAAAAAAATGCAATCTCAGTAATTGAGTCTTGTGACTAGAGGTAAGATAAGAAACCTTAATGGACTATCAGATAACTAGAATTGGAAAATTTTTAATTTGTTGATAAATTGTTGGTCAATGATACATGGCTCGACACATAAATAGAAAGCAAAAATTAAGCTACCATATACCTAGCATTGGAAAATTTTAATTTTGTTGGTAAGAACTAACACGAGAAAACCGAGTTTTAAGACCCACCAGTTTGAAAGCCAACGCAAATGAAACACGCACCAATTTGAGGCGAAAGCAGAAGATAGAATTATCAAATAAATAAAAGAAACATTCACAAGTGAAAAATGTTCTTAACATGCATGCAAACCAACATTAGTCTTAATTATAACATTAATTAATTACATACTATCTATCATATCAATATCATGGAACGCAATCAAATTATTAATGTTGGCAATTGATCAATCATCAGATAAGCATACCTCTATTTTTTTTTTTTTTTTTAAAGCCAAGGAGAAAATCATTGAGATTCTCAAGCTAGAAACAAATTGAAGTTCAGATTTTCTATGTATGTGAATGTTTTTATCATTTATTTATTTATATATGTTACGTTTTAAGTGTCTTTCACATCTTCCTAATTGCGTATACCATTAACATGATTTTGATCTTGATAGCTAAAGCACAAGAGCACAGAATCCTCTGTATATAATTTTATGTCAACGTACGAAAAGAATTTCAAATTAATTAAGTACTCTCTTTCATCTAAATTTGCGGGACGATGTTCCTCACTTATCAAATTAATATTTTTTTGGGGGGATATCCGATAGCAACCTCCACCCATATTTTGGTGTATTTCAACTAAGGTAGCTTGACCATGATGTTGAATCATAGATGCTGCTGACCCGCATATCAAGCCAAGAAAATATTGCACAATGCACATACTCTGTATATTCAATATTATTCAAGTGGACAATCAATTAGTTGCGGAGCAATGTTACATTCACAACTAAATCCTATAATCAACCTCTTACAATCTGAGTTGGTAAAAATTCACTGAAAAAAATAAAAATGAACCAGAAAAGTTATATTTCTAATATAATTTTTTTAACTCATGTTGTAAAGAGAGTTGCTTGTAATTGGGTTATACATGTAGTTTTCCAAAAAAAAAAAGGGTTATACATGTAGTATTATTCTTAATTAAGTTAATTGTTGTCGCATCTAAAGGACTCTTTATAGGATGGATTTATTAGGAAATTAAGTTTACATATGTAAGTTTTTGCACCTTGTACAAATCAAATAGAAGATGTTTAGATTCATTTGCAACTCCATTCACAGCAACTCTTAAAATTTTAATTACCACTAGGTCAACAGTTTTAATTTCATCAAACCAATTTGCGATCCATATAAGATACAAAGTTCATATAACTTAGCTTGAATGTCCACTAATTGATCCTCCTGAAACCATACAGCATAATAAAATCACAAATAAAATGGATACTCTATAAAATAGATTACCCTTTTAGATGTAGGTTGTACCAATAATTGTTGCATATTAAACATACAAAGTATTAGAAGGCATAAAGTATTAATCTTAAGCTCACATCTACAAGCTTAAGTTTTTGGAAAAGTGCAAACTTAAGATGGTATCAGAGCCATAATAACCTAACGGTCGTATGTTCAAATCTCCTCCATGTTATTTAAAAATTAATTAAAAAATGTTATTGTTTGGTCCACTGGTAAGATCCAGTGAGGCATGTGAGGCTTGATTTGATCTACGTAACAAATGCACGGGACCCTTGCATGTGAGTGGATGTATTAGAGAGTTTAGGGTATGTTTGGTACGTGACATTGTATAGTATAGTATAGTATTGTATTATATAGCATTGCATTGTATAGTACTAAAAATAATATTATGTCAAAATTACATAGTGTTTAGTATACTAATGTATTGTATTAATTTATACAAAAAAGTAAGAATTTTTTTTTCAAAAAAGCTATGTAAAGTATAAATATATTTTTAGTTTATTTATAAAATTAGTTATTTATTAATTTATTGAACAGTTGTTAATTGTTGAAAAAATTACTTGGAGTCCAATGCCCCCACTGGACCTATTAGACAATTTGAGTTTATGGTAGCATATTAGGTGCCAATTAGTCTAACGGAGGCAGTGGATCTTTGGTGTCACCTAGTGAGGGCGGTGACTCCCTTCATTCCTTCTTTATTTTTAGAAAATAAATTTTAAAATAATTTTTATTTTATAATTTATCTATTAAATATATCTTTAATTATTTAAAAATTTTAAAAATCAGATGGTATTATTGGATATATATAATTTTATAAGGATAATTTTGATATTTTTTTGTTAGTGCTATACAATATAATGCTAATGTCATATATTAGCTCTACATAATTTAATATAATATTGATGCATCTAAGGGTTGTACTTTGTTAATTAATACTATGTTAAATTATTACCAAACACATGTATTATACTATTTAATACAATGTAGTAAAATAGTACTACACAGTATCGTACATCAAATATGCCCTTAAAGTATTAATATTAAGTACATATCTACAAGCTTAAATGTTAAAAAAAAAAAAATTGACAAATTTAACACAAATGTCGTAAAGAGAAACTAACATCTTGTTTGAATCGTGAAGTCTCATGAGATAGTGATAAGCATTCTATTCTCTCGCGATGGCCAAAGCAAACTACAGTAGAATTACAATAGATTTAAAATTATTAGCTTTATTTAACGTGGGATCTACATGAGTCGTCACATCAAATCATGGAGGCAAAATAATGAATGATAGGAAAATTTATGAGTACGAAAGCTAGGATGAACGTAATCGATAATAACAACACAAACCTTGGCAAGTCTTCAACCTCTTTTACTGTTTTCTTTTATTATTATTATTATTTTTAACATATACGCAACGATGTATCCATGTTATTTTATGCATGGCATAACAATTACAATGATAATAATAGGAATTGGTCGCTCCAAAAATAGCTATTAAAAAGAGGGCGGTTAAGTTTGTGTAACAAATAATTATGTTTTATTAATTAATTTATATGTTAACAATTAATATTATGGTATGACTTAAGCAACATATTAGTAATTAATAATTAAATGTTGTGGATGACTTGAACCACAAAACTATCAATTTTATCAGTGAGAACAGGAGAAGAGGATATGCACACCCAAATTAATTTATGTAATAGAGTGATGTAACAGCAATTCAACGACAGAATAAATTAACAATTTGTCACCGACGTCCCGTAAACTATGTCCATTTTAAATCAATCAAAGAATATTTATTTAATTTCTTTACTTTTTAAGTTTTCTTCTGTGGTTTGTAATTGCTTGTCGACAGTCGATAATGCTTTCAATTTATAGTTAATTGATCATAGCCTGAGTTTGAATTTTGAATACGAATGCAAATGGTCGCATCAGGGTCACTTGTTCTCTTAATAATTGGCTATTGTGAATTCCAAAAGAGTATATTCGCCTTGAACATTTAGAAAAACGAATTTATTTAGTTGATTTAAATTAACAATTTCAGTGCGATTACATCAATTACTTAATTAGGAATATTAATTATCCCTTGGTGGCATTGGACGTACCGTTAATACCAAAATCTTTGTTTGTCCATGGAATAAAGTTATGCATATAACTAATTTATGAGATTGATTACGGTACAACAGACGTATCGATATATTAAAAATAATTATATAAATATTATAAATAAGTGTATGAAAATTATATATACTTATTTATAATTTTTATATGTTTATTTATAATTTTTAAAAATAATATATCAGTACATCGGATATACCGTAGCAAATCCCTTAATTTTTATAAATAATTTTATATAATATTATGTTAAGATATATATTGTGGCATAAGTTTTAATGAATTAATTATAAGATTCAACATTAATTTGGTAATGGAATGTTCTCATTTCTTGCCCATGCTTGTCCTCCACACCGACCATTCCTCTCCTAACCCTTTCACCCAACTTCTGTAAAGCAGTCCCTTCACATTTCTTACATAATTAAGTGAATAAAAATGAAGAATTTAAAATGTGTTGAGTGTATCTCATATTTAAAAAATAAATAAATTAGTGTATAATAAATGTAGTTTTATTGTTAAATGTTAATAAATCATTTGATATTAATTTGATATCTTACCCTTCAAACCTTCTTTATTAAAATAAATCTTAAAAACATGTATGAGATGATATATTGTCAACATAAATCCACATTGTAATACTAGGAAATAATAAGTGTTTTTATTTCTTGATTTGGTGTAAAAAAAAAGAAATTAAGTTTATACAACCTATCACTTTTATTCAAAATATTACAAAAGTAATATAGAAATGAATTTGAATTATATACTCACTTAATTTTGTCTTACATTTTGAGGATTCGATGACAAGTGAATTTTCATCGCATGAGTGGTAATACACATTTCAAAATTTATCCCAAAATCATATATCCCAAAATAATATGGTATGAATTTAGAGTTATCACGTTGCTTATTACATCATCATACCATCCACTTAGCAAATATTAATTAAATATGTACAAAATTTGGTATAGATTTTGTAATAACGCTACACTTATAAAGTCTCTATACAAAGTTTGCCTATAAATTTGATATAATATAAAGTGAATGAAAAAAATTAATATGAGTTGTTAGTGTTATAAATGTTGTTGAGTTATGTACCATTGAATGAATAATGTCACATTAATTTTATATACAGACTTTATAAGCGTAGTATTACTTTAAATTTTGGAAATAATATAATCTCATATTAACGAAGTAAGAGTTGTATTTATTATCTCTCATCGTAGTTACCGTAGCATTATTACCGTGATGGATGTTCCTTTTCCGTTGAATTAATTCTTAGTGTTGCCTAACCTTAAAAATGACAAATTAACAGCATTGATGCCAAGTTATGTTGGTTAAGATCCAGCCAACAATTTGATGTATTGAGTATTATATAAAATAATAAAACGTAATTACACGTAAAATTGTCATTATAAAGCTAATCAAATGCATTGTTGTATTATTACAATCAAAATACGTATTATGATACTCTTGAACGCATGCATACGAAATCGGCAACCACTAACCAAAGTTACAAATACTCGAATAAAAGGTGGAATCATGCATGAGCATAATTTTCCGTATTTGATAATGACGCCCTATTATGAACACAACTGCTTGGTTTTGAGCTAATCTAATATCAATCCAAATGCACAAAATTCACAATTTTATTAAAATAATTGTTGGATGAATTAAGATAATTGTCTTCAATTCAATCAAAGTCGATACACATGATTAGCCATCTACAACATGTTTCAAACATTTTGATGAGACTGATAACAAACTATCAATATTATACTTTTTGTATTAACTATTAATATGAAAATTTAAGATTGATTTACCATCGTATATTAGAATAGGATCTTGGTCTTATGCGTTTAATGATGTTATTAATTAAATATTATACTCAATAAAAAAAAAAATCAAAGTGCGGTCAAATTCAAGTCTCTCTAATTTCGTTCTCGTTTCTCATGTCAAAAGTCTCAATTAAGCCTTAAAATCTTGATCAAAATCATGATAACTAAAATGCACATGTAAAATATTTTTACAAAACAAGAAAGAAAAAGCAACAAAAAAAAAAAAATTCAACCAACATCTAAAACGCGCGACCAATTAAAACACGCCACGTAATCACTACAGCTGACGGTCCAACTCTTTATAACAACTAGACATTCACGTCCGTCCTATTTTAATCAGCCTCCACCCACCTGAGCCCTCCATCCATCTTTTTATTGTCCTCTCTCAAAACTTCACCAAAATTACCAAAAAGCCCCCCGGAATGATCACGAGCTCCCTCCGTCGTCAAAGAATCATCGTCTTCTCCGGTCAGCGATTATGATCACCACCAAGACTTTGACCTACTACCTCGCCGAGCATCCGGCGATTGTAAACTTCCGGTGGAGTCCAACCCAAACATGGGGCTCCACGTGGTCATTTCTTTTCACCTCCGTCATCCTCTACCTCATCATCTCCGTCTTCCTCCACGTCTTCTTAGCTCTCCTCCTCCGCCGCGGCCGTCCAGTATCGTTAGGTCCCCTCCCCGCTTTCCACAGCCTCTCCATGTCCTTAATATCCGCCACCATTTTCACCGGGATACTCCTCTCTGCCGCCTCTGAAATCAAACAAACCCGCTGGCTGTGGCGGCGCAGCAAGACGACGACTTTCCAGTGGCTCCTCTGCTTCCCGCTCGGAACACGTCCCTCCGGCCGCGTCTTCTTCTGGTCTTACGTTTTCTACCTCTCCCGCTTCGTCCACATGCTGCGTACTTTCTTCACCATCCTACGACGTCGTAAGCTCGTCTTCTTCCAGCTCTTCTACAATTCCATCCTAACCTTCACCTCCTTCCTGTGGCTGGAGTTCTCGCAGTCGTTCCAGGTGCTGGCGATCCTGTTCACGACGTTGGTGTATTCGGTGGTGTACGGGTACCGCTTCTGGACCGGGGTAGGGTTGCCGGGCGGCGGGTGCTCGCCGTTCGTGGTGAACTGTCAGATGGTGCTGCTGGGATGCAACTTGGTGTGCCACGTGGGAGTGCTTCTGCTCCATTTCATGAAGAAAGGAGGATGTAACGGCATCGGTGCCTGGGTTTTTAACTCCGTTTTGAATGCTGCGCTTTTGCTTCTGTTTTTGAAGTTTTATGTGAAGATGCATTTGGAGAAGAAGAAAAATAACTTCACTTCAACCGCTCCAACTCCCACTTCAACCAACCAATCTCAGAAGCTGCAGAAAATTAAAGATAATTAATTAGCTCTAGACTGAGTTTTGTTTCTTCTTCTCTCTCTTTTTTTTTTTTTTAAGAAATTAGCTAATTAAATTGTAATATATTTGCGAAAAATGTTAGAGACAACAAAAATGTCTTTTAAAAAATATATATATTTATAAAAAAAAAAAGAAGAGAAAGCATATATTATGGTGTACATGTTTGAGACGTTGTGCAGACATTTCAATTTATAGTTTAGTAGTTATTTTCAATTCTTGAACGATATATACTTATATTATAAAATTAGGAAATATAATGACAAAAAGGGAATCTAATTCACAATGGGTCGTGTATCGAAATCAAAATCCTCTCCTAATCTGATTTTCATATAATAAAAAACAAATAAAGATGAAAATCAACTTACTTTTACTAGTTTTGCACCAATAAATTTAATTTGGATTTGTGTATAAGAAAACTATGAGAAAGGATGGATGATACAAATAATAATTTGGTTTTAATTAAATTGAATTTTATGCGTAAATTAAAATCAATATTTTAAGAATTACTCAACCTAATTTAAAAAAGATGGCACTCTAATTCATATTCATTGCCATCACAAGCAAAAGTAGGCTAGTTGAGCGAGATTCAATTTGTTGTGGTTCAGCTCAGTACCATAATTAATTAAATTTACATACTGAAAATATTATCATTTTCTTAAAAAGAAAAAGGGGTTAAAGTCGATTTCTCTCTCAAGAACTTTTCGAAATAATGTTGAAGAAGAATAATCATTAAATAATTGTTTTTCATGCGCTTAATTATTAAAATCATTAATTAACAGTATATTCAGAAATTACTGCGACAATCAACGATGTGTCTCCCAAATGTGATATCGTGCGGTGGGAAGAGGGATTATCAGGTTATTTTCACCAATTAATTTTCTATTAAATTAATCCATCCGGTCAACAATAATTATTAAAGTGAAAGGAATTATGGTACAATAGTTGAAAATTAAAAGAATGATTATCCTTCCCTGTAGACTAGAAGATTTTAAGATTGGAAGAAGCCGAAGGATATGCGAAGATGGATACTGGATATCCAACAAATATCTAGGCGTGTCAAACTTACGGAGATTAGGCACAGGCTCGAGGGCAAATATGAAGAGAAAAATGAGAAAATGATAGAAGAAACGACGATAGAGTCATAATTGGTGAGCAAGACCTTCATCTTCTTCGGATCCACGATATAAGATTTTGATAGGATTATCTTTAAAATAATATTATATGAATAATTTATTTATAATTAATATTTTTTATAATTTTATAATCTGATTTGATAAAATTTATTAGAAGATAAAAAATAAAAATAAATAAAAGAAATTACATCAATTATTTTTATCAATTTAAATTATAAAATGAATTAATTATAATTGAGTTATAGATATAACAATCTGTATTTTGTTCTCTGCCTTAGCTTCAACGAAACAGAGCACACTCCAAGTTCCAATTTACATTGTGAAGGGCGAGCGGGTGAATTTGAGCCGCTCAAGAAACTTTGGCTCGTTGGGCGTAACCCACCCATTCGTATCCCGCTCTTCAATGCTCAATATTTCTACCGTATATGCTTATAAGAACATTGTGATTTGTATTTTATCCTAAGGCAAAATATGAGGTTAATCAATAAAATTTATTATGTATTATGGTACGTTAATTAATTAAAATAACTCAAGTGAATGATTTTTAACAACGAAGTTTGTAATCAAACATGTGTTAAACTTAGAGAATGTGGTAGACTAATAATGAAGTCAAATCAATCACTCATGATTAACCAGCCACCAACAACAAAAAGCCGCGACTTAACCCGCAGATCCGAGTTTTGTTACGGTATAGTTATTGTACCGTAAAAAATAAAAAATATAAATATATATTTAAAAATAGTAAACGAATAAGAAAATCGTATTTATGATTTTTACATATTTTTTATTTATGATTTTTTTATATACAACTTTTATTCATTTATTTATGATTTTTATAATATGTTTATAATTTTTTTTTACTATAATACAGTTACTGTATAATAACAAAACGCAACAGATTTATTATTAATAAAATAATACTGATTAGACTGATGAGTATCATAGGCAGTATTAATCATTAAAAAGTAAGTGTTTGCTTTATTTTCACTTAAATTTTAAATTTTACTCTATCAAGCTTTTAAAACCTTTGTCCCATGACTAGCCAAAAAGACAAAAAAGATGGGGACTCACCTTTGTCCAATCCTCTTTTTAAAAAATTGTCCAAACAAGAGATTGGTACAATTAGTCCTAAATGATAATCCAATCCCACCCCTGTCCCGGTTGCCAAACGCGCCCTTATAGTGTTAGGTAGTCTTACTGTATACCTTAGAAACATATCTTAAAAACACGTTAAACTGTAAAAAATTATATAATTTCTTTTAAAATTTACGTACAGATTTTTTAAAATTATAATTTATGTTAAAAATTATATAAAAATCATTAAATATACAAATTTTAAATAAATCTATATAATTTTTAAAGATTTAATATATATTCTTAAGACACATACTAAGATTACCTATAGTTTTATTTGAGATTATTTAATTCCATAACACTTATTTCAATATATCCACTTCTGCTTTTAATCTAAAAAAGTAAGATTTATTACTTTTATTTTGATGAAAATTAATTCAATGACCATTAAAAAATTTGTTATATAAATACATAATCTTTTACAAAATATTATGATAGAATATAACAAATAAGAAAAAGTTATTATATTTACTATAATCCTTGCTTCGACTATTATGCAACACTAGGGTTCAAACACCTTCATTAATTGTGTCATAATTAATTCCATCCCAGAGTTCGTACCTAGTTTCTGAAATCTGTAGCCTGGGAATTGATTCAACATTCCTTGCTGTGGACATAATTTTTGACTTCGGATCAGCAGCGCCAGCATCTCAGAAACTTGTTACAGTATAATTGTTGTATCATATATTTAAAAATTATAAATATATTAAAAAATTATAAATAAATAAATAAAAATTATATATAAAAAATATATAAAAATAATATTATGATTTTTTTATTCGTTTACAATTTTTACATAAACGTTAATGATTTTTACACAAAATATATAATTATTATATGGGTATAACAACTGTATTGTAGTATGACCCGCATTCTTACTGAAAATCTGATCCAAAGATCGTAAATTTATGATAAATTCATAGTTTCTAGAAAACACAATAATTTTTGAAAGTTAATTTATCAAAAACTTGTAACTTTCTTAAGTAGAGCAATCGCCAATAAGTCATTGGTCTTGATTCTCCAGGTTTGTTTAAGGATGGTAAGGATGCGGATTGAATTGGGTTAATTCACAATTCCATTTACGAATCGTTTTCAATATATACGTAGATAAGATTGGGTTGGATTTGATTTTTGGGGCTAGATATAAGTTTTAATTTAGGACTCGAGATGAGACAAATCATTCCACTTTTGAAATTAAGTTTAATTTTAAGAAAAGGAAAAGGAAAGATCTATTTGGGATTCAGGATCATTTATCATGATTCATGATTTGATGATAGAGAGATTTGAAGCAGAAGTGGCCAAAAGATAGCCCCCGCATTGGGTGTGCGAGGGATGACATTGGCATGGCAATGTGGTCGAGTGGATTCGCAATATGCTTTATTCATTTTTAACTTTTCTGTAAATTTAAGGGACCCCTTGCTTTGCTTTTCTGCGGATTAAGATGTGATTAAGGATCTGACGTGGTAATACATAATAATTGAGATTGGGATTTGTGGGCTTTGTCACTTTTCCAGTCACTTCAGTTTCAGTCATGTGGGCCAATCCAATGAGCCCAATTTCAACAACAAACAATTATCTTTTCTGGGCCCGTTTAAAATAGCATGCGTTGAACAAAGGCATGCTATTGCCATTAGACTGTTAGACACCACTTATTGTTCTGTCCAACCTCAGCTTTCCAACTTTTTAAACATTAGACTGTATTATTAGTTCATTTAACACCTCCAAGGATTAATATAAAGCATTTTATTGTTAGTAAAGTTGATAAATACAAGTGCCTTTTCCTCTCCTTGTTACGGCCAAATTCTCGTATTAAACAACAAAGAACTGTTTTTTGACATTGCAAGTCAAAATTGCAGTGGGTTGGAACTTGGGGAGAGAAAAGAGTTACTGTTGCACTTGCATCTCCATTAGTTTCAATTAAATTTCAGTGTTCGGGTATTTTTACAAAAAGGGGTTAAAAAGTTAAGATTTAAAATAAAATAAAAAGAGAGAATTTTGGAATTAAAACAAACATCTGTGAGCCCGGGCTAGTTAGAAAAGTGCTGGGCCTCATACAGTATCACACAAGCAAAATAGAACCCAATGGATATCGTAGGTGGCCTAAGTCTCAGTCTTGGTTATTGATCTTCTTCACAAGCAAAGGAAACATCTTTTCAGTTCTGTTCACGATCAAAGGGAGCGATTTTTTTTTTTTTTTTGATCTGGAATGAAATTTGAATAAATATAAATATAAATACTTAAATAATATGTTTATTTTTTATTTTTTAAGATCTGATACTAAGTATTTAAGTTGTTTATTTTTAATAACTAAAAATATCTGAAAGCTAATAATTTTGACATACATTTATTTTATTTTGTATTATATGTATTGTACATTGAATGTGTTATATAAATATTTGTAAATAATCAATACAACAAAATCAAGATTAGAATACTTTGGGCGAAGGCAGGATCCTGAAATTTACAGGAGAGTGCATGGCTTGGTTGAGGAGGCTAGAGTAATTTTCCTTAACTATAATTTGTTATTCATGATTCTTTGTTAGTAAAATTGTGTCGGAATTGGAGGGAATTTAAGCTTATATTTATATGAATTTAAGAAATTGACTTAACTGGTATTATTTTTTATATACATATCAAACTTGTATAATCATTGTTTGTTAAATTTTGATAATCGTGTAGTTAGGATAAGTATTTATAGGAATGTAAACTGACGGGGATTTAATTTACTAATGTAAATTTAATCTACGTGGACTATGATTGTAAAAGAGTTTAGGGTTAGGATAAGATAATAAAAAATTTACAAAATAAGAATTAACTAAAATTATCAAGGGTATTTTAGTATAACATAAAAAATAGATAATTTATTTGAACTTTTACTCATTTAGATGAAAGCTATAAAAATATAGTTTTTTTTTATTTAGATATAATTATCTAAGAAAAAGTATTCCGTCTAAAAAAAATTGCCATAAAAAAGTCTAAAATTTCAGTAAAATTCAGACTTGAGATAAAAAAATAACCAACCTCTAAGTTTGTTCAAAGAATGAGCCTTTTATAGCGGTTTTATTCTCTTTTGACTCTTCTACTCTTTGTTGGGAAGCACTTAAATATTGAATATCTGAATGTTGTAAATGCATAGTCTCAGACTTTGAGACGTGTATTTGGTAATTGGTAATGTGGGAAAATCTCCCTTACCTGCTAGTACGTTAAGGTATTCAATTCATGACACCGATTTATCAGGGTCAAGGCCGACAATAAAATTTGTGTGTTAAGTTATAAAGAAATTTTTTGAAAATAATCTCAACCTTGAGAGGGTTTTAAAAAAATATATTTTTTTTAACAAAAAAAGTTTATGTTGGCATGGAAATCTTTTAATATGGAATTATTTTTGAAAACATCATAAAGTTAAGATATATTTTTTAAAAAGTTTATGAAGTAATGAGCAAAAAGATCCTTCAAGTCTCTCCTGTGCTTTTATTTGAGTTAATCTCAGCTACTTTAAGGCTAAGGCCAAGCATATTCCATACGTAGGTGGGCGAGTCCTCCATCACTCAGGTTCCTTGACTTCAACAAACGTGGGCAATTGGTCCTGAGAACAAACCCGGCTGTAAAACCAACCCAAGCCTTATCAGAAATGAGTCAGACTTCTGTCGGAAAATGGATGGAGTTGGGTACAATAGATAGATCATAGATCTTAAGTATGTTAAAATATGTATTTAAGATTCTTTTGTTTAGTATTTGATTAAGCGGGTGAGCAGTACCTTTGATGGGGGTGGCAATTGGTCGGTTCCAAGACTTGGTATCTAATTGTGCTTTGGATTTAAAAATTACCCAACTCCCAACGCTGCTACCTGCCATTCTAGCACTACGCATAAACTCAGGAAGTACCTCCCTCAACTTCCTTGAGACTTCTTCAAGGCTAGCAAACAAGACGAGAAGCCAACATTGAGGACCAATGCACCTGGACCATACATGTAGCAGGGTTCGTGGGAAATTGTGGACCAAACTACATGACTTCCAATTACTCACTTTCCACATCAGAAGGGTGGAGGATGCGTAGACGGAGCCTGTCTAATAATACCTTCCTTCCTACTCTCAGCACAAGCTAGTCAATTGTCGATAATTTGTATTCATTTCTGTTATTAGATAACGCGGAGTTTTTGGGCATCTCCTACTGGTTTCTGTTCATTTTGCGTGGCTGGAGTCAGTCAGCAAATCGCTTTTAAAATTAGAAAGGAAAAAAAGAAAAAAAAAAAAAAGAAAAAAAGAGTATTCCTATCCCCCCAATTCGTCAGCATCATGCCTGTGCATTATAAATGTGCCACTCTAATTTTTGGGTTTAGGGCCCATGGCAGGCTGGAATATATGCATATGTAAACGTGTTATGTGTTTTCCAAGCAAAATTTCATCAGATAATTGTAAAACCCAGCCGGCTATATTATAAAAGTGTCAATAAATCAAGTATACACATTATGTAATCTCTCCTCTGTTTGAATATAAATTAGAGTTTAGTTAAAAAAAAAATTAAAAAGAATTCCTTATTATCTTTATCTTTACCTCATTTTTCAGGACTTTTTTAGAAGTATAAATCGTGATGAAACACATAGAAGTATACAGTAATATAACTTTCTTGCTAGCTTAAATTATAGATACCTATAGATGCTCATATATGTGTACAGATGATGATATATGTCTAATAGGAAAGAAAAGAAATGAAAAGAAAAACACTCTCCTCATTATGATTACATACATGCCGCACCCATAAGTAGTAGATATACAAATGGGTTGAACAAAATTGTATATTATTGTTCCCGTATGCCTCAGGCAACTAATGTTTATGTAAGGCCATCTTGTCGCCATTATCGAATGAAGCAACAGATGCATTTTGCCCTAGGCGCGGCGTGTATGGATGGAAAACGTTTCGGAGCTCATTGTACCTCTCCAAGTCAAAATTCCGAACCTTCATGAGCTTCTTCTGCTTAGCACTGAACCGGCTCTGGTAAAACCCTTCAAAAGATGGCTCTTTGGATGTCCTGAGGAAGAAGGCATAGCCAGCCATGAAATAGAATGAAGTTACGTAGAAACAAATCGGTTCCATGATATCCCACGAGAGTTCCCAGAACGTAAGCCTCATGAATGCGGCTGTTTGGGCCACCAGGTACCCAAGTCCACACCAGAGTTCACGACGAACAAGGTTGTCAGCCTTTTGGTCTATCAAAGCTTTCTGCGTCTCCAACTCTTCAAGTTCCTGTCTTCTTGGATCGTTTGTTGTTATGTTTGCCCTTGGTCTTGCTGGCAAAGGAATTAGACCCGCGATGGCTTTTGTGACCTGTAATCAGAAAATGGACAAAAAAATAGCTCTTGGGTAACGCTTGTACTTCTCCATCAATGTTTGGCTATTTATTAATTAACAGTAAGAAAATGATATATATTATTAATTATAGCCTTTGCGTCAACAGTAAACTTAGATGGCAAAAATTTTTTTAGCTAAAACACAGTTTTCAAATTACTGGAAAAATAGTGAGTTTTCTCATAAACCAAAGTCGGGACAACCCCTGTTAGCAATTTGGACTCTTTGACACGAATAGAATAGCATAACGTAGCAGCTGAAACGCTTTATCAACCCAATCCCAAGCTTAACAGGAATATAGAAAACCAAAAAGAGCATTTAAAAAAATTACACATTTCTTCTTATGTGTTTGTACCTACCTGTAAAGCAGTCCAAATAAATCATTTGGGCTTCCAATTTCCAAATTTTATCCTAAATTGATATAAAAATAGTAATTTTATCAGTTAGCCTATCATTCTCTGTATTATTTATTAATTATCTGGTTTGTAATTATGATTTTAGATGTTTTAAGAGCTTTGTGAGGGATCAGACAACTTGGAACAGTTCTTGTCACTTTATACAACCAGAAGGCTGTTATGGTCCTTCAACCCTTTTCACGTTTAAAGATCTGGCCTGTGAAACAAAAACAAACAAAACAAACACAAAAAAATAACCACAAGAAAACATATCAGTTCTCGATACCAACCAAATTTTAATTTTAATTTTAATAAAACAATCTCTTCTAACTCAAAACCTAACTCCTCGGGACCATTATGCTATGCTATGCTAGCTAATTGTTAATCATCATCTCTGAAAACAAAGTTAACAAAATTAAACAAACGAAAATTATCATTATTATTAAAAAAATATATTTTTTTTTAAAGAATTGGGAGAGGAAAATTTTTAATTACCTGCTCAGGCCTGAGAAAAGCGATGTCTCCTAAAACGATGACGTTTCCGGCTTCATCAAGTAATTTCGCGAACTGCGCTCCCTGTTTCGGATCCGAAACGGTTTCTTCGCAGACCCGGACAAACTCCGAAAACGGTATCCATGATTCCTTCATCGTTCTCAGCCTCTTCTTCACCATCTCCATTTGGAACGCCTTTAAAACCTTCCTCGCCTCCTCCACGGTGAACCTCTCCTGCTTCTCCGTCTCCAGGTTCGGCGGCGGACTCAAACCGTCAAGTCTGATCCTGTCTTTCGCAATGTCAATGGTTTTCAGCTTCTCCGTCAGACTCTCGGAACCGATCGGCGAGAATCTCGGCTGGAAAAAAGCTCTCTTGTGGAGAAATCTACGGAAGATGCCATTATCTCCGGGATCAGGAGCAATGTTGGATTTCGTTGCACTCTTAGGAATCCGGCCGGTGGCTGACGTCGACGATATCCGACAGTTCGTCAGCGCTTGCGTCGAGATTCTCGAAAGGTTGAAGAGACGCTCCGCCAATGTCTTCTTCAACGCCATTGATGGAAATTTAAAGAAAAGTACAGAGCTTTCGAGATTTGCAAGTATGCTTGCTCTCGCTCTCGTTTTCCGATGACCAATTCAGTGTTGGCTGGAGCCCTTATATACTAGTCCAATTCTAGAGGAAGAAGATCAAACCAGAAAAACGAAAACAAGAAAGCAATCTATCCCGTGAATTAAACGCGATATTTTGAGATTTAGGAGAGAAGTTAAGATCAAGTGTAACAACCGGGAAGTGAAAAAACCGTGACAAATCAAATCAATGGAGGAGAATTTATTACTGCCTAAAGCTCGCGAATATTCGGTCCAACCATTTTCAGTATTTTAAGAGTTATATTGAATCAGTTCAATTTCTCGTTCTCGAGAAATTAGAGCAGTCATGAAATCCTATGATGGGAGAAAATGATCTTTGCTGTACACGTGGTTGGCCTGTGCTTCAAGGGCTGTACCGTCACAACCGTCCGATCATATGAAGAATGGGGAGGGTTGTGATGTTGAAAGCATGAGTGATGATGTGGATGTGATGATCACGTTGAACACGTGTAGTCGGAGAGGCAGATGGTTCTCTTTTGTTTTTTTGAATGTCAAACGTAATAGAATAGGCTTGCTTACATGGAATTAATTCCCCTTTCGCTCCTGTTTGGCAGCCAAGAAAGAAGCGGTGAGTGGTAATCGTTTAGTCTTGCGTTCACGCAAACGTGTCGCCACATATTGGTCATATCTAAAAGCCTTCTTTGGTTGGTAGACAAATTAGAACAGATTTTTTTTCTTTTTTTTAATTTAGTTTTATTTTTATCAAGCTCTTAAGAAAATTAAATAATTAAATACAATTTATAAATATGGAAATTTTATCACGATTTTTATTTTGCAAAATAAAAAATTAACCGAAATATTCTTGTAACACGTATTTTCAAATAATTATGTTAAAAATTTTGCATTTTGTATTGGAAAAATAAGATTTTATAATTAGAATGCAACGTGGCTAATCTCACATTCTCATATCATTAATGTGAAGATGAGATGAGACCTCCCCCAGAAAGTAATTAAATTGCAGGTCAAAATTATTTTTTATTTCTAGAATGTTCATTGGTTGAACATAATGTAACCATCTAGAAATGTATTTCAAAATTAATTACATGCAGTTATTATGAGAGCTAAGGTTTGCATAATCCCATGAATTAGGATAAGTTCATTTATCTAAATTAATCCAATAATATATTCAATTCTAATAGATAATATTAGGGTTTAAAACTTCTAAGATAACATAAATAGTAATTAATTCTGTTTGTACAATTAACCCAAATAATCAGATTCATACAACTTAGAAAAATAAATTAAGACTAATATTATTTTTACAAACTATCTACACAAATTTATTCATAAGAACCGATGTATCATAATTTGATTTGATGAGTGAATTTCGATTTTTAATTATATTAACTAATATAGATTATATGGCAATCTTTTAATAAAATCATATAAATTTGTATAAGCGAGTTTGTATAGATAGTTTGTAAGAGTAAAATCACTCATAAATTAATATACATTCCGTTTATTTTGGTTAAAATAAAATTGTTAAATAATTTTGTAAACTACTAGCCTAGACCTTAATTTTCTTTAACGTGAAATTGTCAAAATTTGTAATGTATATGTTGATCTTCCAAACTCAAAAGGCCATTTTAATTTGGAACTAAAATAAATATCCTAATTAAGATAATTAATCATGTATCAAAGATCAAGTACTCAAGTCAAATACAAGGACAACAATATTCAAGATTATCACACTAGCTATAGAAATATTAAACGCGGTGTGGGAGATTAATATTAAATGGTTTTAATCATGTGTTTATTTATTTATTCGAATAGAGTTATCCAATGGGAAGAAAGGTCAAAACTCAATCAAAAGAGGAAAGAATGGTATTACGTATTGTAGTAAAAAATCAAAAGATTACAAAGATAAATATTTTCAAAGGCACAAACATTGACAACCCAAAGCATATACAAGTAAAAATAAATCAAATGATTTGAACAAATGTTTAACACGTGTTTGGTAGTTGCTTAGTTGGCTTTTTAAAATTTTTTAAGCTATATAATCTTTAAAATTATTAGGATTATATTCTCCAAACTACAATATGGATATGATCATCACTCTTTGTTTAAATTAAATTGGAGTAACATTTGTACACAATCCCTAAAGTTTGATATAATATCATTTAGAAATATAATTTTGTATTTGTATCATTCCAATCCTTTAGATTTACGTATTTGTATAGAGGTGGAATCGGGTCGGGTCTCCAATTAAAATATCAATCCCTATCCCCTATTAATCCCCAATTTTTTAAATCAGGGATGGGGATGGGGAATCCCCAAAGCCAAAATGCATCCCCATCCCCATCCCTATCCCCATCCCCATCCCAATTTACTTGTTAAAAATTTAAAATTTTAACTTTTAAAATTTATACTTTGAAATAAAAAACATTTTAAATTACAACTGTAAACCTTAAGCAACATACCTACAAATAAATATTAATAAATCTCAAGACAATCAACATCCTTAAAATAAATCTTTAGGCAAACAACAGTGGGCTAGGTTGGGCTTAGGTTTTATTAAAATAGGTGGGACATTAAGTTTTATAAGAGGGGAGATAACAAGGGTCTAAGTATTAGATTACTAAATATATATATAATTTTATTTTAATTTCGGGGAGCGGGCCGGGCTGGACTTGGAGCATAATCCCCATCCCATCCCCATTTAATTTTGGATAAAATTGTTACCTCCATCCCCACCCCATTCCCCATTTTTAGCTCTTCATCCTCGGCCCAAACGGGTTGGAGAATTGCAGGGTCCCATCCCTATAGGGATTGGTTCCACCTCTATATTTGTATCATCTAGATCTAATTGACTAATTCTGTTTCTTTTTTTACAAACGGATAAGAACATTTTCATCAACTAGACCTAGATTTTCAATAAGTATGAGGTAACATTGATTTTATTTTATCATAAATAACTATTCAATTGTAATTTAGTTTGCGAAAAAAAACAAAGGAAATTTGTCAACTAGACCTAGATAATACAAATACGCAAATTTTAAGAATCGAAATAAGACAAATACGAAATTACGTTTCTCGACGATATTATATCAAACTGTAGGGGTAGTGTATGATATTACTCAAAATTAGATCAATATTAAAAAATTTAGAGTGCGACATAAGTGATATAACTTTATTTATAAATTATTGCATGTGTTGTCAGTTATTGTAATATTGAAATCTCTCTATGGCTATATGCATGGTAGGGAAATGGCATTAAATGGAATTAAATTAATATTCAATGTATAGTTTACTAGGATTAGGCTGCTCTCAAACAAGGTTCCGAGTCACTATTAATTAAATTTTATAAACATGAAACTTAAAAGATCTTTTTATGAGAATTTGGCGTGCATGGAGAGTATATTTAATTAACATCTTAGTTACTAAATTGCTATGAAAAGCACAGATGAGCTTCACCTAGATATAATCAAAGATATTGTTGGAAGAATAATTGAACAGAAATTAATTGTGGGGATCACAACAATAAGCTTCGACTGGACAGGAAGGTTTGATAGCAACTCGATAAGAATAATTGAGCAACGTAGATGATGATGATGAAGAGTGGGATGCGAAAAACAGGTTGTATGTCTATAAGATTGCTATTCTCTACCCACTTGGCATTAAATCGATGTCTTTCTCCTGTCTATTCCAATTCCAACTCAATAATCAGCAATTGTGTGACACCCACATCCACATTTTCGAAGATTTTTTTAATTTAGTGCAAACTTAGCCAATCCACCACAATGTTTGGGTATGGTAATGGTGTGAAAAGCCATTTATTAGTTTGTGCATGAAATGAAATAACTATAGAAATGACCCTTGTGGTGATGTTGGGTGTGTCCTTTTGGTGCCCATTAGATGACTTTGTCCGTTACCTTTAGAGTGTGAACATTTTGACTAGAGAAAGTAAGAAACAAAAGTTGATAAAAAAATGGGCATATATTGATTGGGTTTTTCTCTCTTAACAATAGGTGGGACTAGAATATTCCAAAATAATTATCTTTGCAATTCGATTCAACACTTGGTCACGATGTGACCAAAAGTGTAACGCTTGGATTGGTGGTCAGGGGGGAAAGCATAATATTTTGCTATTCCATTTGAGGGGTTTATGTTAATGGAAGAGACTGGATGGTTTGACATTGTTTAACCTACCTATAGCTATAGTTTAAATAGTCTATGTTGCATAATATTTGATTTTGATTCCCTTTTATATGTGATGAATGTAGGAGATAATATAGAAAGTGATACCCAATCCTAACAGTGAAGGAACCTCAGCCTCCTAAGACATTATTGGGCACATCACATGCCTTATCTTGCGATTGTCATCACTCTTTGCTCTTTAGGCCTTGAGTTTTCTTTGTTTTTTAAGTTCCTTTTATCCCTTAAGTTGAATAGCATATATTCTGTGAAATTATTGCCACAACATGATGAAAAGGCATGGATGGACCGTTTGGTTGTGCACTATAAATTCTTCAAATGTATGTATGTTTTAAAATCGCATAAATTCATGACATCAAATGTTGAAATACTTCTAATCATGGACCTACCCGTGCATAGACGTGGGCTTGGCCCCCATATTTTTAAAAATTCTCTAATAGTTCATGTTTAAAAAGCTTTTCCTGATGAAATTATTATATTTTTATGCCTAATCCCCTCAAGATCTAAATCCTTATTTCATTACTATCACAGCTAACGTGTCACGTTTATGTGTTATGTGAGCCAAGCAGCTAGGGTTCATTCCAAAAGATAATGTTAATTAGAGTCGGGAGATGTTAGGGCCTGATCACAATTGTTACGAAGACTATTTGTAAAAATGTGAAATCTTTAAAGTGGTGTCTGCTCATGTATTTTGAGTTTTTGTTTTCAAAATTTGATAAGAATATGAAGTTGATTTTAAATTTTTTTGAATTTTGAAAATGATATATAATTGATATTGATTTAAATGTATTCGTCAATATGCGTTTTCTGAGAACAAATTTTGAAATACACAAATAAAAACACTGACAGAAGGATATCCTGTTGCCTCTTCTTTCAATGATTGGTTTACGATCTGAGCAGCCGACGGCTGCCGTCCTCTTTGTTCACAGAGGTGAAAAATCCCAATGATGTGCTATAGTTAAGTTGGCAACAAAGTGGTAGTGGTCTAATGTTTTCAGCAAGAAAAGTATTCTTTCAATAACGGTGGTTGTGTCGTCAAGCAAGAAAATTTATGCGCTGGCCACTTTGTTAGCAAGTTATGTTGGAACAAATATGTTGCAATAGCCACACAATGTGCCTTTCTTTATAGTTTTTTGCGACATTTGAAGCTTTAATTCGACGTTTTACAGCTCATTTCATTCATGATTAGTGCATTTAATACTTGATCTATGGTTTCACCCCCTACTATAGGCTCATTTACTGATCATGTAGAAGACAAAAATCCCAAATTCCTCAGAAAAATATGCAGTAAATGCGTAATAGTTGTTTCCGTTAGCAGGCAGCTGGAGAAAACTTTGAGTAGTCCAAGCATTTGCTGCACAATAACTTGTGGTAAGTCATTGCATAACTTCATTGACTATCAATGTGCTGAAATTTCGATAGAATGAAAACAAACCGAGTCAGCATGTGCTTGCTTTGAGCTGGCTGTTGGGTGCTCGACCATTTATTTATTTATTTGGTTGAGCTTTGTTTCAAGAATTTGTTTCTCCCATCTCAGGTCCACGTAATATCAACAACATTGAGTTGGAACGAGTAAATTTGTCTTTTTCAGCTGATAATTGGAACGTGATTTGTTAAATGCAAACCATCACATGAGCTCATTATTTGTGTTTTTGGTTCACACGGCATGGCAAGAGAGCTGTCTTGTAGCTGCCATGCTCAACCGAGGCCCAAGACAAGAGTTTTATATTAGTTTATTATTAACAAAATCTAGCTTAATGGATATACTCGAATATCTGCTGCATTGTAATTAAAGTAGTGAAACCAATTTCATAACAATATTTCTTCCAAGTTTCCTTCTGCTTGCCCCTTAACATGGACAATCCGTGCGTATATTGAAGAACGTATCTTAAACGAAAACTTTCAGAGCTTCGTCTTCTAAATAACGCATGGCATGTTAGCTATGTTGCTTGTTTTCAATTTCACTCAAACGAATGAATCACTGGCACAAGATAGATGGTTACTCTGCAATGCTTTTTTACCGGGATTATAATTGTATCTACTCCATAATCTACACTGGTTCCTTAAGTTAACATTATAACAAGTACGTTTTTCCCTGATCTAACAAGAAACACAGACAAGGATTACCTAATAACCTTATCTCTGCCCCAGCTTTTAATAAGAATGTAACGTGATCGGAAAAAAAAAGTACTAATGAAAAGGGAGAATAAAAACAAATCTTATCGATCTATCAATATTAAAATTCATATATCATCACAAGAGAGATTAAGATAAGGAGAGAATCCTAATTCAAAGAACACAGAAACTCCTTGCATTCACCTATAACATATGCATAAGTATCTGCTATGGGCAGTAGGGACTACCAAGAAATTTTGCCCCCAAAGGCAACTACAAAACAAAATTACAGAAGATCCTTTGCAAGACAAACACCAATCTTTATAATTCCAGCTTGTTCAACTGTTAAATTGTCTTCACATAGTGACAAAAATCCAAATAAAACGAATGAAAACAAAAATTTTAACCAACTAGAAATGTAATATGATAGGGGCTCTTTAACTAGGCTTTCAATAAGCTCACCACCGTAGATAATGAGTTAAAAAGATAGGTTAGTAATTTGAAGTAAACTGTACAGCATGGCACTTGGCCGGAGCTTAGAAGATACAAGTGTGAAGAAAGCTTTCATCAGCAATGCTCCTTTCCTACAAGATGGTCTGCTCGTGTTCCTACAAGATGGTCACCATGATATCAAACTCTATATGCTCTCAATTTCTCAGAGTCAACAGAAGAACATTCTATGAAAGCGTGGCTAAATGAGAATCTTGTTTGAGTGGTAAATCCAGTGAGTTTGAAGCAGTAGATCAATCGATATCACTTTGCTACTCCTCTTGGAATGTTCATAACGTTTTATAGTGTACCAGACAAACATTTGTTGTGAACCTACCCCTTAATTAGTAGTTACACCATTTTCTCAGCACGCCACAATATGGGGATATGCTCATGTCCTAACTGGCGAGTCAAGAGACCATATCCCAGGCAAATAGAAGGTCACAGATCTTTTCCTCCATGGGGAGAGTATCCCTGGAATGTGAATCAGCTTGCATGCTTTTCTTTTCCTTCCTGAAAGTTTCTGCATCAGAAGCTCTACCAAGTTTTTCAAGACCAGCCAGAAGAACATTGTACGTGCCTAAAGAAGGATGAATCCCTTTCCTTTGCATAGTTTTGAAAATTTTAAGTGCTTTACTAGCACTCCCAGCAGAGAAATAAACACCTATCAAGGCAGTGTAAGTAGCAGTGCACTTCTGGTTCTCAGGCAATAAATAAAAGATCTTTGCAGCCAAAACAGGCCTTCTAGCACATCCGAGCTTATATATTAGAAGTGCACCAAGATGCACCCCAATAGAATGTCCAGCCCTAGTCATTTCCTCAACAATCTCCACCACCTCTATTAATGTATCCGATCTTATTAAAATGCCTATCAAGGCAAGATATGCAGTTCTCTCAAGGTTTACACCTATTTTTACACTGCATTTATATGCCAATAAAGCACCATCAGGTCGGCGATGATCAGAGTTCACCTCGATTATAGTTGACATAATGGTAGAATACAACCTTGTGTTTTTATCCATTAATCCAGCAAGTAAATGGTCAATAGCTACAAGATTCTGCCTTTTTAAGAAAAACAACAGAAGTCCTTCATCTAAAGATAAAGCAACTTCAGAATCAGCTCTAGCAAACTCAATAGCATCGTCATTGCCAGCAGATTCAGTGGAAAAATGAGGATGAACTTGCCAGAGGAGGGTATCACTCTCACCAGCAACTTTTAAAGTTCGAAGTGCTTCCAGAAATACAGGGTAACGGATGACAAGGTGGTTTTCTTTCATATATTTAAGAATTTGGATCATTGTCCTTGTTTCGGCAACTTTGCAACATTTCTCCACCATAATATTACATGCAGCTTTATCAGGCTGTACCCCAGCTTCTTGCATTTTGCCGAAAATCTCGAGGGCTTCTTCATGTTTGCCTGCATTTCACCATGAAATAATTATATTAGACATAGAATTCCAAGGCAGACAGTTCAATGGAGGGAACCAACAACAATGGCATCCATATTATTGTGTACAGGACATATCAGCATCAAGCGAAAAGGCATAAAAATGAGTTATAATTGTTACTGCATAAGATGCAAAGGGAAGAAGAGGATTTGTTTAGCTATCTATAACACTATCAATTTCAGTAAAGTAGCTTCTCTCTAGATGTAAGATTCATGCAATAATTTAACCAAAGTTGAATCTGTATGCAAGGCTTGACAACCAGAAACTTAGATGGTATAACAAGATACAAAGAGGTGAACGACCTAGAATGGGGAATGACTTTGGAAAGAAGTTAAAAGACTTTGAGATGCAAGTAGCTTAAAGCCTAAAGCAGATGCCTAACATGTACTTATGTTCAAGGTAATGAATAACTGCTCTCAATGAAAAATCAAAATCAAATTTAAGCTTATAAAATTGGATACCAAGATTACAGACTGATAAAACAATGACATGGGAGCACCGGAGCATCAATAGGGTGTAGAAATCAATAACAATAAAAAAATCTCAGAAGCTCCTGCTACATATATCAGTTATACCACAAAAATACAACATGGCCACATTCATACAGGCAATGTAACAAACAATTGAAGGGCAATATACACATAACCTATTTTGCACTTACCACACCCAACAAGGTACTCCATTAACACTGTATAGGTGTAGCAATTTGGAGACAATCCAGATTGAAGCATCTCCTTATACACATCAGTGGCCTCTTTGACTTTGTTATTAACAAAAAGAATCTTCATATAAGCTGTATATGAAACAACTGTAGGGTAGCATTCCTTCTCTTTCATTTCCTCCCAAACTTTCACTGCACTATCAACATCTCCAGAATTTGACAGCCAATGCATAATTGAAGTATATGTAACTGCATCAATTTTAATACCTTTCTCTTGCATCTGCCCAAAAACATATTTCATGGATGAAATTCTTTTAGCTTCTCCAAAAATATCCAGCATTGTAGTGTAAGAGAATTGGTCATGCTTGAACCCTTTTGCCGTCGAAACCCAGTTGAAAAAAAGCCATGCTTTTTCCATTGGAGGATGGGTTTTGAGAACCTGATTTACTGTATAAGAATCCCATTTTAGAGATAACTTTTGTAGCTGTTTTTGAGCAGAATCCCAAGTTGAATACTTGAGAAGTGTGTATATATTTGCAATTTTATCCCTCATATAAAGCTTTGGATTTTCATATTCTTTTCCAGTTGACTTAACTGGGTTTCTTGCCCTCCTATAATGTGGCGTATTGGGTTTGTTTTGCTTGGAATGCTGAAGCGAATGCAGGGCGGCTTTAATGGAAGTTTTACTTCTACAATACCCAATTGGAACAGAAACTGGGTGAACAAATTTTCTAACATATCTATGGAGACAATAAACACTTCGCATAGGTTAAGGTTACACCACTACCAACTTTTCATTGACAACATAAAAAGACTGCGCTTAAACCTCAGACTGGGCGGATCGGCTCAGACTTCAGAGACAAGATAATCCACAACGGGACGGCTCTGGCTCCTCTAATAAACAAGATCGTGGTCGATACTTCGGTTTGTTGGACCAAAAACAATCTTTAAGTGAATTTTCTTGTTGGATATTTTTCTGTTTGCAAATTCATTAGTGTCATGCTTTATTTTTATGTGACCATGACATAAATTTTAAATTATTAAATAAATGCACTTGGAATGGTTATAAATATAATCAATATCATAACTTTGCATTATGGACTTGTTACTTGCAGCAACATATTAGCATTGGAATGGAATGTTTGAACATTACTTTAAAAACTATTACTCTTTATACATCAATACAGTTGAATTGAATCCTTTATTGTAAACTAAGATGGAATGTTAGGACATTGATTTAATAAATTTACTAGTAAAATCCTTTAAATTAGATAGAATACAATACCATTAAAGAAATTCAACACATGATACCGACTAGAAAATCTTATGGTAAAGGTACTGTCAAAATAAATCCAAGGATTAATGTCTATTTCCGATACTGATACTAGGCTATGACCCGTTGGATACCAGTTGAGGTGGTGACACATCAAAGTCTCTGCAAAATCTTTAAGGGACATCCTCTTCCCATCGTAAAGCAAATATTATGCCCAGAGGCCAGGGATGGTGTGCAGCTGCTGCCTGCTGCTTCCAATTACTAATGGCTTGTGCTCACTGAATAGGGATAACAAGAATCAAAGATGATGAGGAAGGAAAGTGAAGTTCCAACGATTTCAACAGTAAAGTGCAAGGTTCTGCATTCTTACTCTTCATAAAGAGTTAAAATGACCTTGAAACAGTGTTAGCATGTTTTTGAATTTCAATTCACATTGACGATGAACCCAACCATCACAACTAATATTAATGCATTTGGAAGCGGTTTTAATAAGATCAAAAACTCTCTCCTGTCATTATTTTTTTCCCCAAATTGTAATGATCCTTCAATTGCTTCACTAGAAAAACACTGTCAAATGCTGCGGTAATAACTACATTAATTTGTTCAAAAAGTACTTGCAAATACACCTTTAACATACGGGCAAACCAAAGTTCTTTCAACTGATTTGAAATGGTATTTGACTGTTAACATGTCATGAAACTAGACCACATCCACATTGCAGTCTCAAATCTATCATTTTATTCCAATAAATTTACTACAAGTCTAAAACCTAGTAAATGATTGTCCAATAATACCATTGTAGAAGTAGACTTGTAATGCTAAAGAACTATGTAAGAATAGAGCATGAACAATCTCACATAAACTGAAGGTGAAACAAGGAAGAAACCTTCTGACAGTAAAGCATGAAATCTAATAACATCATGTATATGCCTGTCAATCAACAAAACAATCTTCATAGAGGATCACATTTCAAAATAATTGATCCAGCGTAAAATTATCAGTTACAGCATATTTCATAGGACAACAATCATGACAAAGTCATCAGTATAATTACCAGAGGGCTACATCTTCAGTTATTGGGATATTTGATTATCTTCTGCAAAATCACTGTCCTTGCCATTCTTATATCACGGCTACACTTATCAGAATGCTCACATAAGACCTCAATGGTTTCCATAAACACTTCCAACTTCTTCTTGATCTCATCAATGGCAAGCTTCACCACATCTTCTTCTCTGAGAGCAAAATCAGCATTGGTCAAGAATGACTCTATGTCAATTTCCAATTTGTTCACAAGTACTCGTATGTTATCCAAATCCTTGATTTTAATGAAAGTGCCAATCTCCATTGTACTAACTAACTCCTTCTGCCCTTTCAGTGCCCTCTCATAGCCCTTCCAGAGAGAGTTGCACCACTTCCCCACTGAACCAATTGGAACAGCCAATGCACCCGCCAAAGCTGTTACAACTGGAGGTGCTGCAATGGCAGCGGCCACCACTGAAAAAATCAAAACAGACACAAACACTGAAACAAACAAGACATTTGATACCCTCCTCCATGTTTTCATGGATTTCATTTTCTTATCGAGCTTTCTCTTTCGTCTCTGCAACTTTTGTAACATTGACACCTGTTGCTTATACACAGATTGAAACAATACAAAAAACTCCTCTGTGAACGGATCCCCAGCCGCCTTAAATTTCCTTAATTCATCCAGTGTCCTCACATACCTCTTCTCATCAGCTCCAGCTTGTGATTGTACTTCTTCCTCAAACTGCTTGACAACAAGCTGAACAATTAATTGGCTGTTTCGAACACGCTTTAGGCAATTCTCTAACACAGTGCAAAAATCTAAAGTGGTGATACTACTCTCAAAATACTCCTCAACCAAACCAAACAATTCTTGATTGTTCCATATATCTTTCTTGCATTCTAGAATGACTTTGACGACTTCCTGGTTCATTTCAAGAAGAGTGCCAGTGACCTCCTTGAGGGAGTCAAAAGATAAGGAATGAACCTCAACACCAGTAGTAAGCGAATTGATAACACGACTTGTGCGTTCATGAATGGTTGTATCAAAAGATTGCAAGTCAGGATCAAGTCTACAAGCAGCCTCGTAAGAGCTAAAATCAGCTGCGTACTGGTTATCATTGTTTACTTGGAGAGGCGGAGGCGGTGGCGGCGGAGGTGGGGGTGCATCACCGCCTTTCTTCTTGCTGGACTGTCCTCCCATCATACTGATCCATTTGATCACAGAGCAAAAACCCATAAGTGCAAATCAGAAATTAATTATTACAGCTTCACCACCAATAAATAAGTATCAATATAAATCGATATTTAAGCTTGTGAAATGAAAATTGTAACTGAAAAGATACCCAAAAACCCTAAAATCTAAGATCTTAAAAACCCAAAAGCTGCTTTCACATTGACAGAGATAACAGAGATATAATGATTTTCCTTTTATCCAAACAAGTGCAATACGTCAAAAACTAAGCAAGCCCAGTTATCAAAGGGAACCCAGAATCCCAATTCTGAAAATTAAGTCGAAAGTAGCTCCAAAAACTTAGACGAAACCAAAATCACAAAACTTTGCCTAAGATCTAAAGAACCCAGAAGCAAACCTTCACTATGCGACAAGATTTAGATCAAAAACGAAAAATGCAACTTAGCCCGAGTTAAAAGTACCTGAATTTCAACCGAAACGATAATAAAAAGATGATTTTTTTCTCACTTCGATCCTCCACTAGAAGCAAAACCAAGTGTTCTTCGATATAATGGAAAGCTCAGCAATTATTTGTAACACTACAACAAATGATTGGGAAAATGACAGAAATTTAAATAACAAAACAAAGAATTACAGTAACCTGTTTAAGGCGGTTGAAGAGAGGGGCAAGCTTGCATTTTTGTAAACTAAAAGAGGTAAAGGGAGAGAAAATGGGAGAAAATGTGAAGAAATTTGGGATAAGGAAGGTCGTCAACACTCAACACTTTGGTTTCGCATTTGGTTCCAAGTTTTGGGAAGTTTCAACGAACGCGTGTAGTTGACGACGTATAGTAATAGCTTGTCTGAAGAAAGACAAGAGACGTCAAAAAGGGCAGGTTGATGTTAGAAGCCAGTGAGAACTGTATACATATACGTAGATAAATACATACAAAAAGGATTGGAGAGGAAGAAACAAGGATGTTTCTCCTAATGGCCAATTGCCCAATTAATATAATATAATATAAACTATTAAACTTAAACAAATTCTTTCATTTAGGATCAATAATTCAATAAACAAACCATACGCTACGCAGGACTTTCAATCATTATTATTGCGTTGCAACTTCAATTTAGAGTTTAAAGAATAACCTAGTTTTTTCTCAATTAAGTAATGGGAAGTTTTGAGTTTTAATAAAATCCTAATTTCTTTTTTTTATTGATTAACTAAATCTTTTTTTTTAATAATCTCAAAATGCCAAATAAGTTTGCTTCATAACTTGATACTTTATTCTAAACTTATCATTATTTTTAGATAAGCATTAAACAAAGTATCCAACTGTTGAGCAAACTTAACAATTCGACATTAGAGTGTAGATAACACATCAATTAATTAGCGTATCAAAAATTTAATCCTAATAGCATGAAAATTTCACAATTCAATGGGACATATGACTTAAAATAAAAATAAAAAAACATGTGCATCATATATTAAAGATTAAAATACCCTTTTGAGAGGAATCACTTAAAATATATTTAAATGAGAAAATAGACCAATAGTAGACAAGTTGACCTAAATTTTGTCAACCAATTGCCTCCAAGTGAATTCAACTCAATGTCCAGCATCTTGTATTTCAACGCTTCAACTGGCCTTTCATGGTGTTTTTTATCCTTTTTAGTCGTAAAATGGACACAATTAGGAGAGTGTGGATGGCTTTACTAGTGTTTATCCTCACAGGCAAGTTAGATAACCATATGACTTTAATGGGTGAAACCTAGAGAAATTCAATGATTAAACTTTTTTTTTTCCTAACGATGGACAATGAAGAACTATGGTGAACATTAAAAGGGAGAAAAGTCAACTAAGGTCAACCGTGGTCAAAGTAAGTCAACTCATCTTAACAAGTGCCCATCTTTTGCCATGTGATAGCATGACTTTTTTCTACGTTCAAGTTGCACATGTGACTGATCAAAATCATTTGATCTCATTGACATGCCACAATTTGGTCATGCCAATAAGAGGATCACAATTGGCTATAACCCAAGTTAGATAGCTAACTAAAATTACTAAATCAAGTTATTTCCCAAATCCGAAAATCGCAATGTTTGACTTTAGGTTGAAAATCATGTGTTAATAAATATATAGTCTATAAGGTTAGAGTTATGGATAGTGTGTGCATAAAGTTCTCGTTCACTTTGACAGTTTTGTAATCTCTCAATACTAAACATCGATTCACATTTATCTCAAAGACACACGGTATTTAGAAAATGCATTTTTTTGCTACCAAGCCATTCAGGTGGATTAATAAGCGAAGTATTTATTTTTATCCACAATAGATTTTAGCTAAAGCTCAGAATTTCCTTGTGAACTTGGCTTCTGTTGCATTCTGTTTTATTTTTTCTATTTTGATCTATTGTTTGATCGTCAGGAGCAAGGCAGCATCCAAGTCGTTGTAGTATAGTGGTGAGTATTCCCGCCTGTCACGCGGGCGACCCGGGTTCGATCCCCGGCAACGGCGAGATTGCTTTAAAAACATTTTAAAACTATTTTCAGATGATTCTTTTTTTAAATTTCAGAATTATTGGGGAAAAAAAATTTTATATCATAATTATTATGAAGAAAATATTTTTACTTTTAAATTTTCCTAAAACTATTTTCAGAGGTCTATTTTCAGAGGCTTATTCTTTTCTTTTTATAATTTTCAGAATAATTGGGGAAAAAGTAATCTTGAAGACATAATTTTTATAAAGAATATTCACAATTTTATTCAATTATTTCGCAATCTAAAGACTAAAATCCTGTCCTCAATTTCGATGGTAGGCAGCAAGCAACAACTTGATTGCTTGAAACCAAAAACATCTAGTAATTATAGGTCATTCATTGATTGTTCATTTGATTATAATTTGTGTAATTAATTGTTTAACATGGTTCTATCAATGATCATATTATCAATATAAAAGCCCGAAATCCAGTTCATATAACGAGCTAACTTTTTGCTAAAATATTTACTAATCTATTTTTTATATTGAAACATTATTCGATGCTATAATATATTTAAAATAAAGTTAAAAGCATTTACATTAGTGATTATAGGCCATTCATTGATTGTACAATTAATTGTTTAAAATGGTTCTATTAATGATCACATTATTAATGTAAAATCCAGTAAACTAATTGATTTTACTAAAAATTTACTGATCTCTTTTCATGTTGAAAAAGTCAATACTATATGATACATATAAATAGAAACACTTTCAAATCAAGTAGCTTAAAATTACAAAAAAGAAAAAGAAAAAAACCAAGGCCACTAGTATCTATGAAACTAAAGTGTAGACCAGTATAGAAATTAAGCGCGTTTGGTTGAGCTTCTCTACTGGCCAAAAGAGTTTCTTTAAAACCAAAAGTTCTTTTGAAAAAAATTTTCTCGTGTGGTTGGCACCTGAGAAGAACTTATGAATGATTAAAAAAAACTATTTTATGTTTATTGGAAAAAGCCCAAAATTAAGGCTTTTAAGAAAAACTCTTTTTGAGCTCTTCTAAAATATTATAAAATGTCTTAAATATTATCATATTATTAATGAAATTCCACCAACGTCTTTTTGTTTAATAAAACCATTTCTCTTCAACTATAAGGTTTATTTTATTTTTTCTAATGTTTATAGATTATTTTCTCGTGCATTTGTATATGCCGATAGTAATTTTATCATTATAAAGTACTTTTTGATTATATATAACTAAAACTTCCCTTGATTTGAAAGATAATTTTTAATTAACAACCAAGTAACTACCAGCTTATCAATATAAACTCTACATCTAAAATATCTACTTCAATATACTCTACTTGAAGAGGCCCAAACAAACAAATCCTTAAGTTGCATGCAATATACTTGACAATAATATAATAAGCACCATTTTGAAATATAGATATTTGAACAAATCAGAAGATGATGATAAAACCTTCAACAAAAAAGAAAAGGAAAATTAATGGATTCAAGACAGGGCCGCTAGGTTAGAGTTGCCAATATTCATTAAAAGGGTGAAACAAAACTAGTTCTTATGATAGTTTTGCTCACATCCAATTTCAGGATTGGGGCTCTATAGCTCAGGCGTGGGGGATACCTAGAGTCAATTTGCTTACAGCCCATCGGGCCTGAGCTGCACATCAGGTTTGTAAGTTGGGTTTGGTTCATGAGCGCGTTTATTGAGCGCCAGTGCTTACTTTGGCTCCGTTCTTACTTGTTTTCAAATCTCGTTTTCTGTATTACATATTTTTTAATATAATTTATATTCAATCTTAACTACATATTCTTTATAAAATTTAAAATAATTCAAAATTAACCACATATTTCTAAATTCAATTAAAAACAAAAATACTGAATTTATAAAAAAACACACCGTTTACTATCTCCTGTTTCAAAATACGTATAATTGAAATATTTAAATTAATATTATTTTCTCAATTAATCATATTTAGTTCATATATTACCCTTTTTATACTATATGTTAGCTTTCACTGGCATAATGGTTTTTAGATCAAAATAGAATCATGATGGTTTAATTACATTTTTTTTAAATCTTTCTATTGTTTTTTTCTAGTTTTCTAACTACATCCTCCACAAGTCACTCAGATTGATATGATCGATTATAAGTTTTCTAACTGGTTCGTTTTAATAACAACTGATGATCTGAAATTCCTCCAAAGAAAGAAGAAACTTTAAACAAAATATGGGAGGACTAAAATCGTCACAAATAAGTACCATATTAAACGGAAGACGTAATACAATGTCACTCGCACGAAAATTTAAATCAATAAATTTTACAGCGGAAAAAATATTGTAAATCAATCAATTTTCTGCAAAACCCCGTGATTTGACAGACGAACTAATGGAGCAGCCTTTCCCATATAAAACCCCAAAGAGCTCATCTGAAGAACCTTTGCTCACAGTCTCATCGGATTCTACATTTCTTTTAATATTAGAAGGAACCTGGGTCAAGTAATCATCAGCAACCAAATTCTTCCCAGCATTCTTCCTCTAATCCTGCAGTCATCTGGCAGCAAGACCATTCATCAGCAGCTGAATAAAAATCCTTCATTGCAGAAAGCCAATCAAATATGACATGTAACAAAGCTAATGTTGATGAAATTTCACACAAATGTAATAACAAAAGAAACTAGAAATGGGTAACACGACCACCACAAGAGCATCACAAAATTCGATTCCTCAAATTTAATGCTGTTTGTCACTTTTTAAACATGCAACATAACATTAACCACTTTTCTAGATTTATTACCATTTTCATTTTCCAGCAGCCAAAAAGTCACAGAACAACAATAAACTATTATCCTGGATCCGGTCCCCAAAGTACCCTTTTTTCACAGGCCAGCGGCATGATCTCTTCGAAAGGCCGCCTCCGGTAACATCCAGTATAGCACAGTTAAAAAGTGCATACCATGTAATACTTGCATAGTTCTGATCAATTTGAATAAGACTAATCTCAATATCTATAGGTCCTACAAGATCTTTAATTGAATATAAAGAATTATAGGCAAATTATAAACTATGCGGAACAAAAAAACTACACGATGCATATATCAAGAGCACTGGCAGCAAACAGAGCTATTAAACCATGATAGATTCACCACAAGACAATCGTCCCAAGAGAATCAACTCTTCGGGACCAGTTAAAGGATGATCCAATATGCCCATGTAATTTGCAACAACCATCATAAAACAGAGAAACATAAAAAAAAAAAAAAAAAATCTACTCATCGCTGTAGAAGAAAGTAAATTTGATAATAAAAAGCTCACCTGCATGCCAGTGTCTCAAGCTGCAGTAAAGCTTAAATTTTTACAAGAAACCCCAATACTCTAAAAGAAACAAGAAATACATCAATTTTGCCTACAAGCAATATAATTAGCCAAAGCAATCAAAGGGGCAGCTTTTTCCTGATCAAATTCAGACAACTGTTTCTGAGCATCTTTATTCAACTTGTCAGCCAATTCCCTGGATTTTTCAATTCCCAGAAGCTTAGGATAAGTCACTTTATCAGCCAGCAAATCTTTCCCAGCAGTCTTCCCCAATTCCTGAGAAGATTTTGTTACATCAAGGATGTCATCAACCACCTGAAACAACAACCCAATACAACGGGCAAAAGTTCTCAGCTTTTCAACTTCACCATCACTCCCACCTCCCAGGATTGCCCCGAGAACAACTGCTCCTTCCAGTAATGCAGCAGTCTTGTGCTGATGAATGAATTCAAGATGTTCTAATCCGACGTCGTTTAGACCTTCTGAAGAAATATCCACTACTTGACCCGCTACAAGCCCTTGTGTTCCAATTGCCTTCGCTAATTCTCCAAGTGCTTTAACAATCCTGGACGGCGGAACGCCAACTGTAGACACAGCGATGTGTTCGAACGCGTAGGCAAGAAGCGCGTCGCCGGCTAAGACCGCGACATCTTCGCCGTAGACTTTGTGGTTAGTGGGTTTTCCCCGACGGAGGTCGTCGTTATCCATGCAAGGCAAATCGTCGTGCATTAACGACATGGTATGAATCATTTCAACGCCACAGGCGGCCGGCATGGCGAGGGATTCGTCCCCACCAACGAGTTCACAGGCGGCGATGCAGAGGACGGGGCGGACGCGCTTACCGCCGGCAAGCAACGAATACCGCATAGCTTCGTGGATTTTCCTGGGTTCACGGAGAGAAACGGCGGCGTCAAGGGCTTGGTTAACGGCGTTACCTTTCTGAAGCATGTAGGCCTTGAAATCAAAAACGGGCTTTGGGTTCTCTTCTTCCCGAAGAGCTTCCTTGGTGAGAACAGCGGACACTGAAACGGGGCGTTTTAGTTTCGGTGGGACAAGGGAAATGGGTATGGATACGGGTACGGGTACGGTTATCTTTTTCCATGGATGAAAAGGGTGAGATCTTGATCTGGTCCTTTGATTGAAGAGGGAGTGGCTTTGAAGGCAAATTCCAAGATTCGAAGAAGACATGTTGATGAGAAAGAGAGAGAAAAAGAGAAAGCCACAATACAAGAGCAGTGACTCGGAGATTGCTCAAAAAGAATCAGCCGAGTCTCTGCCCAAGTGAGAGATGCTTTATACTGAATCCAGAGACCAAAATACGATAATTTCATTAAATAAAGTTGTCTTTAAACTGGTAGGAGTTATTAGCATTTCCAGCAAAAGATATATATATATATATATAAATATATGAAAGAGATTTTGACATAAAATTTTGATACAATTTAGAATATATTAGACTTATAATATTTATATAACATATATTTTACGATATAACGTGATAGTTTATATGATAAAAATTTATTAGAAGAGGAAAAAATAAAAATAAATACGAAAAATTATATCTCAAATAAGATTTTATCATTTAAATTGTCACATTATATTGTATAAATATTATAAATCGAGTATTATTATATAGTTTTTTAACATAATTTTTTAACTCTTAATTTTATTAAATTCAATAAATAAGATTAAAAATCAAAAAATTATATATAATATTATCAATTCATCAATCATCTTTAACTGTCAGATTTTATAAATTAATAACTAAAAATTATGTATAATCTTGTATAAATAATCTTACGTTAAAATATAATTTTTATCTCTCCATATATATTTTTTTGTTTCTTTCTTTTTTTTTTAACTTGAAGCCAAAATAAGACAACTGGAAATGAATGGAAATGGGATTTCCGGTGAGTGCACTAAGAGTCACAGAGACGAACCAAACCCACTGAGGACAAAGATAATGTTTTGGAGTATTCCCAACCAATGAAAAAGAGTCTCGTGTCCACGTTAGCATCGTTTAATACATTATAGCATAATGTATGATTATAATTTATGGCTGTGGCTAAGGAAGGTACATCTTGTACGCACTCATTTTTTAATTTTTAATTTTATAACTTTTATACGGCTCTTATATTTAATGTATCGATGTCTAAGATGTATCGTATGTTAAGAATACAAAGTTCCAAAAATTTATCAATTGGGTTTAGGGGACAGGTATGAGTTAGGCTTACATCACATTTATAATACATGAAATTGAAGATCATGCCTTGACACCATAATCTCAACGCCATACCAACATATCATGAAGATAACGAAGATATCAAGTTAAAGTTAACCTTTAATTATATTCTGTCCAAAAACTTAACCTATCTTATTTCATCTTAATGACCATTTATTTGTTGACATATCGTCCTTTCGATATCATGATAATTAAATAAATTCTATTAGTAGTGAACAAAATTTTTTATCGTAATAAAATTTACCTTTACTTGATAGGAATACCGTAAATCAACATGAATTTACATCCCCAACGTTGAGGGAAAGTCTTCTTAAGAACCCAATCAACGAGAAAGCGCCACATGAATGCATGCATCACACACGGACGCCCCATTTTAAACGGAAGTGCCTACCTAGGCTAACATATTCATAATCTTTGACTTTCTCTAACCAATGCCATTAATTGTTTTTGACTATACTATTCATTGATTTGAATATAGTAAAAAAATTACGAAATCATTAATTTTCTTTTGTCTTGTGAGACAAGACTTAATGTGTTTGATTTTTTAACGATTTCAGGAATAAGAATAACGTGATTTTTCAAAATTGAGAAATAACATCATGGTCATGATAATAGTTTCAGCATAATGCAGCCAAAAATTGAAAATATAAATTATGTCAACATGGTAATGAAAAACAAATGACGACCATGACAAGTAAGACAAAAGTGATTAATCCTAGTAACAATATTATTATTATTGCAAATGCACATAAGGACATTATAATAGTAATGCTTCTAAAAAAGCAGCATAATTTCTTAATAAGATTTATTTTATTTTTCGTTAAGTTTTAAGCTAATTTTTGGATTAAATAAGTATATTTCTGACTACTTCCTTTTTTCTTATTTTTCAATTTTTGATGAATGAAAAATAATCATCAATTTCAAAAAGGTAACTAGTAGAATATTTTTGCAAAATGTAATTTTCTCATAAAGTATTTTTTATAAGAAATCTAAAAAAAATACTTTAAATGAAAAGTTTATTTTTCTTGAAATATTATCTTAAATGATTAAATATCTGTTTTTTAGTCAACATTATTAAAGCACTTATTACTATCATCTAATCATATATGTGAAAAAAATAAAAAAAATAAAAAAATCTGTTTAGTATAAAAAATTTGGAATGAGACTTAAATGTTTATTTGTATCAGACAAATAAAAAGAAACAAAAATGTTTTTGGTCTTATTTTTTTTCAGAGAAAGACCATTAAAAAAATATAGAAACGTGTTTGATTTTTTAGAAATATACAATATGCAACAGAACGGAAAAGTTTGAAACAATTGACCAAATGGAAGATAGTAAAGAGAATTGAAAATGTGGTATTTATCAGAAAAACGTTTTTTCTCGTACGAGGAAAGTATCACGTGAAAAAGTACGGGCAGGTGGATAACGGGGTCACACGCGTTTTAGGATGCGTTTAAAACTACTGCACTATGAAAAAATACCGTAAAAAAAAAAGTCTCAAAAAATTGTAAGCTTTGGTAAATTAACTTTTATAAATTATTTTGCTATCTAAAATCTACAAGAAAATTATTAAAGTGTGCATAATTTTATAAAGAAATTTATGACTATTAATATTTAAATTAATTAAAATTATAATATTAATAATATAAATTATATTTATTAATATATTATTATAAAATAATAAAAATAAAATTTAAAATCACTACCAAAAACAACCCTCACAGACCACTGTCTTTGCAGTCAGCTACCATCGCATGACGCGTCTGACGACACTGCCATCGCCATTAGGATCACCGTCAACCACTCTCTAGGAATCCGTCGTCATATCAACTATTAAAGCTGTTAATCGACGAGATCATCGAACAGTTAAAGTTTTAAAACTGTCCAATCTTATCGATCGACAGTTTTAACGATTGATATGACGGTTGATTCCTACAGAGCGGCTAACAACGATCTTAATAATGATGACAGCGTCATCGGATGTGCCGTGCAACAATAGCCAACGAGGGCTGTTTCCCATACGATTTTGAATTTTACAAAAAAAAATTTTAAATAATTTTAAAATAAAATAAATTTTATAACTTATGTCATAACTAATTAATTAATTAATTTTTTAAATTTTTAATATTTAAATATATTTTTAGATTTTAAGTATTTTATAGAGGTAATTTTAATATTTTGATCCATCTAAATTTTAACTTTTCAAAATCTAATTTTCAAAAGTTGCTCTATCTTCTTTTGTAATCTAATACAAAAATAGAATCTCTAGATATCTGCTCATTAGACAATCGATTCTTAAAGTATTTACTAAACACTAAAATAACTATAACTAATAACAAAATCCATAAACTACCGTCCAACGGTGGGACCAAACGCACTCTTACTTAGTTCGAATGTTCCGATTATGATTCACCCACAGCTGAATAGTCTTTTTATTCGCCAGCTACAGCTATATAACTACCAGCAGAATCTCGATCACTAACTCAGTCTGAGGGAGAATACTGTCAGACTGTTCTTCTTTTTATTTGTTTATCTATTTATTTATTTTTAAATAACCCTTATCAAGAAATCTAGAAGAGTTCGAAGTCAAAGTTAATGTGAACTTTCTAGCCTGGTTTTATTTGTTGTACATGTAGACTATGCTGAAGTTAAGGAACCCAGCCATCTGCAATTAACAGGACCCAATTCTCAGCGCAGGTCTACTAAAGTTAAAAGCTGGGTATTGTGCTGGGGAAGGCCATGTGGGATGAAACAGAGTAATATGTCTAAAGGGTTGTACTGGAATCTGCAATTCACCATTCTGTGCTTACTGCAGTGTCTATCAATTTCATTAATTTCAAAAAGGTAACTAGTAGAATATTTTTGCAAAATGTAATTTTCCCGTAAAGTACTTGTTATAAGAAATCTAAAAAAATACTTTACACGAAAAGGTTATTTTTCTTAAAATATTATCTTAAATTATTAAATATCTGTTTTTTAGTCAACATTATTAAAGCACTTATTACTATCATCTAATCATATAAGTGAATAAAAAATAAAAAAATAAAAAAAATTCCGTTTAATATAAAAAATCTGCAATTCACCATTCTGTACTTACTGCAGTGTCTATCTGTCTTTTCTATTTGTACTATGATGCATTCTGTGCTTACTGCAGTGTCTATCTGTCCAGCTTGCCATAGAGATTACCTAGTATATATATTCCCTAGCTAACAAGCCTCCTGATATACCTGTGCAATAATCACATCTGATACATTGGGCACTATTCCATATTCATACATTAAGGTTAAAATCCCGTTTGGTTCCTAACTAGACATTCCATTCCCTCAAATTATATCACCACTCAAAATATGATCATTTTCTAATTTACTCTTTCCTCACAAGGACAATATTGAATTCATGTTGATTGGTGTACAAAACAAACAATAGTATTCTTGTAACCGAAATCTTACTTGTTTGGAAAGAGATAAGCTAGAGTACCCAAGCCTCTAATAGTCAATCTTAAAATGTTAAAACCCATAAATATCTAGCACCTTATATGATGTATTATACAGACCTTGCAAAATAAGTACATGGAGAGAGAGATTAATCTAAGTAGGGTTAGAAGATTGAGTGTACATGGGCCTAAGGAAAAGAACTACCTTCTCATCAGTTGATAGGGTTTTCAGCAGTTACAGACTCATCATTTGAAATTGGACCTGAATGTCATTGGCGACATATGCTTCCCAGCTCTTCCCAGATCATTCATAGATTTCAACAGAAAAGTTCTGCAATCAAATAAGATACAATCACAAGGAGCTCAGTAGCCATTTGCATGTGCATGCATACACTAAAATTATTTTTTCAGGAGAGAAAAGGAATAGGCATTACCAGATCATCATTGATTCTATACATAGCACATTTGTCTGTTTCCCAACTTTCCGGTGTCTGAGATTAACAGCCCTTTAAATTAAGAAAAATATCAATAAGGGGCTACAGGTGATAAAATTAAACGCATAGAATCAAAGTAGATGTTGGGAAAAAAGATAAAGAGCCGCCATCATATAAATAATCTATACCTTGTTCAGACTCTCAGTCTTCACCACTCTATGTTATTCTATACTGTATTTTAATATGAAACAACAGATTATGAAAACCATATCAAAATAGAAATAATTCTAGAAGCAAACTACCAGGCCTCACCTTTAAATGGCCCCTTTCATTAAAAAACCATTTGCTAAGTTGAGTAAGTGCAGTAAAAAGAACTGGTAATAGCAGATTGGTCTTATCTGTCATCACAAATTCATAGCGTGCAAGCGTTTGGCCTAAAAATTAACTAAAAAAGTATTCAAGGCCTGTTTTTGATGGAAGAACAAGTGGTAGCCAGAAGAAAGTGATAGGCACCCAAGCACCATGGAGAACCACATCCCAAAAGCTAGCTGTTAAGATGGGAGAGCCAGGCACTTAAATACCTCATCAAGCAAACCATACTACCCGATGTGGGACTTTGACATCCCATACTACCAAAGTCCCTATCAATTGCCCCTCTCCGGAAAGCTGACGTCCCGGCGGCTGCACTCGACAGCACTTCACTCAGCTCCGCGCTGGTCAGAACCCTCTGCCGGTAGCCCTCTCCAGTCCGCCAAGTACCGGCTCTGATACCAAATGATAGGCACCCAAGCACCATAGAGAACCACACCCCAAAAGCTAACTGTTAAGGTGGGAGAGTCAGGCACTTAAATACCTCATCAAGCAACCCATACTACCCGATGTGGGACTTTGGCATCCCATACTACCAAAGTCCCTATCATAAAGACAGGTGCACATGAGTGAGAATTCACTTTAGTATTCATAAAAAGTTCCATAGTCAAAATAAACGAGATAAATAGAATAGCATCAACAAGAATATCTCTAATAAACTACTCTGATGCACAAGATAGAGATCCTTTTAATCATCAACGGAATAGGAAATACTGCAGGCTCCTGAAGATTTTTAACTCTTTGAAATTTATTTTCCTTTCCATTTTGAGCACATTTATAATAGTACGAAAAATACAGAGAATTTAATCTTACAAGATAAAATGAAACATAAAGCAGGCTAAAGAGTTAACATGATTCACTTATTTGGGTTCCCAGCTTTCTGGACACTGATCTCAGCAGTCTGAATTACATACAAAAGAAATTTTATCAATATAATGAATGAACTGTAAATGAACTTCACTGCTGAAAAGTCATCAGATATTTACCTACCGGTTGCAAAACATATCTAAAAAGCCAGTGATCATAAACCGAGCATTGATTCTAGCGTGCATTATGCAAAAATGGTTACCATATGAATTTTGAATGTGATATTCTTGATTGCAACAAAGATGACACTTTCAGCCTTGGTTCACAAGTGAATCACACAACAAAGTCAAAGTGGTCTGAGAACGTGGAATAATGACACTGCTTTAATTAGTGAACCATACAATAAAATCAAGTTAAATTTCAATATAGAAGTTGTGATTTCCCATTAAACTGATGTGATAAAAGGAGTGGACCTACCTCCCAGAAACAAATTCTTAATAGATTTTCCTTGTGATGACTAACATAAACTTCATCATATAACATAGGTAAAGCAACATACGACAGAACCTTGAAAACTTAACAAATTGAGGCAAAGTGGCAAACAAATGCGTGAGTACCCGAAAGACAAGAAGAGACAACTTACCTGGACAAGTGAAACTAATGATATTGCAGATCGAGAAAGTGATGGGGGCTCTGACAAATTCGAACGTGGCTTAGCAGAATGTGCTGAGGTAGAAGCTGAAAGCATCTCCAAAACCTACAAGTGTATTATATTATAAACCGCTTACGAGCAAATACACATTGCAACAACGCCATCTAACAAGCTTCGAAGAACTGGGTGATCATATGCTCTTTAAATAGAGTATAATTGAAAGACAGCATAAACATAACATAAATAAAACATGTTTGACAATTGAAATAGCAGACTATTAGCTGCATTCACTGAATGCGCAATCTCTATAAAGTACAAGAGCCAGTTGATTGCATCACGGAAACCATTCAGAGCATACAATACCAAGCTGTTCAGGATGCAACTTACATCAAGTTTGGCGGGTCCAAGAATAAATTGGGATCGAATAACATCATCAGTATCAGTTGCAATTAACGAAGGAATGATCACCCTCGCTTTCCAAAACGGCGTCGTTTTGGAGATCAATAACCCAAAAAGGGATGAATCGTACACCAATTATGAAGCAGAAAAACTATGTAAAGCCTACATTTTAATATTTAATTAAAAAAATAAAATGATTCACGGAATTGATTGAACTTACGGTCGGCGAAGGGCGAGCAAGGAGTCGTACAAGTACCGGCCATAGCGTTGGAGAGTGGCGAGTGTGAAGTCAAGGTCAAAGACACGAGATTTAAGGGAGTTAAAGAAAATGGAGTGGGACGATTTGAGAGAGGGCGTCGGGCTTTCTGGTGAGAGAGAGGTAAAGAACCGGTAAAAGTGGGAGATAGTGTCGCTACAGCGATTAAAACGGTGCGTTCTGAAATTCTCTCAGGGGGTTTTGAGAGAATCGCGCCTTCTTTCAGTTATGCCGTTGTGGACTGACTTTGTTCTCACAAACGGGCCATGTTTCCAGCCTGCTGCATGCCTGACCCAGCCCATTTTATACTTCGCCTCCAAAACTTGGCCCTTCTTAAACCAAGAATACTACTTCTATAACTAAACCCTATAACCAACTACTTACGATCTGACTTAACAAAATTTTACTAGATATATGACTTCCCTTTTTTATTTTTTATTTTTTCTCATTCGAAAAATTTTTGCTAACTCAGTTTGTAAGCAGTTGATTGTATGATTGTAAGTGTAGCATACTTAGGGATTTTTTCAAAAAGAGTGATTCTACATCTATAACTCGTCTACAAATATTTTTTATATGACCTGAGTTGACAAGTTATTACTAGATAAGTAAAACTTGATAATAAATAAAACATATTAAATTGAATGATATGATAATTATTAATCCAGTAATATCTTATCAATTCTGATTGTATAAAATCTTAATTATAAATAAGTTAAAAATTTAACATTATTCTTTTCAAAAATTAAGATATATTACATGTGATTATTCTTTATACTTTTTTTTTTTGGTTAAATAGATATCATCAACAATTTAATATTAAAAAAACCAACCAACTAACCCGCACTTTATTCAAAAGTGGCTTTTTTCTAACCTCTTACAAAATAGTATCTTATATTATTTAAAAAGTCTGTCTCTCACTATTTTTTTTAATAAAAGACAAATTTCTCTTTCCTCTAAAACTAAAAATTGCCCACGACGTCATAAAGTATGATTGAGCTTCCTCTCCCACTCAATTTCATTACCAAGGCAATTCGGTTGTTTCCCAAGAATCAAGATTCGATTGATTTATTGGTTTGATATCTTATTAACTAATAGTGGAAAGAAAATTGTCTTTTTTCATTTATTGATGTTTTCAATCAATAATATATTTTAGTAGTAAAACGGGTTCAAATTCAATTCAGGAAAACCTACTTTGCCGGTTTAGGGTGGAAAATTTCCCACGAATGCATGTGCTGTTGATTCAGAGATATTAACATTTCTTGATTTGATAAATAAGATTATACAATCTTATCTTATTTCTATATTAGATTGGTTAGGTGAGAAATGAGTAAATGGAACCATTGGTGGAGAAGAAGAAGTGTTGTGTTGGCTGAAAGAATTATAAGCATATTTGAAAAATGCAAATGGAAATGGAATCATACAATGAAAGATGAGAAGCAACGGCACGAAATAAGATACTCATTCTCCTATCCACCCATGGCATGTCCAAGTCGCTTCCCATACATTTCTTCTCGCTCTTATTTTTGCTTAACTAATTTGCATATATTTAAAAACATTTTGAGATGATAAAGTAACTTCCTGTTGCATATCTTAAGATAAGTAATACTATTTTTACAAATTACTTATATAAATTGATATGACAAGACGTGATTTAATAAGTAAATGTAATAATTAGATAAATATAAGCCGATAATAAATTATATTAATTAATTAAGATGGATAATATAATGACCATATAAGGATATAACATCAATTTGTATCAGAAGCGGACCTGAAACTTTGAAAATTTATTGGAATCCCTTATTACTCATAGTTTATAATTACACCTTTCTTGAAAAATAGTTTTTAAATTGTTTTCCTTTCTTTCTTTTTTAAACTAATAGCCTATCAAACTTATATTTCTATAACTATATTATATATCATATTTTGTATTATTTCTTTCTCTTTATAATTTATATGTGTTAATTAGTATAAAAATTAGTGAACTTCTTTTAAAATTAAAAATTATGATTGAGTTTTCTTATTATTTTTATGCATTTGTAGCCTTTTTGAGTAAAATTTAATAGTCATTATAAATTAATGATTTTTAAGAAAAAAATCTGAAGAGATATTTAAAAAAAAATTCTTTTTTAAGTTGACATCATAATATCTAAGAAAAATGTTAACAATTCAATACAAAGTTATTTTGAAATTAATGTAAAGGTTTGTTTGTAAATTTCAAATGTATAACTCAAATTTTGAATTATAATGCTAATATAGGATTATAAATAAAAAAAATTTCATACATAATAATGAAGTAATTATGCAACAATTTTTAAATATAAATGCTTGTCAATGACAATTAATATGTATTTCTAAAATAAATTGTAAAGTATTACTATTTTATAATTTGATTCATTATATTATGATTTTTTAATTTTGAAAGATAAGATTTATTATGTGTCTTATATATATATATCTATTGTTTTTTTTTTAAACAATTTTTTGTACTACTAAGGCTTTTTTAACATTAATTTTTAAATAGCAAAAGTGTTCTTTTTAAGATAAAATTTTGGGCCTGCCACTGATCTATATAGATGAATTTATTTTAAATAATTTATAAGAATAGTATTAATAATTTAAAATAGGAGAATCTGTTTGTTTATAAGTTGAATAATTGAGCCAACTGGGCTACTATTCTGTCACCAGTCGCCTTGACCAATTGTAGAAACGCAACAGTTTATCGAAGCTTTGTTTTAGGTTTGAGATGACGAAGATATAATGAAATTGAATGTACTTAGCCTAAGGAGAAAAGCAAGCCAACTTATAATTGATTTCTGAATCTTTCCAAATGCTATTCTATTTCTAGTATACAGATTACTGACCCTGCAACAACGGACGAAGGGTCCACGTTGTTTCTCGCATGCAATCCTTTCCCTTATCTCTATCTGCAAAACCACCCCCGATACTCTCTCGTGGTCTAAATCCAATCAAATCGATCATTCAACTAATGAGCTTTCGTGCTCTGTTTCTCTTTGAAGCTTTTTTTCTCAAACAGGTTTGTTTTCTTTTCTTTCTTTCTTTTTCATTTCATGTAATTTGTTTAGAATTTAAATGGTGTCATCTACGTTCCTCCATAGTTTGTTTCCAATTATGACCATATAAATGAAAACTTTGGTTGAAGCAATTATGTATTAAATCAAAAGATTGATCTAGTAAATGGCCTAATCAACATAAAAAATTTGAAATTTCCATAAAAGAAACAATGTTAAATCCAGAACTTTTGATGTTGCATCATACATACAAAAATTTGCATGGAGGATTAAGCAATTGGTTTAATGCTAGCTGGTGAAAATGTGTCCCGTTTGATCTACAAGCTGTGTTTGAATATTTAAAATTTGGGTACAAAAATGCATTGCTTAGAATATCGATGGTGGTATATGTTCATCTTCTTCTGTGAAACTAGCGGTGGAATGCCCTATTCCAGTATTCTTGATCGAAACCTGAACGGCCAATGTTACATCATGGAAGTTTTTGATTTTTTTAGTCATTCTTTGACCGAGTGATCAAGAAATAATTTTCAAGTACCAAATTTTTTTGTTGCAGGAGCCATGATTCGACTATTTAAAGTTAAGGAAAAGCAGAAAGAAGATGCTGAAAATGCAATGGGAGGGCCGCCTATAAAGAAGCAGACGGCTGGAGAACTGCGACTTCATAAAGGTTCTTCTTATGTTAAACGATTGGATCCTATTTTCATTCGTTTCGGTTGCTCACGAAAGGAGAGATTTTTCATTCATTGCGTGTATATTTGTGCAATCAGTTTTTGAAAGTTTATATCAAGCACTTTTAGAAATCAATTTGCTGTTAAGAGTTTCTATGCTTCAAAGTGTAAAGAGAGCAATACAATGGAAGGAAATGGATTTAATCAGTATTAAACGAAGGTTTCGGATATAGTAATATCAAAATAGTACATTTTCAGTTGCCTCTCATCTAAGGGTAGTCTTAATGTTTGTTTCCAGACTTCTATCATTTTACTAATTGCTTTGGCTTTTATATAACTATTGGCATTTTTTCTTTTCATAGATATCACTGAGCTGAACCTACCCGAATCCTGCAACATATCATTCCCCAATGGCCAGGATGATCTGATGAATTTTGAGGTCTCAGTTAAACCTGATGAAGGATATTATAGGTAAGCAGTTCTCTATGCCTCTTATCTTCAGGATTTATTCAAACAATTACATTTTAATTGTGATTAAATTTTAACTTTTAATGAATTTCCCTACTCGGAGGGAAGTGAGTTTCCTCTGTTCTATATGTTTATAATAGATGTAGTAGTCATCTGATTAGATCACTTCCACTTGTTACAGGGATGGCACATTTTTGTTCTCTTTTGAAGTTCCATCTATCTATCCACATGATGCACCAAAAGTCAAGTGCAAGACCAAGGTGCGCCATTCCATCCAGTTCATTTTCAATCAGAGACCGTTCAATTTCTTTGCTGTGTTCATATGTTGTTTCATTTGTTTCATGTTCTCAGTTTTCTTTTGCACATTGCATGGAACTTGTAGGTCTACCATCCAAATATCGACTTGGAAGGAAATGTTTGCCTTAATGTCTTGCGAGAAGATTGGAAACCTGTCCTCAATATAAACACAATAATTTACGGATTGTATCATCTTTTCACTGTAATGCTTGATCTTTCTGTGATTCTTCGCTCTTATAGACTCATTAGACATCTTAATTTTAAAGTTAGAATTTTATTTTTTATTTTTTTTTAATCATTTTCCTTTGATTTTGCATGCAGGAACCAAATTGTGAGGATCCCCTTAATCATGATGCTGCTGATTCATTGAGGGAAAATCCAAGTTCGTTTGAGGCAAACGTGAGAATGGCCATGGAAGGTGGGTATATTGGGGGTGAATACTTTGAACCATGTATGTAGCTTTTGTCAATAGTACTTAGTGCCAAGTTATCAATACTGGTGTGGTGTGTAATTTATCTGCTAATATCTACGTTTCAAGACTTTGTATTTTTCTTCTTGTGCTTGGTTCTCTTCGAAGGGAGGATTTGCAGGAATTTATTTCCTGAAAAAGACCAAGCAACGGTAACCCAAGCTAAAAGTATGCCTCATTTGTTAACTTTGATTTAATGTCATTGAGGCTGTTGGCGTGTGATATGTTCTTTTTGATCTCAAACAAAGGCTAGATTGAACTCCATGCCTCTCTTTCGCTTTTCCTCTCTCGCACGCCCACAAACAATGAATAAATGGCCCCAAATTCAGAGTGTAGAAGGGAAATATTCACCTTTATTTTCATTAGCTCTGATTGGCCTCGCTCCTTGTTGGTCCTGCCTAACCTTGAAGGTGGACAAACGTGGTGAAGAGGAATCAAATATATCCGATAAAGATGCCATTTAGGTGTTCCTTTGAGGCATTACTTAATAAATATAAATATAGTGAAACAATCTTTCATCTCTTTTGTTTTTTGGGCATATCGGTAATGATAACTAAACAAGCCTGGCTGAGTTCTATATCCCACTTGTTCATTTATTCTTTAACCAAAATTTTCTTTTAATAAACTGCTTAACAGATAAGAGCTTTTAAGTAACTAATAATGGAATTCGTGTTGATCCTTCTTCTTAACAAAATACACTATTTAATAGGACTAATTTAAATTATGTGGATTTGGATTTACTATGTATCTAAGTTCTCTGAAACTTTATAATATGTCGAATTGCATGAAAATTAACAAATTATATGGTCAAAAAATACACTGGATGTGTTTGCTGCAACCGCAAAATTACATGACATTTAAATCAAAGCAAAACAAGAGAATCTGATCCAATTCCTCACGATTGGGATCGTAAAAACAGTCTTCCATGGTTAAGCATTAGGTGCGCTAATATGCAAAATCAATACCTCATGAACTACGAGCGCGGCAGCCTAGGCACTTAGCTAACATTCGGAAATGAGCCGCTTGTCCGAATCAATCTCATTTGCTGTGCATGTCCTGGAAAGATATCATTCTGTATGCAATGCAATTGAATGGCAATCCATTCACTTGTCCCCGTCATGAAAGATTTTTTAATGCAGAAAATAGTCTTAACAATCACCACTGAAGAATCAGAATTAGAACATATAACTTCATTATAAAAAAACCTGTTTATGTTAAATCATAAAAAAGGATAATTGTTTGCCTAATCGCCTGAATACTACCAATCACCTAAGCTGAAGGTTCTCTTCAGTTTTCAATAAGAAAAATTGAATCTCGGTGTCAGTCAAATGCTCTAGAATTGAAAAGTTACATGATACTATACATGACTGACAATCCTGCCAACTCAAATGCAGCCTTTCAATACATCTCTTCCTCTTTAATACTGGCCAGTCTAGCGTTCTCACGGTCTCGCCTAAAAATCTTATACAAGGGCGTGTAGAACAGGCAACACAAACCAAATGGAACTACCATCATTGACAGAAGCCCCTTAGATAAAGCAAAAGCTTCCCTTGCAGACCCTTTAACAGGATCTATCGTCTTCGAATCATAGCCGAACATCTGCTCTGAAAGAATCCCAACCAAGGGAGCAGCAAAAGAAGAGAATGATCCTTCAAAAGCACGGTCAAATGCATAAATCATGGTCCGATGCTTGGAAGGGACTACCTCAGCAAACATGGGGCCATTAGCAGCAGTGGCATTCCAGCTGATGGTTAAGCCCATTAGAAGAAGGGTGACAGCGAAGGTGTTATAACTGCTTACTGATTGCGGGATCACCTTAAGCAGGAACCATGAGAATGGGATGCCCATGAAGGCACTGAATTGTGCACACATTATGCGACCAGTGTGGGGGTAGAATTGAGATAATCGATCAGCCACTACTCCACCAAGGAAGGACCCCAATGCACAACCAATAGCAAAGACACTTAAAAGAGCTGCAGTACTACTATGATCAAAACCTGCAAAGAGAGACAAGGACATCATACATCATAAAAGTGAAGAAGGTAAGATGCACTCACAATTATAAAAGATGGATCCCAAAATCTTTTTGCTTCTTTCTTGGAAACTGGAATGAGATATCTTACTATTACATTACAAATACAATTCAGCTAAAGGTAGAATTATATGGCATCATCTCCTATTGTAAAAGTATTTGCACAGAGATAAGCTTAGATGTTTAGTAGAGTTTGCATATGTACTGACCAATTAATTCAAACCACATGGTAAAGAACACCATGGCAGTCCAAGGTAGTGAACCAACAATGCCTTGCAAGACAATGATCTGAAATGTTGGCACCCTGATAACAGATTTTGTGGCTGTCCATGACTCCAGCCAAACTGATGATACAGTAGCATTGCCTTTTTCTACCAGCTTATCCCTGTAACAAAAGAAGCTGAGTCAACAAACAGAGAGGGAAAGACTCAGAAACTGCATTATTTAATGCACTCCAAAGTTCACAACAGGAAAATTAACCATTTGGGAGATTTAAAGAAACAATAAATGAATATAAATTGTTGTGATACGCACTTAAACAGAACAAATCTAAAAAATCTCAAGCAATAAGTTGGTACCTATCAAAATTTTCACCAGTACCATGATTGACAACAAATTGTTTTCTTGGATCAACAACAAATAAGAAGACAAGGAAGCCAATCAGCACACTTAGTGTAGCCATCATAATGAAGGCACAGCGCCACCCAGGAATTCCAAAATACTCTTGACCGGCCATAATCGTTGCCAAAACACCACCTCCTATGCCACCCAAGCTGCCAACGAAGCTTAGCATCCCAAATCCAGCTCCCCTCACATCATCCTTGTAGCTGTCAGCGATGAAAGACTGGAGTGCTGGTATCACAATTGCCAGTCCAAAGCCATTAACTGCTCTCCACATTGCAACCTGCAAGAAATGCTGGCTTGCACCCACTGCAGCAGTTGATAAGGCCCAGCAGAAAATGCCAATAGTTAGGACTCTAGGCCGGTCATAGTTAATAACAAGTACACCAGCCAAGGGTGATGCCAGTCCCTGCACAAAGTTCCTTATAAATGTGAGATATCCCAGGTCAGATGGTCCAGCATTGAAAGCTTCGCTAACTTCTTTGTAAACAGATGGTAGGAGATTTTCATCAGCTCGCTCCATTATAGCAGCCAGGTTGATAAGAACTAGAGAAACAGAAATCCCCCAAATCTTTCTTGTTCTGTGAAAAGTGAACATATTTCCAAGACACAGAAACCAGAGTCAATGAAGAGAATAAAATTCCTATAGAGGGGAACTAAATGGCTTGAACAAGGTATTACATATGATATCCTTTAGCATTTAAGTGTTTTACATAAAACAGAAAGAAGCACGTAAGAGCTCACTAAATGTGCTGTGACCCACAAACCAACATTGGCACTCCACATGATTACCCAAACCATGGCTGCTTTGCTAGATAACTCCTCCCAGTTCTATGCTCATTGTTTTCATGTAAAATCTTAGTTTTGACTTCAACCTTACAAGCTTGAACGGTGATTTACGAGGCTCTGTATAAAGCCCATAATGGTACAGCAAAATCATGAAATCCAGCGAGGGAAATGGACGTAAATGTACTAAAAAGAAAAAGTTATGCATATTAAAATATCAGGATGATCTGAGTTTACACCTAACATGTTGGTATCAGACCATGAGTTGAATTGGAACTCTAATATATAAGTATTAAGCAAAGTATATAAAAACTAACAGAACAAAAACTTGACCGCATGCTGTATATACAACCATAAAACCAAATTTTACAAGACAAATAGAAACACATAGAGAGAAGTAGTGAAGTGTTTTATTTTCCAATACGAAACAATATAAACAGTTCCAGCTAGACATAATGCTATGACATAGTTTCCACAGGAAAGTACTATCAAGAGTTCCAAATTTCCTTCCACATCACTATCTAAACAAAAAAGAGCAATCTACACCTGCCACCACTTTCAACATTACTATTCAACTTTCTAATCACATGAAATTGGATCTCAGAAGGACCCACATGGGTGTTGAATCCATCCAACAAGAGAAAACAGTAAGACGGTAGAACAAAGCGGTTTTAGGAATAGCATTCTCTCAAACAAAGTCCTCAAACATCATGCTAGCTTGCAAAGTTATACCACATTTAAAGCATTTAGAACAAATTCTCTCACTACTTAGCTCAGGTCCTTAAAAATTAGTTCCAGAAATGGCATGAAGCAATTTTAAATTGTTGACAAAGTACAGGACATTAAATTAACCTCATGTATGTAGATTGAATTCATTAAAGCTTTTGAATTACCAAACTCATCTCTTAGGTGAATGGTAAGGAATGGCTCTCAAGCCAAGTCAATGGTCATCCAATTATGTCCAATAAGAGAAAGAAACAATCTAAATAAATGCTTGGAGGTCTTCATCAACTAACAATTATGTCGAGTAAGTTCGCAGGGATACAAATATGCTGAGAAATTAGTTGCATAAACGCAAAAATTTTCATCAACAATTAATATTACATCAAAATAGTTTGAGAGAGAAATCTCTCCATTTCCTTCTCTCTTCCAAACCCACTTGAACAAAATTCAAAGAAATCGATTGATTCCCAAAAAAAAAAAAAGACACGTAAGAAAATAAATCCTGAAAGACAAAAGCAAGCGAGAAACTCACTTCATGGTTTCGAGATATCTGCGAAAGGAAGGCTTGGATCTTGGAACAGCAGCAGAACCAAATCTGAGATGGGTCCGATTATGGTCCATGAATCATCAACATAGGACTCCAAGAAAAGAGGAAAATTAATAAAAGGTCCCAAAATACACGGCCGATCTCCGACACCCACTTGCCTCTTTGTCCATCCCAAGAGCCCGCGAGGAAGAAATATCTATTTTTTTTTTCGGAATCTGCTCAGGACAAATAAAAAAGTCAAAGTTTCTCTCTTTATTGATTCTCCCTGTGATGAAATAAACGAAGAGAGTTCAACCGAAGTTTATCGTTTTTGGAAACTTCGGTGTTTGAAAATGTGGCGCCAGCGACGTTTCGTTATGATTTTAACTTGAGAGTTTTATTCTGAAGATTCGGATCACTTCAAGCTACCGTGGCATATTGTCATCGGTTAGAAAAAAAGTCAACATCAGCATCATGGGATCTGTTAACGTTTGTAAAGATGATGGCATTGGTCAGGCGGGGAGCTATGTGTCTGTCCGGGATCGCATTGGCTTGGATCTTTGTCTTTTTCTCTGTTTCTCCTGATTATCCCTATCTAAATCTCATCATGTGCTATTTTAAGTAATCACAGAAACTATAAGCTGATTAATTACATTCGATTTATTAATTTTAATACAAATATTTTAAATACTAATGCTCCAAACCTTATTTTTGACGGGTTGGAATATTTTAAAATAAATTATTAATCATTCAATCACCTAATTTAATAATTAAGATTTAAAATAAAAATTATATTTAATATTATCAACTATTAAAAGATATGAATGATTATATATATAACCAGATAGGCTGACCTAGATTGAGACTTGGGGAGACTCGGCCCTTCCTAAAATTTGAAAATTTCTAAACATCCTCCTATTTTATATGCTTAATTAATGCCTTGTTTACAAAAATAACCTAATTTCAAGTTTCAGAATTTTCTTTTTTTTCAAAATGTTGAGCCACCTACTCCTCAGTTTTTAGACCTCCACGCAGGCACGCGAACATTTTATCCATACAACAATATAAGTTTATCCTATATGTTAATTGATTTTTATTATTTTATTTATAGATAGAATTTTAGATTTTTTTAATTATTATTTATTTAATTTAATATAAATTACATGATTTGTATTTTTCTCCTAAGGTTTGAAAAAAAATCAATAAATTGGTACTAGAAAAGTACAAATTCAAAAAAAAAAAATCAATAAACATAAATGTTTTACTCTTTTATAAGGTTTAATAATATTATATATTGTATTTTCTTTCTCTTTCTTATTGATTCATTTGTATCAATTAGTTTAAAAATATAAATATCATTAAAAATTACATTTGAGAACGAAATTTAAAGCGTAAGGTTCATTGTAAGCGCTACGTTTTTTTTTTTTTTCCTCTTCTAATCAATGTTTACTAAAGAAATTATAAATATTAAAAATATGTATGAAGGCCTTTCTTTAATAAAATCTTAAGTCCATCACTGTATAACTAAATCAGGGGTTTATTTTTATTTTTAATAAGTTTTAATTTTTTAATTTTTTATTACTTAGCTAAATTTAACATAAAAGGATATTTTTATGCTTTTAGATATGAATAGTGAGATAGCTCATCGACTTGCAATGGCGAACGAATCATCACTTATTGACTCGTAATGAACAATGACTCGATGCTTACCAACTCGCAATGACCAATGATTCAACGTTTATTGACTCATAAATTCTTAAGTTGGGTAAGTAATAAAAAGAAAAAGGATTTCACAAAATTTTAAAAAAACTTTCTCTAAATTAGTAAATTATGTTATCTGTGTCATTAAACCTTATAAATTTATGTTAATAGATTATAACCCCTTTTTAATATAGCAGTGCTATATTTACAAACGTTTCACGTAATTCAATTATACAAACAGCGTAGTGTTATTATATCACTTCACATCATCAGCCTTAATACATGTAATTGATTTTTTTAAATCCATTTCTTTAATCATATCAATCTAAATTACCTGGTTATGCATAATTTTATAGAAAAAAAGGTTGTAAATGCTGCAATATTATCTTTAATATAAGTCAATTAGTTTTAGGGTGTTAATTTTAATTTATTTAATTTTAATTAGAATATAGAGATCAAAGTTTAGTTTTAAAGGCTTTTATTTATACCTGACAATAGATCATGTTAGAGCAGTTTTGTGTCGTTTTATATTTGTATTTGTTGAATTATGTTAATCCAAATCTGATCTGTTAACTTAGTAGGTCTAAATCTTATAACCCAAACCTGACTGTTAATTCAACGTGTTATCCGAATCTAATCAATTTAACCCGTTTTTTATTTTAAAATTAGACATTAATATACTATCATGATTTGTATATATAAATTATAAACATAAACATAATTAATAGTTTATACATTTAACATCTAACAAATATTTTGAAATCTATTGAAATATTAAAATTTAATATAATACGGAAACATAAACAAAATTTCATATCCAACATCATTCAAAGGTCCATATAAAGTATATTTTAAGACAAACAATTAAAAATGTATAATTATTGAATAGTTTTTTTAAATGAAATATGATTTTTTATAAGTTTCTTTCTTGTATTCCCCATGTAAATGTCATACTAGTACGCATCTAAGAAAAAATACTATAATTTGTTATATTTTATTATATTTTTTTAAATATCATAAATAAATTTATTTAATTATCCTTAATATTAATAGATTAAATTGGTGAAACAGTTTTTTAAATGATAAATCCAAACACGATCCAATATCAAATAGAGTTTATCGTGTTAACCAATTAACGATCTGATATAATAATATTAGATCTAAAATACGTTTTTATGGAATTAGTTTATATCGTGATAATGATTCGTGTAGAATTTGTCAGGCTTAGTTTCATTATCGAAATTATTATATTTTCCAAACTTTAAGGATATTGGTGTAAATACCCATGATCACTAAATATTTTGATGCCATGTGGCGACAAAGGAGAATATTCCCATGTTGTGGCAACATTGATGAATGGACTTACAGCTCCTTGTGGCATGTTAACAAGTGTTAAGTCATGCTAAGTACAACAGCTGTATCCATCCGGCCTTTTTTTTTTTTTTAAATGTTGTGAGTAAAAAAATTTGAAACAAGTTGTAAATGAAAAAACAAAAAAAGTTGTAAAGAAAGCAGCTGTATGGACACAGTCACTGTGCTGTAGCCAAATCCCATGTTAACACCTTAAATAAATTCATGATATTTAAGATTTTGTTTGGATCTAACTGCTGTATGAGTACAGTAAATTTTAAATTTATGAAAAAATCATAAACATATATATAAAAGTCGTAAAAAAGTCAATAAAAGTTGAAAAGTCGTTGTTGATGCACGGTTTCCGGACGGCCGGGGGAGCGGGTCGGAGCTCGGGTCGTGCGACGGGTCCGGTCCTGCGAGCACAGAAAAACGGTCAGGGGTTCCGGCGGTGGTGCCGGCGGTGACCCTCCGACGCTCAAGTCAGTATCCGGCACTCCGGAATTTTCTGAGAGAAATTCCTAGAGAGAGAAGCTCTCAAAAATAGAGGAATTGTAGAGAGATAATAAGTTCAGAAAAATGTGCATTTGTCAACTTACCTTGAGCAACGTTCCGGAGGGTTTATATAGGAGTCGGAATGGGCCATTGTGGAACCCAGATAATAGGCCCAGACGATGGGCTACAGTAATGGGCTTACTGTAATGGGCCCATGTAATGGGATACGGTAATGGGCTTACCGTATGGGCCCGGATAGTAGGATACAGTAATGGGCTTACTGTAATAGGCCCAGCTAATGGGATACAGTAATGGGCTTACTGTAATGGGCCCAGATAATGGGATACAGTAATGGGCTTACTGTAATGGGCCCAGATAGTGGGATACGGTAATGGGCTTACCGTATCATAAATAATTGAGCTAGGCTGGGTCATTGTGGGATCCAGATAATGGGCCCAGATAATGGACCACAGTAATGGGCTTATTGTGTTAGAGACAATTAGGCCCAATATTATTATGGTCATAACAGTAGTCCCCCCAGACCCAAGTCGAATAACGGGTCGACGTAGGGGCTATTAAATTATTCATGGGCCCAAATAATGGGCTACAGTAATGGGCTTACTGTAATGGGCCCAGATAATGGGATACAGTAATGGGCTTACTGTATTAGAAATAACTAGGCCCAGATAATGGGCTTCAGTAATGGGCTTACTGAATTAGAAATAACTAGGCCCAGATAATGGGCTTCAGTAATGGGCTTACTGAATTAAAAATAATTGAGGCCTAATATTATTATGGCCATAACAGTAGTCCCCCCAGGCCCAAGTTGACCAATGGGTCGACGTAGGGACTATTTAGTTATTTCTGGGCTAAAAATTAAATGTGTCAGGAGGCCAGCCCAAATATGTGATTTATTAAACCCTAAGTTGGTGCTCTATATAAGACACAAGTATTGGGGAGTAGGGTTTACTCAAAAATAGGAGAGAGCACCCGGGAGGTGAGCAGTACAAGTGACCCCAGCAAACAGGACTCTCCAACCTGAACCCGGATTTTCCAACCGCCACAAGTAAGTACTTTTCACTTGTGTATACACTTTAGAATGCATGGATTAGGCTTAAAATTTTTGTGTTTATTATGGTCTTGCGTGAGAACATGTCAATGTTTGCACATATGTTCCCTTTGCGAATTTATGTATGAGAGAAGAGGAAACATGCATGTGTATTCGGTTGTGTTGGAAGAAGAAATTCAGGGGTGTTCGAGTGTGATGGAGGGAGGAAATTTGACTGGGTGAGCTGCTATGCATGCGAGGGCTGCCCTGGGCGCGCAGCGGGCTCGCGGGAATGAGCGGGTTCGTGTGTGCTCGGGTGTGCAGCCCTTGTGTGTGCGTGGGAGCTCCTGCTGCGCCCAGCGCACGCGGTCGAGCTCCCGAGCACGCGGGCGAGCTCACGCAGCGCCCAGCGCACGCGGGCGAGCTCACGCAGCGCGCAGCGCACGCGGGCGAGCTCCCGCAGCGCCCAGCGCACGCGGGCGAGCTCACGCAGCGCCAGCGCACGCGGGCGAGCTCACGCAGCGCGCAGCGCACGCCGAGCTGCAGCGCACGCGGGCGAGCCGCTGCGCCTCTTGCACGTGCGGGCGAGCTAGCGTGTCCCCTGGTGCTCGGGGGCGAGCTCCTGAGGCGCTGGGGGCGCCTGGGTGGCGAGGTCTGGCGACGGGTTGGTGCTGCATGCTGCATGCAGCGTTTGAAAAGTCCAAGGGCTTTCTTGGAAAAATTTAAATAAGTGCAGGGGCGTGCCTGCAATTTTCGAATTTTCATTTTATAATTTTGGGGGTGCTAGTGTAAAATTTCAAACCTTTTACTTAAAAATGCGGGGGTGTTTGTGAAAAGTTTCGAAACTTCATTTTATTTCGGGGGGGTGTTCCCGCAAATTTTCAAACTTCAAAAATTATTTCTCCGCAGGGGTGTTTCTGAAAATTTTTCAAACTTAAATAATTTTTTCTCCGCGGGGGTGTTTCTGAAAATTTTTCAAACTCAAATAATTTTTTCTCCGCGGGGGGTTTTCTGCGAATTTTCAAACTTAAATAATTTTTTCTCCGGGGGGTGTTTCCGCGAATTTTTAAAATTAAATAATTTTTTCTCCGCGGGGGTGTTTCCGCGGATCCGCGGGCGTGATCCCGCGGATTTTTCAGACTTGAATAATTTTTCTTCCGCAGGCGTACTTCCGCGGGTCTGCGGGTGTGCTTCCGCGGACTTTCAAGCTTTAATAATTTTTCCTCCGCGGGTGTGCTTCCGCAGACTTTCAAACTTGAATAAACTTTCCTCCGCGGGCGTGCTTCCCAGATTTTCAAGTTTCAATATATTTTTTTTCTTCCGCGGGCGTACTTCCGCGGGTCCGTGGGTGTGTTTCCGCGGACTTTCAAGCTTTAATAATTTTTCCTCCGCGGGTGTGCTTCCGCGGACTTTCAAACTTGAATAAACTTTCCTCCGCGGGCGTGCTTCCGCGGATTTTCAAGTTTCAATATTTTTTTTTTTCGCGGGCGTACTTTCGCGGGTCCGCGGGTGTGCTTCCGCGGACTTTCAAACTTGAATAAACTTTCCTCCGCGGGCGTGCTTCCGCGGATTTTCAAGTTTCAATATTTTTTTCTTCCGCGGGTGTGCTTCCGAGGACATTCTAACTTTGAATACTTTATCCTCCGTGGGTGTGCTCCCGCGGACTCTCGATACAGTCCCCCAGCATTTTTTTTTTTTTTTACTCACCTCTTCCTTCCCTCAGTAGACTTGGTTTGATGACTAACGACCCCTCTTTGACTGTGCAGATGGCTAGAGTCAAAACCACTGTAAGGTTGATACGGGGGGAACCGAGTCATCAAACCTAGTCTTCCAGGGGCAAGGATCCGGCGACCAACCGTAAAGAAGTTAACGAATTTTATCAAAACTTCTTGGGTCCGGATCGGGAGTTGGGACAAAATTCTGTCAACCATGAGGTGGTAGACACTGAAGGGGACAGCGACTGGTCGTCCTCTGCTACCTCGGATAGCGAACCGGAGGCCGAAAAGTGGTGGGAGGCGGACCATATTGATAACCAGCTTCCAGAAGACCGATTAAAGACATATAGAGCCCATTTCCTTATCCCCGCTTCAGTCATCCTGTTTCTTCCAAGGAAGGGTGATCGGTGGAGTAAGCCACCCCGCGGTGTCATTGGTTTAAGCTTAGAGCTATTGAGAGCTGGTCTCCGGGTGCCTTTTGATAACTACGTTCACCGTATACTCGATGCTATGGGCATCGCTCCTTCCCAACTGTCGGCCAATGGGTGGAGGCTTCTGATAGCTTTTCAAAGTTTATTCAGAAGTGCCGGCCTTGGCGACCCTACCACCAATCATGTTAAGCACATATTTGCCATTCACCCGCCGAATGGAGAGAAGACGGGTTACTATTATATATCCCAGCGAGGGAAGACGGATGACCCCAACCGCCTTTTTGGCATTCCTTCCCATGTGAAAGAATGGAAGTTTAAGCAATTCTGGTGTGGTGGCAGTTGGAAGTATCAGGAAGGTGCTCGTCCAAAGGGGGAGAAGTTGAAGATTAGGAGGCATTTTGGTGTTTGTGGTACCATATTATAATGGTTCCTTATCTGACTTTGTTATGACCACTCTTGATCGACTGACATTATTTTCTGTTTTTGTTGCAGCTTCTTGGACCAAGCGTCCGCTGTTGTCTCAAAAAGAGAGGGATGACTTGCAAGTGGTGCTCAAGCTACCCGTGGATGCGAAGAACGTGAATAACCTCACTGATCGGGAGCAGTTGGCCCGTCTTGGCTTATCACCTCCCATTCCTCCGGAAGGTAAGCTGGGTCATTACTTTTCGATCTTACTTCATCAAACGTGTACTTGCAGTTTTACCAGTTTTATTTTCGTGCAGGACTATTCCCATTACATCCTACCAAGAAGCGGTTTGCTCAACTCGTAGCCAAGATGCCACTTAAGCCTTTCACTCATGACAAACCTAGTTCATCCCAGAAGAGGCGGAGTGGCAGTCCTCCAATTCTCAGACCTCCGAAGAGGAGAGCCAGTAGTCACAAGGAGGCTCCCGTACGGAAGCTAGTTCCTGAAAGGTCTGCCTCCGTTCAGCCTGCGGGTGAAGTGGCGACCTCCCAGCCTACTGGGAGCCGTTTACCTTCAGCCACTCAGCTACCCAAGCGCTTTACTTTTGACAGTACGGGCTTTCAGGGCGGCTCAACATGTGGAGACTACCTTCAGGAGTTGTCTCAAAATGCTGCACGCCTTATGCCTACCAATGTCTTTCCAGGGGACGTAAGACTCTCATACTTTGATGCGATCGCCGTCGGGATGGGCATCATCCTTCAGGTTAGGCTTCATTGAAACCCTCTCTTCCTTTTTTCTTTATACTTTGACAGTCATGCCTTAACTCCTTCCCTCTCCTTGCCTTCCTTTCTGTAGGCGACAGGACCCTTGGCTCAAGGGGAGTCTACCAATACCAACCTCCTTTAAGGAAGTAAATCTTCTCACTTCCGAGGTTGACGACTGGAAGGCGAAGCATCTAGTCTGCCTTGACAACTTAACCGAGACGGAAAGTAGAATGGCAGAGATGAAGGAACAGATTGGTAGGCTGACGGCTGACTTGTCCGAGGCCAAGAAGGAGGCGACTATCCAGCGTAAAAGGGCTAATGATTTTAGCTAAGAACTTCGAGAGAGAGCTACTGCTGAGCAGGGTAGGATAGGCAAAGCAGTGGCTCGCTTCCGTAGGGGTCGCATCTACCAGCAAGCTATGGAACGCTCCTACATTGAGGGAGTCAATGGGGTGCGTAGATGGTTCCATAACCGCCATCCAGAGATTGATCAGTCACCCATAGCTGAGGAGTTAAACTTGGTGGAAGAGCCTATCCTTACAGCGAACCCCGATCCCGAGCAATTCCGTCGCCTCACCCTTAAAGATGAGGATTATGAGTCGACATTGGACACAGCAGCTTGGGAGGCCAAGCAAGGTGACTCTACCTCACCGTCTTCAGACGAAGAAGGAGGTGATGAGGCCACTTCTTAGGGATAATTGGAATTCTTCCAAGTAGGTAGATGCTTATTCATAGGAATAACCATATCACGGCTGCTCTCCAGGCCTTGATTTTACCTTTTACTGTCTTTACTTTCGATTCAATGTACTAGTTGAGGATGTGTGGCATCCCTCAACCAATTTTCAAATAATAAGAACACTAAAATTTTTTTTTTCTGGTGTTGTATTCTTTTACTTGTTCCATCTCATTGCAATTTGGTTATACGTGTGCTTTAAGGAGGTGCAGTCACAAGAATTCTGAATAATCTGAGCACTTTATTAATAACCTCTTTATTGGTCTCCCTATGGGAGTTGTTACACATGCATAAGCTCCTGGGCGGAGTCACTGCATATAGAGAGGCGTGCGCATAACTCCTGGGCGGAGTTAATACATATAGAGAGAGGTTACAAGTAGTATTTCTTTGAGTGCTCGAGATTCCACGGACGAGGGAGCAACCTCCATCCGTGGTGACCAGTCCGTAGGTGCCTGGTCGGGCGACTGCTTTGACTCGATGACAACCCTCTTAGTTAAGCCATAATGCTTCGTCAATGGGTTCTCGAGTATTTTGTGGCACTTGACCGCCTAGTTTATGACCACGGGAGGTTCTCCTCGGATTGTTAACAACTTATGTGCCTTCTCTTTAAAGGCCATATTGTAGCACTCTCGGGAGGCTCGCTGTTCACCCCTAACTTCTCCTACACCAGTCGGTGTTGGAAATTTTAGGACATGATGATAAACACCCATCACGGCCTTGAAGTCATAGAGTGACGGCCGACCAAGGATGGCATTATACACTCCCGGATGGTCTACCACGAGAAAGTTTACCATCCTGGTTGTTTGCAGGGAACCTTCTCCCAAGGTCACTGGTAATGGAATCATTCCTTCAGGAATGACTTTTCCTCCAGTGAATCCTATCAGGGAAGTCTGGATGCCTCTCATATCTTTGCGGTTAAGACCCAATCGATCAAATGCATCCAGTGTCAGTATGTCAGCCGAGCTCCCGTTGTCAATCAACACTCTTCGTAGCCTTTTGTTGGCCACTATCACTGTGAGGACCAAGGCATCACAATGTGGGTGATGGATGCCCTGCGCATCTTGTGATGAGAAGGAGATAACATCATGACTTCCTACATTGGTGGAAGAGGCTGTCAGGTTGACCTCGTGGTGAGTGAGGTCGTTTCTTGCTTGCCTGACCAGATGCCTTCGGGCTTGGGAGCTTGAACCGGCCACTACTCCTCCAAAGATTGTGGCTACTTCTTCCAACGGCTCCTTCCCTTTGTCATTTTTGTTGGATGACTCAGGGGGCCGATAAATATATTCCTGCAGCTGGCCATCCTTGATGAGACTCTCGATCTGTCTCCTCAATTCGAAGCAGTCGGCAGTATTATGACCATGGGCCTGGTGAAAGTGACAATACTTTCTCTTATCCCTTGTTTTTGGATTTGTCCGTAAGGGAGCAGGTTCTTTCAGGAGGCCTTTATCCTTGATTTCTTTAAGGATATCCTGCTGTGGCATGGTAAGCAACGTAAATGTACGGTGCTCCTCCTGAGGTTGATCATGATGCTCTTGACGGGGTCGGTTGGATGACCCTTGTAACAGGAAGTGATCATTTCGGATTGTGTTACGTGCAGAGTGTCGGTCCGAAACTGATTTACGATTTTTATCATGAGGCGTTCCTCTATGATTATCGTACGGTCTTCTATCTGTACGCGAGGAATTGGGTACCACCGGAGTTTGCCCAGGGTAATTGGCCTGAAAGATTTCCTCTGCATCAGCATGGCTAGAAACCCTTGTTAATGCTTCTTGATAGGTACATGGGAGGTTGACGGAGAATTCCCATGCTAGAGGGAGCTCCCCCCTGATTCCTTGAACCAAGCCTTGCATGGCGTAACCATCATGAAATAGGTCAACTCGTGAAACCTCCCGCTGATATCTATTCAAGAACGCACGAAGGGTTTCATTGCGACCCTGCTTGATTGAAAGAAGGCTCTGCGCTGGTCGACTCCGCGTTTTCATATTGTTGAAATGTGTGAGAAAACTGCGGGCAAGTTCATCAAAGCTGGAGATGGATGCAGCTGGTAGCCTTCTATACCATTGCCTAGCTGATCCTCCAAGGGTGAGAGAAAAGGTTCTACACATGATTCCCCCTGAGACCCCTTGTATCTCCATATGCGAAACAAAAGAGTCTAAATGCTCTCTGGGGTCTGTCGTCCCTTGATAAGGCTCAAGTTGCGGCATCCGGAATCCATGTGGATATCTCTCCCTTAGAATATCCTCAGCAAATGGTGATTCCCATTGTGGACGACCATCTTCTTCACCTCCTGAACGTTTAATCAGCTTCTCCAGTTTATGGATTTTTTCATCCATTTCTCGTTTGAACTCCGCATAATGATTGTCTGATGTCCCCTCCTCCGAGACATGCATTGAGGAATCATCTGGGCGATGATTTTTAACTCTGGGAGGTGGACTGGGGCGATTTCTTTTTAACCGATAATTACCTCCTGGAACGTAAGGGCCATGATAAGAATAAGCGGGCTGGTCAACATGACTTCCCCTTTGTACATGTTCAACACTCGTATGGTGCCTCTTGTTCAGGGAGTGTCGAAGGTCCACTGCTGCTAGCTGTTGTTCAGATACAATGTGTGAGGGAGGGGGAATCTGTGGGCGACCATACCCCCCTTGAACAACAGGATGGGGAGGATTTGGTTTAATTTCCTGATGGCGAGGCAATCCCGTAGTCTGGGCGACTAAATCAGGACGTCTACCAACATCTGTCTGGTCATTCGGTTCTACCATGGCACTCATTAGGTTATTCCTAGCGGTGTACGCAGCCTGTTGAGCATTTTGTCCAAATGCTTGGCTAAACACAGTCACCATACGGTTCATCTGTTCACTGAAATTCCGCATGGTATGTTCCATGGCAGTTAATCGATTCGCCTTACCCCTCTTCTGTCTTCTCAGTGGAAGCCGGGGTTGCCTGAGGTTAGGCCCTACCCCAGAGGATATAACTAACGCCCTCCCTGTATCGACTACCCTTCGGCGTCGGGGAGGCGCTTCCACCTCAATTTCTTCATCAACCTCTAAGGAGGTCGAGTGTTGAGATTCGTGACTCATGATATTTTTGAGTACGTTAGGATGAGAGCAACAACTAAAGAGGCTTAGATTGTCGTTCCCACAGACGGCGCCAACTGTTGATGCACGGTTTCCATTATTTTTAATTCAGTAAGCCCATTACTGAAGCCCATTATCTGGGCCTAGTTATTTCTAATTCAGTAAGCCCATTACTGAAGCCCATTATCTGGGCCTAGTTATTTCTAATACAGTAAGCCCATTACTGTATCCCATTATCTGGGCCCATTACAGTAAGCCTATTACTGTAGCCCATTATTTGGGCCCATGAATAATTTAATAGCCCCTACGTCGACCCGTTATTCGACTTGGGTCTGGGGGGACTACTGTTATGGCCATAATAATATTGGGCCTAATTGTCTCTAACACAGTAAGCCCATTACTGTGGTCCATTATTTGGGCCCATTATCTGGGTCCCACAATGACCCAGCCCAGCTCAATTATTTATGATACGGTAAGCCCATTACCGTATCCCACTATCTGGGCCCATTACAGTAAGCCCATTACTGTATCCCATTATCTGGGCCCAGTACAGTAAGCCCATTACTGTATCCCATTAGCTGGGCCTATTACAGTAAGCCCATTACTGTATCCTACTATCCGGCCCCATACGGTAAGCCCATTACCGTATCCCATTACATGGGCCCATTACAGTAAGCCCATTACTGTAGCCCATCGTCTGGGCCTATTATCTGGGTTCCACAATGGCCCATTCCGACTCCTATATAAACCCTCCGGAACGTTGCTCAAGGTAAGTTGACAAATGCACATTTTTCTGAACTGATTATCTCTCTACAATTCCTCTATTTTTGAGAGCTTCTCTCTCTAGGAATTTCTCTCAGAAAATTTCGGAGTGCCGGATACTGACTTGAGCGTCGGAGGGTCACCGCCGGAACCCCTGACCGTTTTTCTGTGCTCGCAGGACCGGACCCGTCGCACGACCCGAGCTCCGACCCGCTCCCCCGGCCGTCCGGAAACCGTGCATCAACAGTCGTAAATAAGTAAATAAAAGTTATATAACAGTCGTAACACAACTTTTATTTAGGACTTATTTATTTCGGCTTTTTCAAGTAAAACTTATTGAAGTAGATATTTTTGGAGTGAAATTTTTAATAATAGACCTTTTATTAAAAAGTTATTGATTGTTTGATGAGATAAATATAAAAACACTTATTATAATTAAATTACTAAAATAAAGTTTTGTTATAAGGAAAGAATAAAGTAAAATATTTAAAATTAAATGAGGATATCTTTGACATTTCAAAACTTTAAAAAAGCTCAAAAAGAGCTTTTTCCAAAATCCTTAATTTCGGGCTTATCTCAGTAGACGTAAAATAGTTTTTTTAATCATCTATAAACTCATCTTATTTGACAGGCAAACGACACAAAAAAATTTTAAAAGAGCTTTTGACATTAAAAAAGTTTTTTTGACCAGCAGAGAAGATCAGACAAACACGCTTTTACTCATTTACGATTTTTATACACTTATTTATGATTTTTACATAATGTTAAAATATACTGTATGGATACAATAGCTATATTGTAACATAACTCATTGATATTTATGATGGTAAGTTGTTGTCAAATGTTTTTCAAAACTCTTGTGGAGTTTCTTCTCTTTTTGTTTATTTTGTATAATTGTATTGATTTCGGTGGTATAGTAATTGAAAACTAATACTTATATTCATCTCATTATTAGAGAGTATACCGGACCATAAAAATAACGAACTAATGATTAGGAATGTTCAAAATCAAAACCAATCAGCATAAAACGATCGATCCAATCCAAACCAATCTAATTTTAATTGAATTTGGTCAATTGGTGAATTGGATTGAATTAAGATTTTTAAAAAACCAAATTAATTGAATTGGATAATGGATCATATTATAAAAATCCATCATAAAATTATCCAATCCAATAAAACATAATAAGAGAAAAATGTAATATCCAAAAAATAAAAGTGAGGGTTGTCCATCATAATTTTAATATAATAAAATATGTTTCTCTCTAAGTTAATAACTAAAAAAATATAAAATATCTATAATATGCATGGACGTTGACGTTAATGCAAGAAATAGATTATTTCATATTATGGTTGGTTCGTCGGAGTCCTATAAATTTATTTAAAATTGCAATATGTATTGAGATGATTTAAATATTTGTTGTTATTTTTATTTAGGCACTTTAATTAATTTAAAAATTAATTTTTATGTCTTATAATATGAGATACTACTCATATTTAAATATGTATCCATATATTATCATTATATTCTATGTCATTTCATATTAAATTGAGTTTTGTGATTGGGCCCTATCATGTTAAATTCTATGTCATTTCCGAGCCAATCCATTTGTCCACTATTTTGCTCGCTTTGATTGTTCCTAATGGTCCAGTTAACATTTAGGGAACTGGACAAGCCCACTAAGAAATAAATGAGATGAACCCTGTCAAAAGAAAGCTTGATGGAGATGAAAAAGCTAACACTTCTGGATAGAAGACAAACAATGACTTGGGAATTTAGGTTGTGTTTGTTTCAATCATTAACACTTTTTATATCTAAATACTTTTTATAACTTAATTTATACTATTTAATAGGATGTTTATTTGTTTTTTCAGATACCACTAAAAAAAAGTAGTAAGAGAATATTTTACCTTTAATGTGGCTTTTTTTTATCGTTATTAAAATATAAAATATTTATATTTATATTTATAAAATCTTTTAAAAATTAAATCAAAATTATTTATTTAAATAATTAATATTATATTTCTTACAACCTTTAAAAAATAATTATTAACTAAAATGAAAGTTTGTTAATAAAATTCCATTATTCAAGGTACTGTAACTAGGGATGGCAATGGGGTGGATTAGGGTGGATATTACCATCCCGCCCATCCCCATCCTCATCCTCATTTATAAAAAAATCCTATCCTCACTTATATCCTCAAATTAATAATACAAATCGATAATGAGAATTCTCTAAATTGTAAATTAAAAAGATCATCCCCATCCCAATCTCAATACTCTCCTCAAAACCATGTCATAATATTTAAAATATATCATTTAGAAATAATATAATTCTAAAGGTTTAATGATAATTAACAATCCAAAATATAAAATAAAATAATTTTAACAAGTTTTAAATGATAATCAATAATTCAAAATATAGAATAACATAATTTTGACAAATTTTAAATGATAATCAATAATCTAAAATATAATAACAAAATTGATCACTAAAATGCTTAATAAAGAATACGAGACATCTTAAATAATTTCTTTCTCAATCCTTGATATTAATAATATTTAATAATATAATTATTTTTAATTTTAATAAATATGTGAGACGAGATAAATCGAGGTGTCTAATCCTTATCACCATCTCATTTAAAAACAGATATTATACATTTTTCTATCTTCACTCCATCTTCGCTGTTAGAGGATTGGATCTCTTTTAAATCTTTTTACGTATCTGTGGGTTTTTTTGTCATCTCCACCTGTGAGAGGATACAAAAATTTATATCTGACAGGACTCCAAACCAACTTCCTTGTTTATATCTTAAAAATTTGACCTTCGTTCACTAAATATATCATTAATGTTTGCTTAAATAAGCAACCGCCACTCTGCTTCTATATTCATTTCATAAATGACGCGAAATCATTCAACTTTTTAAGTTCGGTTTGTTGTTCGCATTCTGGAGCATCGTTCCCAACAAAACTCGTGAATCATAATAGACTGTTTGGGATATACAACTCACATTAAAAAATAATAATAATCATAAATAAATAAGTAATCGATAAACAAGCAAGTTGAATCGTATTAGAAGGCGAAAGAAGAAAAATATATAGGAGCATAAAGTAAAGAAATATTATGTAACTTTCACAACACTTACTTGATACGAAAAAAATAAATTAATTAAATGAAACGAAAAGAAATCGTGGAACTAATAAAGTATAGAAAAATACCATCTATGCCACATTGAATGCATTTGGACATGTTGACCTTTCTTTAATTAATTGCACTGACGATAAACAATCCCATAGAAAATTCTCAGAAACTGCTCTAACAACACTTTAAGACAAAGATTAAACTATCATTAATCGCTGCACATGTAAGATAATACTTTAATTGATGTACAAAATTATTCATTTAGAAGATGGTATCCAAGAAAAAAAAATGTGTTAATCGTAAATAAAGATGGAAGAAGCAAATGAAAGTTAAGGGGAGGTTGAAATAAATGTGTAACAATGGAAGTATAGTGCGGAGGAGGCGAGGGTGGAATTGGATGCTCAATTTATCAAACTTTTAGTTCAATTTTTAAAGACACGAGGATGACACAAAATTAATGGGTTTGGATTGATTTTGATCATGTTCATATCGAAGAATCCAACATGTATAATATTAGTGTTGTGTTTGTGTTGAGACCTTCAATCTGCATTTGACACAAATTCGCTTATGATATGAATCCATTTAATGACACGAATTCATTTATAATCTAAATACGTTTATAACATGATTTGAAATTTAGATTGTAGAATTAAGGAATTTTTGTAATTTTGTAAATCATAATCGTGTTATATTTGTGTCAAACGTATAAATGTGTCAAAATCGTATTAAATATGTAAATCGTGTTAATCGTATAAACATATTATAATCGTATTAGGCAGATCGTATTCGTATTTGATATGAAAATGATCTGTTTATTATTTATATTATAGATTGTCGCGTTGTATTTGTTTTATGTCTGAGTGACATGAATATTAAACGGATCATATTCGTGTGGAATTAATTTTTATTGTATTTTAACTTGACACGATTCGAATATGATAATTGCTCTCTCTAATTAATAACTAACTGACAGGTAAAATAAAAAAAGAGAGAAATCGGAAATTATTATCCCTCACCTCGGAGGGGTGTAGGCTGAAGGTTGATGTCCAGAAGTGGTCGTGTTGGTGTAGTTTTGGAATTAATTAAAATAGAAATCTACATGGGAAAAGAAAAGAGAAGAGGAAGAGTAAAGTTGAAGAGAAGATGGGTTGGGTTAGGTTGGGATGGGATGGGGTTGGCTTCGAGTTATGAACCCCCACGTGCTCTCTTTCACCAATGAAACTAGACTAGGCTTCTCGGGACAACAAGACATGGCCATGCACGCCCTTTATTTTATTTTCATGTTTTCATCTTTAATATTTTATTTCCCACACACGTGCGCCAAGTCTCGTTGTCCTCATTACCTTCCCAGCTTAGCTGTCCCGTCCTCTTCAACCTTAGCTGGATCCGCACGTGCCCTCTCCACGCTCATTGAATCTAGTCCTCTCCCCCTTTAATTCTTTATTACTAAACTCTCTCTAATCCTCCGTAATTTCAGATTTTAATCAATTAATTTTAGGGGTAATATCTACGTTGCGTCTGTGATTTTTATAATATCATCTAAAAATATAATTTTATATTTATTTTATGTTAGTTTTAGACTATAAGATTTATATATTTATATCATTTTACTTTAATTGACTTATTCTATCTATATTTTCATAAACAGAAAAACAAAAAGTTAGTTATATCTTTAGATGATTCAGTCTGTACTTCTTATCAATCATTGACGTTTTATTTTTCTGTTCATAAAAATGTAGATAAAATTAATAAATTAGACCTAGGTGATATAAATACAAAAAATTTAAGAATTAAAATGATAAAAATATAAAATTATGTTTTTAAGTGATATTAACTTTATTTTAATTATTAGTTTAAAGTGACTCTCTGTTCCCAACACCCACTTTAACTACCTAGACTTGTATATCTATAGCAGAACAACCCATAATAAAATTTTAATTATACTAAATAAAGGTAAATCAAAAGTGCAAGAGAGTTAAAAGTGCCATAATTGAATTGAATTAAGATAGTTCATGCTACACTGGTAGAGTTATTAAATGCATCGTCCAGGCCGCGGCAAAACCGATTGGGACTGAACAACTTGTCAATAATGGAGGCGCCCATCTCACGGGACCATTTTACCAGATTTATGTTTGCTGCTTTTCTCCTATAATTCTACTCCCAAATCAAAATTTACCCCAATTAATCACCAACGAAATGCAATGCTTTCCCACAATTCAATTTTATCAAAAAAAAAGAAGAAATTAAATTAAAAGGATTTTAATGAAGTTCACATGTGATCAGATCAGAGAGGCATATGTTGTCCACAAACAAAAAGAAAAAATAACCTCAGTTTCCAGTTTCATGTCTGCTTTGAAAGTTGATACGGAAGTTACGAAGATAGTTACACTGAGGTGGACGTCTTTGATCAGATCTCTGACCTCCAACATATGTTTGTGTAGTCTCTCACGTAATGTCAGAAAATCAGAGCCTCTGATATCAAAATTTACAGAGGCTTTTTCTCATTTTCACCCCAAGACATGCATGGGTGAAAGTCATAGATTCTGATTCTCCGACAGGTAAAAACCCTTGAGCCAATCACGAAATTTCCATTTGGCACATACTTTCATTGCTAGCTATTACATTAACCAAATTAAGACATTATTCTATTGTATAACACTTCTCTAAGCATTTCCGTTTTCATGTTATTAGTTATCGCAATCATTGTAAAAGCCATGATTTTGTTGGAATGGAATGGATGTTCCCAATTTTCAAAATTAAAAGTTTTATCTAATTTATAAATAATTTAGGTTTTTGTGTTTTGATTTTTAAATCAATAAAACAAAAGATTGATGTAAAATTGCCTATGAACGTCCAATCATAATCATAAGAGACATGATTACCACTCAATTGGATAGGATAAGCTTACATATAGACACATAGTAAGTCCTGAAATACTTTCATTATTGAAAAAATAAAAATAAAAATAAAATTTCGGAAATTTTCAAATTTTTTATTATTTTATTATTTCACTCGTTAAATATTCTACGTGTGAAAAGGGGCAGCGTAGAAGGAAGAGAAGAGGAATCACAGCACTCGCAGTTTTTCTTCCACAAAACTTGAAGCTTTGCCTTCGTAAGAGAGAGAGATCGACTCTTCTCTCTTGTCTCTCAACTGGGCAAGTTGCAGTAGTCTCTTCTTTAACACAACACAGAACTGAACAGAGAGAAAGAGAGGGAGGTCTTGTGCTGCAGGCAAAAATGACTGCAGGAGGGTCAGGGAGGTTACCGACGTGGAAGGAAAGGGAGAACAACAAGAGAAGAGAGAGGAGGAGGAGAGCCATAGCTGCAAAGATATATGCAGGTCTTCGAGCTCAGGGCAACTACAAGCTACCAAAACATTGTGACAACAACGAGGTCTTGAAAGCTCTTTGTGCTGAGGCTGGCTGGGTCGTTGAAGAAGATGGCACTACTTATCGCAAGGTTTGCCTTTTTTAACATTTCTTCCATCTTTTTGCAGTTCATTTCCTGATCTGATGTTTTCTACTATTTACAAGATTGTTTATTTATATTGCTTGTAGCGTGTTTTGACTTGGAAGATTGTTCAAACAAGGTTCTCTTTCTGGGTTATCGCCAATATTTGTTTTGATAGATCTACATGCATGCGCTACTTTTGCTTTTAGATTTAGATTTTTTGATAATGGAAAAATGGACTTTCATTAATTTTGGTCGGCTGTGTTTTCTTTTGTTATCTCGCCTTGTCCGCATCTGGAAATAATGCTGCTTTCATGTTTTGTGTTTTCTTTTCTCAAATCATGTTTGGTTAGAAAATTTTTTGTGGGTTTTTCTATTTGGGAAATCGCTGGAGACGAAAAGGGCTGACCTTGGAGCTTCGAGTTTCCGCAAGTTATTTCTTGTTTGAACTACTCTCACTTGTTTAGGAAACTTGCTTCCATATTTGTGTCCTACGATGTATAATTATTGAGATTCTTCTAATTTACAAGTTTCTTCTTGTTTGAGTCCTCAGTTTGCTTATTTTTGAATACTAAAAACTGTTCTCCTTTAGTGCTATGGCCTGGTTAGTGGTTACCTTAGTTGTTTCCCTTGTTCTCTCTGAAACTAAAATGCCATCTGCAATTAACCCACATTCATGGATAGTCCCACACCAAAATTAATGGAGTTTATTTTGTACTTAAGAGGGGATAAATGGTTAAAGTTGATGTATTTTTTTTCACTAATCTTTCTGATAATTAACATTGTTATACATTTTCTGATGCTCCCACTAACTCTTCTGCTACTACCTTATCACAGGGATACAAGCCAGTGCCAACTCCAGCTGAAATTGCAGGAGTTCCTAGAAACATCAGTGCATGTTCCTCTGCTCAGCCGAGTCCTCAATCATCAGCATTCCCTAGTCCAGTGCCCTCCTACCATGCCAGTCCAACATCATCCTCCTTCCCTAGCCCAACTCGTTTTGATGCAAACCCCTCAACTTACCTTCTTCCATTCCTTCGAAACATTGCTTCAGTTCCTGCAAATCTACCTCCTCTTAGGATATCCAATAGTGCTCCTGTAACCCCACCACTTTCATCTCCAACTTCCAAAGGTTCAAAGCCAAAAGCTGGTTGTGAATCCCTTGCAAATGGCAATTTAAACACCCTCCGCCATCCCCTGTTTGCGGTCTCTGCCCCTTCAAGTCCCTCACGCCGCCACCACCACCATCATACACCTGCTACAATACCTGAATGTGATGAGTCTGATGCATCAACAGTGGACTCCGGTCGTTGGGTGAGCTTCCAGACAGTAGCAGCCGCAGCAACAGCATCAGCTGCCCCGCCTTCACCTACATTTAACCTTGTCAAACCGGGGGCTCAACAAAATTCTCTTTGGGATGCCACTCATGAGCAGGGAGGTGGAGCCTATGGGATGGCAGCAGAGAGGGGACGAGTTTCGGAGTTTGAATTTGAAAGTGAGACAGTAAAGCCATGGCAGGGTGAGAAAATTCATGAGATAGCTGTGGATGATCTGGAGCTTACACTAGGAAGTGGCAAGACTCGTGCATAACCATCCACCAAAACCTGGGTCGACTAGAATGTGTAAATGGGGACGGAGACGAGATGGAATGCAAGTAGTTTTCAGTGTGCATTCTCAATGGTGCTTGGCTTCCTCGTCGGTTCATATGACAACAATTGGGGTTCTCCTCTGACTTCTGCTTACTTTCGGAGACCTTGTTTCACCTTTAGTGTGCCCATAATTTTCTTTTATATGTATAGCTTTTAGTTTCAATGAGGCCTATAGCCAAGTTGTGATATCTGCATTTGGTGGCCAGGACTGAAGCTAGTGATTACACAAGCGTCATGGAGGAGCCTCATTTTTCTCTGATGTTGTTGATTACTATAGTATTTAATCCAATTATCATTATGATGGCCTTCCATGCCTAAAACAGAGAGATTGATCTATTATTCTGGTTTGGGATCAGGAAACTCTCTACCCTTAATTTGTAGACCTTGAAGAAAAACTACCCTTCTAACAATTTGATTTGCAGTTATTATTAGAACTATTTTATTAGCAAGAAAATGCCCTTTTTTTTAACTCTAATCGATGAACTTATACTAACCATTCACTGGATTCTCCATCATATATCTATGTTTCTAATTAATAGGTTATCGAAATTAATGTTAAGTCAGGTTTGATTTTATTAGGAACTGAAAGATGTGTTTGAATGAGGTTGATTTCTCCAAACTAATTAAGGATGTGCCCTGGAAAATTTCCACCGAAACCAAAAGTGATTTCAAGCAGAAATTCTTTTCGTAAAGAAAATTAAAAGTGCTTTTTAAAATTCCAGGTTGAACGCATCTATGACTTTTGGGAAGCATTTGCTTAATTATGTCTAAAAAACGAAAGTGCTTCCATTGACATCTTGAATAGCACTCCAACTACTCAAACCTTTTACTTCCAAATACAAAAACATTGAATCAAAAAGCGAGATGACTAGACAAGTGAAATAATATTGAATTTACTTCCAAAGAGATTTTCTCTATCACAAGCGCCAGTTGCTGTTGTCAGAAGGGTTATTTTCTCATCCACTCATCTCAGCTAAACTTTGCCGCAGTTTTGTTCGCTTCTATGGGGTCAAAAAAGCATCATAGACGAAACCACCATGAGGGCCCCATTCACATGTGAGATGTAGTTAATAGCCTGCATGTGAGCTATGCCGTGCCCGTGCCTGATGTTGTAAGGCACCAACCAATTCAATTACCTCGTTTCCCAATCATAACTGACCAGTTTTGACCGAAAAGCCTCAGTAACTTCTCTATGTCAACAATAAATACGACTGATGTTTAAATGTGAGGCTTGATAAAAGAAACTTATTTTGGTTTGATTTTCTTCAATTAAAATGCTCACTGTACAAAACCGTTTGGATAATATTAGTCTATCGAGAAAAATACTTATGAAAGGCACCTATATCATCTCAGTATAATGATTTAATGAATCAGCTCAGTAAAGTAACATCATACACAATCATTATAGATGATAAAAATTAAAAAAAAAACGGACGATTAAGTAATCATAACTAACGAAATAATGACATACCATCCTTAGACTACTAAACGATAATAGTTTTATTACATAGTTGCGATTAGAGCAATGATACACTAAAAAATTTAGATGTAAGTTAATATTATGTTACTTACTTATTGATATATTATTACTATTATTAAATAAGTTAACTTATATATAACGCTTTATAACGTATTAAAATTTGAATACGTAATCTGTAATAGGATTACTTGTTACAATTGAATCACTCCGCCAGAATGAACAGTGAATTTCCAAAATAGAGCTTCACAACAGACAGTCTTCTTCAGAGCTGTTTGGTCAATAATCATGTTTAAAACTTTAAATGGTTGGCATCAAGGTTGAAACTGTTACTAGGGTCAATTTTGATACATAAAGACAGATAAAAGGTCAGAAGCATCATTAAACGTCCGAATGAAAGCAACTCTTCCACCACCAGAAGCCGCAAGAACCCTCTTTGTTGTTATGCATGTTTAACTCACTATCACGCGTGCAAAAACGACGAGTTGTCATCTAATTAACTTCACCTCCAAGGTACTACAAGTCTCGATCGATGACTTGACTTGGTTTGATTGTGTTGTTTTGCCTTTCTCGTGTTTGTCTTGCTGCAAGTTTGAAGTGGCGTTAACTTACAATTCGCTGTAGTCATTGTCGTTTCCCTCAAGCAGAGTAAGCCTATTGGCTGCTATCACCATCCAGCACTCCAGGGTCTGAATTCCAAGTGATTGGACATTTTACCTTTTGTTGATTGATTCTGAAAATGAAACGCATCAAATCCCATTTTGGTAACTAGACTTCTATAAAGTAAACCTTTTCTTTAACAAGATGAGAGCTAATAGCTTCGTCCCCATTTTATCAAAGATATGAATGAACCAAGATTGAACTAAGTATCCATAGTTATTTGGTCTCATACAACCAGCTTTCACCCAAAACGTGTCTGTTTCGATGAATCCTGTTCGTTAAGGATGTAAAATGTGACACAGAGATGATTCTTTTGATCAATTAAGAATTTCCAAAAGGCAATATTAATTTAGGAAACCATATATCATCAATATGATTATGTCTGGCTGGTTTTCATTTCTGGGTTTCTTCCAGAAATGAAACTAATATTGATGGCCACAAGCACTCTAAAGCACACAATTATTTAGACACCTTTATTGATGGGAACCAGCTCTTGCTTAACCAGCTAGCAAGCCCAAATTAGCTTTTTTAAGTTGTTGATTAGGACAAGGGAAGCATTGGCCTACACAACATATCATGTTTTCTTTCGAAATTAGTATGTCTGCCCAGTATCGCTGAGTAATCTATAGGTTAGGCAAATGTTATTTCTCCTAGGGGCCGGCCAGTAGTTATTAGTGGTCATTCTCATAGATGAAGATGACTAAGGCCAGCTTCTTCATTGCTTTGATGGATTGGCTTTTCGGGTGAGATGTGATGTTTTTCCGATTCAAGTTTCATGGAGTTATTAGTTGAATCATAGAGATACATTCTCTGATTTGATTTGATATTTGCTGTTTATAGTGTTACATGCATATTAATTTCTTTTCTTTTTTTTTTCACCTCAAAGTTCTTCCAGGTTAATTTGTAAACAATAAAACTTCGAGCATATTTCAACTTAAACAGTCTTGGAGAGGGTATGTTTGAGTTTTTCTACTGGTTGAAAGGGTTTTTTTTTTAATGTTTAAAGTTCTTTTAACTTTATTTTATCGTTTGGTTGTTACTAAAAGCTTATAAATAATTAAAAAATGCTATTTTATGTCCTCTAGAATAAGCCTAAAATTGAGATTTTTGGAAAAAGCTTTTTTTTAATTTTTGAAATACCCAAGATATCCTCATTTAATATTAAATGTTCTACTTAATTCTTTCCTTATAATAAAACTTTATTTTGGTAATTTGATTATAATAAGTGTTTCTGCATTTATTGTATTAAACAATCAATAATTTTGTAATACAAACTCTACTTTTAGAAGTTCTACTTTCAAAATATGTATTTTAATAAGCTTTACATAAAGAAGCTTAAACAAATAAACCCGTAGCAAAGCTAAAGGATTAAAGCGTCAAAAAAGGGATTTTTTTGCGTTGAGAAAGATCTTTTTAATCAACTATATATCTTATATTTATTTAAACTTCCAATATTATTCGATATACAGTTAATTTATGCAATTATTCTAAAATAATCTAATATAATTAATATTATTAAATGTCACTATTGCAATCTGTTAAATTTATTATTTTTTTTAAACAATTCAATAAAAATTTGTTACATCAGGCAATATAAAAATGATTGTATTGTTTAGTTGTATGTCTAAAGCAACTCATGAAAATTGACATTATAGGTCCCTTTCAATGGTTTCACTGAAACCAAATTTGTAATATAGAAGAAAGGTGGATGATGATGGTTAGAAAGTTAAGTGGGTACATTTAGTACGTCCCTGTATGACCCCTATCTTTCGAAACTGATTTTGGTCAATTGTTAGACCCAATGCTGAGTGGATTGCATTGCTTGTGCCACACAATGTTGAGTGAGTGGATTTCATTACTTGGGCCAGGGTTTTTGGATCTTTGAAAGTGGTGACACTAAAAGCCCTTGAGGGTGTTCTGGCTATTTAAACTCCATCACTTATCTAAACCACCCCCCCATACCTTGAGAGTAAATTTATAACACAAAAATTGATTCTATTTTATCAATTTTGAAGAAGGAAGATCCTCCCATATCTATTGAAAATACTGAAACAATACAAGACCTTTTTTTTCTTTTTGGGCATGGGGAATTCTCTCTTCTGTTCTGTATGCTGTAAATGCATCACTCCACCTCTCATGCCTAGTGAAATATGAGAATGTAACTAGATTTAATATTGTGTAATAGTTTGTCAATAAGAAAAATGAAAATATATTATATCCGAAAAGGTTATTACATCAATAAGGACTGGCTGCAGCCTAGTCCTAGTCCTGGTTGATAAAGGAGAGAATGTGGATATCTGGCTCTTTTGCTTTGTGATAAAGAGCAAATTATTGCTGCTTTGTGGAGGTGAAGTTTATCAAAGTGTGGAAAAGTGAGTGCTTTATAATATAAAATGAAGATTCACCTGAGGGAAAAAGAGGTTTCCAATAATTAGATTTTTAACCTCATTCACCTCGAAGATGCTATTAGAGTCGACAACTTCACGTTAAGTTTTTTAAATGAAGTGGTTTCTTGAAGTGTTTTGATAACAAATGGGTGTGGCTATCTTTACTCTTTCTCAAATCTCAATTTTATATATGTTCAGTCATTTGTGTTTGCATGGAGGATTAGGCTCCTGAGAAGCCTACCCAGAAACTTACAGGCTCTCATCGTTTAGAATGAGCTGTTACAGCGACCAAATTCGATAATAGGGCATATTATGTGTCGTAATCTAGTGCCATCATCACTTAAAATTAATATAAAAATTAAGATCCTAACAAAAGACGATAACAAAAGTTTAAGAAACATATATAGTATCAATCTATTATTTTAAAAAAGTTTCCAAGATTATCGTACCGGTAACTAACATTTTATAAAAGAGATCTTTAGCATTAACCAATTTTTTGTACGAATTGATGTAAAGTTTGGTGGCCAAATTATCATCTTTCAAAGCTTGCACACGGATGCTGTCAAATTAACATAATCTTCTATATATTATTGGCGTCATTACTATTATTGATGTTGCCTGTGGTATTGGCATGACTTGTATCTATATTTGTTCCAAAATTACAGATGAAGCCACAGATATATCCTGAAAATGATAATGTAATAAATAAATGATATAGGTTTTGGATATTTTAACTTAAATTTTTTTCACTTAAAACTATACATCAAATTTCTAGTAATTTATCTCATATATATGTAAGGGTGAAGATAACTCATAAGTTTGCATTAATAAATACAAATTTTTTATTTTTAATCTGAACCACTAAACTAGAGGAAAAATGTTAAATTATATCCAAAGGTTGGCCGAACTACAAACTGGCCTATTCTAATCCCCTATAAGATAACAAATTAACTAAAAAGATTTTTTTAATAAAATATGATTATACTATGGATTAATGGCGTAAAATTATTTTATGAATATAAATAGGAACAATTTCAATAGGTACCTCAAGTTTTAACTTAATTTCAACAGGAGAACAACTATGCTTTTTTCATTAATCATATACCTGAAACTGAAATATGGCTTTTGACCGATCTACCACCACTACAAAAAAATGCTCATTTGGCGGTCTTGAAAGTGCCACCAATGACACCGCCAAATATAATCAATTTGGCGGTCAGTCAACCTGCCAAATATGCACCTGACTATATTTCGCAGTTTTTGACCGCCAAGTATAAATAGTTTTAAAAATTAAAAAAAATATATACTTGGCGGTTTTTGGCCGCCAAGTATAAATAATTTTAAAAATTAAAAAAATATATAATTGACAGTTTCTAGCATCTAAGTATTTAATATATATATATATATATATATATATATATATATTAGGTATTTTAAAAAATTTAAGAAACAGACTCATGTCAACAGAAAAGATTTCTATTTAATGCATGACTGGGGCTTCAATTTCCTAATTTTTTGATAAGCCACTATCATTCATAAACATCTCTTCACACTTTCATATTGCTTTGACAACCAAGAAAAATCCTAATAAAACCAAGAGCTTACAAACACAAAACATTCACTAAACATAAAAAAGACATAAGTACATGCTTTTAATTTTATCACAATAAGAGTAAATTTTATATATACATACATACACATATATGTGTGTGTGTGTGTATATATATATATATATAAAGATGAAATAGTAGAGGATATTTTCTTTCTGTTTCTATTCTCTTGTTGTCTGCTTCCCTTGGTCCGCTATCTTTTATAGCTAAATCTTTTTCAGTTACATCAATTATCATGTCCTCTGATTTTTTATCACGGCTCTTATTTTCATGCCCAGTGCCCTTATTTCCTACCACAAAGGATTTAAACCTTTAAGAAAAGGTTTAAGGACCAGAAGTAAATTAATAGACAAACAAAAGAAAATCAAGAGACATCAGCAAACCTGACAAGGAGATGGGTGATCCCAATTCATTATTTTCGAATTCTACTAAAGTGCAGTAACCATCTTGTGAGGATAATGCCGAATAATGAGCATCGGATGACCTACAAACAAAAACAGCTCAAAGTATTACCAATTGCTAAAGAAATCACAACGGAAATGTTTATACATTTTGAGAAGCATATTGCATGATACCCGAATATTTACCATGCAATATCAGTTATGGCTGCATAGTGAAGACCAGCCAATATCGCTACGAGGGTGACACTTTCTGTGTCATAAATGTACAGTGAATTTAAAGTTGCTATGGCAAATATGAGGCGATAAAGAAGCTTGAAGAACCCAGCTGCACAAGGTAAGCATACAGCAGAAGATTATCACTACAGATTCATTACTTATAACAAGTCCAAAAATGATAGATTATATAGGCAATAGAGCACCTGTGCTTGATCCTCGAAGGCTAAAAGCCAGAGGACAGAAACGAACTGCTACAACATGTTAGCCCTAAGGCTACATAATAATTTTGATGATAACAATACACATTGATTAATTGAGATTTACTAACATGTTTATTTATGTGCAAGAGTAAGATCATTGAAATAATTGTAAAATCAAGAAGAGGCTTATTAAAATGAAGTGTTGAAGCAAAGGAGAAGACTATATGTTAAAGACACCAAAGTTTGAGAATAAGGTTTGACTCAAGGAATGTGACACATGAGCAATGTTCAACCAATTGGTCATATATTTCTCTACAAATATTCAAATAATGTGATTCTTAAGCCTTTAGAAAGCTTACTCAATTTATAACATTTCATATGTTTTATAGAAATTCAAATTTCAACTGCAAGATTGTCCAAATCATCATAAAACTTGAAAGACAAATGAAAGCAGCTGACATGAGCACCGAATACTCTTTTAGACATATCTTGAGCTAGAAATATCAAAATGACTTGATTCTTATGGAATTAGAAATAGGACTTAATGAGGCACATTTCATATGTTTTGAAGAAATTCAAATTTCAAATGGAAAGCCGATATAATTGACATGCAATTTGATGGATTGACACAGAGAAGAAAAATCAACTCATATGAGCACTAAATGATGTTTTGTCCATATCTTGAGTTAGAGATATCCAAATGACTTGATTCTTATGGCATTAGAAATATGATTGAATGGAGCACATTTCACATTCTTTGAAGAAATTCAAATTTCAAATTGAAGGCTGACATAATACATATGCAAGTTGGTGGACTGACACAAGGAAGAAATATCAAGTCACATGAGCACCAAATGGTTTTTTGGCCATATCTTGAGCTACAGATATCCAAATGACTTGGTTCTTGATTCGTTGGAAATATTATTCAATTGTGAAGATCTTTTATGTTTTGCATATTTTCAAATTTTAAACGAAATATTGACAAAAATGACAGACAAAATTACGGTTTTTATGGTGGGTAGAAAATTTGGAGTTGGTGTCTTCGTTTGATTAAGTTTATCCCATTTGCCTATAAAAGGAGCCCTTCTCCCATGCATTTAGCAAGGAGAAGAGAAGAATCCATCAAGCCACAAATAAGAGAAATATCAAGTTTAGAGAACTTTTATATTCTTTATCTACTCTTTGAAGAGAGTTGTACTTTTGTTGTAAAAATTATCCTTGTTCTTGTATTGTGGTGAGAGTGAGATCTACTTGTAAAGGATAAAAGTTATCCTTGAGAGAACTCTTTCCTTGGTGAGGTTGTTCATCAAAGAAGAACTCTTGGTGTGGTGTTATCAAGGGTTGAAGGAAGTTGCCTTGGTGAGGTTGTTCATCAAGAAGAACTCTTGATGTGGTGTTATCAAGAGTTGAAGAAAGTTGCCTTGGTGAGGTTGTTCATCAAGAAGAACTCTTGGTGTGGTGTTATCAAGAGTTGAAGGAATTTGCCTTGGTGAGATTGTTCATCAAGAAGACCTCTTGGTGTGGTGTTATCAAGGGTTAAAGGAAGTTGCCTTGGTGAGGTTGTTCATCAAGAAGAACTCTTGGTGTGGTGTTATCAAGGGTTGAAAGAAAAAGTCTTGGTGAGGTTGTTCATCAAGCAAGTTGTAAAGAATTCTACAACTTAGTGGAAAGCCTTACTTGTGGAGCTAGGAGCCCGTGGACATAGGCAAGGTTTGTCGAACCACGTAAATTGAGTTTGCACTCTCTCTATGCCTTTCCTCTTTGCATTTACTTGCATTTGTGATTGTTCATTATTATTAATCTTTTGATTGCATCTTTGATAGATTTTAATTTCATCTTCTTCACCTTTTTTCTCAAAGAAAGAGTGAACTAATTTTGATCTTTCAAGAAAAGTTTTCTAAATCCGTTTTGATAAATAAAAACCCAATTCACCCCCCCTTGGGTTGCCATACCTGAGTCAACAAGTGGTATCAGAGCAAGGTTGCTCATTTTTTTTAAATCTTAACCGATTTTGAGCTATGACAACTTTTAATTTAACTTTATATATTGAGGGGCTTTCTATCTCTACACCTCCATTTTTTAATGGAAGTGATTACTCCTATTGGAAAACTAGAATGAGTATTTTCTTACAATCTTTTGATTATGATTTATGGTCTATTGTTTTGGAAGAACCTTTTATTCCTACCAAAATTGAAAATGGAGAAAGCATGCTTAAAGAACCTAAAGAGTTTAGTGAAAATGATAAAAAGAAATTGAGTTTGAATGCTAAAGCTATGAATGTGTTATATTATGCTCTAGATAGAAATTAGTTTAATAGAATATCTACTTATTCTACAGCACAAGAAATATGACACACACTTGAAGTAACTCATGAAGGAACTAGTCAAGTTAAGGAATCTAAAATTAGTATACTAGTTCATAGTTATGAGCTTTTTAAGATGAAACCGGATGAATCAATTTTTGAAATGTTTACTAGATTTAGGGATATTGTCAATTGTTTGAAATCTCTTGGTAAATCTTATTCTAATGTTGAAATGGTAAGAAAGATTCTTAGGTGTTTACCAAAATCTTGGGAGTCAAAGGTGACGGTACTTCAAGAAGTAAAGGACCTCACCAAATTGCCATTAGATGAACTTATGGGTTCTCTCATGATTCATGAAATCACCTTGAAGGAGAATGAAGAAGAAGATTGCAAAGTGACAAACATGTGCTTCATGACTTTAAAAGAAGATGAGGTAAGTATTCTAAACTATGATCCTAAACTTTCATATGATGAATTACTTGAAGCATTCCAAAATTTACATGTGCAAGTTGATAAGCAAAATTCAAAAATCAATGTTTTCAAAAAGAAGTCAAAAATCATGTTATCTCAATTAGAAGAGTTTGTGAAAATAAATGAAGCTTTAGAAAATGAAAAATGAAATTTTAAAGCGAAAAGATTTTGAAAGTTGGGAAAATCAAATACATTTATTAAAAACTGAAAATGACATTTTAAAACAAAAGGATTTTGATAAATTGGAGAAAGAAAATGTTATTTTGAAAAAAGAAAATAATGACATAAGAAATATTGTTGATAGTTTTACAAAAGGCACAAAAAAATTGAACTCTATGTTACAAAAACCAAATGTGTGTTTTTGATAAAAGAAGATTAAAATATAAAACTCATAAAAATCAAAAGTATTTTAAAAATTATTTTGCTCATGCATCTTCTAGGAATAATCCTAATCATTCATGTAATTATTGTGGAAGAAAAAGGACACAAAATGTATTCTTGTTACATTAAGAGAAATCCTAATTTTAAACAAATATGGATTCCATAAAGTACCATAACTAACCCCGAGGACCCAAGAACATTTGGGTACCAAAAAGTCGCTCTTTGAATGTTGATTGTAGAAACAAAGGAGTGGCAAACACAAGTGGTACTTAGATAGTGGATTCTCAAGGCATATGACCGGAGATGCCTCCAAGTTCTCAAGATTAATCATGAAGAAAGGAGGATATATGACATTCGGTGATAATGCCAAAGGAAGAGTAATCGGACATGGTGATATTGGCAAATCGAGGAATCGAGGCTTGATAAAAAGAGCCAAGATGAATTACAACTTCAACAAGAAAAATTTGAGGAAGTAAATGATTTCTCCCAAGAATTATCAAAGGAATGGAGGTACGCAAAAGCTCACCCTAAAGATCTCATTATTGGTGAACCATCACAAGGTATGTGAACTATATCTTCTTTTAGGAACTTTTGTAATCATTTTGCATTTGTCTCTCAATTTGAACCAAAATTTTTTAAAGAAGCCAAAAATGACGAAAGTTGGATTTTGGCTATGCAAGAACAATTGAACCAATTTGAGAGAAATCAAGTTTGGGAATTAGTCCCTAGACCCAAATATGACTAAACCCCTTAGTCAAGATAGATTTTGCATAATTAAAAGAGAATTAGGCATGTTGGATATATCTTAATTTTGCTTTTATATGATTATCTCTGAATGGTAGCATATGTTAAGGGGAAATATATATTTAGGGAGAGTAGTTAATTTGATTACATCTTTTTGATGATAACAAAAGGGGGAGAAATGGTTGGATTGCTTATATTCATAACAAGTGCCATCCTTTTGCTTATTCTTGATTTTATTTTTATTCTTGATTTCAGATATTATTTTAAAGCAATCAATGCTTTGTCATCATAAAAAAGGAAGAGATTGTTAGCCCTAAGGCTACATGATAATTTTGATGATAACAATACACATTGATTAATTGAGATTTACTAACATGTTTATTTATGTGCAAGAGTAAGATCATTGAAATAGTTATTAAATCAAGAAGAGGCTTATTAAAATGAAGTGTTGAAGCTAAGGAGAAGACTACATGTTAAAGACACCAAAGTTTAAGAACAAGGTTTGACTCAAGGAATGTGACACATGAGTAATGTTCAATCAATTGGTCATATTTTTCTCTAAAAATATCCAAATGATGTGATTCTAGAGCCTTTGGAAAGCTTACTCAATTTATAACATTTCATATGTTTTAAAGAAATTCAAATTTCAAGTGCAAGGTTGTCCAAATCATCATGCAAGTTGAAAGACAAATGAAAGTAGCTGACATGAGCACCAAATACTCTTTTACACATATCTTGAGCTAGAAATATCAAAATGACTTGATTCTTATGGCATTAGAAAGAGGACTTAATGAGGCACATTTCATATGTTTTGAAGAAATTCAAATTTCAAATGGAAGGCCGACATAATTGACATGCAATTTAGTGGATTGACACAGAGAAGAAAAATCAACTCATATGAGCACCAAATGATTTTTTGTCCATATCTTGAGCTAGAGATATCCAAATGACTTGATTGTTGTGGCATTGGAAATTTGATTAAATGGAGCACATTTCATATTCTTTGAAGAAATTCAAATTGCAAATGGAAGGCCAACAAAATACACATGAAAATCGATGGACTGATACAAGGAAGAAATATCAAGTCACATGAGCACCGAATGATTTTTTGGCCATATCTTGAGTTACAGATATCCAAATGACTTGGTTCTTGATGCGTTGGAAATCTTATTCAATTGTGAAGATCTTTTATGTTTTGTATATTTTCAAATTTCAAACGAAATATTGACAAAAATGACAGACAAGATTACGATTTTTATGGTGGGTAGAAAATTTGGAGTTGGTGTCTTCACTTGATTAAGTTCATCCCATTTGCCTATAAAAGGAGTCCTTCTCCCATGCATTTAGCAAGGAGAAGAGAAGAATCCATCAAGCCACAAATAAGAGAAATATCAAGTTTAGAGAGCTTTTATATTCTTTATCTACTCTTTGAAGAGAGTTGTACTTTTGTTGTAAAAATTTTCTTTGTTCTTGTATTGTGGTGAGAGTGTGATCTACTTGTAAATGATAAAATTTATCCTTGAGAGAACTCTTGCCTTAGTGAGGTTGTTCATCAAGAAGAACTCTTAGTGTGGTGTTTTCAAGAGTTGAAGAAAGTTATCTTGGTGGGTTGTTCATCAAGAAGAACTCTTGGTGTGGTGTTATCAAGGGTTGAAGGAAGTTGCCTTGGTGAGGTTGTTCATCAAGAAGAACTCTTGGTGTGGTATTATCAAGGGTTGAAGGAAGTTGCCTTAGTGAGATTGTTCATTAAGAAGAACTCTTGGTATGGTGTTATCAAGGGTTGAAGGAAGTTGCCTTGGTGAGGTTGTTCATCAAGAAGAACTCTTGGTGTTGTGTTATCAAGGGTTGGAAGAAAAAGTCTTGGTGAGGTTATTCATTAAGCAAGTTGTAAAGAATTCTACAACTTAATGGAAAGCCTAGCTTATGGAGCTAGGAGCCCGTGGACATAGGCAAGGTTTGCTGAATCACGTAAATTGAGTTTGCACTCTCTCTATCCCTTTCCTCTTTACATTTACTTGCACCTGTGATTGTTCATTATTATTAATCTTTTGATTGCATCTTTGATAAATTCTAATTTCATCTTCTTCACCTTTATTCTCAAAGAAAGAGTGAACTAATTTTGGTATTTTAAGAAAAGTTTTCTAAATCCGTTTTGATAAATAAAAATCCAATTCACCCCCCCTCTTAAGTTGCCATACCTGGGTCAACACAACAGGCTTGCTAGCACCTGGTAGCTGTAGAGTAGGCCTGCAGAGCAAGAAATTAATACAGCCTATTATAACTAAGAGCAATCAGTCTTGATTATTCATTCGTGATAGATAATAGACCATAGAGCTCAAGTTAACTAAAATAATATGGTTCAAGTGTATTGCCTTGAAAGATCCTTTCTGGAAAATATGTAAGCTGTATTAACTGTTCCCGATGTAGGTGAAATTTAAAAAAATTGTAATAGAAATATTTTCCATGTATTAAAGATTTCAAACCTAAGGAAAACTCCATAATATGCCACATGTTACGTACAACCTTTCAACTAATTTGTGCAATGTTGCTGTTATTGGAGATCTCACCAAGCCTTTTCAATACACAAATATCAATTAACTTGGTTTTCAAAAGCAAAACTTTCTCAACTCAAAGTCATAACTGAAAACAACTCATCTACTAGCCTATGAAAAACCTGTTCCACCTACAAACAAGATTCAAGACAAAAAAGTCAAAACCAACGAATCAAATAAATCCAACACAAAATGGACCAAAAAATTAAAACAAAACCGCATGTACCTCCAAAACAGCAACAATTTTGGAGCTGGAGAGCCTTCTGGAAAATAATATGGTTCAAGTGTATTTCCTTGAAAGATCCTTTCTGAAAAATATGTAAGCTGTATTAACTGTTCCCAATATAGGTGAAATTTAAAAAAATTGTAATAGAAAGATTTTCCATGTATTAAAGATTTCAAACCTAAGGAAAACTCCATAATATGCCCCGTGTTACGTACAACCTTTCAACTAATTTGTGGCAATGTTGCTGTTATTGGAGATCTCACCAAGCCTTTTCAATACACAAATATCAATTAACTTGGTTTTCAAAAGCAAAACTTGCTCAACTCAAAGTTATAACTGAAAACAACTCACCTACTAGCCCATGAAAAACCTGTTCCACCTACAAACAAGATTCAAGACAAAAAAGGCAAAACCAATCGAATCAAATAAATCCAACACAAAATGGACCAAAAAATTAAAACAAAACCGCATGTACCTCCAAAATAGTAACAGTTTTGGAGCTGGAGAGCCTTCTTAACGGCAGAGTACACATGCTCGCGCCCAGATTCCTTTAACTCTTCAACGCGAGGAACAAAACTCAATTCTCAATCTATTTCCACTATCCGTTTTTGTTTTATTCTTAATCTATTTTCGCAAAAATGGCATTCATTGAGGATGCGAGTCCATTATATGAGATATCTATTGGGGATTTTAGTCTTGTTTATTTTAGAATAAGAGAAGAAAATTAAAATACAGTCATAAACTTTTTCCAACAAACAAAACTTATTAATAATATAACTAATTAAAATTTTTTAATAAAGTCACTAATTAAAAATACCCTAATTAATCAAATTTACGGAGAAATTTTGTCTAATAAATTCAATTTACAACTTCTATACACAATTAAAGATAAATCTATTAGGTTTCTACGAGTGAGAATACTAAGAAAATTAAAAGGAAAAAAAATCTAAATGTAAGGCAACACCAAATCGAGTGAAAAATAAAGATTGAGAGAGGAACCAACAATCAAATAACATATCAATTTCAAAACCAAAACCAAAACCCTAAAAAATTCCAAATTTCAATTTCAAAAATTACCTGCACACCACTATTTGAGACACCAATAAAAACGTTATCCAACATGACATCAATACTGATCTTGCGCTTCAGTGGGTTAGGCAGTTGTGACAGCAATGGACTCTTTATTTTCTTTGGCTCAAGCGTGGGCAAGAGGAGCGAGTTCAAATCCGATGACAAAGCATTTTCCTTTCTCAATTTCTGCTTCCTCAACACCGTCGATTTAGAAGAGAAAGCGTTCGAAGACGAGACGAAGTTAACAATGACAGACTCTCATGAGCACAGATCGTGCTAGAAGAAGCAAAGAAAAGAGTTATGAGAGACGGCTACGATCACAAATGTAGAAGAAGAGAGATGGCAGCATAGAGAGCATGAGTGATGAGAGGAATGAGAGGCAGCGGCTAGGGCAAGTAAAGAGTAAAAAATAAGTTGATTTTATAGGAGTGGTAGTTGTCTAATTTAAGTAAAATAAAAAAGTGACAAATAATATAAAAAAGTGGGTTGACTTTCTACACGACCATTATATTTTTCACTTTTTTATAAAACCGCCAAATAAAAAAATTGTAAAGTGATAAATATTTAAAAAATTCTTGTAGGGCACTCAATGACTGTAGGCTTTTGGCCCCTGCCATGTTAGTATAGCAAAATAATTTATAATAGAAAATACTCATAATATGCATTAAGAGTATGAAATTATTATTTGAGAAATGTGAATATTTCAAGTTATCAAAAATTTTAAAGATATATAACAAAAAGAAACTTTATAATTATTTTAAAAATTACTTTTTTTTTTTGTATAAAAGAAGATTGGTCAAACTATAGTGCTACAGAGCCACTACCATGGTTGGCCAAGAAAATAGAATACCCAGTAGTGCTACCCCCATTAAGCAACAATTTCTTTTTGATTGGTGAAAGAAATATTAACAGCTTCCACTTCATATAAACCGATATTATTATTTGATTTAAAGAATTTTAATTACCTTATTTGGAATTTCAAATAAGATAATAGTAATATATATTTTTAAATAAGGGATACAGAAATGGTTAATTTAACTATGAACATAAGATTAAATCCCATCTTCTAGTTAATTACGTAATTGAAATTATTTTCTTCTGCTGTGCCTATAACAAACAAGCACAATACATTATAGCACGACACTTATCTGCTTTGAATGTTGCCCATGCAACAAGTCAACAAGGATTAATACTAGACAATAGCTTGATTCAGAATGAAATAAATAAATTATTTTTTGTGCTCCCCTAATTAAATGGTGGATTGGAATAGATGGAGCGTACAATGACGTTATTATAGTGTCCCAAGATATACATATAAATGTTTTTGTATAAACTCTTATATATAAATTGATATTTCGTGAAGTGATTAGAGTAATAAATATATACAATTTACTTGTTAATTAAAAGATAATGAGATATAAATTAATGAGTAATATCATATCAGTTTATATATATGAATTTGTATACAAAATTTATAAGAGTAAGATTACTCACGAAAACTTCAATGAATGGAAGACTCCTTTAATCGAATACATGGTAGACTTGAACATATAGTGGAAAGGTAGACGATGAAAAGCAGTAAGCGGGACGTCCCAGCCAATTACCAATGCCACTTGATCTTCTCCCACTGCACCTGCCATTCTTTTTCTGTCGTTTTCGTGATGAAAGTTACGTTGATTTTAATTAATTTGCGAACATGACAGAATTTCTATAATTCAAATATAATTCAAAGTTTATAATCTCACATGATAGTCTACATCAGTGGCGGACCTAATAAGAGACCAAGGGGGCTCGGACCCCTTTTGAAATTTTAAAATTTTATTTTGCTCCCTTACTTCTAGTTATTTATAGTTACACCCTTCTTAAAAAAAATTAAAACTAATATTTTGATTGTCTTTCTCTCATTCTCTATTTTATTTTTAAATCAATAGCCTATCAAACTTATAGTTTTATAACTATATTATATATAATATTTGAATAATCTCTTTCTCTTTATAATTTGTATGTATCAAATAGCGTGAAATTAGTAAACTTCATATTTAAAAAAAATTATACTTGAGTCTTCTTATTATTTTTATACATTTATAGCCTCTTTGGATAAAGTGTAATAGTTATTGTAAATTAATAATTTGTAAAAAAAGAAGACATATTTTAAAAGAAAAAAAATTATTTTTAAGTTGACATCATCATGTCTAAAAAAATGTTAACAATTTAATAAAAAGTTATCTTGAAATAAGTACAAAAGGTTTGCTTGTGAATTTCAAATATAGAAGCCGAAAATTGGATTATAATGCTAATATATGAATATAAATAAAAATATTTTTTATATATGACAATGAGATAATTCTGCTATGTTTTTTAAATATAAATACTCGTAAATCACAATAATTGTTATTATAGAATAAATTATTAAGTATTAGTATTTTATACTTTGATTATTGTATTAGGATTATTTAATTTAGGAATATAAGATTCATTATGTCTACTATTTATATGTTTTTTTTAATAAATTCTTATATACGATTGATGTTTAAAAGATTATTAATTTTAAAATATAAAGGTGCCCCCTCTTAGTTAAAATCCTGGGTCCACCACTGGTCTACATCATAAAATCTTACTAAAGGTATAATTTCTCTTATTTATTTTTTTACAGTGAATTTTTGTCATATATATTATTATGTAATCTCTTTAATCCATTTTTTTCTCTTACAGTAAATTTTTATCATATAGACTGTCATACCAATTTATAGATTTTGAATTATAAGTGCAGCACTACTGATTTATATTATCTACAGAAAACTTGCACTATATAGTACGGTAATAAAACTCAATTCAGAATATTATATTTATAATTTTTTTTCATGAACAGGTGTATTATTGTTTTATGATTGATAAATTATATATTTATTTACTGGTAGCGGTTACTTATTCAATCACATTATTTCATTTTTTTTTAAATTTTTATATTTTGAATAAGAAAATTATAAGTATGATAATATTTATTTCTTACATTATAATGTTATAAACTATATAACCAACTATATATGGACATAACATATCTATTTTAATGTTTTTAAAGCTATGTCTTCTAAGACTCATATGAAATATGTTTTTGAAATATATGCCAAAAAATAGTTAAATAAATAAATATTGCACTTACTTGATAAATAGATAAATACTTTATTATGATAATAAATAGATAAATAATTTGCTATGATAGTTATTATATATAAAAGATAATAATTTGAATTGTAGTAATAATTCCAACAAGAGCAGTATCAAGTAAAGGATTTTTGGGGCAATAATTTAAACTAAGAAAAATCAATTAAATTCAATAAACTAACTAGAAATTAATATATAATGACTAAAGATTAATAAAATAATATTGATGACAATATATAAAAATAATAAAGTAGACTGTCAAAAAAACATGGAACTATAGGGTGACGGAGACGCTGTAAAATCTTTGTTAATAAACTCGGGGAATACGAAGTAGTTTGATATAAACATGGAACTATAGGGTGACGGAGACGCTGTAAAATCTTTGTTAATAAACTCGGGGAATACGAAGTAGTTTGATATATGTAATAGAGTTGAAGACAAATTTATAATATAAAAGAGAATACATATAATCTTGAAAGCTTTATTAATTTATATAGTAATATTTCACTTTTCAGTATCACATATTAGCTATATTCAAGGGTATCTTAGAAATTCTAAATAGAATTTATATTTATTTGGAAAAGAAAAATATCTGAAGCAATAATTTGATTTTGTATTTGAGTTAAACTTTTAACTTTAGCGGGATATAATAGTTACGGTGGGTTAGTCCAGTGACAAGGGTGAATCAAGGATTGTGTGGTTAGACCCACAATCTTGGATTTCTTTTTTGCATAGGTCTATCTCATAATTTAAGTAAAATATCGTGACAGTGATCCAGACACCTTAATTACAAAAAAGAGAGAGAATATAATAGTTAAAAAAGAAACTTGATTATAAATTTTTAGAAAACAAATATTTCATAATCATTTTTTAATTTTGGGTTTGGCACCTTTAAAGAACTGTAACTTTTGGTTAAATTTTGAGCCTTCACAAAATTTTGGCCCCGGGCGGGCATTGCTTCAATCGCCTAGTGGTGGCTAGCCGGCCCCCATACATTGCAAATAAATGAAATAAGGTTCTTTTGATGGACCCAAAAATATAGAAAATAAGAAAAGTAACTGGCAGCAGTACAATAATGCAACTACGGAGATTCCATCAACATTACACCGTTCCATAAGAATTTATAAATATTAAAAGTTTCCTGCAGTTTTCTGAGTTGTAAGAATTGGATACGAGAAAATTTTATATGTTTGATATGTTCGTTACTTTAATGTTCATCACTGCTGGATTCAAAAAAGTTGGAATATATAAGATAAACAAATCAGCATTTGAAAATTAAAAGAAATATATAATAAAGATAGTTTTAACCTGTACCTTCAAATTAAGTACTATATAGACTGTAAAAAAAAATATTTTTATTATTTTAATAATTAATCTACTTGAAAATTATATATCTTATAACAAATAATTGAATACAGTAAAATAATTGTTTAAGTTATATTAATAATTATTTATAATAGAGATATGCAATTTTTAGGTTTTAATATGTACTCTTTTGAATATTTATTAAGACTATCGGTGTAATATTAAGTCATGATCTTTTTCTTATCTCATATCTAACTCATTTTTTTTATAGGTATGATTGGTGATTATAGAAATATATTAATAAGAATAGATAATAAATACATATTTTAATCATGATAAATACTTATATAAGACAGGTTTATCTGACCATTTTACAAATGTGGTGAGTTTATCTAATTAGAACTTGATATACTATAACGAAAGGTTGAAACTTGAAAGAATGAAACAAGTGAATTGAAAAATTACAAAAAATTGAGACAAGTCACTAATAATGACTGAAAAAAATTGAAAAATTAATTGTTTTTTGAGCGTCTGGTATAATATCAAATGAACCAGTAAAATAGTCGAGTGTATGTCGCTCACCCAATTATTCACGAATATGAAAGATAGCAATAATATCATGGATAGAGTACGTGAGGTTGAGAGGGTAGTTTCCAATAAATGAAACATCAGATACATTTTATAGTTTAAGCTTAGATTTTATCAATCAAAGTAAATGAGATATATATTTTAGCTTCTGTACACACTCTCTCTCTCTCTGGTTGCTTCTTTCGGCTAGCCATGGAGAATTCCATCTCAAAGCCACATGCGATTCTACTATCAAGTCCCGGCATAGGCCATCTCATCCCCGTCCTGGAACTTGGCAAACGCCTTGCCACCCTCCACGACTTTGAAGTCACAATCTTTGCTGTTGCATCTCAAACTTCCGCTGCAGAATCAGAGATCATCAAAGCAGCAATGACTGCAAAACATTGTGAACTCATCGAACTTCCGCAGCCTGATATCTCCACCCTCGTAGACGCCGATTCCTCGGTGGTTGAACTACTAGCAATCATCATGCGTGAAATCAAGCCAGTTCTCCTTGCCAAAATATCTGCTCTCAAGTCTCCCCCAACCATGCTGTTAGGAGATTGAACACTCCTACCGTAGCTCAAATAAAAGACAAGAAACAAATTGTTATGTTAGAAATAACAATTTGGGTGGCACTGCCCTCCACAATAAATAAAATAGACAACTTGGGCGGCTCAGCCTTCGCACAATAAATAAATTAAAGGCAATTAAAGAAAATAAAGACACAAATATTTAACGTGGTAAAACCCTCAATTTGAGGGAAACCTCCACGGGACAAGACCGAAAATATTTCACTATGAAGAAAAATATTACAATCTCTCTCACAATTAAAATGGAGGAGATTACAAGGGAGGAAGAAGAAAAAAGTTTAATACATAAGCTTGGTACAATTTTTAAGGGGAGGAGGAAGGCTTTATTATATAGTCTTAGCCTCCCCCTTGGATTTGGTTTCCCACCGATGTGGGATTGGGTGAAAGGCAAAAATGCCTTCACCCACTTCACATTCTCCCACTTGAAGGCATTTTTCCTTTCAGTCTTGTCTCTATACATGCTGCTCACGTCTTTAATAGGCCACAAGACGTTCTACACCAGATGAACTTGTCAGCATTGATTGGTTTAGTTAATGCATCTGCTATGTTGTCCTTCGTGTGGATTTTCTGCATATCCACTATTCCATCTTCAACTACTTCTCGTACATAATGATATTGAACTCCTATGTGCTTCGTTCTTGAATGAAAGGCTGGATTCCTTGCGATATGCAAGGCACTCTGACTGTCACAAAACAAAGAAATCTTCTCTTGTTTGTGCCCGAGTTCCTCCAATAACCTTTTGATCCAGACAGCTTCCTTGCAAGCTTGTGTAGCTGCCATATATTCTGCTTCTGTTGTAGATAAAGCCACAACAGTTTGAAGTTTGGATACCCAGCTCACAGCACCTCCTGCAAGTGTAAACACATAGCCTGTAGTGGACTTCCTTTTGTCAATATCTCCTGCAAAATCTGAATCAACATAGCCCTTGACAATGAACTCTGATCCTCCATAGCATAGTACAGCATCAGAGGTTCCTTTGATGTATCTAAGGATCCTCTTAACAGAATTCCAATGCTCTCTTCCCGGATTAGCCATGAATCTACTGACCGCTCCCACTGCTTGTGCAATGTCTGGTCTTGTACAAATCATAGCATACATTAGGCTCCCTACTGCTGATGCATACGGTACTCGAGACATTTCCATCCTCTCCGCTTCATTGCTAGGACTCATACTCGAGGATAATTTATGATTAACAAGAAATGGGGTAGAAATTGGCTTACAATCTTGCATGTTGAAGCGGCGCAAGATTTTCTTCAAGTAGTTCTTTTGAGATAGCCAAATCTTCATGTTTTTTCTGTCTCGGTGAATTTGCATCCCTAGAATCTTGTTTGCCGGTCCTAAATCCTTCATTTCAAATCCCCTAGCCAATTGTGCCTTTAATTCTTGGACCTGATCTTTGTTAGTGCCTGCTACCAACATATCGTCCACGTACAACAGCAAAATGATAAAGTCTTCCTCAAACCTCTTGTAATAAGTACAATGATCTGAACTGAGTCTGTTGTACCCAAGGCTGATGATGAATGAATCAAATCTCTTGTACCAACACCTTGGCGCCTGTTTTAAGCCGTACAGAGATTTGGTCAACCTGCAAACCAAGTTTCCTTTTCCTTCTTTAACAAAACCTTCCGGTTGGAGCATATAAATTTCTTCTTCAAGTTCTCCATGAAGAAATGCAGTTTTTACATCTAACTGCTCTAAGTGTAAGTCAAAAGTAGCACACGTAGCCAAGACTGCTCGAATTGTTGTAAGTCTTACCACAGGAGAGAATATCTCATTGAAATCAACTCCTTCTTTCTGAGCATATCCTTTGACCACCAGTCTAGCACGATACCGCTCCACTTGATCATTCCCATCACGTTTGATCTTGTAGACCCATTTGTTTCCGATGGCTTTTCTTCTATGTGGTAGTGGCACAAGATCCCATGTCTTGTTTTTGTCTAAAGCTTCCATCTCTTCATGCATTGCCGTCATCCATAGAGATGCATCAGAACTTTTTATAGCCTCCTGAAAGGTTGAAGGCTCCCCATCTTCTGTTAGGAGACAGTATGCAACATTGCTCGCCATCACATATTCTGAGTGCCAAGAAGGTTCCCTTCTTTCTCGAGTTGATCGACGGACTTCAGGTGCTTCAGACTCAACTGGTTCTTGATCATCGTGTTCTGGTATTGCTTCAGAAGAAACTGTTTCTTCCTGTATTGATACAGTCTCAACATTTTTCTTCGTGCTATCACTTTCTTCACATTTAAACATGTCTTCTATAAAGACAACATCCCTGCTGATGACAATCTTATGGGCAGTAGGATCCCATAAGCGATACCCCTTTACTCCATCAGCATATCCCAAGAAGATACATTTCCTGGATTTTGGATCCAGCTTCGTTCTTTCTTGGTCATGATACATTACATAAGCAGGACATCCGAAAATATGAAGGGAGGAATAATCAGTTGGCTTACCGGTCCACATCTCCATAGGTGTCTTCATCTCAATTGCTGTTGATGGAGACCTATTTATCAAGTAACAGGCTGTAGTGGCTGCTTCTGCCCAAAATGTCTTGGGTAGACCCGCAGTCCTTAGTAATGCTCTTATTTTTTCTGCGAGAGTTCTATTCGTCCGCTCTGCCACTCCATTTTGTTGTGGTGTGTAAGCAACTGTCTTCTGCCGTTTCACACCTTCTTTACTACAAAATGTGTCAAACTCCTTGTTGCAGAATTCTCTCCCATTATCTGTCCTCAAACACTTGATCCTTTTTCCGGATTCAAGTTCCACATGTGCTTTGAAGGCTTGGAATACAAGAAATACATCTGACTTTTTCTTGATGACATATACCCAACATCTCCTGGAATAATCATCCACAAACAATACAAAGTAGTTTGCTCCTCCTAGGGACGTAACCGGTGATTCCCAAACATCAGAATGAATCAAGTCTAGAATGTTTTTACTCCTAGCAATAGATCTGCTAAAACTCAGTCTACTCTGCTTGCTAATAACACAATGCTCACAGAATGGTAAACTTACAGTTTTGATTCCAGGAAGTAGTTTTCGATCAGAGAGAATCTTCAAACCCTTTTCGAACATATGGCCAAGTCTTCGATGCCATATCATAGACAATTCTTCTCCAGAACTAGCAACCGCTGTTTCTGCCTCCTGAACCGTTTCTCCATGGAGCATGTATAGGTTAGCAGCAATCTTTTCTGCCTTCATCACCACAAGTGCGCCTCTGACAACCTTCATGATCCCATTTTTCGTATGGAACTCACATCCGAGGTCATCCAACTGTCCCATCGATAGCAAATTTTTCTTCAAGCCAGTCACATGTCGTACATCTTGGATAGTGCGAATCGTACCATCAAACATTTTTACTTTGATGGTTCCAATACCAGCGATTTTTAAGGCATGATCATCACCCATGTACACAGACCCTTCTGAGATAGGTTTATATTGATAGAACCAATCTCTTCTAGAAGTCATATGCCATGTTGCTGCTGAATCAATTAACCATATATCAGCAAACCTTTTTCTGCCTTCCACAACTGTTGTTGCCTCGCTGCACAAGATTTCGCCATTCCCTGAAGTACTTGCTACACAACCCTGAGATCCTGACGACTCAGATTCTTTTCCTTTGCTGTTTCCCTCTCCATTCTTCTTAAGATGCCAACACTCGTTTTTCACGTGCCCTTGCTTTCCACAATGGTAGCATTTAATAAACTTCCTTCCTTTAGACTTTCCCCTGTTCTGATTGTGACTCCCACTGGAACCACGTTCCCTTGATCTCCCTCTGTTGGCGGATAAAGCCTCTGCATGTTGAGAAGCCATTATTCTGTCTTCCTTGTTTTTACGTCTGCTTTCTTCTTCTAATACAGCAGCCGCAACTTCATTAAAGACTAGAGATGACTTCATTGAACCATTTGCCAAGTTGAGGATGAGATTATCATATGAATCAGGTAGACTCTGAAGTAGAAGCTCAGCACGTTCCTTCTCTTCTATGTTATGCTCCATGGTTGAGAGTTGAGAGAATAACGTCTTCAAAGTGTTGATATGTTCAGTCACCGGAGTGGTTTCTGACATACGAAGAGTGTACAGCTTCCTTTTCAAGAAAATTTTGTTGTGTAGAGATTTGGCTTCATACAAGCTTGTCAAAGTATCCCAAATCTCCTTTGCAGAGTTTAATTCTTGAATACTTGACAGCACTTCATCTGCAACTGCTAGATGTAGACTTGCCATCGCATCACCATCTATCTTCTCCCATTTATTTTCATCTTGCATATTTTCCGGTCTTCCATCAATTGCTTCAAGGCAATTTTCTTTTCTCAAGATAGCCTTTATTTTAATTTTCCATAGCCCAAAGTTGTTTCCATCGAACTTCTCTATCTTGAATTTGGCTGCCATTTGTCTTGCAGTGAACAGTACCGTATATGTGAACAGTACCTTGAATAGTATCGTATATGTGAACAGTAACAGTATCCGTATACGTACACCACTGCTAAACAGTAACCAAGAATAGTAGTAAGTGCCGGTACGATTTAATATACACCAGGAAAGCTTCCAGGAAACACTGGAGGGGTCACAAGCGGTCCCACTTAAAATCCAGTCTCCTTAGACTCTTATCGTCTTTTTGACAAAGTTTTCCTAGACATGTATATAACCATACAAGTAACCACTCACTGTCCTAACCCTTGGCTCTGCCTTCGCAACCTTGCTCTGATACCACTGTTAGGAGATTGAACACTCCTACCGCAGCTCAAATAAAAGACAAGAAACAAATTGTTATGTTAGAAATAACAATTTGGGTGGCACTGCCCTCCACAATAAATAAAATAGACAACTTGGGCGGCTCAGCCTTCGCACAATAAATAAATTAAAGGCAATTAAAGAAAATAAAGACACAAATATTTAACGTGGTAAAACCCTCAATTTGAGGGGAACCTCCACGGGACAAGACCGAAAATATTTCACTATGAAGAAAAATATTACAATCTCTCTCACAATTAAAATGGAGGAGATTACAAGGGAGGAAGAAGAAAAAAGCTTAATACATAAGCTTGGTACAATTTTTAAGGGGAGGAGGAAGGCTTTATTATATAGTCTTAGCCTCTCCCTTGGATTTGGTTTCCCACCGATGTGGGATTGGGTGAAAGACAAAAATGCCTTCACCCACTTCACACATGCTCATCGCTGACCTGTTTGCAGCCCAATCTTTGATGATTGGCGATCAGCTTAAGATTCCAAAGTACATGTTCATAGCCTCCAATGCATGGTTCCTTGCACTCACTGTGTACATCAGCTTAAGATTCCAAAGTACATGTTCATAGCCTCCAATGCATGGTTCCTTGCACTCACTGTGTACATGCCAACTCTAGATAAAGTTGTGGAAGGACAGTACGTTGATCAGAAGGAACCGTTAGTCATTCCGGGTTGCAAGGCGATTCGACCGGAAGACGTGGTTGACCCGATGTTGGACCGCAATGATCAACAATATTTTCAATATGTAGGCATCGGCGAGGACATGTCAATGAGTGATGGAATTTTGATTAACACATGGGAGGATCTGGAGCCGAAAACACTGGCAGCACTGAGAGATAATGAACTTCTCGGTGCGGTTGTTAACGCACCGATTTATACAATTGGTCCGATGGTCAGGCCACTCGGACCAGTTGCTTCGAACAATGATTTGTTTGATTGGCTAGACAAGCAGCCAGGTGAGTCAGTGCTTTACGTATCACTTGGGAGTGGAGGAACGTTGTCGTACGAACAAAATAACGAGTTGGCTTGGGGTTTGGAGTTGAGTCAGCAGAGATTTATCTGGGTGCTGCGCCCACCGACTGAAAAATCCGGAGACGGCTCTTTCTTCACCGCAGGGAACCGTGGAGATGAGTACTCAAGTTTCTTACCTGAAGGATTTTTGACCCGCAACCGTGAGACTGGAAAGGTCGTATCGGAGTGGGCCCCACAAGTGAACGTCTTGAGCCATCCATCCGTGGGAGGGTATTTATCACACGTTGGATGGAATTCAACGCTGGAAAGTATCACCAACGGAGTGCCAATGATCGCGTGGCCACTGTATGCGGAGCAGAGGATGAATGCTACAATTTTAGCCGAGGAGCTTGGAGCTGCCGTGCGGTCGGAGGTGTTGCCCTCGAAGGGAGTGGTGGGGAGAGAGGAGATCAAGACGATGGTGAAAAAAATTATGGTGGACGAAGAAGGGCATGCAATAAGGGAAAAAGCGAAAGAGTTGAAGCGTTGCGCCGAGGAAGCATGGAGTAGCGGTGGCACCTCTTATAATTCACTCTCTCTATTTTGCAAAGAGTGCAGGGTGAGCAAACACGGCAACAAGTGAAGGTCCGTGAGCTAGCTGGCATCAACATGGAGATGCATGCATGCTTGTTGACACGATAGGCTAGGATCGAGAAGTTGAAGTCCGGGGCCCTGAAATTTGATCAAACAAAAGTGCAGTTAGCACTGTAATGGTCTTTCACAGTCTATTCCGGGCATCTCTAGTACTGTTAGTTTTGTATTAATTTTATTTTCAAGAAATTCCTCGCTTTTGATGTGTGAAGAATTATGCAATGATGTTTCTCTTTTTGTACTGTTAACTACGAACGAGTACTTAATTAAGGTATCCCAGTTGGCGCTACCTACAGAGTATGATGGGGCGTGTAGGAATTTCTCGAGAATTCTATAAATGATGATTTATGTGTCCTTTTCCGGTTAATAATTTTTAAGTACTTCCACAGATATTTGTCGTGGTTTAAGTTGATTTGGTTATTTGGATTGAATGCGAGAATTAATGGACTAGATGGGGAAGAATTTAGAGGATCCATAGAATTAGAGCAAATTTACCTTCAAGTTAATAAGAATATGAAATGTCAATATCTTATTTTTCTAAAAGTTTATGGTATTTGTAGAACACCAAAAATGTGTAAAATCTTTTTTTTTTTTTTTTTTTAGTTTTAGTTATATCGGAATTAGTAATCAGGTCAAAAGAGCTTTCATATATTTGTCATCCATTTCGTCGATTTTCATGTTTATCATGCAAATAAAACAGTATAATATAGAATACGTAAAATAAAAAATGTGAAGGCAGCGCAAATTCGAATGGGGAAATTTTAATTTGAATAACTTTAACATAAAGATGAGAGTCCAATATTGAATGCAGCAATTAATATTCGACCAACAACAGAGCAATCTGCATTGTACTGGAACCATCTCAGCCACTGATCTAATTTTCTGATGTTTTTTGTTTTGTCCCTTGCATGCAGCTGTCCTTGACCACACAAACTGGGTAAAGCTACTTTATATAGTTTGCTGTCAAGGTGGCAATGATGGAGGATACTTTTGTTGAAAATTACTGCTCAGACGGGATAATCGACAGTAATGAGAGGAATGATTAATTTTTTTTTTTTAATATTCTACAAGTCTTTATCATCCCCATAATTCACGAAAGATAATTTTCAAATTTTAACAGCTTTATGATCCATTTTTGTTCAGCCCAATTCCCTGAAGTCAGCTATTAAACGGCAATGTTTACCACTTTTTCTTTCAATATTTGATGATGCAAGTGAAGATCTAGAGGGGGATGAAGCTTATTTGTAGATCTATCCTGTCAGCAGTCTTCACCAATATGCATGGCATCTATCCATAATAATAGACGAGTTTTAAGTCGTTTAGGAAACATCATTCCGAGCAATGAAATTAATTAACTTGACCAATTTCATTGGTCGAATATCAGTCCCCATGCCATGTGTTGACTAGCGGATCATAAACGTCATAATCTATTAGCAAATGTATAGATGAATCGATAGCACACTGCACACTCTAGATTAATAAGATAACATTTTATAAGTAAAAATTGATGAAAAATATAAGTTTTTTGAAGCATCAACTTAACTTAGCTTGATTCTATCAATATTAACAGTTTCTTATATATCATTTTAGACAATTTATGGTGTATATCTGTTAAAAACTTTCTATAATACGACATTTCGGAACTTGATGAGCTGTTAATAGGAAAATCGAGTCATCGACTAACCAAAGTAATTGATTATGAGCTCATTGATCGCTCTTTCAAATCAATACATAAATGATTAAAAATTAGCGCACGGTAGCTAGCATCCAACAGCCTATAATTAGTAACTATTGTAATTAGTAATTATTAAAGTATAAAATTATTATTAAACTCATACGTATTAATTTAAGCTCTGAGATAAAGTGATAAAGCTCTTTGATCTAACGGTTTAAGTTTGAATCCTTCAACTTAATTTTTTTAGGTAAAGTTACAAATTTAATACAATAAAAGAGCTGGGAACATAACATGACCACTATATGAATTGATGTGACTTTCTTGCTATGAATATCGAAATCTCTAGTCTCTTCTAATCCTGATATCATGGTCAAATAGATGGGAGCACACTATATCTGTTACGGATCGCTTTCGCTGCGCATAACAATAATTTTTCAACAAATGGGCCACCATATATGGAGCAAGTATCCAGCCTAAAAGACTAGTTTATTAGGTGGAGGAACTCCTCCCATATATAAGCCCCAAGACCTTCCCTTAACCAATCAATGTGGGACTCCCAATGAGGATTATCCAAATGGAGACTCCACATCCAACAATCCCCCAATCAATGTGGGACTCCCAATAAGAATTATCCAAATGGGGACTCCACATCTACAACAATCCCCCTCCTCAGACAAGGCCCCGGCGGTGGAAGGCGCCATCCTTGTCTGTGTTAGAATTGTGGCTCTTTAGCCATTGTGTGTGTGTGCAAGGATCCCACATGGAGTGAGAGTCTTTGTGTTGGAGAGACTTAGGCTTATAAATTAAAGCCAAGTCTTCTCACTTAGTTGTCTCATTGGAAATTCTCCTCCACCCCCTTTATTTGTAAGGTCTCACATATAAGACCTCATAGTTTAAGGGCCTTTTATTAAGGACCTTAAAGTTTGTAATATTTGCTTTTTCCCCTTTGTTTTGGGTATTTGTAGTATTACCCAATTGTTTGGGTAATTACAGTTTGACCCAACTATTCGGGTAATTGCAATTTGGCCCAATAGTTGTAGAATTTGTATTGTGACCTAAAAGTTTGTAATTCTCTTTGAAGATAGTAGAAATTTTCTTCAGCGGCGCCCGAGGACGTAGGTATTTATACCGAACCTCGTTAAATCTTGGTGTTCTTTCTATTTCTGCATTGTTGGTTGATTGGTTACCTCTTTAGTTGCTATTATATTCAATTATCTACCATAGTTTGTGGTTGTGTATTTGGTTGTTCTGTTGGTTATCACTTCCGCTGTGCATAACAATTGGTATCAGAGCCGAAGGTTTTGGGTAGTTAGTGGCTATTTCATTAAAGCACTTACTACTATTCTGGGCTATTGAATTTGGATTACTAGTTATTGAATATAATAGTCTGTTTGGAGCTTGGTTATTGGTGATTTGTGTATCGAGCTTATTTGTGAGAGGTAGTAATGGCTTCATCGTCAACTGTATCAGAGAAGACAGTGACTGTGACAAATGCAAAAATAGATGTTGAAAAATTTGATGGCCGAAATAATTTCGGCTTATGGCAGAGTGAGGTGTTAGACGGGTTGTATCAGCAAGATTTGGATATTGTTCTGGAAGAAACAAAACTAGAAGATATCAGTACAAGAGATTGGGATAGGCTGAATATAAAAGCTTGTGGGTTGATTCGCTCTTGCTTGTGTAGAGAACAAAAGTATCCGTTCACTAAGGAGACATCTACAAACAAATTGTGGAAGGCGCTGGAAAACAAATATATGAAGAAAAGCAATGAGAATCGGCTGTACCTATTGAAGAGATTGTTCCGTCTCCAGTTGAAACCAGGTACGAGCATCAGTTCTCATATTGATGAGTTTAATAAGTTAATTGCTGATTTGTTAAACTTAGATGAAACCTTCAAAGATGAAATTAAGGCTATGCTATTGATTGGCTCACTTCCGGATGAATTAGATCATTTGTGCATTACTCTTATCCATGGGAAAGATAAATTGTCTTTTGAAGAAGTCTGTTCTGCTTTGTTGAATTATAAAATTCGTAAGAAAGATCAAAGGGAACATAGGGATGAGTCAGTAGATGCATTGACAGTGAGAGGACGTAGTCAAAGTAGGAAATCGGGAAAAAGGGGAAAATCTTGGTCGAGGGGTAGATTAGGAAAAGATGAGTGTGCATTTTATCGTGAGAAAGGGCATTGGAAGAAAGATTGTCCTAAATTGAAAAAGAAAGATAAGGGCAAGGCTATTTCTGATGCATGTGTTGTTGAGCGTGAGGATGATAGTGAGTCAGATATATGTCTAGCTGGTCACCTATCCACTTCTGGTTCTGATGAGTGGATTATGGATTCGGATTGTACTTATCATATGTGTCCACATAGGGAATGGTTCTTTCAGTTTGAAGAGCTTGATTGTAGAGTTTTGTATATGGATAATGATGATATTTGCCATATTGCTGGGATATGTTCGATCCGTTTGAGGAATCATGATGGACTGACTAGAGTTCTGACAGATGTTCGGTATGTACCGAAGTTGTAAAAGAATCTCATCTCTTTGGAAGCCTTAGAATCTAAAGGCTGTGGTATATCTATTCGAGATGGTATTCTGAGGGTCACTTCAGGCGCTCTTGTGGTATTGAAAGGCACTAGGAGGAACAGCTTGTATTATTATAATGGTAATACGGTTATTGGATCAGCTGCTATGGTTTCTGATAATGATGCAGATTTAGAGATTATAAGACTGTGGCATATGCGTTTGGGACATGCAGGTGAGAAAGCCTTATTCAGTTTGGTGAAACGAGACTTATTGAAAGGTGCAAAGACCTGCAAGCTAGATTTCTATGAGCATTGTGTTCTGGGAAAGCAGAAGAGAGTGAAATTTGGCACCGCTATTCATAATACCAAGGATATTCTTGATTATGTTCACTCAGATGTGTGGGGACCTACTAAAACCGCATCTATGGGAGGTAGGCACTACTTTGTTACTTTTGTTGATGACTTTTCCAGAAGAACTTAGGTGTACTGTTTGAAATCAAAAGATGATGTACTTGGTGCTTTCCTTAAGTGGAAAAAGATGATTGAGACACAAACTGGCAAGAAGATCAAGCATCTCAAAACAGATAATGGTGGTGAGTATTGCAGTGATCAGTTTTTGAAATTGTATCCTGATGAGGGTATTGTATGTCATTTTACTGTTAGAGATACACCGCAGCAGAACGGGGTGGCAGAATGCATGAACCGAACATTGTTGGAGAAAGTTCGGTGTATGTTGTCCAATGCTGGGTTGGGCAAAGAATTTTGGGCTAAAGCTATGACTTATGCATGTCATCTCATGAATCGTCTACCTTCAGCTGTTATTGGTGATAGAACTCCATTGGAGGTATGGTCTGGATAACCTATTTCTGATTATGATTCTTTACATGTTTTTGGTTCTCCTGCATATTATCATGTGAAAGAATCTAAGCTGGATCTTAGAGCCAAGAAAGCGATTTTCTTGGGATTTGCTTCTGGAGTAAAAGGATATCGTCTTTGGTGTCCTAGTTCGAGGAAAATTGTATCCAGTCGAGATGTGACATTTGATGAGTCTTCAATGTTGAAGAAATCAGAAAACCAGACAAAGGTGAATAGTACTCCACAGCAGGTGGAGCATACTCAGCAGCAGGTGGAGTTTGAAATGACGATGTTGAACCCAGTTAGATTTGTTGAGACAGATAATGGTACTCCTGTGAGAGAGGGAGATTTGGAAGATGATGGAGAGGGTTCTACTCAGGAACCTCAACAGCAACAAGAATCTATTGCAGTTAATAGGCCAAGATGTGAGATTCGCAGACCTGCTCGATTTGCTGATATGGTGGCCTATGCACTTCCAATTGTAGATGCTGATGTTCCTTCCATTTATAGAGAGGCAGTCAGATGTTCTGAAGTTGATCAGTGGAAGACAGCTATGAGCGAAGAGATGCAGTCTCTTCAGAAGAATGAAACTTGGGAGCTAGCTCAACTACCGAAGGGTAAAAAGGCAATTGGGTACAAATGGGTATATGCAAAGAAAGATGGATTTCATGACAAGAATGACATCCGCTACAAGGCAAGCTTGGTAGCTAAAGGCTACGCTCAGAGGGAAGGAATTGACTATAATGAGGTATTTTCTCCAGTTGTGAAACATTCTTCCATTAGAATTTTTTTGGCCTTGGTAGCTCAGATGAATATGGAACTAGTTCAATTGGATGTAAAAACTGCATTTTTACATGGTGACTTGGAAGAGGAAATCTATATGACTCAGCCAGAGGGATTCAAAATTGCTGGTAAGGAAAATTTGGTTTGCAAACTGAAAGATCGCTTTATGGTTTGAAGCAATCTCCCAGACAGTGGTATAAGCGATTTGATCGGTTTATGATGGGTCAGAGGTACACAAGAAGCAAATTTGATAATTGTGTGTATTTTCGGAGGCTACGTGATGGTTCTTTCATTTATCTAGTCTTGCATGTTGATGATATGTTGATAGCTTCGACGAATGTCAAAGAAATTACAAAGTTGAAGACTTAGTTGAATCGAGAGTTTGAGATGAATTTGGGAGAAGCTAAGAAGATACTAGGCATGGAGATTAGCAGAGATAGAGGGAGAAACAAGATTTGTTTGACTCAGAAGCAGTATCTGAAGAAGGTATTACAGCGGTTTGGCATTACAGAGCAGTCAAATCCTGTAAGTACCCCACTTGCTCCTCATATGAAGCTCAGTGCATCTTTATCTCCTAATACAGATGAGGAACGAGAGTATATGTCTCGAGTTCCATATGCTAATGCAGTTGGTAGCCTGATGTATGCTATGGTGTGTACAAGACCCGACATTTCACATGCAGTTGGAGTTGTGAGCAGGTATATGCATGATCCTGGTAAAGGACATTGGCAAGCAGTAAAATGGATTCTACGGTATTTGATGAAAACCGTAGATGTTGGCTTAGTCTTTCAGAGAGATGATACATGTGGTCAGTATGCTATTGGTTATGTTGATTCAGATTATGCTGATGATTTGGATAAATGTCGGTCGACAACCGGTTATGTGTTTACTCTTGTAAGAGCACCAGTGAGTTGGAAGTCTACTTTACAGTCTACAGTGGCTTTGTCTACTACAGAGGTAGAGTATATGGTAATGACAGAGGCTGTAAAGGAAGCTATTTGGTTACAAGGATTGCTGGATGAATTGAGAATTGGGCAGAAGAAGATTAGTCTTTATTCTGACAGTCAGAGTGCTATCCATTTAGTGAAGAATCCAGTGTTCCATATTTGTACAAAGCATATTGATGTTCGGTATCATTTTGTGCGGGAGATCATTGATGAAGGATGAATCTTACTTCAGAAGATTGAGACTGCCGAGAATGCCGCAGATATGTTGACTAAAGTTGTGATAGCGATCAAGTTCAGTCATTGTTTGGACTTGATCAATATTGTACGAGTTTAACTGTGCCATTGGGCGCATTTGGAGGCGTTGCAGTTGTGATAGAGAATGTGGGAAAAAGAAGAATTTTATGGTGGAATGGCTAAATCGTCAAGGTAGAGAGTTGTTAGAATTGTGGCTCTTTAGCCATTGTGTGTGTGTGCAAGGATCCCACATGGAGTGGGAGTACTCTTTGTGTTGGAGAGACTTGGGCTTATAAATTAAAGCCAAGTCTTCTCACTTAGTTGTCTCATTGGAAATTCTCTTCCACCCCCTCTATTTGTAAGGTCTCACATATAAGACCTCATATTTTAAGGGCCTTTCATTAAGGACCTTAAAGTTTGTAATATTTCTTTTTACCCCTTTGTTTTGGGTATTTGTAGTATTACCCAATTGTTTAGGTAATTACAGTTTGGCCCAACTATTCGAGTAATTACAGTTTGGCCCAATAGTTGTGGAATTTGTATTGTGACTCAAAAGTTTGTAATTCTCTTTGAAGATAGTGGAAAGTTTCTTCAGCGGCGCCCGAGAACGTAGGTATTTATACCGAACCTCGTTAAATCTTGGTGTTCTTTCTATTTCTGCATTGTTGGTTGATTGGTTACCTCTTTAGTTGCTATTATATTCAATTACCTCTTTAGTTGCTATTATATTCAATTATCTAGCATAGTTTGTGGTTGTTCGTTAAATCTTGATGTTCTTTCTATTTCTGCATTGTTGGTTGATTGGTTACCTCTTTAGTTGCTATTATATTCAATTATCTAGCATAGTTTGTGGTTGTGCATTTGGTTGTTCTGTTGGTTATCACTTCCGCTGTGCATAACAGTCTGAATCACCAACGATAATCCTCCACAACGACAAGGCCCCGGTGGGCTAAGTCACCATCCTTGTCTGAACCAATTAAATGAGTCCACACATTGCTGTCTTGGATTGGCTCTGATACCACTTGTTACGGATCACTTCCGCTGCATATAACAATAATTTTTCAACAAATGGGCCACCATATATGGAGCAAGTATCCAGCCCAAAAGACTAGTCTATTAAGTGGAGGAACTCCTCCCATATATAAGCCCCAAGACCTTCCCTTAACCAATCAATGTGGGACTCCCAATGAGGATTATCTAAATGGAGACTCCACATCTACAACAATATCAAACAGCTGAGAACATAACGTAATCACCACTATATGAATTGATGTGGCTTTCTGGTCATGAATATCTGAATCTCCAATCTCATCCAAGCCTGATATCACTTTCATGAGTGAGCTAGCTTCCTTTTGGGTGATGAATTCCTCTCACTTCTTGCACATGGTGACGTACCATTTCCATTAAATTTTCATGGACTATCTATCAACCTCGTTTTTGAGTATTGTTCGTATTTCCAGTTTTCATACACAACTTCAAAGGTTTGACAAAGAAGCATCATGCTTCACCAATTTCTATCCCGGGCATTGGCCACCTCATACTTGCTCAGGAGCTTGTCAAGCGCCTAGTCGCTATCATGTAAACTTCCACCTAACCATCTTAATTTGTTGTCCGAAACCATATTCTCCCTTTGAGAACATTAATCGCACAGCTGGCAATGCATGCAGCGATCCATACTCAACTAGGCTGTGGTAATACTAAGCAAATGGCTCCCTTCTCTTTGGTTTGCGATAGCCACCATGCATTTCAAGCCAACGGCTATCATAGTCGACGCACTTAGGATTGCTGATCAGCTCGGCATGTTAATTGTTAAAATATGCTATGCAAAGTAGCAATCCATATGTGCTTGAATTAATCATAAATTTTCCTGTACTTGATAAGGAGGTAGCTGACCGTGAATACGTTGATTTCGGAGAACCCCTAAAGATCCCACACCGCGGGCGGCCGGTTACAGATGGGGATCTTGTTGACCCTATGTTAGACCGAAAGAGTCAAATCATTAAAAGCCTTTAATGGTTGAAGGAATTTGGGTGAACACATGGGAGTCTTGGACCCACAGGTCAATATTGTTATTCAATAAATTGGTGATGTAAACAGATTGGTTGAGAAACTGAAGGTAAATATAATTTTAACATCTTTAACGCATGGTTAAATATAACTATATAGATAGAGTAGTGCTAGACTTATAATTTTTATTCAATCCAAATTCTATAACTTCATTAGAGGAGAAAAAATAAAAAAGAATGAGAGAAGTTATATCTTTAATAATATTTTGTCACGTAAATTACCATATCAAGTTATAAAGTTTGGATTGTATGAAGGTTATATGTCTAGCATTATTGATTTAGATATATCATTTAAATATAATGAAAAAAATGCTTTTATGAGACAGATATACCATATCATTATGTTGAGATAGTATGACTCACCACTTATATTCTGTTATTGTTGAAGATGATTAAAATTGCATTTTTTTTTAAATCAGGTTTTTTTTTCCAACCCACCTATGGATATGTCATTAGTTTATTAGATAAGAAAGCTGCTTTGTTTCTTATTTCTTTATTTTTTCTATCACTTTCGATTACTTGTCATTATTTAATTGGATAGACTCACCAAATCAGTAAAATGACTTGGTAAGCATATCCTATATAAGTTTTCTCAATATATATAACGGAAAAAAATTATGTAGGATAGGCGTATAATATCACTATATTGAAGTGGTATACCTAATGACTAATATTAAGTCATGTGTTGAAGGTGGTTATTTTTACGGTTGTTTTTCTATTTTTTTTAACTATCCATCCATGATAGTTTGTCATTATTTTATTGTATATGGTTGCTGAGTCATTTTTTGTTTCTTAACTTTTTCAACCCATTCATGATAATGTGTTGATATCTCATTGTTAGGCACACCAAATCAGCATGGTAACATGGTATACTATCCTCCATAAGTTTTCATATACTATGAGAGCGATGATATCAGGTCTTATGTAAATATATTTTTGGTCGGGAGGACCCTATCAAGCATGCCAATAACTGAACTCGCTCGGGATTAGGACTTGAGCCGGTAGTGCTTTTTCCGGGTGCTACCAGGTAATGTGATCACAGCAACCGAATCTCAATTCTCTTTATGAATTGGATTGATGACCCTGCAAATAGAGATATTAAGCGGCAGGTCGGATCTTTTTTATCCCACAGTGGATGGAATTAATTAATTCAATGGATTCCCTTTCGTTGCATGCTTGGCCACTCTATGCAGAATAGAAAATGAGTGCAGAGATGCTAGCTAAGCATCTTTGCGAGCAATGAGACAAAAGAGGTGGCCTTCAGGGGAGTGATGCGAAGGCACGAGATAAAGATGATGAGGATGAAGGAAAGGCATTGATAAAATCAGAGGTAGACAACTCAAATAAAGTAGGAGCCTTGAGCGAAGGTGGTTCCTCTTACAATGAGTTATCTCAAAGGGCCAAAAAATTAAAGTGTTTCTATAGTACAACACCAAAGCTTACGATGTTCATCTATCTTAAAACAATGCGGTGAATTTTGTGACAGATTAAAAGTTGGTCACTACTTTGTTTTGCTTTTGTTGAATGAATCCGGTGAAATAAAAAGTAAGTAGTTGAATTACTCACCGTTTCAGAAATGCAATTTTAACATAAGGGTGGAGGCTACAATTAGCCAATACTATATGAACTAGAATGAATAATTATATAGTGTAATGAGCATGTGGGTGCTCGATTTAAATTGTGCATGATTAACATACATATTAGATATTGAAGTATTTTTAAATCCCAATTATTACACAAGGAATATATAAAATGTAAAGCCCATGAGATTTAAAAAGCCCAAGCCCCTTTATTTTATGTAAGCCCAACCCTTAGAAAAAAAAACTAATTATAAGACAGAAAAAAAAAAAAGAAGAGAGAATTCTGGAGAGAAAAGACAAGAAGGCAGACGGGAGAAGGGGGGAGAGAGCTCAAGGGAAGTGACAAATTTGAGGATTTTTTAGGGTCTTCTCAAGGTAATTTTCATAATTCCAAGACAATATTAAGTTATTTTTGTTTTTCATGCAAGAGGATTGAAATTTAAGGAGATATTTGGATGTTTTATAATTTTTAGAGAGAGAATCTAGAGAGAGAAGGAAGATCAAGATGGAATTGAAGTCTTAATTAAGGTAATTGATCATTTTCTTGATGTTTATGGTTTGTCTTGGTGAATTTGAAGGTTTAAGATGTTGAAATTAAATTTAGGGTTCTGTGAATAGTAGCAATTCCGAAAATTCCTATAATTTATTGGCTTTGAATCTGATTCTGAAATTTATATATGTTAAAATAGACATCCTAAGGATTTGTTTAAAGTTAGATTCACTGAAAAATGTTGAGTATACAATTTTATATGAATTTTCGAAGTTTACTGTTTACTACTGGAAATTCAATTTTTCTGCAGAAAATCAGTTTTGGGTAAGTGATTTGAGGTATCTAGAGGTCTTCAAAAATTATGAAATTTGGGATATCAGTTTGTATGTATGTCTAGTTTAAATCTGGAGAGTTTTGTGATTTTACAAATTTATTACAATTTATCATGTATTTTGGAATAGGGAGAGGTCAGTTCTGGAAATGAATTTACAGAATTTGTGTATCTAGAAAAAATGAAGGATTTGAGGTATCTAATGAGCATAGAATGCTATGAAATTTTATATGTCATTAGATATGTATGTATAGAAGGTCTGTATAAAATTTTAGACCATTCTGATAAGTCAATTATTTATTAAAAATCAGAGAACAAGAACTGCTTGTTTAAGAAGTTTGGAAATAGAATTAATTAGGATTGATTGGATTAAGATATGAAGTTGGATATTGAGAATTTTAAATATTCAAGTTGATTATTAATTGAATATGATGTGATAAGCTCTTTTATGATATTAGGACAATGAAGGATTAATTCTTTGTTGAAGGATGTGGCCAACTAGATGGAACGTTGATTTTAGAATCAAATCCGAGCTAATTGAGTTGTGCAATCAAATCAGTGAGTGGATTATGTTTTGAGAATTTCATATTATATTAAATGTATTAAATTTATGGTTTTTCATATGATTTAAGTTATTAGTTTAATTAATTGAGTTATATTAAAAGTTTTTAGAATAAATAATGATGATTTATGTATTTTGGGAATAGGAGTGTGTAAAGTATTAGATTTTGGATAAAAGAGATGGTTATGGGTGGTGCTAGTAAATTAGTTTTTGAATATATAGCAATTGTTGTTTCAATAAATTTGATTACAAGAGAAAAATAAATTTAAAGTGAAAGTTGTAGAATGAATATATATATTACATGTTGGTGGAAAGTAGAAGTTTTTGTTTATAATTTGAAAAGAGACAATTTATAATTAAATGAATTAGTATAGAAAATTGAGGTATTGGGTTATTTTCTTTAAATAAACACATATGTTGAAGAAATGATGATTTTGGTTAACAAACTGATAAATGATTGTATATTCAAAATAATAGCAAATTAAAAAGAAAAAGTTTTGGATAGTAGAATTTAAATTTTGCAGGGGTGACAATACAAAATTTTAAAAATGCCCAAGCAGGGGCTGAATTGTAAATTTAGAAAGCTGTTCCAGAAATTGTGGGGACCTGAATGCAGAATTATAAAAAATTTAGAATAATAAAAAAGATTTGAGTTAAAGTATGATGTATGAGATTTTGAGATAGAAATATAAATTATGGTTTATAGTGAGATGAAAAGTATTTTATTTTATGGATATTTTAGAAAATTTTAGAAAGAGTAGAAGATTTATTTTTCTGGATAATTAGAAATATGTTTTAGTATTTATGTAGTTATATTTATTTAGCATTTTATAGAATTACCAAGAATTTTAGCGAATTTAGAAGAATTCAAGCTAGTTTCTATAGTATTTTTTGAGGGTAGATAGACTCATTTGTTATATTTGCTTTCAATTACTAAAATATTTCAAAGCTAGTTTCCAAAATAGCTGTAGACATAAATTTTAATTTCAAAATTAGTTTTGAACAAAGATATAACATTTACAAAGGAAAAATCAGATTTTTCATTTTAAGTGCATTTTAGTTTTTCAGAAATTAAGTTATATTTTGTAAATTTAGAGAAAGTGTGAAAGCATTGATATTTAAAGTTTTCATAGTCATTTGACTCAAGGATTTCTTAAAATATTTAGAAATGTCATTTTAAATGTTGTCTTGGATTAATTCAAATAATACAAATATTTTCAGTTTTAGCTTGCATAAAATTTTCAGATTTTGATAAATTGCTTGAAAATAGAAATTTTAGCATATAAAGCAGTTTTTGAATGAAATCAGTTTTTAATGAAAATAAGCAAGTGTAGTTATGTTATACTAAGCTAGTATCCAGATACTCGAATAGTTATATTCATATCACTTAGACAGTGATACAGATAGAGGCCTTTGGGGCCCGTTCAGACACACATAGAGGCTTTGGGCCGTGTGATCTGGGCGCATTAGCCCTTTGGGGGCAGCTCTACGCATGCGTATGACCAGATAGTAGGCCTGCACGATGTCAGATCTCGCCAGGTACATATAGTTCTGCTTGCGTGATGTAGATCTCACCAGGTATGAGAAAATTCAGATAGCTCTGCTTGTGCGATGTTAGATCTCGCCAGGCAGGATGAGACAGTTCCAGGGGTACTTGTTTAGTATAATGAAAAGAGTTTTGAATATGTTTATATGAGTTAGTTTGAAAAAGAAGCATGATTCTCAAAAGTTTCTTCAGAAAGAAGATTTTTAAAAAAATTATCTTTTGCATAGTAAATAACTGAAGTAATGATTTTAGCATGATTATCAAGAGCATCGTATTATACGATTAAAGATGATTATTTTATTTTTTTAATTATAACTAGTATTTTGATGAATTTATTCATTCAATAGTTATTTACTTTAAAGTTTTATGATATTTTAGATGATATGAAAGTTATAAATTACAAATACTATTTTTTTATATAAAGCAAATATTTATTTTACAACAATATGATTTTTTTTGGATTTATTTACAAATACATTTTTTTATCTCCACTCACTGAGTTTTATACTCACATCTTTGTTTTTATTTTTCTTTCTTTTTAAAAATTCCCCCCCCCCCCCCAGGATGAAAGCAAAATGTGATCTAGTTAGGAAGTGTGGAGGCCCAGCCACGTGATGGTGTAAGGATATGTTAAGGTTGTAATAGTTAAATTGTTTTATTTTAAATTTCATTTGTGGATGTAATGAGAATTATTTTAAATTTGTTCCATAAGAAAGACAAGAATTAAGAAACAGCCAGTAGTCCACAGTTTTAGGCATGATTCGCCCGTGTAGCTGGGGACGGGTCGTGTCATAAAACGTCGAGGCTTATTCATATATTAAAATATAATGGAGTGAAGTTAACTCTCGTTTTTGAAAAAAAATGAAAAGTTGATCTAATTAACCAGGCTGCATATATATACGAAACGTTCAAAATAATGGTCATCAGTACAAGCCCAAGAATGAATGATTATCCTGAGTTGGCGTTGGATTTGCAGAAACTAAAGTCCTAATTAACATCATAATTAACTTCATAAGCAACAACAGGTAAGGTATTATATACACTGTTAATATATATATATATATATATATATATATATATGTATTTGTATCATCGCGGGTCGTATGATAACAATTTCTGTTCTTCATGTCACTTCGAGAAACCCAAGCCAGATGTTGTAAGTAAACATGTAATTAAATCATGTTTTCTGGATTTCCAACTTAATTTAGAGCCAGATCGTATTTCTAGAGATTTAGTATTTCTAATCTTCTATTACCACAATTTCAAACAATAGAATTATACAAAATTTCTACATAAGAAAAATAAAATAATGAAATCGTAGGCAATCAAATTACGAAACTCCATCCACGAAATAATTTGAGTTTAAAAAAAAAAAAGATTCAGATTAAGCAATTATAAAAGGGGCTCACATGAACTAGCTAATTGATTTGATAGAAACTTGGAACCCAACAAATGGACAATTGTAGACTGTTGCCTTGAGAGGAAGCAAAAGAGTTGGGCATTTTAGGATTTAGCATGTTATAGGCAGCTTAGGCCAAGTAAGTGGGTTGATTATTTAAAGGTAAATAATGGAGAAGCCCTGGCCAAACATCTGTTATGACTCAGAAAGTTTGGCTTTAGATATTCGACAGCATGATTTTGTTCATTTCAGGATCTAGAATTAATTAAATAATTTTGTTAATTAATTACAGTAAAGTATTAGATACGGATGCCTATGGAGTAATTTTTTATTAAAAAAAAAGACAGAGCAAGAGATGAAATTGAAAAATAAATTTGCTGTTTTTAAGAATCAAGAGGGGGTATTATAGATTTTTCTTTTGGATATAAATATTTAAAAATGTAAAAGTTTGACATTCTACCATTCTTTGAAGAAAAAACAATAAAATGGTTTTTTTGTCAAATTTTTTTAATTTAATATTATAGCTTATCATCATATCATATAAGTTCGTAACTTCGTATAACTTTGTATTTTTCTGGAGGGCCACCTTATATATTGTCGAAAGTAGGTTATAATATTCTTTAAGTTCTTTCATCTGAAGATTATATAGGCTTCATCACATATGTCCAAGTATACGGCGTCTCTTTGTGGTTAATCATGTCATCCGCCATCAATTTGCAATTAATATTGGGAAATCAATATCTAGAAACAATGCTCTTTCCCAGGATTATGACCAAATTAATCAAGTCACGAGTGAATTACGGATATAAATAAAATTAATTTAACCCGCAGAATTGGAAGGTTCCAAGTTTGCCTACAAGACATGCTAAAATTTACAGTTCTATATATGGCATCTCCAAATATTCTAATGGCTTTGTTGCAAATGATATTAATAATTAAGAGAAATGTTAGTAACACCCTCTTTGTCACTCTCTATTTCTTTGTTAATATGTGTTCACAAGATTTTTAAATAATAACAAGAATAAATAAACAAATAAATCATTAAATAATTATTAATAATTAATATTTATTGATTATGTCAATACAAAGAAATGGTTGCTAGTATTCCTTCTTTAATATATAATTGTATTGCAAGACTTGTTGTCATGAATTTGTCTTAATGGTATCCCCCTTATATAATTAATGCAAGGACCATCAATTACGCACGGCGGCCATGTGATGACCCGTAAATTTGATGTATATTGATTTTGATTCAGAGGATAATTACATGCTTAACTTAACCATCTACACCACATGCTTATGTTTTGATATGTCACTCATTTTTCACTCTCTATGTATGGAAATAATATATATATTCTTCCAATATAATAATTTTCGAGATTCGAAGTTTGACTATAAATCACCCAATATATTAACTTCGATCTCATCAGCCGAGCTGTCCCATAAGCAATTCACTCCAATGGACGACCTATGATAATTATGATAACATTACCAACGTAAACTGACAAATTTGTGGTACATTATTTTAATTACAGTTGGATCTCAAACGTCAAAACTCTCAGTTTCCTTCGAAACCATTCCACAATGGAAATCACGAAACCTCATGTAGCCCTCCTTGCTAGCCCCGGCATGGGACATCTTATTCCCATCCTTGAGCTAGCAAAACGCCTTGCTACAAGTCACAATCTCCATGTTACCGTATTTGTTGTGGTCGAGGAAACATCAGGTGAACAGTTATCCCAACTCTTGAACACACAAAATCAAGATTTTCTCCACTTTGTCTTGCTCCCGAGTGCCGATGTCCCTGGCCTCGACCCGGAAACATCAGTGGTAACAAAGATAGCGGTTATGATGCATGAGTCCTTGCCGATCCTCCGGTCTGCAATCTCTTCAATGAAGTCTCGTCCAACGGCTCTGATTGTTGACTTGTTTGGAACCGAAGCTATGGCTGTTGCTGATGAGTTTGGGATGTTGAAGTATTTGTTCTATACTACTAATGCATGGTGTCTTGCAGTTACAATATATGCTCCAGCCTTCGAAAGAAAGGCGTTGCATGAACACGCTACCCATCACAAACCATTACAAATACCGGGCTGCTCGCCGCTTCGATTCGAGGATACCCTCGAACCCTTTCTTGAGCCAGATGGTCCGATGTTAGTCAGATGCTTAAAAGCATCGATGGATATGTCAACGGCTGACGGAATTCTGGTCAACACGTGGGAGGATCTAGAGCCTAAAACGCTAAGAGCCCTGAGAGATTCGAATATGTTACAACGCGTAGTGAAGGCGCCTGTTTATTCTGTAGGTCCTTTGGTGAGGGACAAGGATTCTATGTTGATGGTGAAAAGTCAAAAAACAAAAATTAAATCAGCAGAGGTCCTTTTGGAGAAAGAAGTGCTGGATTGGCTAGACAAACAACCTACCGAATCAGTGATATATGTGTCGTTCGGAAGTGGCGGGACACTATCAGCTGAACAAATGATTGAGTTAGCATGGGGGTTGGAGCTGAGCCAGCAAAGGTTCATTTGGGTGGTGCGCCCTCCGTTGGAGAATGATGTTTCTGGGGCTTTTTTCTCATTGGGGAACGGCTCTGCTGTCAGCCAAGACTATTTACCAGATGGGTTCCTGACTCGGACTCAGAATGTTGGACTGGTGATTCCTATGTGGGCTCCTCAAGCGGAGATCTTGGCACATCCATCGGTCGGTGGATTTTTATCACATTGTGGATGGAACTCTACCCTAGAAAGTATAGCCAACGGGGTGCCAATGATCGCATGGCCGTTGTATTCAGAGCAAAAGATGAATGCTACCATGCTGACGGAGGAGATTGGGATAGCCGTGCGATCTAAGGAGTTGCCATCGGAGAGTTTAGTGGGGAGGGAAGAGATAGAGATGCTTGTCCGAAAGATCATGGTGGATAAAGATGGCCATGCAATAAAAAATAAGGTCAAGCAACTGAAAGTCAGTTTGGAAAAAGCTTCTGGTAATGGTGGTTCCTCCTATAATTCACTTTCCCAAGTTGCCAAAAGATGCGAAAGAAGCCTTCAATGTTTGAAAGTAAAAGCTCAAGGTGGCTGATAAAAGATAAAATTATAATTAATCTATAAAACCAAATCCATGCAATCTGATTGGACAAAATATCACTGTAGCAATTATACATCCAATAAGTGTATTTTGTGAGAGGTTGTATGAAATTTATTGTATGGATTGATTGTGTGTAAAATTATTCAAAATGCAATTGGAGTCCAATGGGTGAGTTGGCACATTTATAGTTTTTGTTTATGCTAGTCTCCATGTGTTCTGTTGTATATGTTGGCATCATTACATTTGTTGGATTGGATCAAGATGTAACGGGAATCTATTCACGTTGATGGATGATGCAGCCAAGATCAGTTGTGTTGTTAATTTCTTAGATTCTTGTCCTAGTAGATATTTTAGCGGAAGTACTAATTCTTCTCATATAAAAAGGAACAACAAAGAAACATTCTTCCCGGGTAGATAACATATAAGTTTATGTACCTAATAATTTCTGCAGGATAATTTAGAGAAGTTCATACATGCATGTTGTAATTTTTTTAACTAAATCAGACTTTTTTTCATTAATTGGAACGAAATTCTTCGACAAATTCTGTAGGTAGATACTGATACACAAAAGGAAATGCGTCTTCTGTCATGTTCAAAAATAATAATAACAATGTCATTCATAATTAGTTTTCTTTGAAGTTCAAAAACCAAAACATTCATTCACAGAAAATAGCATAGCAATTAACTAATTGCAGACTGCATTTAAAGTGACAAACCTATGATAATTCGGATAATTTTTCGGAATAAAATGATAGCTGATTATGCTTTCTTGCCTAATATATATATATATATATATATATATATATATATATATATATATATATATATATATATGTTGTTTTCTCACTTTTTATAGAGATCAGGATATTAGCGATTATCAGTTGACTTGAATAATTCTAAATAATCATGGATATGAAATTATTGATCATAATCAGTTAATATTACTTATGTATTTACAACTATAAATCAAATTTACTAGCTTATTCAGAAAGCTAGGTGGAGTTGACATCAAAAAGTGGTCCTGTTTCCTTGTTTTTGCAGTGAATGAAGATCGATCTGGAATCCCTTTTCGCGGAAGCACAAGTAGATAAGAAGGTTATCATTAACATGTTGATGTTTAAAAAAAAAAAAAGTTAATTATATAAACACAGTAGTTGCTTCCTAATTAATAGTATCTATTAAAGCCCGGCCAATAGATTATTGTTTCTATTTTAAGTTGGTTCCTTAAGTTACAGTATGGTTAATTGTAAACTATTGACAATAGTATTAATGTATATTGAAATTTAAACATCTTGATGGATTGTTGAGGTCATGAACAATCATAAAAGCGTCAATTATCATTAGCTAGAAGGCTAGACGATCCGTGTTAGTACCATGTATAGCTGTTATTCGATCAGGTGGGTATATTAGTACATATGAAGGGTTGTAGCAGCTTCGATATTGCATCAATTATCATTCAATATCCCCTTGACCAATGTTCTTGAAATTAAGCTACAGTTTCCTCTAAACTATTATGATCTTACTTGGTATCGAATATATACGAATACACAGTTATAATCATGTGAATCTAAGTCAGCTGCATGTGATATTTGTTCTTCTCTCCACAATCTGTGTACAAGGCCGTAGCTCATTGTAGGCTTCTAACCAAGGGCATGTCGACTGTCTACTGCTGTTTAAAGACATCTCTTTCATATTCGCTTTAATTAATTGATGTGAACACAAAAATAAATTAATGACCACAAGAAATTCAGACTTTAGAGTAGTTGCGTAGCCAAATTGATGAACCTAACTAAGACTTATTATGGGGTGGACAAAAGATAGTTTGAAATATCTACAACTAATTTTATTAATATATACATATTAGGCAACATAAACTAAATAGTGTTAGTTGTTTTATATTTCATTTTTTAAAATATAATCTTCATTATTAAATATGAAATAATTATTTTTCTTTGTTTTAATTTTCAATTATAATATAACCCTTACGATATATTTAAAATGTTACAATGTGATAAATAATAACTCAATTTCACTAAAAAAAATCATTTATAGATTATATTTATATATCTAAGAATATAAAATTAAATGTTAAAATTTTCTAAATGTAATCGTGGTTTCTTTATTGTTCAAAAAATTTAAAAAAAATATATATATACCTTATTTATATAAGATAAAATATTACACTTTCCTATTTCGAGAGATATTATAAATGAATACAAGTATGTAAATTTTAAATGCTTCAACTCTAAAGCATGGGTGCAGGGAATGTGGGGAGAATGATTTGTACAAGGATTCAGAAAAAACAATCGTTTAAGTTTTTTTTTTTTAAAAAAAAAAAGGTATTCTGTTTAATCAATTCTTTCCAACAACCTATTGATTTCACCAAAAGAATTTATATTTGCTCTTCTATATATAGCATAATTAGACAAAGAAAACTATAAATAAAAAAATAAAAGACAAAACATTTATTATTGTTTTTGCTTTAATAAAACATTTAGAACGCATTTATTTGAGCTTCTCTATTAGATAAAAGAATTTTTTTAATGTCAAAAGCTCTTTTAAATTTTTTTTTTTGTGTCGTTTGGCTGACACCTTAGAAGAACTTTTGAATGATTAAAAAAGATGTTTTACATCTACTAGAAGAAGCTCAAAATTAAGACTTTTAGAAAAAGATCTACCTCAATAAGCTCTACTTGTAGGAGCTGAAACAAATAGGTCTTTCTATGTTTCCTATGATATTTTCATATTTTCAATTAATGCTTATTACACCATTATAGACAATATATATTCTTATTATATCCAGATTATCTTACCATTTATACATATTTGAGAGTAAATAAGAAATATTTTATATCTAGATTTTGTGCTCTGCATATGAATGTATAATGAGAATATTATATTGCAATTTAAACTCTTTATTAGGTTCTTTATACTAACTTATAACCAGTAATCACTGGATGGGGCCTATAAATAGACTTTCTTTGTATACTAACAGACTAAATATTGTTGAGCAATTAATATATTTTATTTTCTCAGAATATTATTCATATTTCATCAATGGAGAGCTCTAGCTTAAAGCCTCATGCGGTACTCCTGTCAAGTCCAGGCATGGGCCACCTGGTCCCTGTCCTGGAGCTTGGGAAACGCCTTGTTACCCTCCACAGCTTCGACGTAACAGTCTTTGTTGTTGCGTCTCACACTTCTGCAGCAGAATCAGAGATCATCCAATCAGCCATGACTCCAAAACTTTGCGAAGTCATCGAACTCCCGCCACCAGACATCTCCTCCCTCGTAGACCCTGATGCTGCCGTGGTTACGCTACTCGCGTTTATGATGCGTGAAATCAAGCCGGCTCTCCGGTCAGCAATATGTGCATTGAAGTCTCGGCCGACGGTGCTGATCGTTGATTTCTTTGGAACTGAATCTTTGGTTATTGCTGATGAGCTTGGGATACCAAAGTACGTATATATAACCATGAATGCATGGTGCCTGGCACTTGCTGTGTATACTCCAACCCTAGACAAGGTGGTGCAAGGACAATATATTGATAAAGAAGAGCAGCTTAACATCCCCGGTTGCCGGTCCCTTCGACCAGAGTACGTGGTTGATCCGATGTTGGACCGAACCAATCAACAATATTCAGAATTTGTACGCATGGGTTCAGAGATCCCTTTGAATGATGGAGTTCTGATTAATACTTGGGAGGATTTGCAGCCGACAACACTGAAAGCATTGAGAGATGATAAACTCTTGGGAAGGATAATCAGGTCTCCGGTTTATGCAGTTGGCCCGATTATGCGCCCGCCTGGACGTTTGAGTTCAAAGAACAATCTTTTTGATTGGCTAGACAAGCAACCAAGTGAATCAGTAGTTTATGTATCTTTTGGGAGTGGAGGATCACTCTCATATGAGCAAACAACTGAGCTAGCTTGGGGTTTGGAGCTGAGTCAGCAGAGATTCATTTGGGTAGTTCGGCAACCGATGGGAAAAAGTGGGGACGGCTCTTATTTTGCAAGAAAGAACGATGAGGGTGACTCATTAAGCTACTTGCCTCAAGGGTTCTTATCTCGGACCAACAAAATGGGAATAGTGGTCCCGGAGTGGGCTGCACAAGTGGAGATTTTGAGCCATTCATCAATCGGTTGCTTCTTATCACATTGTGGGTGGAATTCCACGCTCGAGAGCATTACCAATGGAGTCCCAATGATTGCATGCCCACTATATGCGGAGCAGAGACTAAATGCAACGCTTCTGACCGAAGAGCTAGGTGTGGCTGTACGGTCGAAGACTTTGCCGACGAAAGGAGTTGTGGGAAGAGAGGAAATAAAGATGATGGTGAGAAGGATTATGGTGGAGGAAGAAGGAGACGGAATAAGGGGTAGGGTAAAAGAGATAAAGCGAAGTGCCGAGAAAGCTTGGAATGAGCATGGCTCCTCGTATAATTCACTGTCTCTACTGGCCAAGGAGTGCAAGATGGGTAAGCAGCCCAAAAACTGATGCTATTCTACAAGCATTGGTTATATATCCTAATGCATGGCTTGAGCATCGTGTGATCCTTAAGTGCAAAATTGATCGTCGTATTGTAGGTTGGCGTCATGTTCGCCAAGGTTTCCTTTTCTTGCCATAAAAAGAAAATTTTTTATTTTCATTTGCATTTTTCTAATGCGAAATAAAGAGTTGTTAACTGATCTCAATGATCCTATATATTCAAATTATTTGTTAACTGATCTTTGTAAATAAAATATATACTTGTATTGATGGAGTTTTGAAACGATAAGCATGCACTAAAAACTAACAAAGTCAGTAAGTATTTCTCCTGCTCCTTCTTAATTTGAAATAAAAAGCAATTCCTATAAAAAATTAATCTTCGAGCTTCATCTGTTGCAATGCATATTTAGATTACAAATCTTGTAAATTAATGTGATTGATTATCCTTACCATTTGTAAGAAGATTACTTAGCTGTAATCAAATCAATAGGATTTGATGATAAATTATTTTAGGATGATTCATCCCTGTATAAACTGATGTACAATTGTTTTACAACCATGAATATAAATATTCATCCTTATTATTTCAAGATGGTATCAGAGCCACAATTGGTTCTATCTACTGTCTAAATTCTTTTTCAATCAAAATTTTATCCTTTGAAATTATCTCATCAAACTTTGAAATCTTTAAACACCTTGATCAATTCCATACTAAAAAAAAAAAAAAAAAAAAAAACAGCTGCCTTGTTCTTTTATTGTTGTCAAAGCCGTTAGCCTCCATGCACATTACCACAAGTGTAGGCCACCATCCAGTCCACCGCAAGAGAGGTCCATCCACGTGAATTTGTGAGTGCTCCAAGGCAAATAACATATTGATCCTTAAGGTTTGAATTGTGATGTTTGCCCCTTAAAAAATTTCATTTTGATCCTCTACTTTATTTTTCCATTCTTACATCACGTGTTTAGTTTGAAGTTTCTCAAAGTTTTTTTTTTTAAAAAAAGGAAAAAAAGAAAAAAAAGAAGAAAGAAAAAAAAGGGAAAAAAGGGAAAAAAGAAAAAAGGGAAAAAAATGAGTGACAAAAATAGTTCATCATCATCTGGAACAAAATATGTTCATGTAATTGTTCAATCAAAAAGTATCTTCAATACAGGAATCATTTTGACCGATTCCAACTATGATGTTTGGTCTCAACTTATGGAGATGCACATTGCTGAAAGGAAAAAACTGTCATATATTCGAGGAAAGGAAAAGCCACCTGCAAAATTCGATGATGGATATGAAACATGGTATGCTAAGAATCAAAAAGTCAAAAGGTGGCTATTGATGTCAATGTCCCCAGAGATTATGAAGCGTTATTTACGCTGACCCATTGCTCGAGATATTTTAGATGCTTTAGCAAAAGCGTTTTATGATGGAAGTGATGAGTTACAAGTTTTTTGTTTAAACCAGAAAGCATTTGCTGCCAAACAAAATGGGAGACCGCTCTCCGTATATTATGGAAATTGACCGAAATTTTTCAAGAACTCGACCATCGTGATAAAGGGATCATGAAACATCCTGATGACGTTGATGCATACAGAAAGTCCATTAACTGGCTCAGGGTACATATTTTTCTTACAGGATTAGATGGAAATCTCGAACAGATAAGTGGTGAAATTTTGCGGAGAGATTCAAGTCCGGATTTAGAAGAATATTACTCTATTGTTTGATGAGAAGTGGTATGTCGTACAACCCTAAATAATGAATCTGAAAACTCGGACACTTCTGCTTTGCTAGCGCAAAATCGATCATACCGTGCTAGATCCAACCATCCAAAGTCTAACAACATTGATAAAGCACTCTTAAATGTACGCACTGTCAAAAAATCGGTCATACAAAAAACAAATGTTTTGAACTTGTTGGATATCCAGAATGGTGGGATCATAGCCGAAAGAAGAATTCCAAGAACGCCTTTATAACTACTATTACTACTGGTGAAGCAAAGACAGATGCCACAGAGAAAACTTCAGTTTTGATAGCTTCGGCAAATAATGGTGGTAAGATTTTTAATGTATCTGCACCTGTTTCTAATAGTATATGGATAATTGATTCTGGTGCTACAGATCATATGACATTTGATGCTAGACAGGTTTCACACCTTCAACCGTCCATACAAACATCAGTTTATACTGTCAATGGTACCTCAACCCCAGTTATTGGGGAAGGATCTTTGTCTTTGAGTGATAAATTGCATTTAGATTTTGTACTTGTTGTTCCCTCCTTAGACTTTAACCTTTTGTCTATTTCTCAAATTACTTCCGCTTTGAATTGTATTGTAATTTTTTGGCCTAATTTTTGTGAATTTAAGGACATTCAAATGAAGCAGACGATTGGTTTATGGTATTAGACGAGGAAAGCTGTATTATCTGGACCTAGTGACAAAGGAATCAGATAAATTACACCAGGCTTTGATGATAGATGGATCTGAGGGGGAAAAGAAGAACGCTGAAATTTGGTTATGGCACAAACGTTTGGGGCATACTTCTTTTGATTATTTAAAGAAGTTATTTCCCAGTCTATTTGCAAAAGTTAATATTTCTTATTTTCAATGTGAGGTTTGTGAACTTGCAAAGAGCCGTCGTGCTCCATTTCAAAGAAGTTTAAATAAAAGTCTAGTTTCTTTTATGATTATTCATTCTGATGTTTGGGGTCCATCCAAAGTTACCACTTTAGGAGGTTCTCGTTGGTTTGTTACATTTATTGATGATTACAACAGGATGACCTGGTTATGCCTAATGAAATCCAAAGGTGAAGGGAATCTATTATTTGAAAATTTTCATAAACTAATTTGTACTCAGTACAATGCATAGATTCAGGTTCTTCGTAGTGACAATGGTAGAGAATATCAAAATTCTGAACTTTAAAACTATTTGGAGACACATGGAATAATTTATCAAACTACTTGCTCCAATACACCTCAACAGAATGGGGTGACCAAGAGAAAAAATAGAAATCTTTTGGAAGTTGTTCGTGCATTATTAATAGACACTCATATGTCGTTATCCTATTGGGGCGAAGCTCTTTCATCTACAGCATATTTAATCAATCGGGTATCTTCAAGCTCTTTTGGTTTTCAGACACACTTTCACACTCTTACTTAGGCAGTCATTGCTCCGACTGTTCCAAACTTATCACCTCATATTTTTGGGTGTGTTGTTTTTGTCTATCTTCATAAGCATCAACGCCATAAACTCACTCCTAGGGTATTACAATGTGTTTTCCTTGGCTATGCTGCTCACCAAAAGGGATATCGGTGTTATCATCCTCCTACCCAACGAATGTTTGTCAACATGGATGTAGTTTTCCATGAACACTCAATGTATTTTTCCAAGTCTGAACTTCAGGGGAAGTATTAGGAGGAAATTCAGACTTTAGACTATGACTTCATCTCTAAGAACTTAGATGATCAAGACACAGGTAAATTGGATGGAAACACACACAATGAAGGAGGAGGTGAACTGGATTGGAGTGGAAAGGAATATCCTGAAATTGAAACTAGTAACTCTTCATCGGTTCAAAGTGGCAATGAACATCAAGAGATTGAAAATGGTGATTCTTTGTGCAGATCCTTAATTCCGAGAAGTCTAGACACGACTTCATCTTCTACTAATATACCATACCAATCATCTACTAAGAATGTTCCTGATGTGAAAACTAAGCCAGCTAAAAGACAATTACTCCATCGTATTACTAGAGGTATTCCTAAACTTACTTATGAGCCTGATCTCTCTAGTAAAGTAAAATATCCCATGAGCCATTATGTGTCTAACTAATGCTTGTCTAAATCAAATTTGTCATTTGTAAATCAATCATCTACTATATCTATTCCTAACAGTATGCAAGAAGCATTATCTGATCCTAGATGGAAGGCAGCTATGAACGAGGAGATGAAATCCTTACAAAAAAATTAAATATGGGAACTCATTGATCTACCACCAGGAAAGAAACCAGTTGGATGTTGGTGGATTTACACAGTAAAATATAAGGCCGATGGAACAATCGAGCGTTTTAAAGCAAGATTGGTGGCAAAAGGGTATACGCAAACCTATGGAATTGACTATATAGAGACATTTACACTTGTGGCTAAGACCAACATAATACGGGTCTTATTATCTCTAGCAGCGAATATGGATTGGCCTCTGTAACAGTTCGATGTAAAGAATGCATTTTTACATGGTGAATTGTCTGAAGAAGTTTACATGGATATTCCACACTTTGTTTCTCAAAAAGCAACAGGGAAAAATCATTGCTCTTATTGTTTATGTTGATGACATGGTGGTTACAGGAAATGATCTAGAAGAAAGGAGAGCTCTACAGGAATACTTGGCTAAGGAGTTTGAAATGAAAAATCTTGGTCCTTTGAAATATTTTCTTAGGATAGAAGTGTCTCGATCCAACAAAGGTATTTTTCTATCCCAAAGGAAATATACCTTAGACCTATTATAGGAAACTGGCATGACAACATGTAAACCCGCTGAAACACCAGTTGAAGAAGGCTTGAAATTACGTGTTGAGGTTGATCAGGTTCCGATTAACAAAGAAAGATATTAGAGACTTGTTGGAAGAATAATGTACTTAGCACATATAAGACCAAATCTTGCTTATGCATTAAGTGTTGTCAATCAATTTATGCATAATCCTAGTGAGCAACATATGAATGCAGTCATGCGCATTTTAAGGTTTTTGAAATCAGCTCTTGGAAAGGGAATTTTATTCTTTAACAACACAGAAAAAGAAAATATAGATGTATATACAGATGCAGATTGGGCTGGAGTGATTGACGACAGGCGATCTACCTCTGGATACTTTACCTTTGTAGGTGGAAATCTTGTCACATAGAGGAGCAAGAAGCAGAATGTTGTTGCATGGTCAAGTGCATAAGCTGAATATAGGGGAATGGCACTTGGAATTTGTGAAGCATTATGGTTAAGATTCCTCTTACAGGATTTGGTATATTCATCAAATAAACCAATTCAATTGTATTGTGATATAAAGTAGCATGTGATATAGCTCATAATCCAGATATAGCTCATAATCCAGTTCAGCATGATCAAACAAAGCATGTAGAGGTTGACAGATTCTTCATTAAGGAGAAATTGGAGAAAAAAATTGTGGAGTTGCCAAAGATTCAATCAGAAAATCAAATAGCTGATATTCTCACCAAAGCAGTCTCAACTCAAGCATTCACAAAGTGTCTGGACAAGTTGAGCATGTGCAACGTTTATGCACCAACTTGAGGGGGAGTGTTGAGATTACAAAAACTTGTAAATTAATGTGATTGATTCTCCTTACCATTTGTTAGAAGATTACTTAGCTGTAATCAAATCAATAGGATTTGATGATAAATTATTTTAGGATGACTAACTTGTTTTTAAGGCTTTGATTTTAATCTTTGATTGGGAAATTCATCCCTATATAAACTGATGTACAATTGTTTTACAACCATGAATATAAATATTCATCCTTATTATTTCAAGAGTGTAAAAACAAAGAAACTTTTCTTCTTCTCTTCTTCTGCCCCCAACGAGACCTCAAGGAGGCTGTAAATCCTGTTGTGTTCTTGGCCAGTGGCAGGGTTGTAAAAATGGTTAGAGAATTTGAAAAGAAGTCCTCAAGATAGTTCGAAAAAATCAAAACTTACCAGTATTTCTCTGGTGAGTCGGCAGCGGTGACCAGTGAGAAGATGCCGATTTTGACAGTTATTGGTTGCTAGAGGTTTGCAGATCACTGGCGGCTAGGAGAAGGTAGTTTGAGAGCAATAGGGATATTTTCTAAAATAAAAGCGGCAAAGATAACATATTAAAGAATATGGTTTTAATTACTTACCAAGTTGTACATTATGTGTTAATTAATTATTGGTTGGATGCACCGTATCAGCAACATGAGATGATGAGCCTGTCTTACCTCAATATTTCTCTATTTTTTAGTGGCGTATAGATGGAAGTAAGGTGTACCATATATGCATATATATATATACAATGGCGGACCTACATAGGGACCCAGGGGGGCCTGGGCCCCTTCTAAAATTTGAAAATTTCATCATAGTCCTCTTATTTTAGATAGTCACTTTTATATCATTTTTCCAAAAAACTTAATGAATTTCAAGTTTTACATTATCTTTTCATTTTCTCAACTCTTTTACATATAAGTGACTTTAATCCAAACAACAACATAGGTTTATGTAATAATTTAATTAATTTTTACTATTTTTATTCATTTAAGAATTTTAGATTTTTTATTTCTTATTTATTTCGTTTGACATAAATTATATGTTTCTCGTTATGTTTTCTTTTATAGTCTTAAAAAATTAATTAATTGTTACAAGAAGAGTATAAATTTGAAAATCTTGATGAACAATAATAGCTAAATCTTTTTTATAATTTTAATAAAATTAAATATCATTAAAAATTATGTGTTAGATATTTTTATTTTATTTCATTATTTATAGTCTTTTTGAACAAAACATAATATATTATAAAATAATCTTCTTCAAATAATTACAAAGAAAATTTTTGAAAGAAAATCTACTTTTTTGTTGGCATCAAACTAAAAAAAAATTAACATTCTTTATAAATTATAATTTTAAACCGTTGTAATTTTAATGTCCTCTTATCTTTATATACTTTTATTATTTTTTTAATAAATTCTCTTATATTAAGTTTTATCAAGTAAATTATAAATATTAAAATATTTAAGGTGCCCCTCTTTCATAAATTCATGGGTCCACCGCTGTATATATATATATATATATATATATATATATATATATTTATATATTTATATAAATATAAAAGATTTGCTTATTGATATATAGGTGATAGTTATGAACACATGCATGACTCCGACTTAAGTGAATTGACCAAAATAAATAAATCATTCATACTCTTTTCCTAAAATCGTATCATCATGCATGTCTTCAGCGGTTGCATATTTAGAGCAAGAGCAAGAGAATTTATATTGTATAATTCTACTCACCACATACCCCATAAGCTAATAGATCCACAACGGTAGAGCATTTTGTTATTACCGTGAATGTCAACCGTAACATCTATAAAGTTTGAGCTAATTAAACACAAATTCATCCAAATTAAAGTTTTAGAATCCTCTCTCTCTCTTTATATTTATAGGTTTAATTAACCCATGTGTTGTAGCAAAATTAATTTCCATTTGTTTTTAAGGATATAAAACTCTTGGTGATTTGTAGTCTCTAGATATATAAATTTAGTAATATCTTAGTCTTACATTACCCTTCTGTAAACAATATCCCCCAACCAACAATTAAAGTAAACTTAAAAGGAATTTAAAGTCCTGTACAGATGAGCTCTTTTTGTTTTTAAGTTTCAACGATAATATTTTTAAAAAAAAAGTACTTGAGAGGGACAACATAGTTTGATTTGATCCCTAAAAAATTAACGTTTAGAGCGTAATTAAAGGGTTAAATGAAAATTAACCCAAAAAAACAGAAGTATCCAGCCGACAAAACAATTTTTTTTTATGCAAGTGTCAATTAATTATCTCCGCTCGATGAAATTAAAAACATAGAATAATAACAATTATTAACCCTGCAGTTACAAATCAAAATAATACGTAATGACACCGATTACGGATATAAACCTAATTAATAAATTTGGGTATGCATACATGCAGCTATCTACATGACTTCATTGTAATATTAACTCTAATTTAAGTTATCACAAACATAATCAGATAAGGCGTCGTCTGATTAGCTGCCTTCAGCCATTGAGGAACAAGACATTTGTTTCCTTTCGCAAGCTGCAGTTTCTTCAAGAAGGTCAAACCATGCAAAGTGGTAAATTAATTAAGTGAAAGATAAGAACAATATATTAACATTAGTTATGTGGCCATAGTTGTAATACATATTTCACACAACTCAATATAATAGCCACTGGGCAACTTTGAAGGACACAATTGCCTTTGGTTCTTAAACTTCATCACTATTAAAACTATTTTTATTTCATTGTTCAACGATCTTACATGTGGTGCATGTGGCCTGATCACCTTTGTTATCTAGTGTTGACTCTAATATCTAATGATATCTTTGGGGTGTTAGAAAACATTAATACCTGCTAGTTACTTCATGGTATGAGGTGAACTTATCGTGGCATCAATGGTGGACTCAAGATTAAATTTGCGAGGATCGAGATTTCTTAAGAAGTGATTTCTTTTTGTAATTAAAATGAAGTGATTTGATGTTAATTTTATTTCATTAATTTTTCCTGATTTTCTTCATTATTAATTACATTTAAAGAAAAAATCAAAACTTTATATATTTTTAAAATTATGTTTTGGATGAATTCTTGAAATGTTAAGAATATATATCAAATATTTATGTGTATCTTTTTCATGGATGATGATTAATTGGTACTTTCTTTTTTCTAATATCGGCCAAATTTTTTTTTATGAGTATAATATTTTAGCATGATACTTTGTTTTTTAGAATAATATTGATTTCTTGACTTAGCAATCCTTAGAATATTCTATTATAGATTATGTTTAAAAAATATATTAATAAACTAAACTATAAAATTAAATAAATATAATATTATTAATCTCAATAATATAAAATAAAAAGAAAAGAAAATAATTGTATTAAAAAAAGAGATAGAGAATTTTATTTATTAAAGAAAGCCAGGGACTTGTATTTATATAGGATATTAATCATGACTTACAAAGAAATCTGTTTACATATGAAATTCTTATTAGGGTAGAAAATATTACTGTTACTTTCTTATTTAATTAATTATTGTAGAAAAAAAATTTTAATTAATTAAATAAAATAAAATTAAAAATTTGGGAATCTACTTATTTAAAATATTAATTATATCTTGAATGAATGTAGTTGTGCAATAAATAATTAAATATGCATGGGGAGACCAAAACGGGGAAATCATTTATTATGCAACATTTATATGATAAGGGATTTAAAAATTTTTGTCTTGCCTGGCGGGGCCTGAGTCCCCTTAGCCATGCGATCAATAACTCCGCCCCTGTGTGGCATAGCTGCCACTTGAAGCATTGAAGACAATTATATCAACCATTAATGGCGAGGTTGACTGTTCACAGAGTACAAGGGATCCCGCTATGAAGCACTCGATTTGATATTACTTACCCCTTATTTAATACTGAAGGGACGAAAATTTAATCCAATGTATCTGTACATAAGTTTTTAATTCTTAGTAGAGTGCTACGATCGTGGACAATCGTTAGCTCACATCACGCCACATATGTAGTAAACCATATACATGCGTAATGCATAATAATTAAGTTCTTTAGAAAATTGAAATTATGACTTTAATTTTTCTATTTAATTTCTAAGTATTAAGCAGTACTATTTATTTACCAATTGTTTGCCAATGATACTTCGAGAACATGTAACAGAAATTTAAAGTCAAAGTTTAAATTATATATCCTTTAATGTTCTTAGTGAAAAGATGTTGAAGAGATGCAGCATCATGAACAGGTTGTGCCAGATTATGTAAGTGTCAAGTGCGTACATACATATTTATTTCGTTCTTAATATAAATTATCCTCTCCCTACTCTATGAATACTTTGATAATACACCTTGGAAAAAGAGTACACAAAGCAGATGATTGAGTGCAAAGTTTTGTCAAGTGAAGTGCCAAATATTGCCGACATATACTAATTTAAAACTTGGTCCTCCACATGGTGCATGGCTAGATGTTGCTGGACATGGTGGAAATGAAGACTTTCTTTATCCAATAGTATATAGCATTGACTCTCAAAGTGGTCGAATATACATCTCTTATTGTGTTGATTTATGGTTCTGAACCACGGTTACAAGGATACAGCTACTAATAAAGACAATATTAATAATGCATATGAAAGCAGAAATCACGCCATTTGTTAAACCACTGTTAATCGATCATCTCCTATATAACTGTAGACAATGGACAGTTATTGACCAACTTTTAATGTAAGTTAAAAAAATTCATCCACAGCAAGTAATAATTCTGATACGTTATCAGTGCTAATTTCTTTCTTCTTCTTTGGTCTTTTTTACGAGTATGGACCATGAACGAGTCATGAATCATGACACCGATAATAGCGGAAGAAATAGAAACCCAGTCTAAGTGCTTGTGTTTATAACACTAATTTTCCGTATGTTCGCAATCATGAGTTGATTTTGAACTCCGGTCTGATCAATAAGATTTTTTTCTAACAGCTTATTGTATGCGTAGAGATACTGCAATAAATTTTGTTTGGCCAAATCCTGATAACGGGTTTTTAAGGATGAAGACTGAAGACTGCGACTTCAAATTTGATGTCGTGTTGCATAAGTTCGAAAGGTCACAAATGTTTGATTCCGCAAGTTATGTGATCGTGTATAAGTGTGTATGAAACATCAAAATTAATAACGTTTGAATCCCTTCAAATTGTCTAAAAGTTCAAATTCGCAACCCTAGATACAAGTAGGGATTTACATATATATAATCTCAGTAGAATGAAACTTTAATTCAATGTAGAAGTCTAATTTCTTAGACGTGGAGTTTTTATCGTCATAAAGAAGTCCAAGTCATACAAGTAACCGAATCAAAGCTTTCAACAGGATCGTAGAGGGCCAATGGAGCAGAAACTTTTGAGGGGGAAATTATATAGAAAGGTTTTGAGATAAAATAAAGATCAAATTACATGCATAACAAATAATAAAACACTAATATAATGTACAATGATTTTATTTATAGATATTAAAAAAATAAAACGATCCGTAAACGTCTAAAATGATATACACAAAGTAGCAATCATCTGCCATGTTAGATTGTATACAAAAATAATTGGAAACATAATTAATAATACAGGGGATTAATATATTTAACAACGCCGCCGCTCCCAGAGCGAAGGATACGAGGACAATTGCCAAGAAATTAGTTGACGTTGACGAAGTGCAGAGGAGATTTCGACTATGCAATTTTATATTGATTGGAGTGTTAGACACGTGGTAAAGATTGGAGTGTTTGTGAAACATAATAAAGTTGAAGTGAGTGACACACGGTAAGGGAGACAATTGGTGTCCCAAGCTTGTTAATACAGTAACTGGCTACATCAACGGTTTCGTAAATCTTAAATTATATTGAAACTAATATCTCTAAGAAACTATCAATAATTTAGAATTTTTTTAATTATTAAAGGTACTTCACTAGTCACATAATCAGATTTTTTTTTCTCTTTGTTTTTTAAGAAAATTAGAATGGAGATTTAAGTGAATACCTTTTATAACAAACTAATGTAAAAGGAAAGGAGGTGTATAAGATTTTTTTTTTTCCTTTTAAGCTGTGCTATGAGGTTCATAATTTATTTTCACAGGCATACTATATTTTTGTCATTGATTGGTTAGGCTGGATCTGAGAAATGTTTTTCCTCAATTATGTGGTAAGATTTATAAATTATTTCTTTCCATATTGATATTTAATTTTTCCAAAACCTGGTTACAACCTTGCAGTTCACAACCCAGCACATCGTATTAGATCTATATTCATAAGTAATATGTAAACACAATATCTTATATTTTTTATTTTAAATTAATGACAATAATTGAAATCATATATGATTTGAAATTGAAAAATTTGAGAACCGTTGAAGACGCCTATAGTACCATAGCGATGACTTTGCTTATAAATATGCAGTGCACTTATGCGTCTCTGGCACAACAACCATTCCAAACCTATTCAAATATTTAATTTCTCCCTCTGCATCTTAACTTGCATGTCCATAGCTATGCAAAGCACAAAGCCTCACGCAGCCCTGCTTGCAAGCCCTGGGATGGGGCATCTCTTCCCAGTGCTCGAGCTAGGCAAACGCCTCGTCACTCAACATGACTTCCAAGCAGTCACCATCTTCGTTGTGGCAACTGATGCCAAAACTGTTCAGCCTCAGCTTCAAAACTTACCAAGCCCTAATATTTTTGACATCATATCACTCCCCTCTGTTGATATCTCCAACCTTGTCGACGAAAATGCGTCAGTTGTAACAAAAATAATCGTGATCATGCGTGAGTCTTTAAAAGCACTCAGATCCGAAATCTCTGTAATGAAGCTTCGTCCGACAGCTCTGATCGTAGACTTATTCGGAACCGAAGCTTTGCCGATTGCTAATGAGTTCAATATGTTAAAGTACGTGTTCATTGCTTCTAATGCATGGTTTCTTGCGGCGACAACGTACTTTCCCACCATTGATAAGGAGGAGGAAGATGAGCATATTATCCAGAAGCAACCGCTGATGATTCCCGGTTGCAAACCTGTCCGATTCGAGGATACGCTTGAGGCCTTTCTGGACAAGAACGATCAGGTGTATGCAGAGTATCTACGAGTAGGCCTTGAGATACCAACCGCCGATGGAATTCTGGTCAACACATGGGAAGATTTGGAGCCCACAACACTTGCAAGCATTAGAGACACAAAAATGTTAGGCCGGGTCATTAAAGCACCGATTTATCATATTGGTCCAACAGTGAGAGCACCGAGACTGCCATCACCATGCTCGCAGATTCCGGTATTGGATTGGCTTGACAAACAACCTAATGAATCAGTGCTTTATGTGTCATTTGGCAGTGGCGGGACGTTACTAGCCAAGCAAATGATCGAGCTTGCATGGGGGTTAGAGCGTAGCCAGCAGAGATTTATCTGGGTGGTACGCCCTCCTATGGAGAACGACGCATGTGGGACATTTTTCAAAATAGGGAACGGAGCTGATGGCACCCCAGATTATTTGCCCGAAGGGTTCGTGACACGTAACGCGGAAAAGGGTTTAGTGATCCCGATGTGGGCACCGCAAGCTGAGATCTTGGCGCATCCATCTGTTGGTGGATTTTTATCGCACTGTGGATGGAATTCAACGCTGGAAAGTATAGTCAACGGGGTGCCAATGATCGTATGGCCACTATACGCAGAGCAAAAGATGAATGCTACCATGCTGACGGAGGATATTGGGGTGGCCGTCCGATCTAAGAAGTTGCCGTCGGAGAGTATAGTGGCGAGGGAGGAGATAGAGATGATGGTGAGGAGGATCATGGTGGATAATAATGAAGGGAAAGCCATAAGAAGTAGAGTCAAAACATTAAAATACGGGGCACAGAAGGCACTGAGTAAGGGTGGTTCCTCTTACAATTCATTGTCACAAGTTGCCAAAAATTGCGAGATAAGTTTGCAAGACCTAATTGCAAAGGCCCATGGTGCATGAAACAATATTAAAAGGCTACTTGGTGTGTTAAGAGTTCTTTGAATTTGTGCTAGTGATAGGTTCTTTGCATTGGTTTTCACAGACGATTTAGCTTCGCTGTATTCCAAAACCATTATATTATTATGTATGTTGTGTTTGACAGTAAATAATATAATAGTTGATTTAAGCATGAGTTGGATGAATGAAGCTGGCAGTAAAACTTAATTAATTGTTGAAAGCGCAACTTATGACGAATATTATTTTAGAAAAACTTAGATGATCAACTTACAAACTCTTTGAATTAGTTAGCCTATCTAATTAAATGTTAGCATATCATGGAGATTATGAAAATCAAACTTTATTTGAGAAAATGGATCGAGAAAAATCGAGAAAATAAAACAACTCATTGTTGATATTCGAAAAATAAAATAAAATTTTAACAGCAGTACTAGACTTACAATTTTTATACAATCCAAACTCTATAATATAAAGTGATAGTCTATTTAACAAAGTCTTATTAGAAGTTTAACTTTTATCATTTTTTTTTCTTGTCTAATGAATTTTTACCATATAAACTGTTATATCATACTATAGGATTTAAATTGTACGAAGGTTGTAAGTTTAGTATTACTCAAATTTTAATTGCTATTGAATATAATAATGGTAAAATATTAGTAGTTAATTAAACAAATCTTACGATGTATCATGCGGGACTTACTCAAGTATTTTGCATAATATGCATATTGTGTACACGCGTTGATGAAAATAACGATTTTGATCTCTCTTATATACGAACGTTAGCTTTTCAAAAGGTTAATAGTCAAATTCCTTACATGTTTACCTATGGAATTGAAATAGATAAAATTTCTGAAGATCACATGCTTGCATACGGTATATGTTAATATATGAAGACAAAATTTAGAGCATCGGAAGAAAGCGTTGAAAAATAAACATGGATAACCTTCTAGTTTTAATATTGTAGATATTTATGCGTGCTTACACAATGATCGATCTCCGAATAATCAGAACCATTCATTGGCAATCGGCAACCACTTGTCTAGAAATTTGTAATTGGAAGCAAGTCATGAAAACATGCGTATTAGATTTAATTAATTAAGAGTTTCCAAAGGGCAAATAGTAATTTAGGAAACCATATATCATCATTATTATTATGTCTGGCTGGTTTCATTTCTGGGTTTCTTCCAGAAATGAAACTAATATTGATGGCCACAAGCACTCTAAAGCAAACAATTATTTAGACGCCTAATTAATGGGAACGAGCTCTTGCTTAACCAGCTAGCAAGCCCAAATTTACTTTTTGAGTTGTTGATTAGGACAAGAGAAGCATTTGCCTACACAAAATATCACGTCTTCTATTAAAACTAGAATTGGCATGTCTGCCTAATATCGCTGAGTAGTCTATAGGCTAGGCAAATGTTATTTCTCCCAAGGCCGGCCAGTAGTTGTTAGTGGCCATTCTCGATAGATGAAGATGACACGGCCCTTCTTCATTGCCTCGATGGGTTGGCTTTTCGGATGAGGTTTGATGTTTTTCCGAATCATGTTCAAAACTTGGTTGAACATAGAAATTTATTCTCTGATTTGATTTGAAATTTGCTATTTAAAATGAGTGTTACCTGCATATTGAAAGCTACTCTGTTTTCAATAGCCGACTTCATTCTCCAGCTTAGCTAACGAAGTCGGTTATTGAAAACAGAAGGCTTCCAAAAATACCTTCCAGAATTGTTATTCATAACTGAAAATCAAAATACAATAATAATTGTCTTATATGAGAAGACCCCTTAGTAATACGCAACATTTTAGGCAAAATGAAAATATTAAGACCAAGGAATTAAACGAATAACAAATATGCCATAACATATATAACATAACCATGTCATCAGTTATGTGTTTCTTGCTGCCAAGTGGCCACCTTAGCACTTCGACAATTCATCAGGTTGCAATGGTTTGAAGGGTTATAATGGCCTATGGTTGTGATGGAGATGGAGGCCGAAGTTTTTTTTTGTTTTGTTTTTAAATTACAATTATTGTTTAATTTGGTGTGTGGGTGCTTTGCTAGTGTGATTTTTTTCGATGTGGTGGTGCTATGAAGGGGATTATGGTGGCTTGTGGTAGTGGTAGTGGTAGTTTTGTGAAGGGGTAATGGTGGTTTGTGAAATGTGATGGCGGTGGTGCTATGAAGGGACAACTGCATGTCAGGATTAGCAAGATGAATATTTATTTTTTTAATTGTTATTTAAATTACGATTAAATATGTAATTGAATTTTTAATTAACATTTATTAGTTTAATTGGTTTAGTCATAATTTTACGTTGTTTTGTTTAAATTAATTAGTCTATTGATTATAAGTCAAAAGTAATAGAAGTAAGATTACCGAATTACCCTTGTCCACTTATCTTCTAAATTTTTGTTAACTGATAGACCCCAAAGGGGCGAAAAAGCCATTTTTCAAACATGGACTCCTGAATTTGACTTAGGCCATATTTCGGAAGACATATTTTTTTATCCATAACTTTTAATCTAAACCACTAGACTAGAGGAATAATATATAGATATTCTAAAGGTTGGTCGAACGACAAATGGGTCTATCTAACCCCTACCATATTAAATCTCTTACAATGAAATATGATCATAATATAGATTAATGGCATAAAATTATTTGATGAATATGAATACATTTATTTGTCTATTTTTTAAAGATTTTAAACAAAATACAACCTTTGCAATTATTTTTAAAATTAGAAAGACCCATTTTATGAATTTTAAACTTCAAGGGTCTAAAATAATTTACTCTTTAAAAATTTTGATTTTTTTATTTAAAAAGTTGCCAGGCCACCACTCAAATATGACTTTAGGCTTGTTGCCCCTCCAACCATGCTAGTACATTTTATAATAGACTTTGATCATAATATGGATTAAGAGTATGAAATTATTTGAGGAATGTGAATATTTCAAGTTATCAAATTTGCAAAAGATATATATAATCTTTATAGTAACAGGACACTTTTCTGCTTTTGAATGTTGCCCATGCAACAAGTCAACAAGCATTAATTAATACTACACTGAAGCTTGATTCAGAATGAAATAAAAAAATAAGTTAAAGTGCTGCCCGAAGTAAATGGTGAATAGTTAGAATGGGAAGGAATGTACAATGATGTTAACATAGCGCAACAATATACATGAAACTGTGTGTAGGAACTTTAATGAATACTGGAAGACTTTAATCGAATACACAGAAGACTTAAGCGGATAGTAGAAGGGTAGATGATGCAAAGCTGTAAGCGGGACGTCCCAACGAGCTCCTAATTCCCACTTGATCTTCTCCACCGAGTCTTCCACTACATCTGCTGTCGCTTTGGTGATGAAAGTTTTATTTTAATCAGTTTGTGTATTTTCTAGAGAAAGCTCACGTCCTAGATTAGGGTAAAATTCAACTCAGAATAGGTTACTTTCAGCTCAATTATTAAGTATACAACATATATCCACCAATTATCCCTAATACAGTTTTACGAGAAGACAAGCTAAAGGTAGTTAAACCGTTTCATATTTCAGTAATATTACATTTATAAAAAAAAAAAAGCTTTTGAACAGGTGTACCATGGTTTTGTGATTGATACATTATATATTTTATTTATTGATAGCGGTTACTTATATGCAATCACGTTATTTCATGTATTTTAATCACTTACAGGAGAGTCTATCATGTCTCCGCTGCATCACATGGTTGGACTGATGTGATGCAGTGGGAGAGAGAGGCCAACTATTGGCTGACTGTACCACATTAATCCAGTCACGCAGTGCAGTGGAGGCATCTAAGACTCTCTCCACTTATGAATCATAACAATTACATCTAAATTATTCTCTTTATATAAAAGAAGATATGAAAAAAAACTCAAAAAAGTTCATTAGTAGATTATTCTAATTTGTAGAAGAGATTATAGTAAATATTCTTCTTTAGAAATAGGATAATGGGTACTTAATTTATTTCCCTTTCTTTAATTTGTATAATTAAAAGAAGAAAACGCATATGAAAGTCATATCAATTTTTCCGTCAATAAAGATGCAGTACGTCACGGGAAAGAAAAACAGTGGTAATATGCTTTTTGATTCTTTTTTTCAACCAATTTTCTTCCCTCTGATGATTAAACCGTAGTCCAAGTAAATTAGACCGTACTAAGGGGTTTATTGTTTTAATATCTGGATATTGAATATGACTTATTTTCAGTCATTCAGATATTTTAAGTTCGATTGATTTTCTTACTTAAATCAGAGAATAAGATAAAATCATCCGAGTAGAAGAAGCTAAAATCTTTAGTTTTTATTTGAATATAAAAACATCTTACTGCCTCTTTTTAATTATTTCTTAAATTATCCTCGTTATTTGCATCCTTGTCTATTTTATATAAACTTTTTTTTATTATAATTCATTCATTTAACCTATTACATCTATATAATATTCATATTTAATTTCGTAATTATTAATATATTGTTACAATTATTTTATTAATATTATAAATTACATGCTTATAATATTACATGGTTATATATATATATATATATGATTTTCACATCATCTATAAGAAAATAAATTAAAAATATTTTACTTTTTACCGATCACTTAAATAATTCAATTTTAATTTTATTAAATTTTTATAAGCATATGTTTAAATAATGTATAAATATAAAATATATGTATTCATATGTCATACCTAATAAAGGTATATATATCAATTTAGCAGTTTTAAGACATTTTTAACTTAGAAAAACAAATAATGTAAGACTTAAAATTAGAAATTAGTAAATAAAAAACAAATATACCATTCAGATTTATTTATTTAAACCTAATAAAATTTAAGTAAATTCAGAATTATTCAGATTTCAAATAAAAAAACAATTGACAAAGACTTGGAACAAACTGCGAATTTTCAATTTCTACCCTGATCTTTTAACCAATCACAAATTCACCGGCCGATTGGTGGGTTAGTTGGTGGGTTTGGCAATTAAGCAAACGTTTATGTTCATAGTCATGCACTTCGTTAAGAATCCTTTTCTGTTTTTATTTCTTACAATTATTTAAAAAAAATCCAGTTCTGCATTAATGCCTTTTTTTATAGTCATATTTTTTCTTAAATAGTATTTTTCTAATGAGACATTAGTTATAACTTTTTTAATTTTTTCCTTTTTCCATCTAAAGTTATACTATCTATTGTGCTCTAATCAATTCTTTTAGTTCATCGTAAACTCTCCGTATAGTAGTTGGGAAAAACAATGCTTCTTATTTATATTCTAGGATATTATTATCGTGATATTACAAGACGTCCCCCTATATATAGTTTCCAAAACAATATGTAAGGTTTAAATAGTTTAAGAGTATTTTTTGTTTTATAAATTTTATATATAAAAAAATATTTGTATATACTGATATAGGATCACTAATTTATTTACACTTCATCAATTATCATTAAATAAATTAATTTTATATATTTACTATTTTAATTATTTTACAATACATAAATTTTTAGATAGAAATAACCGTCGTCTCCGAAACCTCACAGCAAAATTAAAAAAAAAAAAAAAAACCGCCGGTGAGACTCCATTGTGGTCTTATGTGTGAACGAGGAAGCACGGTAGAAGTCTATGCTGGAAGTCTCCAGGGAAGCGGCTGAGTTCGTAACTAAACCTTACCCTGAATCCCTGGTCACTCCATGATAAACGCGAACCACTTGCCAAGTCAACGCCAGTAACACTTGTCATCACCAAGTGACGAAGAGACAACAATCGATGTTTCCGCTTCTCATTTATCTATCCCTCATATTCTAATATGCATCTTCTCACTCTCTACACGTGCGGTCCAAACCCGAGTCTCCCGGTTTGCATACAACTTAAAAGCGTGTTTCTTTGGTGATTTTATATTTTAGTTTTCAGGAAAAAAATATTAGATTTATAATATTTATATAATATAAATATTATAATATGATGAGATAATTTATATAATAAAAATTTATTAAAGAAATAAAAAATAAAAACAAATGAAAGAAGTTACGAATGTGTTTGTTTGTGTTTTTTGAGCTTTAGTTTTTTAAAATTTTAGAAGAATGTGTTGTTAGTTTTAAATTTTTTTAAATTTTAAAAATAATATGTGATTGATATTGATTTAAATGCATTAAAATAATGTGTTTTTATAAAATTGTTTTTCAGAAATGTAAACAAACATAACTTATAATCTTTAATAATATTTTGTCACTTAGAATGTTACATCATGTTATAAAGTTTATGTTATATATATATATATATTAAAAGTAAGGTTATTGTTAAGAATAAATTGTTAATTTTGAATTATTTTAAATTTAAAATAATATACGATTTATATTAAATATAAATTATATTTAAAAATGTAAGCACAAAAAATAAGGTTTTAAGCCACAAAATCAACGCAGTGTTAATTTCCAGTTCCAAATCTCACTGCTACTCCACGCACAAGGGCAAAATTCTCTGACGTAATAGATGACCTTTAATTTGATCATGTGGCAAGTTGGCAACTGGCGTCACAACTCCATGTCAAATTGAGTGCCAACAGTGAGAAAGAGTTTATAGACATTAGAGTGCTTCAAGGGGCTTTGAATTTAGGCAGTCAAGATTGGTTTACAAATTCATTTAAAGCTTATATTTACACACTCGCAGAAATATCAACGTATCATAATTGTATTATACAGCATTTCTACCTATAAATATCATAGAAAGCTTACTCACCTAAGTCATATCACTAACACTTCAAATTAAGTTCAATCCTTCTGCGCCCAATGAGCTTTTTGAATATGCAAAACACGAAGCCACATGCAGCCCTACTAGCCAGCCCAGGCATGGGACACCTCATTCCAGTCCTCGAGCTAGGGAAACGCCTTGTGAATCACAATCTCCACGTCACCGTTTTCGTTGTGGTGGCATCTGATACTTCCAAAGAACAATTATCCCAGCTCCTCAGCTCGCCAGATGTTGATCTTCTCAATATTGTCATGCTGCCGATTGTCGACATCTCAGGCCTAGTCGAGCCGGAAACATCAGTAGTAACGAAAATTATTGTCTTGATGCACGAGTCCTTGTCAGCCCTACGCTTAACAATCTCTTCCATGAAGTTCCGTCCCACAGCTCTGATGTCGACTTGTTCGGAACCGAAGCTTTGACGGTTGCTGAAGAATTTGAGATGTTGAAGTACGTTTTTATTGCTTCCAACGCATGGTTCCTTGCAGTCACAATATCCGCTCCAGCCCTTGACAAAAAAGCGATAGACACGCACGTGAAAAAGAAACAGCCGCTAAGAATACCGGGTTGCCAACCGCTTAGGTTTCAGGATACCCTGGAGGCCCTTTTAGACCCGGATAATCCGATGTTTTATGGATTTTTACAAGTGGGGATGCAGATATCCGAGGCTGATGGAATTCTAGTCAACACGTGGGAGGATCTGGAGTCCAAAACACTTAAAGCGTTCAGAGATACTACAAAGTTGGGACGCATTACTAAGGCGCCAGTTTATCCGGTTGGCCCACTGGCAAGACCGATTGCAACAAATGTTTCGGGAAGCGGAGTACTGGATTGGCTAGACATGCAGCGTACTGAATCAGTGATTTACGTGTCCTTTGGGAGTGGCGGGACACTTTCAGCTGAACAAATGATTGAATTGGCTTGGGGATTGGAGATGAGCCAGCAAAGGTTTGTTTGGGGGGTGCGCCCTCCGTTGGAAAATGATGTATCTGGTGCGTTTTTCTCTTTAGGGAACGGTGATGGTGGCGGCCACGACTACTTGCCTGATGGGTTCTTGACTGGGACCGACAACGTAGGGCTGATCGTCCCTATGTGGGCTCCTCAAGCGGAGATCTTGGCACATCCATCGGTTGGTGGATTTTTATCACATTGTGGATGGAATTCAACATTAGAGGGTATAACAAACGGAGTGCCAATGATCGCATGGCCACTTTATGCAGAGCAAAAGATGAATGCAACCATGCTGACAGAGGAGCTTGGGGTGGCTGTTCGGTCTAAGGAGATGCCATCACCAGAGCGTGTAATTGGGAGGGAAGAGATAGAAAAATTGGTGAGAAGGATCATGGTTGACAAAGAAGGGATTGCAATTAAAAATAAAGTGAAGGAATTGAAGAACACTGCACAACTGGCTTTGATTAAGGGTGGTTCGTCTTATAATTCGCTGTCACGAGTGGCCAAGGACTGCGAGAGTAGCCTTCACTGCTCGACCGTCAAGGCTCAAGGTGCACCAGCTACTATGTAGATATATGCCACTTATTAAGAGTATTATGCTGATAAATCTATCATAAGCTAGCTTTTTAAATGAAGTACTTTTCTCTAATGTTCTCTAGTCTTCTTATTAATTATCTAAACGGCGTTTTCATGTATATATAAATTATGAAAAAGAAATAAAAGTTTGTAAAAAGGGTTTTACCAAATTTTGAGCAAATTCTTTTCATTCTTTCAATTTATATCTCTTTCTTCCTTTCTTTCTTTCTTTTATTCATTTCAATTTAATTCACATCCATAAGTTAACAGGAAATCCTAAAGAAAAATCAAGTACATTTTGTAATTTCAATTTCATCCTATGTAGTAAAATCATTGCCTTCATAAGCCAACCATGGATCTCTGCCATTACTGACCAGCTGGGACTCTAATATCTGTACCGTTACTAACCAGCTGGAACTCTGAACTCGATGGATACTCATCTGTCAATCTCTGTAGACAGGTGATTAAACAACTTACGTTAACCCTCACAAGCCAACAATCTTCTTCAATACCGACTTGGGATTCGATGGGATGGATACTACTTTTTGAAACGAATGCCGGAACATTTTACCTTTTGTTAGAAAATGGTGTTAACTAATCCTTCTAAAAGCTAAAATTATAAACGGAGATACATTTTAGTCGTCAAAGGCTAGCATACATGATACACCCCACTGTAAGTGATGAAAGGGTTCGCTGTAACATCCATAATTCCAATAGATGACAGATCGATGGGTGGAGGTGAATCGTGATCGATCTTCTAGACTTTTGTCTAGTTTATCGAGATGTCTTCAAGTAAGAAGGTGATGCTTACCCACATAATCCAACTAAATTTACATACTCGCTCCGTAGTTAGGATATGTTATATTTCTTTGAAATCCTGATAGTAATCAATTCTCTTTGCTAAAACTGAACAAAACGACTCATTTTCGTTTGGATTTACAATTGTATTATAATCATCACCCTAGAGAGAGTAAAACGACTCTCATAATCGCGACCGCTGGCATCGCGGCCCCATAGCGTCGAAGAACTGAAAAAGTGAGTCAAGAAATTAAATAGGCAGTGGCTTGTCTACTTCTAAGTCAAAAAGTACTTCCATGTGGAAAACAAAAGAAAAAAAAAAAAAAGAACCACTAGAATTTCATGGGCTCGTCGGGTTGGCTTCACATGTCAATGAGAACCGCGCGCTCAAGTCATCTTCCTCGCCCGACAGTCCCTCATTATCGACACTTTTATACTGACAAAGTCTTCTCTTCCTTGCTCAACTGGATTTTGTCTTTTACTGTAACTGACCCCATTTTTGTTTCTGCGATTCTCAATCCTAATAAATTCTATAGGACAAGCAAGAAGAGTCTTGGAAATGCCACGATGGGACAGTTGTTTAGCAACTGGCATCAACTATCAAACCGTCAACTCAACACACTAGCCGACTAACCTGCACTTTATGAATTAGACAGAGACTAGCCATTCCATCATTAAGTTGAGTCAAGATTTTGCCATTCCAAACCTATCACAATGCCTGTTTTCGTGTAAGCATCAGGAGTTACATGGAGTAATCTGTTTACTCATCTATTAAACGTTGGTTATGATGGTTATCAGGGATGCGCATGATACCTGACCATTATGTCTGACATACACGCCACGATATTGATATAATAGCGATACGATAGGATATCAAAAGAAATATAAAATATGTTATAATAACAATTTAGAATACTCTTTATGGCATGATATGAGAGTGAATATTTAAAAAAAAAAATCAGTAAATATCGTATCATACTTATTTTATAAAATTAAAAAACACGTTACACGTTATTATATAATTAATTTATATATAACATGTATAATTATAAGATAAGTCATGTGTTATTATATGATTAATTTATATAATATATATATATATATATATGTGTGTGTGTGTGTGTGTGTGTGTGTGTGTGTGTGTGTGTGTTATATACCTAAAGATGGTAAAATCCGGGATCAGGAATGGTGGTCATGATAAAATTCAAGGTCAGGGCCGGTGGTCAGACCACCGACCCTGGCATCAATTGCAAACCCAAATTTCTTGGAATTTTTTTTCGGGACTGGAGCCGGGGTACCCCGGGCGGGTTCGAGTTTTCCAATAACCCGGGATTAAAACCGGATTACAAGAAAACGAAGCTAAAACAAGCAAACTGTCAAAACGCTTGATAAAACTCGACGTGCTCGATAGGGCTCGACACGATCATCCAACACTCGACACTTACATGTCGAGTCGTGTCAGATTCACAACCGACACTCGATATCTGTCTATTTTCAAAGACATCGAGTGTCGGATGATGAATCCGACACTCAACACATACATGTCGAGTGAGGATGACACTCGACACTTATATGTCGAGTCGTGTCGGATTCACAACTGACACTCGATATCAGTCTATTTTCGAAGACATTGAGTGTCAGATGATGAATCTGACACTCGACACATACATATCGAGTCGTGTTGGATTCACAATCGACACTCGATATCAGTTTATTTTCAAAGACATCGAGTGTCGAATGCATTATCCGACACTCAACATTAGTCACTCGACACTCGACATGTGACACTTACATGTCGAGTCGTGTCAGATTCACAACCGACACTCGATATTAGTCTATTTTCGAAGACATCAAGTGTCAGATGATGAATCCAACACTCGACACTTACATGTCGAGTCGTGTCGAGCGCTATCGAGCTCGTCGAGTTTTATCGAGCGTTCTGATAGGTTGCTTGTTTTAACTTTATTTTTTTTGCCTTTTTGCATCATATTCAACTATAACGGTTTTGTATTTGCAAGTTGAAATAAATGACAAATGAATTGTAGACAATAGAGGATGTCGTTTAAGGGGTTATATTTAATAATACAAATTTGATGGATTAAATTGATATAATTTTTTAATTTAATTACGCACCTCGGGTTCAATCTCGGTTCCCCGATACCAGAACCTTCCCCCCGGTACCGGCCGAACAGAAAATTCCTACCCCGACCCTGACCAATTACCCTGATTTTTCGGATAATTCTCCGACCCTGGATGATCGGGTTTTCTAGGTCCCCGATCCCGGCCGGGTTGATTTGCCATCCCTATACATACCTAAGTAGAGTATATAACAAAAAGTTATAAATAAACTTTAAAATCATAAAAAAAGACATGGTAAAACTTGATCAAAATTGTGATCAAACTTGATCAACACCCAAAGTACCATACCAAACGTAGCCTTACCCGACCATGTGAGGATATGACATGGTATTTCATTCAAAGAATGTATAGTATGGTATGGCCATACCCTACCCATGCATAATCCTAATGTTTATACATGTTACACTACATGGGAAAAAAAATGCTAATTCTAACGTACTAATTCACTAATTTCAAGTTCCAACCAATCAATAACGTGGATCATAAAAATAAATCAATTTAAAAGAGCACTTTTTGTACATAAATACATTAATCAACTACAAATTCATTTATTTTTAAAATTTTGTATTGTATAGATCAGGTAACAAGCGGAAGCATATCATTGTTTCTCCTTTCTTCTCTTTTCATAAAGAGAAATGAAAGAACAAGGACAAAAGGTGTAAATGGGTAATCATTCCAAGGAATAAATAGGTCATGCACTTACAGGTTCAGTGGCTTTCTTAAGCCATGCTAACTCAGCTTCATCCAAGTACGGGGCTAGAATATCTCTACATTTTGCATGGTAGCTGTTCAGCCAATCTATCTCTTCCTTTGTTAATGAACTCAGGTCTATCAACTTTGTCTGATATGGTGTCTGGATGTAAAAAGAATCATATCAAGAATTAGAAGACTGGCCATCAAGTTCAATTTAACTTTACTCAGAAGATACGCGTGCATCCAGGAAAAAATGCAAATATCTGTAAAATTGTATCAACTTGAAGCAAGACACGTTGCAGGTCTTCTGTTGGTGTGTGAATAGTGAAACTTAGTTTTCAACCCAAAAATAAGTAAATTGAAGGAGTCCTCAGCTATACCACGCAGGTATTGAATATCACAACCATTTACTCCAAGCATAAAACTTCAACATGAATAAAATTAAGCTCATGAAGATGATGAAACTCTAATAACTTCAAAAGTCCCACAGTAGAGCTTCCAATAAAATCAAGTTACACGAAAGGATGAGAAACCAGATACCTAGAAAACATCTCGATAGACATCACAGACGAAAACCCAAAGAACAATTACTAAAATTCTTAACCAGCGTTTTTAGTAACACAGAATCAATGTGGATGGGGGCTTACTATTAGTCAATTTTAACTAAATTATCATTTCAGAAAGCATCCTATACCATTTTGGGGTAGATGGACTTCAATCCCAAAGCTGCCATTTGTAGGGAGGATCAGACATTTTTTATGGTTTATGTAGTTAAATGAGCGAAATAAAACTTACGTATCAAAAAAAGAAAATGCTATCAGTGTCTGATCCGGTCAAGTCTAATTGTTGTTCTTTCTCAAATAAAGTCTTACAACTCGAAAGAAATAAATACGAAGGCAGGAGAAGGCAACCGAAGTATGATTGTCAAATTCATTTAACACAGAAATATTGCCTAGAAAGATTGGGAGGAATAAATGGAAATAAATCACAGACTTACCCATGTTATATGCTCAAATGCCAAGTAACCCCTGTCACCAAAATTGAATTCTGTACCAGCCTCTTTGACAATAAGCACGTTCTCCAATCTTAAACCAAAATTTCCGTCCTCATAATAGCCAGGTTCTGAGAAAGCAATTTCAATAGTTAATAAAAGGCCCCAGTGGTTGACAATTAACACAAACTTTATTCTCAAAAGACTAAGAGAACTGAGTGGGCAGAAACTCATTCAAGACCCATATAAGATAGCATACACAGGCCGAAAACAATGAAGTATGTAGCATGAATGGCAACAAGCTCAAGAAACATAAGCACGAAAGCAATACTTTAGAGATAAATAAATGGTCGAGGTAAATAAATGGTAAAGGTAAAGCTATATTGAAACCCTTATGCACATGAGCATGCATCCAGAATAGAGAAACCTAAAAATGTTGGTCAATAGAAAGGGATTTAAAAATAAATAAATGTAGCTGCCTAGAAATTATAGCTTAATTCTTCATTACTCTAGTTAAAAAATTTCTTCTACAATGACTGTAATGAGAACAAAAACGATATTGTACTAACCATCTGTTAAAGTCATGGACGCTTGTATTGGCACAAGATTTGAATTAGGTCTGAACGAAATACTGTGGGGTCCTGCTCAGATAGTGGAACAGAAGAAAAGACAACTAATTAGATTAGCTTCTCAATCATATTAAGTACATTAAAGTAAAAGTAGTAAAGTAGTTGGAATTCACCACTTACCCTCATGAACATTGAGGAAAGACCCAATTCCATGACCAGTACCATGTCGGTAATCAAGACCATATTTCCACAAAGGAGTCCTAGCAAGAACGTCAAGGAGAAGACCTGTGAAAAGCAATTAATCAATTAATCAACTAATTAGATGCAATGTTTATCTCGTAACTTCGAATTGGATAAAATTACACTAAAAAAAATTATTAAAATAAAATACCTGTAGTTCCATTAGGAAATATAGCATTGCCCATAGCAATATGACCCTTGAGAACCTGATCAAATCCCACAAGGAGAAATGAATGCTGTTGTAGTTTTGGGAAAAATTCGAATATAGCAACATGAAAGCTTAAACTTATATAAGGGACAATCAAATACAATCTATGAATTCTACTCTACTCAACATGTAACCGTTGAATTAACATCTATTTGGATGAATAAAGAAGTTTCAAGTGCAACAGGAATCAACAATTACATTAACATTAATTGAGATTTTCTTCTGGCAAAGGCAGAAAAACACAATGGTGATAGGTCATTGAATCATGTGGTGTATCAAAACAGTTGTATGGGCATAATTTGGAGCCAATATTGGTAGCAAGTAATCAGATGCGTCAAGCAGGTTTGAAAAAAGGTCTTTTTTTTTGTCTTTACTTTATTTATTATTTATCTAATTTCTATTTAAATTATATATTTCTGTGTCAAAGGCCAAAGAGTTGGTGACAGCAGTGATGTTTTATGGAGGCAGATATGGTGCCAGGCATGATATGGCTCAGTAGTGACAAATTGCAAGACCCATTAAACACATGATCAAAGTTCTCACATCCATTGGTAATCGGAAGTGTTAAGCAGGGCCAGTGTTATTGACAACAGTCCAAATATTTGCAGGTACCTACTGACTAGTAATCATGGAGACGATATTGATGATCAATGATGAGTTACTCATCTGATCATTGTTGCCAATTGAAGTCTAGGAAATGCCCCATTTAAAAATATCAAAATAAAATATGCACTTATTGATGAATGCCTCCATAATTTTTTTTTTAACACTTTATGGCTTTGCCATGTAATAATATACATCAACTCAAAACCAAATATTGTTGTTGCAATGAATGAAGCACAATACAAGGTTTCATTCCTAGCAGTAATAACTTGTTATAATCACTCAATGCTAATTATTGCAATTTAAAATATATGGTTTTATGATTTATCCACACACATTTTGTGTTGTGCAAAGTAAATACCAAATATATATGTCTTTTGCAACATTCAAAATTTTGATTAAGGCATTTCCTTTTCTAGACCAACCAAAAAGCGACTAAAACTCACATTTAATAAAGATAAATGAAAACAGAACTGAGCAATCACAATTTGAAATGTATGAGATCAAAACAGGGTAATTCAAATGCCAAATGCCTATACAGCAAGGAGAAAATTAGATGGCGCCTACCGCAGTAAAGCATGCTTTCTCATGTGCCGTGGGTTTCCCAAAATGAACCGTACGAGTTATATCAGTTGTTCCATCTAGATACTTCAATAATGCCATCAACAATATCAATACAAAGATAAACATTAGATTTAACTATTTAGCAGTAAGACTGAATACGTAGCACAGATTTGATAACTCACACAGAAACAAACCATTTAACACAAACGAACCTGTGCTCCTGAATCAACCAGATAGATTTTGTCCGGATCAAGCTCCGCACATGTTTCTGCCTGTGGTGTATAATGGATGATGGCCGCATTTGAACCAACTGACGAAATAGTAGGGAAGCTTAAGCCTCTAAAATGCTGCAATCACAACCCAATAGCTGTCATATTCAATAAGACAAGAATATAGGCAGAGAGAAAAATAAAAGGTGCACTCTCCGACCACAAAAACAAAATTGGTGCATAGTCCTATCGTAAAGCCCAAAAGATAGCTAAAGCAGCACATTTCCAAACATTGCTTTTTCCCCTTTTCCAAAAGCAAGCATAGTTCCATTCGTAGCTTAATTGTTTTGTCATTTTCAAACACTACAACTAGATGTGCTCTCAGTATTTTCATTTTGAGATTACCATCTTAGAAAAATGCTATCAAGCACCAGACAAATTCTCCTGTTATTTCTCAAATCAAACACAAATATGTCAAGTCTTTTATTACCATCTTAGAAAAACACTAAATTCAATTTCATCTGTTATTTCTCAAATCAAACACAACATACCCAAATATGTCAAGTCTTTTCTTTCTCCAAGCTACCATTAGAATTTTCATAACATTTCATGGTATATTATATTATATACTTCCAATATGCTCTCTCTCAGCTTCCGCTTCAATATCTCAAGTTGCAAAACACCACAATATTGCATCATTAAAAAGTGCCGAATATTATACACAGTAAATTGATATAATAAAATATTTTGACCTTTTACAACAATAGAATGTTACTCAATAACATGAAGTTAGCATTACCTCCTTGGATGCACGGAAACTTTCCAGCTTATCACTTACAGTCACCTCTGTCAACTTAATGTACCTGCCAAAGTTCATTCTATCAGCATGAAAAAATATGAATCAATAACATGTGAACTTCAAAACTATTTGAATGTTTCCAACAGCTTTCATGCACCCAGACCAAAATAAAAATTAAAAAAAAAAAACAACTAGAGAATAAAACAATCAATATTATGTGAAAATGAAAGCAGACATTACATTATAAAAAAGAGAGGATGCCAGAAATCTTGAATTTTATCAAATATCCCAACAAGAAATTGAAACAAGACGGACTTACAAATTCTTTTTCTTATTTGACTCTGCTTCCACGAAGTACCCAGAAGCCCCATAAATCTCCTGCATCTGCACAATTGGAACAAGATTTATCCTCATCTTTCAACACTAAGATTTTGGATTTGGATTAATATTGAGAGGGGAGAGTGAAAAAAGACAATATGGACTAGTTTTGTCAAATTTTGAGGTAATGACAAAGTCCAAAGGTTGCAGATCTAACGGTTTACCTGCTTATCCAACCAGACAAGATATTGCACAACAGCTGCACCATCCCGAACGTGGGCCTTTTTCAACCCCTCCATCTCAACTGTGTTCTAAACTCAAAAAATAAACAGTCAGTAAACATAATTAGTTTTTTGAAATGTTGGCTGCAAATGAATCAAATAATAAAACATAATAATAGGATTAGTATACCACACTATAAAAACCTAAGCTTTCATTAAACAAATACACCAGAAAACTCCACGAAGAAAAACCATATCGGCAATTATCCAAATTACGAAGGCCTCATTTGGCATAAAAGTAAATATGTAGCAGCAGTTGCCTTCATTTTGTTTAACTATATGGCAATAGCAAGAAAACAGATATATGAAGAAGGCTGGAAAAAGTAATAACATCAATATAATCTCGCTATGACGAAAACATGGGACTCTGTTAGATTATTCAAATTTCACAAACCACCAGATAAAAAAAGTATGAACTAGACATTTTCTGTCATGAACCATGCACTTCATCTTTGTAGTATATAGAGTCCCATGTATTTCTAAGATCCTACTCCATCAGAAATCTTGTGCACTATATATTTTCATAGGTTGGAAGTGCATTTACTACCTTTAAAGCTTTTGCAAGAGCCAACGGCGACAGCTGCAGAATGACCTTATCAGGACTCAGTTTTGAATACAAAGCATAGCAGCAATACTTAGGGTCTACCCATATAAGATCATAACTTCCTTTTGCTTCGTTTGTATCATTTCGTTGTAAATCAGACTTAAGCTGATCAGAAGCTAGCAAATCCACATCTGAGCTCACTGCACCATAATCCCGAACTTCAATTCCGCTCTCCTTCAACGAAGAGGTTACCTGCATATAACGAGCAGGCATTGAATAATTCTAATGGTTACCCTGTTAAGCTCATACCTCCCCTTTTATGCTTACAAGAATTACAAGCCCAAATGGAATAAGGCTGATCCATGGTTTTAACCTCTAAAATAACAACATTGCTCAAGCCTGAATGCCACCAGAACACCAAATACTGAAAATGAATGCATAATAGAGTGAAGAGATTCACGCATTCCTAAGTATCTAAGTGGAAAGTATCATATGCAATAAATAAACAACCAGTATGCAAAAATGCAGAAATAATACCAACCTGGGAAGACACTTTCCTCTTGTCCACATAAAGAAAAGCTGAATCCAATGTTACTATAGCAAATGCCTGAACAACTGGACAATAGGATATATCACTTCCCCTGATATTATACAACCAAGCAACCTGCAAAACAACAAAGACTTATATCGCTAGACAAAAACAAGTAGGGAGAAATTGAGGGTCCAAGAATTAGAAATTTTCATTGCAAAAGACAAAATTAACATCAAGAGAAATTGTCAATTGTGAGATATGCCCACCTCATCAAGGGCTGTGATGATGATGCCACGGGCTTTCTCTTGACTGAGCTTCTCTCTCAAATCCTTTATCTTCTCTGTAGCTGACCGGCCAGTAAATTCTATTGGATGAAGAATAACTGGATCCGTTCCTGCCGGTGGCTGATCTTTCCAAACCTTATCCACCAAATTGGTCTTGGTCTGAACCAGCTTCTGTCGCTTTTCCTTTTTGGCAAAAACATACTCCCACTTTTGAGCAATTTCTACTGCTAGACACCAAGGATCAATACCAATGGCCGCTTCATTGAGCAGATTCTGATAAAATCAAACCGCAAGAACCAATTTATATACCATGAGAGAAACATGCATAATAGTAGTAGAAACATAATAAACAAACCATCCCATAAAGAAATAAAAATTAAAAAAAAATAAAGCCAGAACTATAGTAGCAATAGAATCATAAAAAATAAATCCTGCCAATACAAAAATTTAACAAAACCCTCGTGAAAGCAAGTCAGTCTCCATAGAAACATAAGAAAGAATTCAACTGTGACTTACATCGGCCATCCAGACTTCAACAGCGGGGTCCTCTCCCATACGCATGAGCTTCCATTGGTCACTAAGCTCCTGTTCAGCCTGCAGAAAGTATCGTCCATCCGTCCATAAAAGCGCCTCATTCAACGTGATAAGCGCCAACCCTGAAATTCATTCAAATAACGCAAACCACCCTTCAACTCTACACTCCATTAAAATAATAATAATAATAATACCAATAAATGAAAACAAAATTCTCCATCAAAAACTCAAAATTGACCTGCACTTCCGGTGAAGCCAGATACGAATTCACGCCGCTTATCACGTGCAGAAACGTATTCACTCTACAAGCATCAACATGAAATCACTCAAAAGCCTAGTCGAAAATAATTTTTTAAAAAATAATAATAAAAAAAGATAAAAAGATAATAATATTACAAAAGAGACCTGATGATAATCAGCGGATGGAACAACCAAAGCGTGGAGAGGCGGATTGTGGGACGACATAAGAGATCTCAAAGTAGCGAGGATGTCAGCCATGTTTGTCCGAGTGTGAATGTCCACGTTTGGCAGAGTTTGAGTTGGTGTTAGATAGATTTAAAAGTGAAAAAAAGAACCTGAGAAGAGAAAGTGTCGAGGAAGGAAGTGAAGCAAGTAAACTAAACTAAAAATAGGAGAGATGTTTGTGATTCGCTGGCAAGTGTGACAGTGCAACGCTTTTTGGAGTTTCCGATATTCACAAATCTTTATTGCTATATATAGACTCTTCTAAAGCTAATCCGTTACCTTCCAGTTCATCTATTTTAGTTAAAAGTTTCATAATCTCCATGTTTATTCTTTTTTTTTAAATATTTATATATATCAAATTAGATTTTGATAAAATTCAGATAAATTTGAGCCCTTATATTACATTATTACACATGCCCCTTTGTATATACAAATGATTATAGAATTTTAATGATATCATAAATCTAATAGTTGTGATAGAATTTCAATGATATCAAAAATCTAATATCCTCCAAATATTGATAGACAATTCTGGATCAGGTTGAGTCTTTTTTTTCATAAACATTAAAAAAGAGAATGACAATTTGGATCCAATTGAAACTCTTATATAATTTGATCATGAATAATACAATACTTATAAAATTTATATATAAAATTTTCATACAAAATTGATACGACATCACTCATTCAATGACACATAACCCATTAACATTTATTAAATTAACAATTCATATTAATATTTAAGTTAATTACAGATTTTATAGACGTAGTATTATTATTTGATATGTTGCACGTAGAATGTTGGACAGTAAAATGTCGGAATTTACTTCCTTAACTGATAATTAAAATGCCTTGGTGACTGATCATGATAAAGAGTTAAAAAGTTATAAATATTCTGTTTCACCCCATTAGTGATAATACTTTGGATTCTTGTGCCATAATAGAGAATAACTTACTTATTAATAGATTTTAAAATATAGAATTGGATTCTGTGTCCATGATATCACTGCCATGGCAAGGTAGATGAGATATTTTGTTCAAATTTATTGGTAGTTTATTTTAAGAAAAATTGACATATGACACTAGGTAATAATAAATACATATATTTAGAGATTTAATAATAAAATAACACTTTGATTTATACACATTCACATAGGTCAGGTTAGTTAATTATAATAAAAAAAATACCAATGTTAATTTTGAAAGTCTCTTGTGCGTTAGCATAGGAAAAAACTATACAATCCAGTTATTGTATTGATACAATAACTGTACATTTGTGTAAAAATCGTAAACGAATGAATAAAAGTTATTTATCAAAAAGTGTAAAAAAATCGTAAATGAAAAACATGTAAAAGTCGTAAATACGATTTTTTTTATTCGTTTACGGATTTTAAACATATATTTACCGTTTTTGTATGCTACAAAATACTGTTGTATCTAGTATAGATACAACAGATATACCATATGATCATGACTCGTTAGCATAATTTGGTGCGGCAGCTGGCAAATTTGTCTTGTCTGACACTGGCAGCGCTTTGGGAAAGATGGTATATAAATCAAACAAGTCAGGTTGCAGCAGAAGAAGTCATATCGTTAGAATTTTGGGATGATTTGATTCCAATTCGATGCTAGAAAATTGGCGTTGGAGTCAATATACTTTTTATCTTTTTGTTGTCACCGGTAGAATGTCTTTTTCCAAGGATTTGATAATGTTTCATACGTAAATGATACTCCATGTTGCATTGGACATGATAATCAATGAAGTTTTCTGCATCATGAAAACCCAGATGATGAAATAGTCAATCAAATTAAGGAATGACAGATAAAATGAGAAGAAATCAAAATTAAATTTATTACATCAAATCCTAATAACTTACACGTAAAATAGAAATATACAAAGGAAGGAATCTCGCATCTTATTTGGTGAGATAAAGCAGAAGAATTTCAGATAATTTACATCTTTCTCAGGAGAATAGAATCAGGGGAACAGAAATGAGTGGAAAACAATAATATTCTTCATCCCATTTGAAGGCAACACATGAAATGCCAAAAAACCAATTCACAAAACAAACACAATCGAAAACAGATTCCGTGCCAAAGGATATTGTTTAATGTCAATCATGCCTGACGAAGCCTCTGGACTACTCCAGCCATGTACTTGCCTTGATGTTCTGCAAGTGCCAGCTCTGTTTCGCTTGGCTCTCTCGTGCCATCACCAGCAAAAACTCCAGCACCATATGGAGAACCCCCTCTAATGGAGTCCATCTTGAACATACCAGCCCCAAAGGTGTATCCAATAGGAACAAATAGCATTCCATGGTGAGCCAACTGGGTGATTGCAGTCCAACTGAACAAAACAAAAACAAGAGATACAGTGGTGTCACAACTGTCAATACATCTCTTCTTTTAGAAAGACACTAATCCATAACTAGGAGAAATGCATCACAGACAGAGCCTTGTAATTTCTTATTGATCTAAAAAGAACCAAGAACAGATGTAAAACAAAATTATAAAATATGATCACGTTATTTTTTATGCACACAGATAAACTTTGTCATTATATAAAAAACCTTTGTCATCAATGATAAGTAAACAAATTTGCTTCTAGGATATTACTTCAGAACTAAAACATTCTGAAAAAAAAAAGGTGCATGTATACTTGGTTACCAGACTTCTAGAACATGACATATCAACACATAAATCCATTACTATTGTGTCCATCTACCAAGACAATAATTATTATCCTAAGATTGATTCAAGATGCAACCTTGGTGCCACGACCAGAATGCTTAACACCTTGTTTATAACTAAAGTTCTGGACGCTTACGCTCTCCAGTCCCAACCACTGTCCCATAAATGGTCATCATGCATAAGGTATCCCCCTCCATGTGGCTAATCCAAACATCAACAATAAATGCATTCTTTTCAAAAAATAGTATACATCAGACGATCACTGCAAAATATGTTAATTGAGGATGCCTACATTACAAGTCAAACATGCCTGAAATTAGGTTTTAGATTTGGGATTTCTGGGGTCACCTCATCATGGACCAAAGGCTTCTAACCACGACACCCATACCTCGAAGCCACTATTTGGGATATGTATATCCCACATGTTTCTAAGCTACTCAGCTTATAAGGTGAACAAGGAAGAGATTAAAGGATTTCTAAGTATCAAAAGGAATAAAATAAAAAACAGCTTCTTGTGAAAGCATAAAAGGATAAATTGAGTATGAAGTGAAGAACCTCCAAGTTGAGTTTTTAGTAAGTCATTAAAGAAATTCTTTATCAAATTAAAAATCAAAATATCATTTCAACAGTGACTTTTGGCTGAAGAACATGAATTTTACAACATGGTTTATTATTCTGTCAAATTGCACTGTTTCTCTCCTTGCTTCCTCTTTCTCAAATAATTCCTGTTTCAATAGCATGAATTTCTTCATGCCATCAACATTTCACAATTATAAATGAACATTTACAAGAGTCTCGGAAGAACAGTTATCACTGTTGAATATAAATGTTTGACATTGAGAGACGCCTATTCCTCAGCATTCATTGCTAGAATTACTTGTACATAATTTTTCCAGCTGAAAGAAACTACTCAGTTTGCTCTCCATACTCAGAACTTATATAATTCAATCGTTCGAAAACTGACTTTTATCAAATGGTTTCCACTAACACTGAATAACCTTAAGTCTCATCCTCTGTTACCATGATTAATACAAAAATATTACAGTACCGAGAGTTGGAAACTCCCAGTAACGTTACCAAATCAACTAAATCCAAATTTAATAATAAAAATAATAAATTATACACAATTATATCATGTCCAATTTGGTAAATGACATCGGAATTGAAATTGGCAACAATGTAATTTATCTCTACATTGTAAATTTAAAGGCTTGTACATTAAAAAAATAATAATAATGATAATAATAAATTATAGGAGACTTACGCCGTGGTTTCTTGGCCGCCGCCTTGAGTGCCGGTACTGACAAAAAAACCAGCTGGTTTTCCGACAAGCTTCCCTTCCTTCCACAGCTGGCCGGTCGAGTCAAAAAAAGCTTTCATTTGCGCGGCCATACACCCGTACCTCGTCGGGAACCCGAACAAAAAGCCGTCCGCCTCCAGCAACTCCTCCGCGGAAATCTCCGGAATCCCCTCATTCTTCACCGGCGCTTTCATGTGCTCCAACACGTCTCTCGTCAACGTCTCCGGCACCCGAAACAACACCCCTTCCACACCTTCCACTCCGTCAACGCCCTTCTTCATCCTCCTGGCCAGCGTCTCCACGTGGCCGTACATGGAATAGAACACGATAAATATCTTCAATTTCGCGACCTCTCGCTGCGATATCGTAGTAACAGTCGTTTCGACGACGTTAATTTCGGACGTCTGTTCCGGGATTGGGACCGGAGGAGGCCCGTCGGAGTGTTCGTTTCGTGAATTACCAGCTTTGGCGGAAGGGTGTTTCTTCTTGCTTGGGACACAGCCGGCACCTTTCCCCATCAAGAATTAGGTTATCCTTAAATGAGGATAGCTAGAACCCAACCACGGAGCAGGACTTGGAGAAACGGGGACAATTCTAGTTGCCGTTAACGTTGTTGGTGAAGTGAAGTGTTTTTAAGAGGTTTATGCGTTTGTGTGTGAAGTTAAAAGGCTGGAGCCTGGATCCGTGATGTTGTGGCGTGCAAATGCAGATTTCCGGCTGTTATTAACACCGCACGTGCCGGTTTGAAGCACGTAAACGATGTCGTTTTTTGTTTTTGTGTCCTTAGTCAATTAAAAATTAGGTTCACGTCCATTATTTTTTATTTAATAAATTATTGTCCATCAATCATGTTGACATCTTTCATTTGATTGGCATTTGGCAGAATATTTGGAGATTTATTATATTATATTATGATCTATTTTGTGATTGGTTATTGATGATGTATTCAACTCGGAAAGTTAGGTGGCTCAGTAATCTGTCAAGTAACTCTCAAGCAAAAAATAATTTATCCTTTTAACAAAAACGATAGAAAAGTCAAAACTCTTATATAAGCCTTGGGAGTTATATGTGTGTGTGAATAGACATATTTTTTTTTCTTTTGGCACAAATATTGTTTAGTATGATGGGTACAAAATTCAGAATAAAAAATTATGTTAATTGGTTTTTTTAATAAATAAAATTTATGAAATTTGTCATATTAGACACGTTATAATAAACTTTTTAAGGCATAGATCATAGAGTTTTGAAGTGAAAGCGGCAATAAAGTTGTACTTAATTATCATATTGACTCCTGCTTTAAAAAGGCGGAAAGCACAAAATATTGTTGGCTGCCAATAACATTCGTCCGTACTTTTCTGTTGAGGCATCCACATCACGGAAGCAGTAATGGACGGAGTGAAGGCCTTGAGCCTGAGCCTGAGCCTGGTCCAGTTGACAAGGCTGGAGCCCAACTACACTTGGATAGTTGCAGTGAATAAAAGTTGTTGGGCATCAGGGAAGTCCATTAGATTTAGGGATAACAAGAAAACCCGTGGATCTTGGGCGGGATTTTCCTTGATTAGACTTCTTCTGGTTGGATGGTCCAACCCAACTCACCTCAGTTAAAGATACGTGACCTTGGGTTCCGATTGTGTCAGTTATTTCGAGAATATGTATCAAGTAATTCTATTCATCTCTTATTTTTTAACTCTTCGATCCTCATTTTTTTTTTTGACAATTTTTTACATTTTAATTTTTTACGTGGATTAAACTTCTTCCGATTGGATGGTCTAACCCAACTCACCCCAGTTAAAGACACGTGCATGGTGCTTAGCTCACTTGTGTAAGACGGGTTAGCACGATCACATCGATGCTTCTCCCATTCCGTGCGAGATTCCTCCACTTCCACACAGATTGCTCGCAACTCATGCTCTACAAAGGTTCGCAAGCCCACGAGCTCTCGTGTAAGAGGTTGTGTAGCTCCTTTTCATAGGCATTACTAAACTCAAGAATGTTAGAATTTGTTGCTTGAGTGATCTCTCTATAGTCTGTCTCTAGGCCTTCGAGACGGTCGGAGAGGCTGTCAAGAAAATGAAGAAATGGGAGGACAATAAAAGACGATATCTCGCATTTCAAGAGGGAAACTTGGTGCTTATCAAGCTACTACCCCAACAATTCAAGTCACTTCACAAAGTACACAAGGGGTTGATACGAAAATACGAAGGTCCTTTCCCTATTGTAGCGAGTGGACGAAATCTCCTACAAAGTCCAATTGCCACCCAACCTTAAGATCCATCCGGTCTTTCATGTGAGTTTCATCAAGCCCTATTATGAAGATAATGAAGATCTAAGTAGAAGCGAGTCCAAGAAAGCACCTACAGCCGTCGTCACCGCATTCGACAAGAACATGGAATGCATCGGGTTTCCTTATGTGAGCTATTTCGAGAATATTTTGTACAGTAATTTTATTCAGCTCTTACTTTTTTAATTACTTTTCAACCTCTTTTTTATTTTTTTATTTTTGAAAATTTTATCCATTTTAATTTTTTTAGCAAGCAAAGTATAATTTTACTATTGTGCTGGATTGTTGATTTTGTTGAAAAATCTTATCCTGAAAAACCAAGTTTAACGACTGTTGGGAGTAAATAGCTTTAAAAAGTTTTAATTAAAAAAAAAAAAAAAAGTAGATTTCTTAGACAAGACAATCTTGTTCCTGGCTGCCGCGCTTCACTTTTATACTTTTGTAGCGGAGCTCACTACTTTTCATTTGTTTATGAGTAGGTGCTGGCCCTAAGTAGAGAGCATGCCAATCTATATCCATCCTGGGTTTTAAGAGGCAATGGATTCGATTAGCTTTCCTTTGATACTCAAAGGCACCGAAGAGCGGAAGAAAATAAAACAAAGAGGCGCCAATGAGTAGGAACCGTGAAATGTATCGAAGAAGAGAGCAAAAAGACTTCGAGATCGAGATCAAAGTGGGGAATTTCAAAGTTTCTCACTGGGTTTTAACTATTGTCTGCCTCCTTAGCTCTAAATCAGTATTGCTTAGTTTTTTTTTTTTTATGCACCTTGACATGATGACTGAAAAGGATGGTCATAGTTCAAACTCTAATCTACGTAATCTTGTTTTGCTTATGAAGACGTAGATTAAAAGAAAAAAAAATTATTAAGTCACTTGTCTTTGAGACCATGCATTCTAAGTTAGAAGTATTTGCAAAAGAAGATAGGTTGAATTCAATACTTCAATTGGAGATCGAGAAGGATAATATTATAAAATAAATTAAGAAAAATAAAAATAGGGGGTAAAGAGTTCAAGGGTAGGGGTTGACCAGAACCATTCTATTTTGTATTCCAAAACGAATTAGAAGTTTGGTGTGAATTTAATCAATTATTACTTATGATTTATCTATGGTCGGATTATATATTAATTTTTATAAAGTAGTACTACATCCACAACTCATCTACAATCATTTTTTATACAACTTAAGTTGGTAAGATATCAATGGGTGGGTATAGATAATTTTCATATCATTCAATTTAATTTTTTTTTATTTTCATTTTTAACCTATCATTGTTAACTCAAGTTGTATAAAATATTGATTGTAAATGAGTTGTAAGTGGAGCATAATTTGTTTTTAAGCAATGCTAGATATATAACTAAATTGTACAATCTTACTCATACACCCTGACATGGCATAAATTCACTAGGGATAAAAATAAAAAATGAATTAACTAATTTTTAATAAAATGGGACCCACACATATAATGAATTTATACCATGTCAAGTTGTATGGGTTAGGTTGTACAACTTTGTTGTATACCTAATATTATTATTCGTTTTTGTATTAATAGAAATATTAGAAATATAAAATTTAGAATTAGAGGCCGGTGATAGAATTAGGGTAGTTATCTAGCCCTTGTTGTTTAACTAATCAATTTTTTTTTCATATATATCTCAATAGTTTTATACTCAATTAAAATATTCAATAAAATTTTAAGGAAAATCATAAGTTCATGTGTCTCACATTTAACAGATATATCTCATATACCTTAATTCTCTTAAAGATCAAAAACCATAATTTCTGTATAATTTAGCTTCCCACAATTGGATTTAAATTCAAAAACTTGATAGCCTATCTACAACCCTTCTAATACTCTATTGTATCATAACAAGAAGTAATGTCTCTAATTTTGGTGCTCTGGTTAGCATTAGAAATTAAATTGTAATACTATTTATGCCCTTATGTCTCTCTCAAGTGAAATGTCATATTTACTCTTTGATCTTTTAAAATTTTAGAAATTTGAGAAGTGTTAGATTTGAATATGATATCTATAAGTTATAAAATTTGAACTTTACCATCAAGCCAAAGGGATAATTTATTTTTTAGTGATCATAAAATATTTTTAACATATTTGAATGAAATAATCTAATTTTGTCCTCATTTCTTTCTTTTCTTCTTTAAAAAATCAAATAGAAAATAAAAATCTAATCAAAATAGAAAAATATACTTGATATAGATTTTATTTTGTATTTTCATTTAAATTTTATTTTTTTCATTTTGATATAGATTTTAACTTTTTTTTCTTCATGATATAGATTTTTTTTTTTAATTTTGATTAGGTTTCTATTTTCTATTTGAATTTCTAAAAAAAAAAATCAGATTGTTTAGATTTTGGTTAAGATTGTGTCATTTAGAATTTGAGTTTGGTACAATATAGGTATTATTGAAATTGGGTTTAGTTGTCGTGGGTTACTTTGATAAATAAGCCATTATTTCATTCAAATAACTTAAATAAATTTGTTCATTAAAAATCAAATTTTCTCTTTAGCTCAGTGGTTGAGCTTACGTTTTGTAACTTATGATTACGAGATTCAAATTCTAACACTTACCAATTTTCTAAAATTTTAAAACATAAAATATTATATATGATATTTCACTTAAAAAATAATGACATAATGATAAGTGTCTATTTATATATCATTTTCATATCAATTCGTCCATGTTTCTTTGCTATATTCCTTGGTATTTTTATGTTTTTATGTGATTTTGATATTTGTAGGAGTTTTGGAGCAACTTGCACAAAAATGGAGTAAAACCCTTCATTTTCATCTCTGCTACTCAACCATATTCTTGAATTTAATTGTATTGATATACAATGAACCCGATCACATATTATATACCGTTGGAAAGCTCTCGAAGTCTATTTTCTGGAGAAATTTACGGTTTATAAATTCATTCAGTGTACCAAAAGTTGTAATCAAAATAGTGTGAGAAGTATAGAAATGTAATTCCACAAAACACTGTAGCATATATAATACGGGATACTGTAGCAGGTTACTATAGCAGAGTATTTAAACACATTTTAGAGTTTTATTTTCATAACTGGAAGAGGGGAGAACGTGGTAGAGGCTGCATCTTTGGATTTCTCTCATCTCTTAGAGTTCTTAAAGGAAATTGAAGGCTTGGAAAGAGGAAGAACTACAAATTCTAAGAGATTTCATCAGATTTGCTAAGTTTTTCATTTCCCTTTCATTTTCCGGAATTGCTATGTATTGTATTGTATTTGTATTGTGTCTGAATATGTGTAACTAAATCTGAATTGGTTGAGGGTGATTTCAAAGCCCTTGAATGGTGTTTGTGAGTTGATTGTGCAAGAAGTTATTATCCAATTCTCTAATTGAAGTTGCTTGTATTTTCCCATGTTCAATGCTTATGATTACTTGCTGATTGTATTTGGGTGGCCAACTGAATATAATCTGGATATTGTCTATTGCTATATTAGAAATCTTGATCCGTAATTGTCTTGAATTTCTAATCATTAGTAGCAAAATTGTGATCAAAGATTGCAATTGGAGAATACAACCTAAGTTAAATAAACCGAGCTTGTGTGTTTATTGCTTAGATCAACCTATCTTTCTTATCGTAATGCATCCATTGAATTAAATTTAGAGAGCTTGTTTTAGGTTGTTTAATGGATAGAGCTTAAATAAAGAGCCTGTTTTATTTAACAACAAAGTAAGGAAAGATTGGGATAACAGAGCTTGTTGTTATCTACGGTTGATAATTTCAATAGTGTAATTGGATGACAATTCTATGATTAATTAGCAAATCCATATCTTGTGGCAGAGAAGGATCCCTTAACCAGGTTTCTCTCATTGAGTTTTCACTCAAATTAACTTTCTGTTTTGTTATTCTTTACTTGCATTAATATTTTATCTAGTTAATCAATCAACAAAACCCTCCTCATTTAGTTTATTGTTGCTTTCGAATAACAAATTCAATTAGAATCAATCCTCGTGGGAACGATATCTTACTCATCACTTTATTACTTGTGCGACTAGTATACTTGCTAGTTTCAAACGCATCACATAACTGGCATTATACCACCATTAATTTATTTTAATGAAAAATAATTAATGGTTAAGGGTTTAGTCTTTTTTTTTTTTTGGGAAAAGTCAGGGGGGTCCTGAAGCTTCCTCATATATTGGGGGGTTGGCTGGTAAATCCCCTAGAAATTGTAAATTAAAAAAAAAAAGTTGGATATGTTCGAAACATTTGAACAGATATAATCTATCAATAACCATAGTTTCAAGCTTTAAGATATATAGAACTACATATTCATTCTTGGATATTTGTAGAGATTTTTATTTTGCTACTGGAAAAATTTGTTAAGAAAAATAATAATAATTATCTGCCTTAGATCAATCACATCATATACAATAAACAAACACAAGGGCAAACAAAAAAAAAAAATCACAAAATATATGCTATGTAACTTCACTAAATGAGTTAAAGGGAGGATGGATGTAGTAAAAAGATAGAATAAAAATAAACAAAAGTTAATCTGAAAATTAACATAAAATATTGACAAAAATAATTTTAGTCTAAAATTTTTAATTGAATATAATCAAAAATAAGATTTAAAGAGTTATTTTGTGGGGCTAAATATTCACAATTCCAGAAGTTAATTAAATGTCTCCCCACATGGCCACTGCTACCTAAAAGCCCGCATATCAGCTACTGGCCTCAAATCCTCATTAAACTTCTTCATTATACTTAAAATATCTTGCAATTGTCACGCGAGTAAATGTACTTGATCGGCCTAGAGTTGTCTTGGCCCCACCTTCAAATCCGTTATGCACCACAATTGTTATTAGCTAAAGTGTGGCCACCAAGTATCAATAATCGAAATCGTAGTACTATAAGATACGGTACTTGAAAATGCAAGTGTGATTGTCTATGAATCTTTTGATTTTATTTTCAAAATAATGTAAAGATTTGTGATTAATATTAAATTTTAAAAAGAATTTATACATATATATATATATAGAGAGAGAGAGAGAGAAACATATAAACACGTACCTGCTCGTGAAACATTTTTGTTTTAAAAAGTTTTAATTATTTTGTTTGACACGGAATTTTGAATTATGCATTTAAAAAGAAAAAAATTGGGGAAATGATGATTATGTACTATTTAAAATATCTTGCTGCAATGTCACGAGATTGTCCCTTCCCATCAAACTCATTATGGACCAAAATTATCAGCTCACAATTATTAACTGAGAGTTAACTATTGATATCACAATAGTACTAGAAGATACAGTAAGAGTATATGATTTATATTGCACGTGATACTGGGATAAATTTTAGACTGGTATCAGCACTCATTGGCAAATAAGTTTATTGGCCATTCAACCGCGGACAAAGCAAGCTGTTTTTCAATATAGGATAATAATCATAAGCACGGCCACCAATCAACTGAAAATCAACTCAAGACCCCAACATGCTTTACACATAAGGGGCAATGATAACAATATGATCCCCAACCTTTGCATCAAATATAGCTGCGTGACATTAATTTTACAATTTTGTTAGAATTATAATCCAAATATAATATAAAGTCTACGATCTAATATGATAATTAAGTGATAAAATCTTATTAGAGATATAACTTTCCTTATTTATTTTTGTTTTTTCATCTTTCAAGTGAATAGACTTTTAATTGTAAGTTTAGTATCACTGTTAATCTGAAATTTTATACCACGAGAAAGCGTATACTTTATGCTACATTATTTTTCAAAATTCAACAACATATCTTTAAAATATCATATCAATTTAATTATCAATCATAGAAAGATATATAAGAATGCGGGCAACATGTTATCATTTTCATGACTTTGATGAAAGAATTGCACGATTTTAGAAAAGTAACTCTCCACAAAACCTAAAACTACTAGAACGAGATGGGAACGGATGGAGAAGTCATCAACAAATGCGATGGAAGTGATAGCAATTTGGGCAACAAGATTACTTTTGAGGCTCTGATGTTTTTGGATTTAAGATTCTTGTATGTTTTTAATATTCATTTTTTTGAATATAGTTTATTATTATTATTATTGTTGTTGTTATTATTATTATTTACTATGATTCATAGTCAAATGCCTATATTACTCTCATATCGATAATTATTTCAAATGGGTTTCTAACATGATAGGTTTGATGTGACTATTCTAGTAATAATAATAATACTACACCTATAACTCATTTACAACCGACGTTTTTTACAATTTAAGTTGATAAAATCTTATTAAAGATACAATTACCATATCATATATTGTAACTTCTATTATTCATTTTTTTTTCCTCTTCTAATGAATTTTCGTCAACTTAGGTTGTAAGGAGATGGTTATAGAATTTGATCGTAGATTTAGCTTTGCTTTTCCAACAATTGATGGTAGTGTCATTTGACGTGTCTTATGAAAGTGTCTAGAAACTTTACATAGCTAACAAAAAATAATTGGTCGAACATGTGTATACTCCTCAATAGCATCAACTATTTTGGAAGGTTGGTTTTAGCATTCGACCGAATGTTAATGATTTTTAGGACATAAAGAGAGATAATTTAAGTTTTAAAAGTTTATTTTTGTCATGTATTAAGCCGAACCATAAAGATAGTCAATGAAGTTAATCTAACCTACTTTGGTCTAAAAAATTGGAATGGATAATAATAAATATCAGGTCACTATATATTATCCTTTGTAATAACTAATTAATTCCATATTACATGGGGATAATTTCAAAATTATATCAAAACTCTTTTACAAGTGCTATTTTTTGAGTAGTTATAGGAATACAACCAATCCAAATAACTAAATCTATACAATCTGACATGACATAAATTCAATGGATGTATAAAAATGGAAAAATTATTTTTTTAATAAAAAAGTGTGACTCCTCCATCCAATCACTTTCTGCCAACTTAAGTTGTATGGATTTAATTGTATATCAAGAATTATTTATGTCTTATTAATTTGATCACTGGTGCTAGATTTATAACTTATATATAACTCAAATTTTGCAACCTAATGTGGCAAAATAAAAAACAAAATGAATAAGAAATTTTGTCACGTAAACTGTCGCATCATTATTGAAATTTGATATGACCAAGCAATGCTAAATTTACTATCAAATTTACGATCAACTCCTCGTAATATAAGTTAGTAAAAATTCGCTAGATGAGTAAAAAACAAAAATAAATAAAGAAAATTATAGTAGATGCTATAGGAGTAATTAACGTTGATATACCCATGGTTTGACCAAAGTAACACTGACCTGCCAACTTTTGACAAAGTGACATAAAGACCTACATTATTCAACTGCCGTTACACCCTCTGTTATCAGAATATGAATCTTAGAGGTCAATTGGTCATTTAAAAACTTGATTGTTAAAATTTTCTCTTCGATTTTGAAGTTTGTAAACTCCCATACCTCTGCATCCAAGTTGAGTCCTTCTTCCTTACAGATATACAATATTCGACTACTTATAATTTTCTCATAAAGTGGCTTGAACCCGAACTTCACACATTTTGAAGCAAGGGGCTCTATGATCCTATCAAAACAATAGTGTGAGTTTAGGATGGAAAACACATGTTTTGAAAAATATTCCCAAAAATTACGAAGTACACATGTGCAACTTGTAAACCTTTTCAGTTATGAAATTGTTTACCGTAACAGAAATTTCACTATATATTATCTTATATCTAATGTGATTTGATCAATTTTAGTTACAATATTGATTGGCAATAGAATTCATAGTTACTTAATGTTCTATAAACACCATATAAAAACTTATTAGGTTGAGACAACTAAAAGTATCATTGAACTAACGTAAGTAAGGAGTCATTAGATTAGATAGCTGTAGAAATCCATGCATGTTTGTAATTTCCAAGAAAAATGATGTTAGTAATTATAATTTGTATGAGAACATGTTTTATCTTAAGGACCATTTATTTTTTGTCTCGAAATTTTCCGTAAGAAAACGACATCAACAAATTCTGCAATAATCATTTAGCCAGAGTAACCATCCACAAAATGTCCAATCGGACAATTTCACTAAACATATCATTAAAAATGGAAAAAAAATCACTTGTATAGAATTGTACAATAGTTAAAGATGTGAGCACAAGAAACAAAACATAATAACGTGAATATCAAATAAACTAAACAAAGTAAAGAAGGTTCACCTGCTGATGTAATTGCATATAAAAAAGAATCTTGTAACTTTGGAGTAAGTTTATATTGCATGTCTCAAACCATTCTGTCAATCACAATACATGTGTGGGGTTTTTAATAATTCCATATAAGATAATAGAATATTGACATCAAAATATTTCATTGTTATAATATTGGCTTCAAAATCCAAGACAAGATTTTATCAATCAAGTTTCTAAATAACTAATTTACCCCTAAAATTCAGATTCTGATAACAACAGGTGTAATAGCAATTGAATAATGAGGGTCTTCATGTCACTTTGTCAAAGGTTGGGAGGTCAATTTAATTTAATCAAACCATGGGGATGCCAATTTACTCGATGATATAGTAATTATATCTTGCAAGGAAAGTTGATTGCAAGTGTAATATTAATCAATCTTTTATCATATTTTTAAATTATTTATTTTTAATAAATAATTAATTCTGTATTATTTAGAGATAAGTTTCGTATAAAATATCAGCAAAAAGAATATTTATCTTTTAATATTCTTAATCGCTATACAAGATGATCCATCTAAAAATAACAATGGTTGATTCGAAACGAAAAAATTAGAGTAATAATAAAATAGAAATAAGAAAATATAATTGTAGTGTTATTTTAGTAATACCATAAATAAAACATAAATTAATGGAAACAATTCCATGGATTTATTAGGGGTAAAAATATAATTTTAAAAAAATATCGTACTAACAAAATCTTTTAGTTTGGTCAGAGGTCAAAACGGAAATTTGCAGAGTTTAGAGTTATTTAGACGTAACAACCGGCAATTCCGAAAATAAATGATTGTTAAAGCGATCCTGAGTAGATTCCACGTCAAGCGGGTCCCAAGGAGGCCCACTTGTAAGCTCACTGAGGGTAGAAAATCCAAGAAGCCGAGTCAGCGAGGATGCACACGGACCCCCAAACTATAAAAATATCTAGGGGAGTACTGGTACTGGATTTGCTGCCAGCTAACGAGAGCCGATGAGTGGCGCTGGTGGAGCAAAGTACTCTCACAAGAAAGGAGTCTGATGATGGCAAAATTTCAGAGGAAGGACCAAAACTGAGTCCTTGGAGCAAAAATATGGCAAGGACTCGATTACTCGGAATTGTCAGGGAAGGACTTTCCGGCTGCTATAAATACCGCACAGATTCCACCTCTAAAATGCACCACATCGTCGCTTCTCTTCTCACTCATTTCCTTATTCTAATCTATTACGTTTCTTTTGCTTTCCCAATTCGAGATGACGGTCCCCGTTCCAGAGCCTGAGCTAGGTAATTCTCTTCTCTCTTAGTGTTTTTTTTTTTAAATTAATTAATAATTTAAGTATGTTCCTATAATTTAATTATTTAAGCCGGAGATCTGGTGGACACTCCAGTAATGTTACCGAGACGTTCCCTTAAACGCATGTTTAAACAAAGAAAATAATTCATTTAAAAAAAAAGGAATTGTAACTTGTAAGTAAATTCAAGGACTTTACCATCTTTACGGACTGATCGATAAAGTGGACCGGGACTGTACGGACATATATAAAAGAAATTGCTATGCACATACTGGCCCGGTAACGGTACTGACTGTTGTGATTCACCCTAATTAACTTAATTAATTTGGATGATGTAGATGAACGTGGGGAGCGCTACGTTTTACAGGGGAATCAACTGATTCTCGACGGGGGATTCGTTGTGCCGGAGGCAAATGCATTCGGTCAGACATTCAGGTCCTGCACTGTCCTGGACCCTGGTTTTTCCATTTTTAATTGAGTTCACAAAGCCTGATTTTTATCTTTTTTTTTCTTTTAATATATTTAAATTTTAAATTATTTGCAGTCTTCTTCTTCTTCTTCTTATTATTTTTCATAAGTTTAATTTAGTAGAATTTATGTTTCTCTAGTTTTAAGAGTATTAATATGCAAGACTTTGAAAATTTTATTTTATTTTTATTTTTTTGCGTTTAAACCATTTTTAAATATAGTGATAAAAGCTATTTTATGTCACAAAATAACCAGCTAAAAAATCAATAATGTTAGATATTTATTCGAAATAATTTCATTTTTTGAATAAATTAAATTGAATTGACAATTTATATAAAACATTTTGAAAAATTCGATGCCATGATTGATAATGTTCTGTATCATGTTTTCCTCTCTTAGGCAGCCTTTATTTCATAGCAGACATCATGGAGAATTAGTCCAACTTAGCATGCTCTTTATTTCTAATTTTTTATTCCTTGTTTATTTTGTTGCTTGCCTTTCATCTATGGCCTATTTGTAATTGATTTAACCTGCAATGTAAAAACAGGGATTATGATGCGGAAAGCTCGCGGCAACAAGGCGTTGAGGAATTCTATAGAATTCAGCATATTAACCAGACTTATGACTTTGTAAGCAAGTTTCATTGGGATGCATTGTCCTGTTTTTATCTTCTTAAATTTGAATAATATTTTTGACAAATTAGGGCTGAGACAACACTTCTCTAATAGTTGACAGATTTTTCTCCCCCAAATCTAACCTTAGTTTGTTTACATTCAGGTTAAGAGGATGAGGGAAGAGTTTGGTAAATTGAATAGGATGGAAATGAGCATATGGGAATGTTGTGAACTCTTAAATGAATTTGTTGATGAGAGTGATCCTGACCTTGATGAGCCTCAAATTGAGCACTTACTGCAGACAGCTGAGGCCATTAGAAAAGACTATCCCAATGAGGGTTGGCTGCACTTGACTGGCCTAATCCATGGTAAATTTGTCAAAAATGCTTGATTCTTATAATTAGAAAAATTAAGATGTACTAACTTCTGCATGCTGCTCGAGGAGCAGTTGGTTTGACCTTATTTATTGATGTGTCTTATTAGATCTTGGAAAGGTTCTTGCTCTTCCTGGTTTTGGGAAGCTTCCACAGTGGGCAGTCGTTGGTGAGTGATGCATTTGCTATATTGCTATTTAAATTGTCGGAGAAAATTGACTTTTTTAATTTTTAAAATTTTATTGGTTTCTCACTCAATTTACCAATTGTAAAATAATTACAGGAGACACGTTCCCTGTTGGTTGTGCCTTTGATGAATCAATCGTTCACCACAAGGTCTTTCTTTTCAATTCCGTGATAAAATTCTTTTGAACATGATAATATGAATCTAGCAACTTGAATACCTGAATCTTCCAGTTCTATTTATTTGTTATTATTATTTTTTTCCCTGAAAGTTTCTCATGCAACACTGATGTGACACCACAGTATTTCAAGGAGAATCCAGATTATAACAATCTGGCTTACAACAGTAAATTTGGAGTTTATTCACCAGGCTGCGGTCTAGACAATGTCCTGATGTCATTTGGGCACGATGACTACATGTACTTGGTACTATTGCCAAATCTTCTCTTCTAAAAGATCGTAACTCTATTTCGATTCCCCCATTTTTTTTATGAATTCTCTGTAACTGTTGTTGCCCCATATTCAGGTAGCCAAGGAGAATAAGACGACTCTTCCTTCAGCAGGTCTTTTTATAATCAGATACCATTCTTTCTATGGTAAGAGACTGGAGAAATATTTTAGTTTTATTAATGTGCTAGTTGCATGAGAAGCTACTCTTAGCAAATTTCATATTCATGGATCCCATTTTATCTTGCAGCTCTACACAGGGAAGACTCATATAAGCACTTAATGAGTGAGGAAGATATTGAGAATCTAAAGTGGCTAAAAATATTTAAGTAAGAATGTTTAATAACCTGTTTTCTACTGCCATGATATAATATTATTGTTATATATGTAAATTTCTCATTCTTTTGCTTTTAAATGTGCAGCAAGTACGATCTCTACAGCAAGAGCAATGTTCGGATTGATGCTGAGAAAGTCAAGCCTTACTATCTTTCTCTTATTGAAAAGGTAAACACCACTCTTTATATGCAAGTGCTTATGGAGAAGAAATACAAAAACAAAGTAAATCTAGAGATGAAAAAGCTAAACGGAGATGTAAAAGCATCCGAAATGGGGTTTAGTTATCAAGAAAGTCTTAGATGGAATTGATGTACCATGTCATCCATCTGTGCATCTATTAATATGATGTTAGTGTGCATTTATTTTAAAGCCAGCCATTCATAATATACGTTTGTGTGACATACATTGAAGAGATATATGAATTATGTGATACATGTATCTCTTGAAGTCCTATTTTTTCTTGATGGAGTTCCGATATTAAGGAAGTCTTTAATTAAATGAAATTGATTTCCCATGTCATCCATGTGTCAATCCAGAAATATCCTGTCATGTATTCATGTACTTGAAAAACAATTATTTTTGCTTAATCATCATGTTCAGATTTCTACTATTATAGTCTAAGACGATGTAAACTACTGTGTTGCAGTACTTCCCTCCAAAGCTGAAGTGGTGAAATGAGGAGCTCTTGAGCCATCTTTAGCAAATGGTGTTGCTGTTAATTATATAAGTTGCAGCATAAATAACTTTTTGAAGTAGTAGGCTTGCTTTCACCTTGTAGTTCCTTGTTCTGAAATAATTTGTAGTCTTATGCGTGCTGGATTAGGGATGTGGACAGGTGGTTGTTTAACTTCTGTAATGTATTGTAATGAAACAAGCGAAGTCCCTTGGGTCATTTCTATGAAATCTCTGGATTTATTTCTTTTCCAACTGGTTTTGGATTTGATGTTCTACTTGCCTTCATGCCTGAACTAATTAAGTCAGATAAATAAAAAAAAAAAAAAGTTCAGAGAAAATACTGCTCCATTCTAAATGTTAGTATGAAATCACTTAAGAGCACTCTTAATGAGGTTAAATGTCACTATTACCCCTAATGTTTGGGGAAAAATTTGAAAAACCCTAAAGATTTTCGAAAGTTTAAGCATAATTGGTCAATCATTTGTTTTGTAATCGAAATATATTTAATAAAATAGAACATCTGAATTATATAAAAATGAAATACCTACATTTTTTGCCCTTAGCTACTATTGAGTACTGAGCTACTCCAGTTAAAAGGTTTATACCCAGATTCTATGTTCGCTATTTTACAAATATGGGAATGAAAGAATTCATAAAATTTTTTTTTTTAACAAAACAATTGAAAATGGCCCACCACATAACTATCTAAATGCCCGTATAGCAGCTTATGGGCTTGAGGCCTCTGTTTTACCTAGGAGCCCAAATAGAAGTTTACATGAGTTTCAACTCCATTCTACTGAATGAATTTCTTTGGGCTTAAGGCAATTTTGTACATGTTTATACACTCATGTACAAAATTTATTTAAAATTATGAAAAACTGTACTTGTAGTTGAGTTGTAGTTGAAAGTACCGTAGCAAAACCCATCTTTTAAGCTCTCCCTGCCAAACTTTCATCAAAGGGTGCTTAAAGCACAGAAAGCACTAGTTATTGAAATCATGGAACTAGAAGGTACATTGCTTAGAAATGTAAATTCCCTTAATATGCTGTATCACATATATTCTAATTAAATGCAGCATTGTCTTTTTTCTTAAGTAGATTCAAGAAAAAAAAAAAACTACATTTAGAATATATGTTGTACAATATATTAAGGGAATTTACATTTAAAACACGTTGGTCAATATACTTAGGTCTCAATACATCACACTTGAACATGACAAGCTATATTGTTTCAGGTGTTGAGAACAATAATATCTGTTTCTCTTCTTACAATATATACACAATCTTAATTTTCTACTGAAATGTTAATTGGTCAACTGTAAATCCTCTCAATTTGTACCTATTATTTGCTGGTGTGTTGTTCAGGTCCTCGGCCATTTTTTTATCAGCAGACTATCAGAAATCAACATAAGAAATTCAGAAATACCGGGTCATTAATAAGTACACACTTCACCTACAATTCACTTACCAATTAATTAGCTTTTAAACAGAAGGAATTGGAATCACATGCCCTGATGCTATCTGTTAACCCAAAAAGGTATCGTAATTAATTAATGTCTTTGAACACCTGACGATCAGAGATCAATCTAGACACCCCTTAATGGCGCAGCGAGAATCCGTACCTATAATCCCAACACGTGTTATCCAAAGATTGAACCCTAACAAAGGACATTAATTGTTGACACTGGTGAGCATGTGCTTAAGCTTTAGGGCAAGTTACCTGATCAGCTAAGAAATTGAAGGACAGCTTGGAATATCTAAAAGCGTTGTGTGGAGTAGGATTGCGACATGAAACGAAACGAAAGGACCCTGCTAAGACACATACCCACTTGTCGACCACACACGTTTAGTACACTCCAATTTGTTTAATCATGTAGTTGATTATACAATTGATTAAACCCATAATTAACTGTGCAGAATCTTGATTGGATTATCATTATTTTATTAGCTAATGCAAAAAGATACAAACTTAGCTGTTGGCGAGATTTCTTGCTTTTAAGCCTGGGGAATAATTCTGCTTAATTTATGTTCCTGTGTTGCGTGGACTCGACTTTAATTAGCTTTAATGAAAGTGACAAGAAAAGGGTTTGCCTTCCAATACAAAAGATTAAAACATTAGCTAGCTCCATAGCTCTCTCTTTTTGGTTTGCTTATTAACTATTTGACTAATATAATTTTCATCAATAGCTAAGATATGGGTTAGGTTGATGTGGGATATTGCTGTCTAATTCTACTCTATATAAGCCATGCTTAATGGTTCATTTTAGAAGTGTCATTGGCTGTGCTTGTATGGGTGTGTGTGTTGGTTTTTGACATATTGAATTCAGAGCTTAATTATAGTACATATAAGTCATAACCCACCTAGATAATGGCACAAATTAAGGCGTAATTCAAGGGGTTTTGGAACCTTAAATTGTAAAAATATTATGAAAACGAGATGAGCAAATGAGACAAGCAATTGGACAGTAGTGTACCCATTTAAAGGACGGGGGCTTGAAAGATATTCAGTATGAGAAGAGGGAAACATGGGAGAATACTGTGTATGTGGAATGTAACACAAACAAAATTGACTTGAAATTCAAGAAGAATTTAATCTAGAGACACAAAAATCCTGACCTATGAGTAGCTATGAGATTTTCTTGTCAAAAGAACATAATTCACTGTTGTATGAAAGTGAAATATGAGGGAGACTAGAACATGATTATTGATGCATCAATAATCATATTGGTGCAAGCTTAAGGTATCAAGGGCAGTGGAATTTTTTTATGCATGTGATTTATTGGTTTGGCACTTGTTATAATTTTCTCTCTTGGTTCAAATCATGTTCTGAAAACTTAATTAATCACAAATACTCTCCTAATTATTTACTACATAACTCTATTTTTACATCATGATGTACACAATTAACTAAGATTAGAGAAACATAGTAAGAAGAAAACAAATTTCCGATAATCAGACAACACAGGCACAAACCTTTCTTCTGCTTCTCTCAAAACAATTAAAATCAAAATTAATATCAGATTATATTAAAATATCTCTCTGGGATAAGTTTTTGTTTTCTAATATTTGTGAGATATGCGTAACATAGTTTTCTAACGTAAAAGTATTGAGTGAACCCCATATTGAACTTCCATACACAAATATTGAAGACAAATGCATATGTCATGAATTGCAGTTGGGAGATAGCATAGAATATATTGCAGAAATTAAGTGAAGGAACAAGTAAGAAAGATGGAAATAATTTCACGTATGAAATAGGGGGACCACTGCATGTACAGTATATTGGGAAAAAGGAATGGAATCGATGTGGTATGATTTTGCTGAAAAATTAATGTTAAAAAGGAAGATCCATTTTCCAAATAACCCTAACATGTGTAGGGGTCTGTTAATTGATTAAGGTGAATATCATAAGAAAAAATAATAATTAAAGGGATTAGTTGTGATTAGCCAAATCAAAAAGATGAAAATCTAATTGCCAGTAGCTGTTTAGCATCTTATTAAGAGTTGGAAGATGGGAAACAAGGGCTGGATGTGTCGGGATAGACATGACACGCATTAGTTTAAGACTCTTGTGTTGAATTTTTTTATAAGTCAAATTAAACTAATTGAGCATTGCTAGTGTTATTGAAGTTATAAAACAACTCAAAAGCATACAACAGGGAATCCCTACCATGCCATGCGCACATCTTCCCTCAGCCTAGCCACCTTTAGAAATTTTTCTTCATTAAAAAATAAACATAAAGTAGAAGACAATTAATTTCAAGTACACGCCAGCTTAAGTAGAATTTGAAAGAATCTCTCTTTCTCTCTTGCCATGCTTTGCTTTCATCCTTATCCTTTTCTTACCATCTTTGCTCTTTATGACTTTAATTTAATCACCAATTAACCCTAGTAAGCAAAAGAAGCCAGCTTGTTGGCTTATCATTTTTTTGCTTAAAATATTATCCCACTCTTCTAGATAACTCCATAAACTTCGCAAAAGAAGAAATTAAGTTAAAGCTAACAAGTCACTTCTCTATTGGCTACTCATTATATTAAACTTTTCACTTCTAGACAGTTAAAAACTAATCGAACACTTGATTAATCCTAAACAAGGTACAAAACCAATCACTTCTTTTTCTCTGTCCTCTCCTCGCATTGAGAGCCCCATCTCCATTCAAAGTTGACACCTTTGGTAAATAATGACAATTGGGTACCGACTAATTGGTTTTCAAAAGCAAAATAATTAAAGCTGAACTTGCCACGGTAGAGTTCACTTATTTGCACAACTAGTTAAACTCCTGGTACAATTGCATACCTCGACGAATATGGAAATAGATGGCAACAAACTGGCTCAATGAAATGCACTTGAAACATCCATCAATAATGGACGCCAGCTCCACTACCTGCTGAATGTGGTTTGTTAAGAAGATGACAGGAAAGCCAAAGAAGCTCTGTCATGGCCATGTGATCATCACACACGTATTGTTGAAGAGATAAGAATCCATTAAAAGGAGATGTGTATAGTGGAGTAACGGTGATGAATTGTGTTCATTTCTAACCGATTTCAGCAAACTGCTTACTAATATTCATCTTCTGAATAACAACTCTGCTACCCCCATTCGGGTAATTTGCTGGTGACTACACCAAATGGCATCTTTGGACCATGGCGGTAAAGGTACTATCATATCGAGATGGTCGAGTAAGAGATATCCATGGCCACACTTTAACTCGTTTAGAAACTTACACGTGGATTGATTTTTGTTTTTCTGGGTGGTCCCGATTCTCTAATCAACTCTTGTGACACGCGTGGATGTTTCTGCTTCCTCCCATGTGCTTCCTTTCCATTTCCTTCTTCTTTCTTCTCTCTCTGTCAACCTTCAAACTTAACTGTGTGGCTTCAACTTGAGCCATATTAGTCTCTCGGCTTGCTTGGTTTATTTAATTTATTTGTTTCCTTTGTTATGACATCAAAGCCAATCCCAACTATCAAATAATTTTTGTTATATATGGATTCATCAAGTTTAAGATAAAACTATTAGTGTATAATTTCAACTGTTGATCAATTACTAACAAAGAGTAAAGGGTACTGTAGAAACTGATCAAGGTTCACTTCACTTTCCAATCTACAGTCTCTACACTAATAAGTTCAAGTGAAGTGATTGATCAACATAAAAGGGCAAGTAGGGGTCGAGGGCATCTTTAATCTTTTGTTGGTTTTCATGATCCACTTTTTCATTCTAGGGCACAAGGGTGATGCACTGAGGCCCTTTGATGACTTCTTCTACCGTGCGTAAATTATATGCAATGACTTCTACTATAACCTCCAAATTTATAATGAATTGAGGCCCCGTTTTCCATTCTCTAACTGCACCGTGTTTTTGCCAGAAATGGTGTCTATGAACTGACTGAAAGCTATAAGATAAGCATCACCAAAAACCCTTTTCTCTTGTATTTTAATTTCCTCCGAATTTCGTTTCATTTGGTTTGAATTTACTCTAACCTGAGTGCCTCAATAGTATAGTAGTGGTGATTGGTTCATTTCTAAACAAGATTAAAACGTTTCAATAGGTCAAATTAAGCGTTGTTTTGCACCGTGGCCGATGCCTTCATATATATTATTAGGAGAGTTGGTCGAATGCACATGCCACGTGCTCCTATCCAATCTGTTTAATCACTTCCAAAATCATACGTTGCAGATACGAAGTGTTTTTTTTTAATTAATTGTTTAATTTCAACAATGGTTAATTGATGCATGAGACAGCAACTAATTCTGTTTCTGTAAAAAATAAATTAAAAAAATGCGTTCATCTGATAGTCAAATATTTAGTCTTGAAAAGTGGTTACGAGAAGAATATTACCATTGTATAATTTATATATGAAATATATAATAGAAAAAATAGATAAAAAATCAATCATGTTTGCTTTAAATACAAAAGAAAATTTTTTTATCTCTTTCCTATTCATCTAGAGTAATTATTTGTATTGGTTCTTTCTGTTAAATGGATCACCATTTCCTCCTTCTGCACCTACAAATCGGATACAAAAAGATATAAATGATTTGGTTTGGGAGGGAACAAATTGATTATACAAGTAAGTAACTAGCGATAATGTAAACTTGTCACGATGTTGTAACATAAAATCCAAAAATATTGAAATGACATAAACTAGAGTTAGAAATGAGAATTCAGAAATCCAAGTTTTCTTCTATTTAGCAGGCATGAGAATAATTAATAACTATTTTGTCCAAATAAGGAATCAAGACGTCAACAATGACGACATCTATAGTCCTTGGAATGCTCTCTCACATATTTTTGTAGAAGACATTTCAGATATATTAAATCTTAAATGAGTAAATTTACTATAAAAAAATTCAATAAACAAAGTTCTTCCTGGAGTTGAATCTGCCACACAAAACCTAAACAAAAATAGTGAAAAATTTTACGCTTTCACCATCTCGAGCCACGAATGAGCTATGAGATTAAAGCTTAGGCTAAGCTAAACAGAATGAGAGTGGCTTAGCATTATTAAATATGGAGAGTACCACCCAATTGGACAACAAAAGTGACTAAGATGTTCAAATCCAGAGGCTAACCGTACTACATTGTTTATTGAATTCAAGGTGGCCAGTTTTGGGATCCCAAGCATCTAGCTTAAACAAAAATTTTATGTGGTGATGTTCACACAACAATGCCCTCTAATCCTTTCTTAATTACTTAATCAGGAAAGCCTAATCAAATGCCCTACTAGCCTAGCTTCTGAATTATTCTTTGCGTAAGCAAATGGGATTCTTCAATTTCATCTTGAAATTATGGGAAATGCAAAGTGGTCAGACTTAAACGAAGAGAAAGCTTTGTTTAATTTAATTGTAATGCAATTAAATTTTTTTATTTTATTATTCATATCCCAAAATCTGTAATCTTGATGAATCCATGTCATTTGTTGATTGTTTTTAAGCAATTTAATTATTGCAAAGGTATGTAAGTAACAAAGGTGTAACAATTTTGCATTTTCCTTTTTAATTCAAAATATATGAATTAATTCAATTGAAAAAGTTTCTTTTAGCAAAAGAGAAAAGAAAAAGTTTGATTTTGACACGTATAGATGTTTAAGAAGAATTTCAAGTATACTTTGCTAACAAATACTAACAATTCTCTTTCATGTGCTTTTCTTAAATAAAAGTTTGATAAAGTGGACATAAAAAATGGGAAATGGTATCCTTATCATTTTTAGCTTTTTACTATGATAACACTTATTTAATTATAATAATTGCAAGTAAATCATTAACTCAACTGCAATAATGAAAAGATATGTCTAGAATACCATCACAACACCACATCAAATGATGATTTGAAATGTAAAATTAATAAAATTCACCATATGTATACGTATAATTTTATATCCTACAAGTTAGATTTAACAAAACTATTATGATTTTAAAATGGAAAATATGTAATAAAATACTACAATTGAATTTTTAAAACATAAATGTAGTATAAGTGATAAACTTTCACTGATATGATGAGGTATCACATCATTATATTGCATATATGATATATAATTGATGATATTCTGTACTTTTATCGAATCAAAAGTTGCATGCAATCGGGTGAATGTGATGCTAGCTAACTCATCTCATAGCAAACCATATTAATTTGGTGATGGTCATGTCATGTCTTGGGTTAATCAAACAATTAAGGATGATGACATAACTTTTGTCGAACAGCATGATGAAATTGTTGTTGCTTTGATGGCATAGTTGAAAATTTGCCCAAATTCCAAGTCCATTTGCATGAGGCTCCAAGGACTCTTACACTCATACTCAACCCTATAAGTAAAGGGGTTCCCTTTCTCCCAGATCACCAACTTCTTTACTTTAATTAGTTTATTAGACTACATTATTATATTCGAGATTGAGAGAGAGATATATAGAGCTAGCTAGGCGAGCAAAATGAGGAGGAGAACTACTAGTATGAAAAGATTGCTTGAGGATCGTATGGTATATTTTTCTTCTCTGTTTCCTGCTTCGACAGTCCACACTACTACACAAATGGTACTTCCCCAACAAGGTTAGCAAAACGTACCCTAAAGCACAATTGTTTTTCACCATTTTTTGAGTACTTGTACGTTTGTTGTTATGTGTTGCTCATGATTGACTTTATCTTTGATCATGTGTAGGTGCAAGCCAGAAGCCTCGCCGCGTGCGAAAGAGAGCAAGGGCGCCAGCAAATAATGAGGTTCATGAGTACAAGAAGGCTAGGCTCAGCAGTGAGCAACTCTACATGCTGGAGCAACACTTTAAGGCAGAGGAGAAACTCGATACTAAGAGGAAGCATAAGCTTTCCTCTGAGCTTGGCATGAATCCTCGCCAAGTTGCTGTCTGGTTTCAGAACCGCAGGGCTCGAATGAAGACCCAGAATACGGAGAAGAAATACTCCAACTTGAAGGCATCTTTTGACAAGCTGAAGTCTGAGAAAACTGGCATTGAAATTAAGGTATCTTACTCTCTCTTCCGATATCTCTAGCTTTTTGCATATATTCTTACTTTATCAAAGTATCGTTTTCATTTTAAGTTTTTGATTTTAATATGTCAAAGTTAGAAATCATCAAACCCGGTCAAACTCATGGACAAATTTCTATACATTCTTGATTCCCGTGATGAAAGCAAGAGAGATAATTCTCTGATCCTATCATTTTCCATCCTTGTAGTACGCATTTTGGGGTATTTAACACTGTTACCCACGTGTTGATTAACCCTCAAATGAAAACCCCCCAAGACAATTACAAAACTCTTCTAGTTTCACGTTACTCTTAAAAATAACACATCTAACTTACTTAACGTGAAACGAGTATTTTAATTCTAAAAAATATATGTTAAGTGCTTGGCCCGTAATTTATGACTAATTTTCATGACTGATCGACTGAGTTTAATTGACCCTCTTAAGTCTTATCCATTAGAAAGATTAAAAAGATAACAAAGGACAAGGTGGCTTGACCTTGCCTACAATATTTGAATGCGCATGGGCTCTGGGCTCGAAGCTTATGCCATGCTGTTGGAATAGATAGTATATTAAAAAGTCATCGTAAAACTTGACAAGAAGAGCAAGGTTTTAATTTAACAAGGAAATATAGAATACGACTGCTGCATGCCACCTCATTTGACAGCAGAAGGATCCGTACAACGTTGTTAAACTTAAACTTAAAAGGTCGCAAATGCTGGGCCATGAACAAAAGCCCACTTTCGGGAGCAACTCAGGCAGCTTACCCCACGTGGGATACTCGCTAAAAGCTTCCTTCTCTTTTCATGGATGAAATATACTCGACTTTTAATGAACTATTTGCAACTGTTTGCAGCTTGCGGAGATGACAAAGAGAGCTTCCCATTTTGAGACGGTTGCTCATAGGTGTAAGAGGGTGATTGATATCCTCCTAGCAAGGGCCATCAAAGCGCCCGCCCGCCCTTCATCTCCGACATTACCTGCCGCGTCCTTCGTGCCCTCATCGCCGACATTGCCTGCTGCGTCCTCCGTGCTCTCAGTGGCCTCATCGCCGCCACTGACTGCCGCTCCATCATCGCCTGCTTTGCCTGCAGTGCCCGCCGTGGACTCATTGCTGGAATTGTCTGCCCTGGAGTCATTGCCCTCATTGCCTGCCGTGCCCTCTGCGGGCTCAACGCTGGCATCGCTGTCATTGCCTGCCTTTCCCGCATCGCCTGAATTGCCTGCCGTCCCCTCCGTAGGCTCATTATTAGAATTGTCTGATCTGCCCGCATTGCCTGCCGTGCCCTCCGTGGGCTCACTGCTGGAATTGTCTGGCCTGCCCTCATCGTCACCCGCATTGCCTGCCTTGCCCTCGGTCGGCTCATCGCTGGAATTGCCTTCCTTTCTCTCATCGAACGTATTGCCTGCGGTGCCCTCCATGGGCCCATCGCCTGCATTGCCTGCTGTCCCGTCATCGCCCGCATTGCCTCCATTGCCCAGTACTATTGATCATGCGTTTTCTACTTGTTGGAGCCCGACAAGCGTTCTTTCATTCGACAGCGATCAAGACAGTCCTTTGTTCGAAGAATTTGGTGTGGATGCATATGAAGACATATTTATTGACGTCCCAATAGAGAACATCACGTACAGCCCGAGCATTGAGCTCTGGGAGTGGGATTGGCTTCACTATCTCAACACGTTCTTATGAGCTATGTCATACCATGCATGCATGGATTAGGATGAGTTAAGAGATGACGAGCGTATCATCTATGATTGTGTATATGTGCATAAGCTAGCTTGGCTAAATAACTTCAGTTTAGGCTTTGTATGGACGTTTAATTTGTGTAAATAATGACCATCTTATGTAACTATATCCTTCTCTATCCCTGTCTAGCTAGTGCTCTGCTGCTCTATTTTCTACTTCGACTATGAAATCGATATGTATTAAGTAAGTACGCAGCTTGTGCTCGTATTTGGAATCATTAATATTAATGGAAGCTAGCTACCATATGTTTGCGTTAATTTTTAATTAATGTCTTATATTTTTGATTAATTATTTTGATTGACATATCCCTCCAAAATAAAAGGAATGTATAAGGTCGTCGATGTCGAAGACAAGTGTTGGGAAAATAATCGAGGATGAGTGAGCATACGAACAATATTAATGTGCTAGCTAGTTTAAACCACTTTGGGATAAATTTCCATTCTAAATATATATTTTGACAGGTAAACCTAACAACTTTAGCCGAATTCGAAAGAGTCACTTTAATTCTTTTGAGAAAAAAAATAATTTTATGGCTGGATGATTCGAATTTTAGGGCAGAAAGGGGGTTACTTTGTGTGTCATATTCATATTAGATTAGGCCTTGCTCACTCTCTTTCTCCCCGAAATGGAAATCCTCTTTCGTCTTTGCCCGCACGATACTTTGCTTCCAATATTTTTTCACCATTTTGGATGGCAGAGCTGGCCTCGCTTACCTTGACAGCCAGACTCGACTCGACTGCTCCACTTTATATACGTGAGTTTTATGTAAACGACTTATAGTTGGAGTATGGAAAATAGATTCAACAATCAATAATTAATAATTGTCCACTATATGGATGAGGGTGAAAGTACATGAGAGAGCCTAATTAACTAATATTGGCACAGTTTGAACTTGAAAACTTACTCAAATTTCAGATAATTAGAAAAGATCAAAATATTTTATGCAAGTACAATGTTATTTAAGCTGCAGATAATAATCCAATATGTAGAGTAGGAATTTATCAATTATGATCATCCAAGCCATAAAAAGTACTTTAAAAAAAAAACCTTAGCTCTAAGCAAGGAATCTCTGAGGCAGTAATAAGCCAAACTAGTGATGTTGAAAAACATGGCCATCAATTAAAGAAGTTATACTGAAACTTTTACTACAAGTCAAAAAATAAAGAAACGATGACACAAATTCTTCCCATATTTGAGGAATTGAGTCATGTGGAGGCATGCAATATTAAGACATTATAATGGTTAATAGCAACATTTTATCATAGGTGGCAGCACGTGGCCTCGATAAGCAGTCAACATCATTTCATCAAGAACTTCTTCTTCCAATATTTTTCACTAATATGATGTGTTTTGGGTTGCTTTAGGTTTTAGTATAGTTGAAAATGTTCTTCAGATTTTTTGGAACTAAATGGGTAAGTTCACTGTTTAGCTAAGAAATCAGAGCATCAAAGCACCTGAAACAGTTTGATTCTGAAAAGAGATGTTTACTAATTAGTAATTACTAATGCTTTCCGAAACTGAGAAATAGGTTATGCAAATTAATTAAAGCACTTTTCAAACACACTAAACTGTAATAATTCCCGAAGCCCAATGTGGGCAAAACACCAAACTCTTCACCCTAATGGCATAGGCAAAATTTTTGTAAAGGACTTAACATGAGCCTGCATTAATTGGGTACACAGCTAAAGATTCACAGAGATGGAGTTGGCAAGAAATTGGTACAAGGCCCATTATCATTTGCTTGCTCCAACGGAAAGCCAGTTTGTTCTCACAACTAGTAGTGCTTCTGCTCTTCTAGTTACATCTAAACTCACAACTTTGTGGTAGCAATAGCCATTCCTATCAAAGCCTACACATATTTATTGTGAAGGTATTTGGAGGTGAGGAGTTGTGGCAAGTTAAAAACTTACATAAAAAGGGGACTCACAAATTGAGTACTTTGTGGATAAGTACTTACCCTTCCCAGCCCTTGATTAATGGTGAAATAATCACACACGTGCTTTACTATTTCTTATTGTATAAAAGGTTTTTTTTAATTTTTACACACAATTCCATTTTTTCCTTGCCTAATTTACGTACTTCTGTTCCATTGGCAATGCTACATCTACAATCAATTATTTACAACTTGAGTTGACAAAAATACACTAAAGGAGAAACAACAAAAAATAAAAGTTATTTGTCCAGTAAAATTTTGCCAACTCAGGTTGTAATCAATTGACTGTAGAATTTGATTATAAATGTAGTATTATTCTTAGTTTTATTTTCTCTATCGAGTATCAAATGAAATCTTATATTATTCATTCTTATATCCCCACGGTTAGAGTAATAGAATGGGTGATTTCTGGTTAAAAATTGAACTAACCACCTACTCAGGATATCACGAAAAGTACTTGAAACCTGGACATTTTGGAGAAATTTCACAGAATCTGGATGAACAATTTACAAAAACAAATATGAAAACTCAGTTATTTGATACATTTTCCATTCATAGGCAGCAATAATAGCTCCTTGATTGCCAAAATTAATCTTGTGGGCCATTCTCCAGAAGGACCAGAACGTTTTTGCTTATAAACATATCACATTACTTAACCCAATTGAATCATCCCTATCACGTCCAGCTCCAGTGTGCCTTCTTCGCACCAAACAATCATCAAATGACTAATTTAGCCTCAAATTGCCCATCTTTAGTCCATTAATGTTCCCTACAAATTGACACGTAATGCATAAGCTAACTTTAATCATTGATTAAGTTAAATAATTGATGGAATTTACTAAATATGTGTCAACAGATTAAATAAATTACTTTCCAAAGTTTCCCTCTCTTTTTAAATAATACAACAACTCAACTAATGAAGCCTCTGTTCATCTTTCTTAGAAACTCTCTGTTTCTACTCAATACTCGTAACAGAGCTTCAGAGATGGCTGGACGTTTGGTGAGAAAAGATAAGGAGTTTGTCGAGCTCTCGCTGCTTGACTCAGATGAATACATTACTAACACTCTCAGTCCACTCACGACAATGTTCAGTGCCGATAATGACGTGAAGGGTGATGATGCATTTGAGTTGAAGATTGATCAGAGTTTGCTTGTTGATCCTCAACTTGTTATGCTCAAGAAAATGATCAGTGAAGGCTCTCATTCCATCGTTTACGAAGGATTGTGGGTTTCTCTTTTGTCTTTGTTTCTTGCTTGCTTCCTTGAGTTTGCTTTTCGTCAGGTTGATCATTAATTATAATATTGAGTGTCTGCATGTTCTTGAATTTTCATGCTTTGCTATTTGTATTTGTGGTTGGCGTTTTTATTGCTTTCTGTTTTCGTTCATCACTTCTTTTAGCAGAGAATTATGGGTTCAATTTTCTTGTAATGGTAAATCCTTTTTTAAAATGAAATTCCTCACTAGAAAGTTTGTACTTCGGGGTTCTACTCTTTGTTGTAGCATTGGATGATTTTAGGATTTCATGTGTGAAAGGTTAATATTATGATGGATCACCATCCATCAAGGTCAAGGGTTGCTTTATGGATAACAAAATTACAATCATGGCACAAAAACCAATTATTCAAATTGTTGTATAATCCGTTTAGAAATCTATGCTTAAATACTTTGACATGGGCTGTGATATATGGTACTTTGGATTAACAAATAGTATGGTTCTTAAACTGAACGTGAAAGTGACAAATCCTAGCCAATGCATATGCATCACCATGAAAAATTCCCAAAGGGGAAAAGCATGTGCTCCTTGATGGTAGATGCGTCACCTGTTTTACCAAGGAGGCATTTGCCCATAAATTTGTGCATGTATTTCAGTCCCCAGCTGAGGTTGTGGCATAGACTTAACCAGCAACAGCTTCAACAGTTGTGTCGGGCTCTTTGCGAAAGCTTTATAGTTTGAAAAAATATATTCAGCAGAAACAGGATAGATGTAGGTGATTAACTGTTGATGAATAGTTATTTACTTTTCCATTTGTTTGTTCTCATTTAATCTCAAAATTTCCCTTTGTTTTTCTGTGGTGCAGCAGTGGTGACGTATGGGAGAAAATTGGGAGTAATATTTAGTTTTTTTGCTTTCAAACTATGAGTTGAAATTCATTAATTAATCTTGTGATGGTATTAAGTCGCATGTAAATTTGATCGGATGCTAATGTGCATACATTTATTATCTCATAAGTGTCTAAAGTCATTACCTATTGATTCTTTGCAATGTTCTGGCCACAATCTACAAAACTCATCAGCCTTCATGTTTATTGATGCTCACTGGACCATGATATTAGTTATGAGTCGAAGCCCGTTGCTGTGAAGATAATACAATCATACAAAACTTCAGCTTTGAGTCGTGAACATAAAGAGAGATTTCAGAGGGAGGTCACACTACTATCCAGGATGAAACATGAAAATATTTTGAAGGTATTCTTCTTTTTCTGATATTATATATTACACACGTAAAAGATTGGAATATGTACGCACAATTGAATTAGTTTGACCTTTTTATTCTCTTTCAAATTTGCTGATTGATTAGATACATTGGTAAAGAAGCACATAATTTTCTCATATTTCTGTTTTTAAGTTACCAATTGACTTTTTCCCAGAAAGTGTGTAACAGTAAAAGCAACAGCTGATCTACACTCTCAAGAACATTTTAATAATTCAATAATTGAAGAACTTGAATGCCCTATAAAGCAATCTTGTCCAAGATTCAGAAAAATGTTTTTCATCATCTATACTTAGTTCAAATATGCATAATCATTCAAAGACTTGTAAATGATACATCAGCTGTACGGAATCTTTTAGAAAATTTTCATGTCTCATTTTCACTATTTTTTTTAACAACATTTACAAAATTTATTTGTAAAAAAAACCTGCTGTGTCAGTACATGTGCTGTACTGTAGAATGACTCCTTTAAAATTTCATTAAGAATGATTACCATTTCCATGCTTTGTTCGCCGGGGAGGTCCAGCTCATCTAGTCATCCACAGTACTCAAATTTCCTTTATGTAGATAGTATGAAAGCTCTAATGATATTGTTGGCGGCAACTAAATCACACTATCATTTGATGTCTGATAGCTGACATTATCGCACAATAACTATTTATGCCTTTCCTTGCATGTAAACTGGCGATATTGAGAATTCTTCAATTTCTTTAGCTGTATTGTGAGAGATAGGTACAGAATTAGCAGAATTAACGTGGAGTTAATGACTCTTGCTGTTTTAAGGGCAATATAATGCAATCTTCTTCCAGATTATGTAGCAGACAGGGGACAGGGTCCAATAATAGGCAAACATGCTCATACTTGTGCCAAATATGTATTATGCTACAGTAACATCAAGTATCGCAGATAAAATATGTATTATGTCTCTTAATTATCCAATTTTGTTCAAAGTCTTTACTTGTTTGTCATATAATTTTTTTTTCCTCCTGTATGTAATCATTTTCCTTTCATTTTAGCCATCCAATTCTAAATGTTAATGATAGTCTGTAATCTGTATCAATATAATACCATTCATGTTCTTAATTCGGATTTCTTTTGCTGCAACAGTTCATCGGCGCTTCCATGAAGCCAGCTATGATCATAATTACTGAGCTTATGACGGGCGATTCACTTCAGAAGTACCTGTATAGCATCCGCCCAAGTCATCTAGATTTGAAGCTTTCTATAAGTTTTGCGTTGGATATTTCACGTGCTATGGAGTACCTGCATGCCAATGGCATCATTCACCGTGATCTAAAGCCAAGTAATCGATTTACTTTTCTTCATAGATTTGAGTTGTCCAAATCATCATCAGATATATTCATTTCCGTTCTAATTTAGCCAAGCAATTGAGTGGTTCAGCAGAGCTACATGTTGAATTGGACACTATCTTCACATGGGCATTTGGTTCACATACTATTGAAACATGGTCATTTTGTTCCCAAGAAAGAACTGAAAATGCAAAAATAATGAGAAAAGTGCCAACATATTATGGTTATTGTAAAACTGTATGAGGTATTGCTCTTCCTATAGGGTTGTGCCAAACAAACAGCAAATCCAGGAATACAAGGAATTTATGCACTTAAGTACTTTTGGGTAACCGAAGCTTATGCCTTAGCTTCCATAGGAAGCTGAAAAGCTGTGTTAACTATAAGCAATGTCATTTTTACATCCTGATCAATAGTTGAAATGGTTAAAACATCATTTTGCTAGGCATCCACTTTTCACATTTCACGTTTGTTTCAGGTAATCTATTTTTGATGGAAGATAAGAGGCGAATTAAGCTGGCTGATTTTGGGATGGCTAGAGAGGAGATAATGGAAGAAATGACTTGTGAAGCCGGTACTTATCGATGGATGGCTCCAGAGGTGCTTCTTTTCCTCATTTTCAAAACTCTGATTTGTCACAAATCTTCTATCATATCTAATTGCTTCTCTCGTCTGAATTAGATATTCAGCCAAGACCCACTTCCAAAGGGAGTGAAGAAACACTATGACCACAAAGTGGACGTGTACAGCTTTGCAATTGTTCTGTGGGAGCTGCTGACAAACAAAATTCCATTCAAGGGATGGGATAATTTTGCAATAGCGTATGCTGCAGCCAATGTATGTCATTCTGAATTGTCTCTAAGCTCAACTAGTAACACAAACAGCATATTTACTGTAATTACTTGCTCATCTAAAGTCCTTCCTTTCTTAAATCCCACCAATCTCCACACAACCCAACATTAGTGGCTTCCGAAATTCTCCAAGTTCCTCCACCAATAATATGCAAGATTTCAAGTCAACACCATCATTATTGCCTTGCGTCCGGCTATTGGTTTCATAGGCAGTGAGACAAAGAGTGACCTGAAGTCCATGATTTGGAACTCTCACTTTTGGCATTGTTTTTAGCTCTCATCAGAGAAAATATTTGCTTTATTGTCTAAATTAAGTCTCAATATTTTATTGATATCAGAATCAAAGGCCTAGCGTGGAGAATCTCCCAGAGGATATCGTCCCATTATTGCAGTCTTGTTGGGCACTGGACCCAAAGGTTCGACCTGAATTTGTAGAAATCACAGGCGCTCTTACAAACTTCCTCCATACCTTTTGCCCAGCAGAGGTCATTCTTGCTAAGGCAGTTGACATTGAAGAAGCAAAAGATGACATGAATCAGGATTCTTTGGCCACGGACCATCACCATGCGACAAACAAAAACGATAACAAGCACATGAAAAGTTGCCCTTTACCCTGTTTTCTGAGATGCTTTAGTAACTGCTTTTCCAATTGACCAATCGGATCTCCCAGTCGGTGCTCTGGATTCCTAAGCCCAGAAGACAAGTGTACATTCATAACATTTATAGCTTCATATTAAATGAACTGCTCGATGCCATGTCTTTGTGAACAGATTAAAGAACTCTAAGATTCAAGGATGAAAAGGAAATTCTGGATAGAGAGATTCTAGTACAGTAAATTCCGAAACCATGATTGGCCCTTTGCCTAGTTGAAGCTTTTCCTTTTTCACTTTGCATCAGTTGAGCATTCTGTGCCCCCACCCCGGTGGGGTGAAGATGATATTACGTTAATGATCGTGACTTTGATTGTTGCAAACACATTAGATAGAACTCACCACTAAAAAGTGGTTTGTAAAGGAAAAGTATTCAGGTACATATGTATTCAATTATCAAGTCTTAATGTAATGTGAGATTCAATTGGGTCATTATGCAAACAAATTGGATACTACACAACATAATATTTGAGCTCTATCAAATTATAAGGTTTTGAATTTAGATGGCGCAAATGAAATGACTAGCTCCACCTCCACTTACTAGGCCATTTGCCAATGCCGTCCCATTTTTCGCAATTTCGCCTGACTCATAATGCATCATTTTCTGCATTTTCAAAAGTAAGTGTATTTATCTATGCTTATCACATCTAAATCTAACTTAATGGGAAACATGTCATCTACCACACATAGTATAAAACAAGTGAAATGGTATCAAATCCGACATTGACATGTTAAACAACCCAAATCATTGAAAAAAAAATGCCCTCGCTTCACAATCACAACTAAACGACATGTCGACTCCTCCTCAAATGAGCGTACAAGTTGTTTGTCTCATTATGACTTGTCGTTCACCTTCAAGTATGCACAAGATCTAATTAAACCCTCTTAACACAATCAGTAGTGTTCACGGGAAATATATTATCAATTCTAAATTGATGATTATGTTTTCCATTATGTGCAAAACTAACGTGTTATTAAGTAAATGAAAAGATTAATTTGAGTTATTAATATAATAAATATTTATTAAGTATGTGATATAGAATGAGTGATGTCGTATTAACAAGAGACGAATCTACATAGAGACCTAGAGGTGCTAGGACCTCTCTAAATCTAAAAAATCTATTTGACCCCCACTTATTTTATAGAATTACTTTAATCCCCTTTCTTTAAAAATAAACCTAATTTCAAAGTTTTAGTATCATTTTTTTTTTCTTAAATGCTAAACCACTGGCCCCTTATTCTTAGACTATTGCATGCAGTTACACGTACAATAATGTAAATTTATATTATGTTTTAGTTCATTTTTATTATTTTTTTGCTAAATAGAATTTTAGACATTTTTAGTTTTTATTTTTTAGTTTGACTTAAATTATGTAGTTTGTTTTAGTTTTCCTATGTTTTTGCAAATAAATAAATAAAATGAATTGTTAGTAGATGAGTACAAATTTGAAGAACTTTGATAAATGGTAATAACTAACTCTTTTAATAATATATTACTATATTTATACAATTGTACCATGTCTTCTTTTTTTTTTTGGTTATTGATTTATTTGTATTAATTAGGGTAAACAAATAGTAAATATCATTATAAAATTATGTTTGAGAAATTTTTCTAAGGTTCATTATATCCCTATCTCTAGTTGTATTCTTTATAATTTTTTAATAAATTTTCTCATATCACTAAAATCTATCAATTAAATTATAAATAAAATATGCATAATATCCCCTCCTAATAAAATTTTGGGTCAACTTTGATAAATGGTAATAACTAACTCTTTTAATAGCATACTACGATATTTATACAATTGTACCATGTCTTTTTTTTTGGTTATTGATTTATTTGTATTAATTAGGGTAAACAAATAGTAATATCATTATAAAATTATGTTTGAGAAATTTTTCTAAGGTTCATTATATCCCTATCTCTAGTTGTATTCTTTATAATTTTTTAATAAATTTTCTCATATCACTAAAATCTATCAATTAAATTATAAATAAAATATGCATAATATCCCCTCCTAATAAAATTTTGGGTCAACTTTGATAAATGGTAATAACTAACTCTTTTAATAGCATACTACGATATTTATACAATTGTACCATGTCTTTTTTTTTTAGTTATTGATTTATTTGTATTAATTAGGGTAAACAAATAGTAAATATCATTATAAAATAGTTTGAGAAATTTTTCTAAGGTTCATTATATCCCTATCTCTAGTTGTATTCTTTATAATTTTTTAATAAATTTTCTCATATCACTAAAATCTATCAATTAAATTATAAATAAAATATGCATAGTATCCCCTCCTAATAAAATTTTGGGTCCGTCACTGATATTAATTTTGTATATAAACTTTGTTTATAGATTTTGTAAGTAAAGCATTGCTCTATCCAAAACGAATTAATAACGAACTATTATTCTTCATATTCAATTAAGGAATTTAACAACCTTGTTTTATATATTGAAATAAATTATTAAAAGAATTTAGTTTAGGTCTCCACTGATTATATTACATTTTTGGTATTATATAGATCTAAAATAGGGAGATAAATTTTGTAGGGTCTTGGTCTTCTATGGGACGATGGGTAGAAAAGATCGGTATCCTGACACTGAAAAAATTTATATAAATTAAATCCCGTACAAACTACAAAGTACAACTCGAGAGAGCACTACCCTTATCCAGATAGTGAGGTGACGTGGCAAGCAGACATGAAGTAGTAAGCTTGAACCGGAGGACATGAACCGGAGAGAAAAGGCTAATTATTGAATATTAGTACATGAAATCCAGTCCAGCTGGTAAGAAGGAATCAAAAGTGATTATCCAAATAGTGGGCCAAAATGGATGAGTCATTGCACAGGTTGATGCGATGTCAAAGCCTAGTCCAGTAAGACATCGACAGCTGGATTCCTATTTCTCGCACGTGTCACAGGGAAACCCTAACCCTTCTGCTCATCACTATTCACTTCCAGCTCCAGCACAGCTCCTCCTATAGGACACCGCCACACCAGATCAGGATTTCACACTGTTTAAGACAACAGCTACAACAAACAACTACTAGTACTTCTACTACGACTACTACTACAACAACTACAATTCCAACTCAACTCCAACAGTAACAGAAACTGATTAGTTTAGTTTGGGAAAACCCAAACAAGAAACACAAGCCGAAACCAAAATCCTTTTCCTTGTGTCGTTGAGATTTTTGAAAATCCAGAAATCTCAGCCGTTGATATTTCTTCAAGGGAAAAAATTAAAAGCATCTCGTTGCTGCTTCGCTTTTTTCTTCTCTTTCATACCTTTTATTAGTAATACACTTGGACTTTCCAACTCATTCGATTCACACGCCATGAAAGCAGGTCCTGTCTCTTTCCCTCTCTGTTTGTTTCTCTCTCTTTCTGTAGTGGAGAATATCTTGTAAGTAATGTTTTTCACTAGTCTTTGTTTCAGGATCTTTAATGACTTGATTCCAAGCTTAATTGAATTTCTACCTTCCTGCCTGCATGTCATACTACTACTTGCTCTTTCACCACAGCTGTAATCTCTTTCCTTTTTGTTTAATTTATCTGATTCGATTGCTTTTTCAGCTTGTACTGCACGATTTGGTTCTCAATTTTCTTCTTATATAGTTCTCGACGTGGTTATTTACATAATTTACGTGGGTTTATGTCTTCAATTGTAAGTTTTTTCGGAGCTCTGGTGAGTTGTTAGTTTGCTTTAGTGCTTAGCTATGAATCTTGAATCTTAAGAGCTCTCTGTGTCTGAGATTCGTATTAGTTAATTGAATTATTTTATGTAAGGTAAATTCTATGTAAGTGTAAATATAATTATGAATTTTTTTTGGTAACTTACTTAGATAACCTAATGCTTCCTTGTTGGAAGAATTGAAGACAGAACATGTAGAGAGTGGCTGTATTAGGTTCGTAAAATATTGTGGAAAGAATCTTATAAATCAATTCCTTGATTGTCTAGCTTCGGAGTTTGATAGGTCTAGATGTTTCGTAGTTAGTTTCAAAATTCTGGCCATAAGAGCGAAGTCAGCGAATCTAAATTTAGTAATAGCATGTGTTAGGGGAAATGGAGGAGTCCTTCAATGCAATGGAAAATTTCATGTAACAAGAAGAGAAGATGCTTTACTTCATCTTTGGTGAATGATGATATAGACAATGCTGGTGCAAGAACGTGAATCTTTGTCTGGTTGTTTTCCGTTTCCTGAGACTCAGACGTTTAGACTCCTTTTTGCTTCCATCTGGTGCTGAAAGTTAAATAAAAGAAAGAAATGAAATGTAAAACGAGAAGGGAGGGTATCAAAAGAAGATTTTTGGTGCCTTTCCTTCTCAATATTTATTTTTGATTAAGCACGTCATCTATTATGGCGAGTTTGGGTGTGAAATATTGTGATTTTGCGCTCACTCTTTCTTCTGTCATCCGTAATCCAAATAATGGAATATTTCTCTTTTTCTCTTGTTGTACTGGTACGATGAGCAGATAATGTTCTCGAAATCTTCATTCTTATTGTCATAGTATAGTTTACCTTGAGGGTTTGGCTCCCGTCCTGTTGCATTGAACAGAATGGCTAATTGCTGGAGCAGGATCAGAAGGGAAGCCACACCCCTTCCATAAATGTGTAATTTCAAATGAGTGAAGTCTGATCAATGTAGTGGGGCATGTTCACCTGAGAAAAAAGTTGGTACCTTACTTAGTGGTTGTGACACTTAGTGTAATAAGATGCACTAGCTACAAGAACTGTTTCAAAGGACCTTTGACCTTAATCAGTGTGACCCAGATACTGGAACTTTAGTCTACACCCACTCACTTGCCTTAATGGTCATTAATTTATTGCTTAGACTGATTAAAGAAATGTCAGTTACCTATTTTGGGTTAGTGCTCAGAATCTCAGTAAACTGGTTGGTAGACTACCATAAATGCTCATCCTAAACTTTGGGCTTTAATCCTTCCATTGAAGGATCCAACCGTCAGCAACATAACTTAAAGGATGGGCCAATGGGAGCAATATATGGTATGTAAATATAATGGTGGTTTTTTATATGAATATTAAGAAGAGCACAATAAATGTGGTTGTGGCAAATAGATTGGAGCAGATGGCAAAAGGACTTAAGGGAGATCATTTCATCGTTGAATACCTATTAAGTTTACGTACAATTTCATGGTACTTTATAATTAGTGGGTATGAGTGGTAATTAGTTATTTGATATATGATGATTCAGTTTAAGGATGAGTGAATGGCCATAAGTAACAGCTTTCATACTAGGCTGAAGTTGAAATAGATAACATAAACAATACTCTTTTGTTCACACTTGTAAGTTGTGATAGTCCTTCAGTAATTTAAAGTCATTGCTTATATTGATGATTGGCTTACAACCTCATTTTATTATCAAATAACAAAGTAATTGCTTTGCTTATTTGTTGACGGTAGTAATGGCAGGTAATTTCCATACATAAATTTAGTGTCTGATATTTGCAGTTTCTTGATATGATGTTTTCAGGTGCTTTATAGATTTTTGCAAGGGATCAGGTCATAAAGTCTTGAAATTACTTCATATACTAAATTCATCTGAATGGGAACTGGAGAAGAGAGCACACCTACTAAGCCTTCTAAACCAGCTTCTTCAACTCAGGTCATACCTCTCTCTCTCCTCTCTCACCCTTTGTCCCGACATGGTTCCATGCAAGTTCACTGATTTTCTCCTCTGCATTTGCAGGAAATACCAGTTACACCCGCGTATCCTGATTGGTCAAGCTCTATGCAGGTTTAGATTTTCGATAGACATGTTGCACTGTTTTTTAATAAAATATCATGATAAATGTTCTGCCAGAATAAGTAATTTTGGTTAGGAGCTTATGTTTTAGCTCTTTGTATAGGCTTTTTATGGACCTGGGGCTACGGCACCTCCCTTTTTCGCCTCAACTGTTGCTTCTCCGACTCCTCACCCGTATCTGTGGGGAAGCCAGGTGAATACTCCTTTTCTTTGTATTATTGATGTGTGTGTATGTATCCTTACAGTAGCATGTCTTTTTCATATCAATCGGAAGGATTTTTATTTATATTCTTTTGAAATCTTTCAGCATTTAATGCCTCCATATGGGACCCCTGTTCCATATCCAGCTATATATCCTGCAGGGGGAGTTTATGCCCATCCTAACATTGCTACGGTAAATTAATTATAATTGTGTTTTGATGTAAACTCATTTATAAATTTCCAGCGTGTTCAGATCCTTTCTCATTTTCCTGGTTGCTTTTATCATTATTCTTTAATGCATCCTAGTATGGCCGTTTTCCTTATTGCCTTTTTTTTATTAATTTATTTTTTCAGACTGCAACCTCGGCACCAACAAATGCAGAGATGGAAGGCAAAGGCCCTGAAGGAAAGGACCGGGCTTCAGCTAAGAAACCTAAGGGAACCTCAGGGGGCAAGGCTGGAGATACTGGCAAGGCAGCTTCAGGTTCTGGAAATGATGGTGTCTCTCAAAGGTGTTTTAGTCTTGCAACAATCTACTTAACATGTTTGTATTGTATTTTAAAATATTCCCACGGCTTTGGTTCTTTTAGTGATGATTGTAATGTTTCTTGTTTGCAGTGCGGAAAGTGGTAGTGAGGGTTCTTCAGACGCAAGTGATGACAATAATCAGCAGCAGGTATCTGTTTACATATACCTTTTTTCATTTTTAGTCTTTGTATATAAATAATTAAATTGAAAAGGCTAAAAGAACTTGCCAATGCACTTGCAACCCCCTGGGAACTGTAGAATTTTAATTTTCCACCGTAATTTTACCTAAGATGCCTCACCCCTTTTTAACGAAGAAAACAACAACCCAGCATTATAATTAGCGAAGTTAACAGTATGATTTTAACTTCTACCATTTAGATGCCTAATTTTTCTTTCTTTAGGAGTTTGCTGCGGGTAAAAAGGGGAGCTTTGACCAGATGCTTGCAGACGGTATGTTTTCATTTAGTTGTTCCTACCTAACTATATTTTGCTGGTAATCTAATTACAAATAACTTTTTTCTCAGCAGCCAATGCACAGAGTAACACTACTGAAGCAGCTTCTGTGTCTGGAAAGCCTGTAGCTTCTGTGCCTGCAACTAATCTTAATATTGGGATGGATTTGTGGAATGCAGCCCCTGCTGCTGTTGGAGCTGCAAAAATGAGATCAAACCCAGCTGGGGCTTCAGGTACAGCTGCTCCTGCAGCAATAATGGGACGTGAAGGCATAATGTCCGACCAGTGGATTCAAGTATGAGCCTTGCAGCTAGTTCTTACATTTCTTTTGGGCATGTTTAATTAGTAATTCAACTTATCTAACAATTAGGAAAAATGTGTTAATGCTGCAACTTGGGATGTGCGTCTACTCAGACACTTTGTCTTCGCCTTCAAAGGCTCTTGGTTGCTTGTGCAATGAGTAATGCGACATCTACAATCTATTTACAACCAAATCTTCTTATAATCTGAGTTGGTAAAAATTCACTAGAGGAAAAAAAATCAAAATGAATAAAGATAATTATATCTTTAGGAAGATTTTGTCAACTTAGATTTTAAGAAGAGTTGGTTGTGAGTGGGTTGTAGGAATAATATTATTCTTATGTAAGTTGCCATCATTTTGTAGTTTGGAATCATTTATTCCCTTTGGCTGCCTCATTGGAAGGCTAACTTAGCATTATGCTTAAGTTTTGTTTTGAAGGAAGGCATCAGTGCACTTGTATTAGGCTTGTCAAGAGAGTCCTATAATTTTTTTCTTTTTCTTTTTCTTTCACTCTGCACTCCTACAGGATGAACGAGAACTCAAAAGGCAGAAAAGGAAGCAATCTAATAGAGAGTCAGCCAGAAGGTCAAGATTACGAAAGCAGGTACAGTGTTGTCCTTCTCTCTTTCATTTGCTTGCATGGAAGTGCGTCCATATTTCTTCACCAAGTTATCATCATTTATTGTCACAATAGGCTGAATGTGAAGAACTACAAGGTAGGGTGGAATCTTTGACCAGTGAGAACCGCAACCTTAGAGAGGAGTTGCAGAGGCTTTCTGAGGAATGTGAGAAGCTTACATCTGAAAATAGTTCTATCAAGGTTTGATGAATGCTTCCCTTCTGTTTGATTTTGACTTTGTTCATTCAGTGATGGAAAGAAAAAACTACCACGTTGAAGACAAATGGCATGTGTATAAGATGAAAATAGTCCTAATGTGAGTGTTTTTTCGCTTCAACAACAACAGGAGGAATTGTCTCAATTGTGCGGACCAGAGGCGGTAGCCAACCTTGAAAAGAGTAACACTACAGTTGCTCAGTCGCGCCGTGACGAGGGAAGTAGTTAATAGTATAAAAACTAAACACACCTACGATTCGAATACAAGGATAACTTTCAGCTCAGACCAGAAGTTTCTAAATCTCCCGGGATTGGTGAACTTGGCCTTTATGAGCGTAGAACATTTATTTCTCTTACTAATATATACCCGTCGCCCGACCTTTGTAGCCGTATTATTTATCCATCGATTTGGAGGCAATTGAAAATATATTTCACTTACCATTTCTATGGGGTCTTCGTTTGTCTATTTATTTACTTGTTATTTGTCACGTATGTACAAAGATGGAATCGGTTGCTTTAATTCATGATGTCTAATATGGAAAGACTTATTTGCCACGAATTTGAATTAAATTTACAGTAGAAAATCTCAAAAGGGATTATCATGGAATCTCACATTTGCGACGTAAATCTCAAACTTTTTATTAGAAGATCAATAGAAGGGTATGGCACGAACATCCTTTACAACGGCAACCTACCAATAAAACAAGCTACGGTTGATAACACGAGGAGGAGGAGCAAAATTTGCAAACTGTGCACGGGAATGGAAGCCGCATCTCAGACCACATTTGAGGGCCTGGAGCTTGTGAGAGACTAAGAGGTGAAACACAATGGAAGGCCGATTTAAAGCAATTAAAAAAGCTACCTCATCAGCAGGGGAAAGAAGGCTTCAGAACATCATAAATATCAATTATTATGATCATGATCATGATCATGATCAGGCTCCGTATCTGAGATTGTCCGAGCTGGGCCCTCAATTGCATTGGTTCCATCGGGTTGATTTGGTGTAACAGCAGCGCCCCTCAACATTTGGTCCACTGATCCAGAAAACATGTCAAAATAGTTTAATTCGTCAAATATGGAAACTGGTGAGACGAACAGAGCGCAAGCATTAAAAGTCAAAAGTCAGGCTGACACTTACCTGATCCAATGATCTTTATGGTTATGGTCTTTGCAAATTGAATTTCAGCTTGGTGTGAGCTGATGAGTCTAACCTGCAAATTTGAGCAAACAGGAGGACCTCTTTAAATCTACCCATCATCAGGATAAGTAATTTATGCACATATATTCATGACGATTAAATAATACTTTTCTAATCAACCAAATGGATAAATAATACTCCACAACGAGACAGAAAAAAAATAGACAACATACCATTTCATGATATGTAAAGCCCACAAATTGATCAACTCTGGCTTGATGCCTCAACAAGAATGGACGAAGGTGAGTCCTGTATAGTTGCTTTGCACCCTGGAGAAAAGCAAATCAGACTCTATCATTATGAGATAGCCCCTGCCACATGTTAAGGTATAAGAAGGTGCATAACCATCTTTGATGCCTGATGGAAGCAAATCATCACACACACACACACACAGATATACAGGGTGGAATAACGACATCAACTGAAGAACACATGTAAAATTGATTAAAAGTGAGTCGTTATCGATTCTTTGCTATATTATTACTTACATCAACAGATGGAAGTTGAAGCCAAACAAGAAACGCAAATTTCAGGTGATAATACATCGGAAACCTGGAACATGGACAAAAGGTTTAGGGAATACATCGTGTGGACATAGATATGCATTAGATATATGCATGGGCACATGTTTTGGAGCAGATGTGAATGTACATATTTTTTGTAATTAAGATTTAGCAGTCACTGTCGCATAAGCCAGCCATAGGGTTCAAAACTTAACCAAGAAAGAAGCTTGTCTGAAAACACTTCCACAATGCTGAACGATCCATAAGCTGCAATTGTGAGAAGACATGTAATATTAAAAATTCATCAAGGAAGAACTACGATTCCATCCAAGTAATTAAAAGATTACTGGCATCCTCTGACAGCAAAAGAGAAACTATATGCCTGACTTGATATCGGGCATAAATTACACAATTAACATCCCAGAACCAATAATTTAAGAGATAGATTAAAAAATTAATCAAGGTCACATGCTCATAACAGGTCCACAATCTACTCTGCTGCAATCATTATTCATTTATCCAGAAAGACTTGCATGGATTAATAAATATGACTCAGTATAAGAAGCAAATAAGATGAATATAATCAAATATTATAGCCAGAACTTGTACAATTAGTCAACATACTAAACATTACAAAGCTACCTTTGTATATAATTACATATTGTTCTCTACTAGAGCTAGCTGAAACTAAAACAGCCTACTTTGCTCTAGACAATATTCAGTGGCCTAAAAGTAGATAGCTCATTTGGATTAACAGTTATTCATAGAATTGTACATTTCTCAGCATCCTTCTTAATGAAAAGTGAAACAACCCTAACACATTCCTTAAACCCTGAAATTGGTAAAGAAGAGACTTCCTATATGTTTCACCATAAAAAGAGCATGCCATTCATAGATCAACATAAATTAAAGAGCTATTTTTTTTGCTTGCAACATCTATGCGAAACCAGCTATCCATTCCCTCTTCAGACAACTAATACAAAGCATTCTAACATTGAAAAAAACAATTAAAAAATAAAAATAAATAAAAACTCAAGCATGAATAAGGCCTCTCCATCCAAGGAAAATGCAAAAATAGCCAGGTTGAGAGGCTGCTTTCAGTTTTAACAAAATCCTAACTTATTTACTGTTTAACTGAAACTCTCTAATTTCCTCTTTTTTTTTTTTTTTTTTTTTTTGGCCCAACACTTGACAAACATTTAATATAATTAAACAAGCATCAACAATGCTCATCAACTCGGTAACTTACTAGACACTTGTCTAGAATAGTGATGCTCAACAGGCGCATAGAAAGACGTTGAGTTGTTGATCAACTTGACACTTGGTTAGCTAGTAAAGAAATATAATCAGTGAAGATCTCACATGTCAACATACTAAACATTACAAAGCTACCTTTGTATATAATTACATATTGTTCTCTACTCCCAGCTACCTGACACTAGAACAAGCTACTTTGCTCTAAACAATATTCAGTGACTTAAAATAGATAGTTCATTTGGATTAATAGCTATTTGTTGAATTGTACATTACTCAACATCCTTCTTAATGAACAGTGCAACATCCCTAACACATTCATCAAACCCCGTGAATGGTAAAAGAGGGATTCCTTTTATGTTTCACCACAAAAAGAGCATCCCATTCATAGATCAACATAAATTGAAGAGCCATTTTTTGGCTTGCAAGATCTAGGTGAAACCAGGTATTCATTCCCTCTCCAAACAACTAAGACAGAGCATTCTAAAATTGCAAAAAGTAATTAGAAATTATAAATAAATCAAAACTCAAGCATGAAGGTCTGTACAGCCTTAGATGTACCATGGAAAATGCAAAAATAGCCAAGTTAAGAGGCTGCTTTGAGTTTTAACAAAATCCTAACTTTTTTACTGATAGGTCCATGGCTAGACCCCCAATTAAGTTCACTTATTCTAGGTGCAAGAAGTGAATTTTGATTAGGCATTTGTTTTTTTCCTTTTGCTTTTTTGTTGTTAAGTTTGTTATGTTGATAATAAGGCTTGTGGAATGGGAGTTAGTTATTTTGCTGCTGAGTTGGAAAGGAGGGGTAGTTAGTTAGAGACTATTAAGGGAAAGAGAGAGAGAGAAAGGACTGGGAGGAATTCTGTTAGAATCTTGTTCTGGGGAGAGCTGGCAGACCTCTCGAAAGTCTGCTGCCTTACTCTACTGTATTCTCTAATTTTCTGGAATATTGAGATGGGATTTCCAGAATAGTTTCTACTCTAGGTGCCACTATTCTAATTTCTTTTCTTTATTCCTGCTCTGGTTTGCTATTTGTGCTGGTGTGAGGAAGAACATAACATTTACTTTCTAAACAAACTTTCTATTTTTTTTAATTTTAAACTGCCTAACACTTGACAAACATTTAATACGATTCAACAAGCATCTAACATTGCTCAACAACTCGACAACTTACCACACACTTAATATAGTGATGCTCGACAAGCGTCTAACAAGACATTGAGTTGCTGATCAACTCGACACTTGATTACCTAGTAAAAAAAATATAATCAAAGCAGATGTCACATGTCAACATACTAAACATTACAGAGCTACCTTTCTATATAATTCTCTACTCCAGCTACTTGAAACAGAACAACCTCCTTTGTTCTAGACAATATTCAGTTACTTAAAATAGCTCAATTGGATTAATATCTATTTATCAAATACATTTCTCAACATCCTTCTTAATGAACAGTGGAACATCATCTCTAACGCATTCATAAAACCCTGAAAATGTTAAAAGAGAGAATCCCAATATGCTTCACCAGAAAAAGAGCATCTTATTCATGGATCAACATCGATTGAACAGCCAATCTTTTGCTTGCGAGATCTATGCGAAACCAGGTACCCATTACCTATTCAGATGACTAATACAAAGATTTCTAAAATTGAAAAAAAATAAATAAATAAAAACTCAAGCAAAGCATGAAGAAGGCCTGTACGTCAGTACATGTACTATGGAAAATGCACAAATAGCCAAGTTAAGAGGCCACTTTGAGTTTTAACAAAATCCTAACTTTTTAATGTCTAACCAAGCACTATAATTTTGCCTAAGACTGAACAAGCATTTAATATAATTCGACAAACATTTAATATAATTTGACAAGCATCTAACATTGCTCAACAACTAGACAACTTACTACACACTTGTTTAGTGTAGTAGTGCTCAACATGCATCTAGCAAGATGTCGAGTTGTTGATCAACTAGACACTTAGCTAGTAAAGAAATAAAATCAAAGAAGATGACGTGCCAAGATACTAAACATTACAGAGCTACCTTTGTATATAATTACATATTGTTCTCTACGCCAACTACCTGAAACCAGAACAACCGACTTTGCTCTAGACAATATTCAGTGACTTAAAATAGAGAGCTCATTTGGATTAATAGCTATTTATTGAATTGTAAATTTCTCAAAATCCTTTTTAATGAATAGTGAAACATCCCTAACACATTCCTGAAACCCTGGCAATGGTAAAAGAGAGACTCCCTATATATTTCACCATAAATAGAGCATTCCATTCAAAGATCATAAATTGAAGCCATTTTTTTGCTTGCAAGGTATATGCAAAACCAGGTATCCATTCCCTTTTCAGATGACTGATACAGATCATTCTAACATTGAAAAGAATAATTAAAAATTATAAACATATATAAACTAAAGGATGAAGAAGGCCTGTACATCTGCATATGTAAAATGGAAAATGCAAAAATAGCCAGGTTAAGATGTTGCTTTGAGTTTTAACAAAATCCTAACTTTTTTACTTTCTAACCAAACTCTCTAGTGTTTTTTTTTTTTAACCTAACAGTTGACAAACATTTAATATAATTTGACATGCATCTAACATTGCTCAACAACTTGACAACTTACTACACACTTATTTAGCATAATGATGCTCGACAAGCGTCTACCAAGACGTCGCGTTGTTGATCAACTTGACACTTGGTTAGCTAGTAAAGAAATATAATCAAATAAGATGTCACATGCCAACATACTTATTACAGAACTTCCTTTGTCTATAACGGGCATATTGTTCTCTAATCCAGCTACCTGAAACCAGAAAAACCTTCTTTCGTCTAAATAATATTCAGTGATCTAAAATAGATAGCTCATTTGGATTAATAGCTATTTATCGAATTGCACATTTCTCAACATCCTTCTTAATGAAGAGTAAAACACCCCTAACGCATTCATCAAACCCTGAAAATTGTAAAAGAGAGAGACTCCCCACATGCTTTTCCATTAAAGAGCATCCCATTTGTGGAATATCATAAATTGAAGAGGCATTTTTTTGCTTGCAAGATCTATGCAAGGCCAGGTATCCATTCCCTCTTCAGGCAACTTATACAAAGCACTCTAAACTTGAAAAGAATAATTGAATATTTTAAATAAATAGATAAATAAAGACTTGCACGAAGAAGGCCTATACATTAGTATATGTACTATGGAAAATGCAAAAAATAGCCAAGTTGACAGACTTCTTTGAGTTTTAACAAAATCCTAACCTTTTTACTGTCTAAACAGACACTCTAATTTCATTACCTAACACTTGACAAACATTTAATATAATTCGACAAGCATCTAACATTGCTTGACAACTCGACAACTTACTACACGCTTGTCTAGCGTTATCTAGTGATACAAAGACAAACGTCTAGCAAGGTGTCGAGTTGTCAATCAACTCAAAACTTGGTCAACTAATATAAAGATGTTAGAATTTCACCAAAACTCAAAGCTGTTATCAAGAGTTTACTGCTTTCTACATTTTCCAAAAGAGAACAAAGGAGCAATAATATACAAGAAAGCAAAAAACAAACATCAACTTCACAACTCAAAAGTTATGGAAATCAATAAAAACCCCAAATACAGAATAATAGAAATGAAAATGAAAATGCATACACACAGACTCCTAACATGCCCAATACATGAGCGGTCACGCCCCAAAATCTCTAATACAAATACCTCAGGTGTGATTAAATGTGTAAAAAAATATAGGCTTTTTTTTTGGGGTCATTTCCAAAATTCTTAATCATCTAGTTTATCATTTAAATATAAAATTAAAAACTCCCTAACTAATTTTCAAGTACCATACATCGCTTCATCATTTTTCAATAAATCCAACACATACAATATTATAGAAATAAAATATAATATAAATCATCAAATTATCTTATAAAATCAGTTAAGAACTATCATTAAATCAACATCATTGTTTGAAATTTGAATTTTTACATGATTTTGATTGGATTTAATAATGAATTTTTACATGATTTTGATTGGATTTAATAATGATTATTAACTGATCTTATAAGATAATGTAATCATTTACATTACATTTTATTTCTATAATATTGTATGTGTTGGACTTGTTGAAAAATGATAAAATAAGCTTGCAATAAATAGTAAATTCGTGTACTAAATAGTAAATTCGTGAACTAGTACCATATACGGCGCTTGAAAACTAGATAGGAAATTTTTAACTTTACATTTAAATAATAAACCCAAGTGATTAAAAATTTCATAGATGGCAAAAAAATAATAATAATAATCTATTTTTTCTATATATTTATCACACCTGAGGTCTCCATATTAAAGATTTTGGGATGTGACATGGGCACGTTTTGTTGCTCATCCCACAATAACAACAGAATATTTCAATATTTCCAAATGAGATATTTCCAGAATAAAAATGAAATATTTCAATTTTCCAGAATAATGATGGAATATTTCAATATTGCCAGAATAATGACACAATATTTCCATATTTCTTAAATAATGACGGAATATTTCAATATCTTCAGAATAATCTCCGAATGATGACAAAATATTTCAATATTTCTGGAATGATGATGGAGATTTTAATATTTCTGGAATAATGTTGAAATATTTCCTTACTAAACTCTCGGTGATCACAAATGCTTATCAAAATGATGAAATATTTTGATATTTCATTCCTAAACTCGCATTTTGATCACAAATGCTAACCAACCAAGAATTTAGCAGTTACATTTAGTTGACCCACACATGAAAACTGATAATAATAAAATAATTTCAGATAAATCCTAGATTACTAAGTGATAAGGATAAGCTTTATCCTTGTATTTGCTCTACATCACATCGGCATCCCATAAACCATTCGTGGATCATCACAAATGGAAAAGCCATTTTTCGTTTGCAAGGTAATGCAAAATCTAGAAAAAAGGTATTCCCTTTTCAGGCGACTGATACAAAGCATTCTAACATTCAATAATAAAATTAAAAAAAAAAAAAAATCGTGCTTACATAATCATAGCTCAAACAAAACATGGAGAAGAAGGCCTGTACAAGTACTGACAACAAAGAACAATGAACAATATTACACAACAAAGCACAATATAAACGTCAACATCACAGCTCAAAAGTTAAGTACAATATAAATGAAAAATTAACTACGCAGAGACACAGACTCCTAACCTGCCCAATACATGAGCCACTTTTGTTGCTCATCTTGATCTTTCCTCTCAATTGCCTTGAATGTAGAGTATACTGGTAAAACAATCCCTACAGAGCAGCTGCACAAGCAATTACATTTAACTTATTATTATTATTATTATTATCATTATTATTATTATAAAATCAAAATAAAAACATCAAACAAGCTCCTAAGCTATCTTACAAAATAAAAATAAAAAAAACTTACCACGCAGTTCGAATGACAACGTTAGAACCCAGTGGACAAAGGAGCAAACGCAGCCCCACCTATGTATCCAACATAAGTGAAATGATCAAAATCAAAATTAAACGTGATCGCAATAATTTTAAATTTAGGTCATTAGAGCGACGATTAATGAAATTCAAATAGAGAGTAGAGTGAGAGTTAGAGTGAGATATCAAGAGAATAAAAGAAGTAACCTCGTTGGTTATGGCGGATCCGAGAAGAGCCATGCCGATAATCCTTTCAGATTTTCGACTTACATTTTCTTTATACAAATAGTATTTGTGTTTGTTTTTGCTTTAATTTATCATATATTATTTATTGCATTCGATAATGGGTTCGAAAGGAAACGGTGTCGTAGCATGTAATAAGTTGGGTATGAGAAACGGTGTCGTAGCATGTAAAATGTTCGTTACAGGAAACTATATATATCGCAGCATTGTATTTGTTGTTTTAAAATTAGGTAGACGTGACGTAAAGTAATAAAGAATGAGATGAGTCATGCTAGTGTAATAATGTAATGTTATCTTTATGTGTGAGTCATGTAGTGAGGTGTCCAGTGTAATAATGTTAGTGATAAGGTATGAGTTGTAAAGTAGTGTGATGTGATATAAAATATGGTGAGTCATGTAATAACGTGTAAAGGAGATTCCTTAGAGATAAGGAAGCATCCTAACATAGTATTATGACTTTGCCTATATAAAGGATACCATGACTTTGTATTAGGGACACGGAATAATAGCTGAGTTTATTGTAAGTCTATTATTTGTGTAAACCTTGTTCTTAGTAATGGTATCAGAGCTTGTACTTTGAGCTTCTTTGTTTTTATGGTATCAGAGCCTATCCTCCCAAAAGGAGTTGAAAAGTAAGGTTCAAAATAATAAAGTTCTCTTAGTTCGGCCCTGCCGTCGGTTGAATTTTATCATTTTGATATCTTATGACTTTCTGAGTTAGAAGTTGTGATTCAGTTCAGGCTATCCAGAGTGAAGAAATATAGATTGAGGATACTTTTCTGTTGTGGTGTGAATGCTCAAAAAGAAAGCCAAGGTGGCGTGAGAAAAAAAGCTAAGATCCACAAGAAAAGTTATATCTATATTCTCCTTTTGTGGTAAGACCCTGAGAGGCAACAAAAAGACAATGGATAACCAAGAGATGGCAAAGACTGAATTGTCAAAGTCTTCTTCAGAAATTCCTTCTTTTTCTAGTTCGGTCACAAACTTCCATTATGAGGCAGAGTATGAGTCAGATACCAAACCCAACTCTCTACAACCTTTTCATCTAGATCCTCTAAATCCTTATAAGTTCTATGATGTCAATGTTCTTATTCCTAAACTAAAAACCCTCGTTCCTTTTAGAAGTCCAAAACTCAAATCTGTGTATAAGTCCTCAGAAGTGTCAGTTCAGACTATTTCCTCTAGTTCTTCAGAAACCTATCTTCCTATTATTTCTGCACCAGATATCCAAAGATATAGTCGTGAAGGCTACCGTGGAATTCATCTGGGAGCAATTCGAATAGGATTGCAACCATTATTCCTTGGTGGTAAAAATGTTACTTATTTCATTGCTGTTTTAGATACTCGTTGGCAGTCTTTTGAAAAAACTTTGATATCAGCTGTTGAGGTAGGTCTTAATCAAGGTCATGTCATTATACAAGTTGAGCCTAATTTTACCCTTGATATTTTTAAGCCTACTTTACCAAACACCATCAAAGTTGTGATCCAGTTACATGGATTAGAAATAAATCCCGATGAGTCAGCCCTTGCAATTCATCATTCCATGACCTATAAAGTCCAAACACATCTCTTTTCCTTGAACCACACAAATATGCCTATTACTAGACTTACTGGTAATGGTATAATCATTCAGCCTCAAACTTTCAAGCAAAATCAGCTCGTTTTTCCTCCCAAATGGATTAATGAGTATAAGCAGAGTAACAAGCCTCAAACTGTTCATGACAAGCCAAAAATAGAAAAGCTGTCTGCTGGCAGAACATCAATTTCTTTTCCAAGAGAATCAGTTCCTATCTATCCTTGTGAAAAGTGTTAGCTGGAAGGCAAGAATCCTAGATCTTGCACTCATATGCCCATAACTCATTTCCTTCCTAGATCTCATTCAGTGAGATATGGCGGATCCATCAATATGTTCAAATTTCCAAAAAATGATTTCGTCTCTAATGCCTCTGGAAATTATGTCGCTAGAAGCTGGGTTGTTCAAAAGCTTGATCCTACAGAGTTCGGTCCTATTGAAAAGGCGGTCAACTGGCATAATACTAATGCTTTACAACAAAACAAAGCATTAGAAGCTATTGCTGAGCAGCAGGAGCAGATAAAGCAAGAACTTCATGAGATACGCAGGAGACTGAAGAAAGTCCACAAGCTTACAGTCAAACAACTTTCAGATATTCATAAAAAGCCTCGTCTAATCAACATGATTGTCAGCACTAGAGTTGATAGTGACTATTTTCTTAATCAAGTTCGTGAGGAGCAGCGGAGATACTTTGAGCAAAAGAAGAAAAAGAAGATTTCTTGGAAGAAAGACAAGCCAAGAAAGAATTCAGATATTTGGGAAGAAAGTCCTACAGGCAACAGTATCAAAGGCTTTTGGAGAAATTATGATATGCCTTCTGTGCAGCCTTGGCCTATACATGCCTCTGGTTGGGATGATGACCAGTCTGGTTCTACATCAGATGGATAAAACATTTTCTTAGATTCTTCTCCTCTTCCTCAGTTGCTGAACCAATTATGATGGAGCAGCCTCATATCCCTGCAAATCCGACGTATGTCGATACTACTGGCAGATTCAAGCAGAGAACTTCTCAGTTCAAACCAGACATGAGCAAAGGAGAAACATCAGGAGTTTCTTCTATGACAAATGTTGATGAAAACCAAAATCAAGAAAATCAAGAAGAGCTCGATGTTCAAATTCAGGTGCCTAACACTCCAAATGTAAAAACTTTTTGGAATATTGATAGTATAAAACCAGAAGAAAGACCAGCATATTTCGAAAAGATGCTAGCTTGGGCAGAAGGAGAAATTCAACATGCTCCACATCTTAGCAAAAGAGTAGTCACTCTTCGACTTGTCTCAGGATTTCTTGGATCCTTGAGAAGATGGTGGACAGATATATTTACTCTGGCAGAAAAGGAATATATCCTTAGTCGTGATCAGGCATATAATGAGTTAATCAGATATATGGTAGTTCTATTTGGCCTCTATTTTTTATCTCATTAGAGGACCCTACTTCTAATTTAATAAGGATATAATTGTAACTTTAAAGAAATAACAATCTTTTTGTTATCTTCTATATTAAATTTTAACTATTTTTATTTCCTTAAATAAAGTTTTATTTGACTTTAATGATGCTTGTCTTTTTGTTTTTTCAATTTAAAATTAATGAATTTAACATTTAATTGAATTTTTATTTGATCTTAATGGTTATTGAATTTTTGTTTGTTCAATATTTTTTAATCATTGCAGCTTTTAAGTGTAAGGAATTATTAAAAAAAATATGTTTTAATACTAATCAATTGTTTCATTTATCTTATTTAAAACTCTAATTCCATATAAACAAAATAATTAATCAAATTATCTTTTAATTTTAGTGTTTAAGTATTTGATGGATTGAAACTTATAAAGAAATAAATATATATTAACTTAATTTAAAATAAAACACAATGAAGCTAGAGATGAGGTTGGATGAGAGAGAAATAGATGAAGTTGAGAAAATAGGGGAAAAAGGTAAGAGAATTTATAAGAAGAAAATAAAAGTTTTGTTAAGCCTATCTACTTGACATTAATTATTTAATATATAATATTTTTATTATAAATTTACCCTTGTTTGATTTTAAAAATGAAGCTAATGAGATTAAATTAGGGGACTAAATAGAATTATCCTTTAGAATTTTAAAATTGATAACAAAGTCCAACTACTATACTCAGAGCCTATTATACTCAGAGCTCTATGGGCCTGCGGCCCAAAAGAGTTAATAGAGTTATAGATACGGGGAATAATTAATTACAAATTTTTTTAACCAGTTTTTCTTCAAAAACTATCTATAATTTTTGTATTTTCTAATGATTCACCCCTTGTTTTGAATTACATTTTGTCTTAGCTAATTGGTCACATGATTGATGAATGATTTAAAGAGATTAATTAATTTTAATCTTAATTTCTATTGAAAAAAATTAAGAGTAGTCTTTCAAAATTGAAATTAAAAAGAAAAACATATTCAATTATAAAAATTTATCAAAGAAATAATTTTTGATTAAATTTAATTAAATGTAGTTCCAAAATAATTCTTCTAATGAAATTACACAATTTTAAAGGAAAACTACAGAAATATTAAGGCATTAACATGCGTCATTATCCAAAAATAAACTGGAAAGGCTATTGTAATAGTATGAATAATATTTTATTAGTTGTATTATACGTCATAAGTATTAAATAACAGTGATGCTATATTTATAGTATTCATACAATCTAAACTCTACAACTTGAAGTGATAATTTACATGATAAAATTTGATTAGAGATATAATTTTCATCATTTTTTTAAATAAATTTTTATTATATTGATTGATATATTATATTATAAAGTTTTAATTATTTGAAAATTATAAGTCTACAATTACCCGATAAGTAATTAGCCATTTGGATGTTAATTGATACCTAAAATTACTTGATATGAAATAGGAATGCGATTTTAGATAAAAAGAAATAATATAATATTAATTATGTGGCATATTGAATTTTTAAAAGAAAGCTGCAGCTCCTCCCTTAATGCTGCTTTTGGCTTTATATTTATTCTGAAGAATAATATCTTATAGTGGCTGTTACGGAAGTCCACAATTACGGCGGAGACTTCTGATAACAAAAATCGAACCATGCAACACACAATACTCTACTAGTCTACTTTTGACTTTTCCTTAACCACCAGCTCCGATAGTCCGCTGCCCCGCCATTGTAAAATCTTTTATTATTATTATTATTATTATTATCATCATCTATTTCGTTTTCACTTTTATACGGTTATATTGTATAATTTTTTAATAAAATAACTCTAATTATTCGGATATTTTCTTTTTTTAAAAATCTCATTTTACAAAATTGTTATATTACAACCATCTACGCGACAATTTTACAGCTCTTCACTTATATTTATTGCTCGACAATTAACACAACTCTATACTCGATGAAAAATTTTGACAATGCAGTTATAATTATCTCAATTTCAACTCAGTCAAATTAATATGAATATTCGAAATGAAAATTTAATATTTCCCGAATGAATTAAAAAAAAAATACTTGATTTTTTTTTGGATGTTGGAAGTTGTAGTAGATTAGTTATTAATTAATCAAACATCGTGTTTTTGTCCTTACCAAAAGTCTTGTTTAACTCTTCCACCAAATCTGAAAACGAAAAAATAGAAACAAAGGCTATAGTTTGATTTTTATAATTAGAGCTTTCCCTTATATATGAAAAGATAGCTCTTCTTCCACAACATACATCGTTAGGAGAAGTTACACTTAGCATATATATATCCCAGAATATTCAACAAAAAAAAAAAAAAGAGAAACTTGGGCTTCATATCCAACCTTGACCGTCTTAGTTTCTAATTAACAAGACCCCACCAATTTAAAGAAACTAAAATTAACTACAAAAACACAAATTATCAAATTAATTGGTTGGAATTACATACAATTAAAAACCACTAATCCAATCCCAAGTACCCTAACCTACTATCTTGTGGTTATTTGCTAATCTGCGATTACCTCCAAGCTGACGTGGCAACAAGAGTACACTGATGCCAGCAAAGCACCAACTCAGCCTGCCGTTTGAGCACCTGGAACCCTACCACCTGAACTTTTCCAAGCAAACACTTCGCCTGAGAATCCGCAAACGGACTCATATGAAGCGCCCTCATTCCCGCCCCGTTAAACACATCCCTCCACGATGCCATGCGGCTCGCCGCCCCCTCCAGCGCCGAAAAGATTCTCGCTCTCAGCAGAAACATTTCGATCTTTCTCGCCGACTCGCTACAACCCGTTGCTGCATCGAGTGAATCAAACACCATGGCGTAGTATTCAAGACTGTGCACGAAATTCTTCCTAAACGACGCCGTCGGTCCGGACTCTTGCCACCCTTCGTTGTCCACAAAAACGACGACGCTTGGAGAAAGCGCTCGCATGTCAGAAACGAATCTGATGGCGTTGCTTGTTGAACCGAGACGGCGATACATAGTTGGAGAGAGAACAACGGCTATTCTCTCACCTTCCATGAGCTTGATTGCTTTGAAAGACAACATTTCAAATGAACGGAAAAGAACAAAGTCGATGTGGAACCTGATTTTCAGTTCCTGAGCGAAGTTTGCGAGGATTTCTTTGATGAGTTTTGCCTCGGGGACGTACTCTTCAGGTACCACAGCAGTGATGCGGAGCGATGTAGGGTTCATCAGTTTATTATTACAAGCCAACGCTTTTTCCGCTAACTCTCTCATGAAAGAAGCGTACTGGCCGCCGTATCCGATGTCAAAATCGATGATGTGGATCAGCTGAGAAGAACCCTCAAGGGACTCAAGGAGAGCTTGATTGGAAGTGAAGTGGCTGAACATCGGGATAGGAGAGATTCCAGAGAAGGACTTGAAGGCTCTGATGGACTGAACGATTTCGGACCAGGAAGAGAGGCGAATTGGCCGAGTTGACCCAGTGAGCATTGAGCTGAGAGCTTCTTTGAAGAAGAACGCGGCTCGCATTAATGGTTTACCCACCGGTGACCTTAGCCGTTGATTGAGCCGCGACAATATCATCTGAGCGACGGCTAACTCGTTGGTGTCAAAACAGTCGGCAGCTCGGAGTAGTTCTTCTATGAAATCAAAGTCCACCACGTTGGAGTTGGCACTAGCATTGTGGAAATTGTTAGGAAAATCAATAAAATTACTAAAGTTTTGGTTTTGATTCTGAGTTAGGTCAGGAACACTGAAATTAAAATCTGAAGGAAGGAACTGAGCGGTATCAAGTTGCTGGGAAGCGAATTCAGTGAGATGGTGGTTGATGATTTGTGGCTCAGGCCGACTTAAATGGCTAGTACTCATACTCATACTCCTGATTGGAGGGACAAAATCGTCATCTACCCCTAGTTCCGTCATGATTGAATCCCAGTCCATGTTACGCAGTAACTGATCTTCCCACTCAACAGGAGGCGCCTCCGAAATAATGGTTGCAGGATAAACCTCAGATGCCGTGGCCGGTTTCTCTGTGACAGGGCTCTGACTCCGGCGAAGATCAAGAACCGAGGTAGGCTCATAGCAGGAGGTCGAAGAAATGTTAGTTTGGGTACGAAAACTGATGTTTCGTGGCACGTTACTAACGCTGCTGTTGGTGTTGTTGCTGGAAACTGGTTTGGGGTTCTGGGGTTGTTGATTATTAGGGGGAGTCGAATTAACGGGAACGCTGCTGTTGGTGTTGTTGCTGGAAACTGGTTTGGGGTTCTGGGGTTGTTGATTATTAGGGGGAGTCGAATTAACGGGAACTCTCATAGCTTAGAGGAATTAAGAAGGGAGGTTCTTGCTCTCTCTAGCTACCGTTTTTGTGTTTGTGTTCGGATGATGATGAAATGATTAAATTGGTGATTTAGGGCTTGAAAGTGTTTGCGGGTAGGGAAGAGAGGGGGCTTTTCGTGGTTATGATTGCCAGCTTTTTATCTTTGCGTGTGTGTGTGAGTGTGTGTGCATGGAGTGTATGGAGATGGGTCAAGCCATACATGAGGAGCATGATTGGACATGAGTCAGACTACTCATTTATCGCTTTTGAACCTTCTAACTCAAGCTGTTACTTTGATTTTGCTTTGCGGGATTCTCATTTCATTTCTCATATTCATTTTTGTTTACCAGCTAATTATCTAGCTAGTTCATCGCCTTCAATTTCTAGCTAGCTAAATCATTAAATTAGTTTTTTTCGGTTTATATATCATAAAATTTTTTCATAATATAAATATAAAAAATTATTTCTACGTTTCTGAAGAAAAATAAATAATAGATATTGTATTTCATTATGTATTTTATAATGATAATTAGATATCATTATTGTTAGTATAATAAGGTCATAAATGATAGCTTTGTATTATATAGATAAATTATATATATATTTATATATATGTAGTCACGAAATTTACTTGAATGACTGGAGATACGTAGCTATTTGAGGCAAAATAAGAGAATGGTTTCCAAGTTCAAATTAAAGTATAAATGGAAATTTGGTATTTATCCTTGTCATTCATAACTTCAACTTTTGGGATGTTGTCAAATCATGACAATGAATATTTAAACTATACCAAATTCGATGCATGATTCCATCTAATCTAAGAGCAGGTTCATGTGAGGAAGGAAAATAGCAACAAAATTGATGGGTGCATTGGTCCTGCACTGTCTGCTTTCGAAATGATCCATATCTAATTAAACTTAGAACAGAACAAAATATAATACACTTCCAATTTATTAGAAATAAGAGCAAAGTAGTTCTCAACCAGTTAACGACAAACAAGTCAAAGTATGTGCGTTAAAATTTCATTGGCTGTACGCAAATGCTGCAACTCCCACCAGGACCCGCAAAGCAAAAGTTATAAACTAAACAGAAAGCCAAAGACAAACACCACCACCACCACCACCACCATACTCGAGTCACATCACAAATTGGACCAAGATAAAAGCAGCTCCAAACTTAATTAGGACTTACTTTTATTAATTCTACTAAGTAATTACTGCTTAATTAATTTGAACAAGTTGATCTATAAAGCTAGCCATTTGATGACTCACAAATGCCATAACATGAAAGCACATATAAAAAACTTTTTTTCGAGTGAACTCGCACTCACGTCCATTTCACACCTTTGCTCTAATATTCTGTCACCGTAAAGATTTTAAAGTGAAAAATAAAGATGGAGTATCCAGCGTTGGATGCGATGATCTTCAAAAGCTAGGGGGTACTCTAAAGATTTCACTAGCAATCCCTCCCCGAAGAATCATGAAACGTTTCACACGAAAAAGATAAAAATTAAAAAAAAAAAATTTCTTTTCATAAAAGCCTATAGAATTCTTGTTGACGAGAGAAGTGAGCTCAAGTGGGTCCTACAAATTGACGTGGCTGTCATGAAGTATGATCTAATTGGCAAATAGATATCACTTTAATGGGACCCGCTGGCCGGCTTTTGTCGGATATGCATGAAATGTTATGTGATGTGTGTAATAAAAATATATATATAGAGTCAGCGCGTAATAAACACGCCCACGTAGGATTTTTAGATGAGCAGCTTGCTTTGGCTTTCGCTTTGGCGGCGACGCGAGAGAAGCTTTACAGAAGAGAATAAGTTCTGTTGAATGGCGATAGTGCATTATTGATTGATTGAAAATGAACCAAAATCGAAATCCATCCGTCCATTTTTAATCATTACTGTAGTAGAAAGAAGCTCGCACAAGGCTTACATTGCCTTTAGACAAAAGCTTGCCCTCGCCCACATACAAAAAGAAGTTCTATTGAAGCCTTTCTACTCTCCAAATTATATTATAGAGAAATAATAATTAGAATATTTAACGAATGTGATAGAATCATATATTTAGTAAAATATAATACACATAATAAGTTACTATTTTTTATTTAATTCATATATATATATATATATATATATATTCATGTGTTGTAACAATCGTGTTGTAATCAAGCTTACGAAATATGCCTTTATACCAATCAATCTACTTTGTATATTTAGTAGCATACTTTTAGTTATTATAACAATATTATCTTATAGTTCGAAGGTGTGAACCCATTTTTTTAAGGGATCCAATGCTAGGAAATGTCGCAAATCCTTTGATGTATGAAGAATCAATAAAAAAATTTTGGTATATCATTATTAGTTCAAGTACGTGTAAAGAAGCACAATGCAAAGACTCTTTAATTTGGTGGTCAATGGGCTAAATATGAAAGATAAACAAAACGAAAGCTAGTAGAAAAATTTATTTTGAATCCAAAGAGCAGAGGTATTGATTTTAATTATTGATTCAGCTACTAACCATTGCACATGTATAAATAGGGTTTATAATTTAATTAGCTTTATAAATTACTTTAATTTTTAATTTAATAATATTAGCATGAAAAAGGGTTGGTGAACTTCGTTGATATTGGATAATATTTGATAAATACAAATCAAAATCAAATTGACATCATTTCTACCAAAAATCAAACATAATATTCGTCCACCTTGAGAATGATATGAGATGACAAATACAGTACACGTTCAAAGCAAAAAGGTCGCATCAGCATCTAAACCCGAAAGCTCTACTTGAAAATAGAGTAGCTAAAGTGCATCTTTAAGGTTAAAAAAAAAAAAAAGGATTTTCACGAAGGCATGATTAACGTTAAAAGCACAAGTATTTTTTTTTAATTATTCTTGAAAAGGAGAATATAATATAGTTTTAAGTCAAATACTTAGGCATTAAGGCTACATGTACACGGGCCAAACGCGGTGGAAAGGAAGAGCTTGTAGCATACAAAAGAAAGCTAGTGATGGTGGTAGTGGTGGTAGTGGTGGTGTTGGTAATATTGAGATTCTAATTGAAATCATTTGGTGTAAAGATAGCCTCCATACGTACATCCACTCATCTAAAAAGATAAAAGCAATATTGCAAAGTATTGTAGATTTGTAGGTGCTTGTTGCATTCTATCTTCTGTTTTCACAGCCTATCTGGCCTCTTCCAATTTGGGATCTCCTTCGAAAACACCCTTTGATTCCTTCACTTCTCTTTATTTACGATGACATGCATACATGCATGTGATCTACTATGGTTATTATATGTACGTGATAGAGATTGAAAGTGTTTGTAATTGGTCGCTTATTATTACCTATCGGTTTAAGTATAATTTCGTGTTTGAATCTTTATTGATTTTATTTGTGCTTAATTATCAAATATTTGAGCTAATTAAGTTCAAATACATGTACACCTAAGCTCTAAACTATCTATGAAGAAATAACCACAAAAAAAAGGTGTGACCCTTTATATATGAGAGAGAACACATTTATAAAATTAAACGATTTTAAATATTATAGTTAAATTCTTCTATATTAACCTAAACTTTTAGGTTTTGTTTTAATATGGAAGATCTAATATACTACATTGATTTTTATTGAATTATCAATATACCAATCCAATTTGATAAGTAATAATGTTAGACTTACAACTCAAATAAAATCTAAAGTCTACAACCTGACGTGGCCGTCTAAGTGATAAAATTCTACTTAAAATGTAACTTCTCTCATTCATTTTTATTTTTCTTGGACTGTTACATCAGATTGTAGATTTTTTATTGTATTTGAGTTGTAATTCTAGTACTACTATTTCACATGACATTATTTATGCGAAAGTCAAATAGTGAGTTGAGTCCATAAAAATAATTAAGTAGATTAATGTACTTAATCAAGATAATTTATGATTAAATTGAGCTTATTCTTATAGATCATTGAATCGGCATGGTACGATAAGACCTTTTGGCTTAAGTGGGTATCTTCTATTCATAGCCACAACTATTATCGATTTGATGTGAATGCTGCACATGTTATACGTGGCCGTGGCACACTCTCTCTTTGTGGCATTTCATGGACCACCACTGCAATGACTTCGATTCATATATAGTTAACATGAGAGACGTTATGTGGTCTATCATGAAAGGTATATATTGGTATTTTTGTTGCCACTTGAAATTCATGAAATGACCAACCAAGGTGGTCCAATTGATGAGCCATTCTCATCAAAGGTTAGGTCACACTCAGCTTTCGTTGCAAACTTAGAATGAAATTAAGATGGTCCAACCCGTCAATTTCTTTCGTATATTTCAATTGTGTGAACATCTTGAATACTCTAAAAAAGAAAATATATTAGACCTCAATAATTTTTTTCTCTCAAAACGACAGAACCCCAATGATAATCTTCTTTATTTACTCTTCCACTTTACCTCTTAAAATCGCAATTTTATATATTAGAGATTGGAGGAGGGCTTCTTGGCCCAACTGTGTACTTAGTAGCTCCCTACTTCTAGTTAAATAAGGGTGAAATTGATTTTTGTGTTGGAAGTACAGATTTTGTTTTCCACCTAGAGATGGGCATTTACCCCATTAGATCTGGGGCCTCAGTCAGACCCGGACCAATGGGGCGAGTCAAGATCCGCCCCGGAGCATCATTGGGGCGGATCTGGGGCAAAAAAATTTTGCCCCAGCCTGGGCGGGTCCGGGTCCAGGTCCAACCACCTGGACCTGTAGACCCGCCCCGCCCCACAAGATTTAAGGGTATATTTATAAATTTTTAAAATTTTAGGACTATAAGATAATTTTTAGGTTATATTTGTTAAACTTTCCATATATATAAATTCTTAATAATTTTACAAATAATGCAAATACTTTAATAAAAATTACATTTTAATTAATAATTAACATCTTTTAGTATATTAACATCAATTTAGTCATATTATAATGATATGATGAGAAATTGATAAGGGAGTTATTTGTAATAATGTAAATGTTACAGAGGATGAAGTTGTACAAATATAAAGATTATAGGGGTGTGATTGAAAAAATATAAATAGAGACGGGGCGAGGCGGGGCAAAAAAAATTTGAGCGGGGCGGGACTGGATACTTGCCGCCCCATACCCGCCCCGCCCCGCCCCAGTTCCAAGCCTATTTCCACCATTATTATTGGAATCTAATAACTGAAGAAAGTATTTGCTTAACTTTATGGAATCTCTTTCTCAATATATAAATATAATAAAGAGAACATAATTTTACGAGAAGAAAGTTACTTTCGTTATCATTCATTTTTCTTTTAGATAATTTGAACATAAATTAAACAAACATACTGATGGAGAGATACCGGATCGTTACACACTAAAATAATTAACATGTTTAATAACAACAAAACAATACTAATGAATAAGTTGGGATTTATCCTGGGCTTATATAGAGATTCTCTGATTAAATGCAGCCCGAATCTCTTAGCCCAATTATATGAAAGCCCAATTATTTCCATTTAAACTCGAAGCCTAAAATACGAGCCCAAAGAACATGAACTCAAAAGCTAAAACGTTTTGGGCCACTTGGGCCTCTCCAGTCCAACTCCATCTGCATCTCCGTCTCCGTCTCCAAACTCCAAGCAGCCTTGGTCATCTTCTTCAACGCCAACAGTCCATGTTCCGTTGCTGAAATCAAGCAAGTCTTTCGAGAATTAAGATAAGTATACCAAATAAATCAATCAACACCTGCACGATTGCTTTGAACAAATCTTTAACAACTTGTTTTTAGCGGGAAGTGGAGAGCCAAGCTCCGGCCACGTGTTTCATGGACATGCACGTGTCCATATGCGAGACACGTAACTCATCTTCTTCCTTTTTATACTCAAGACTTGACTTAACGCTTCCAACGCAAACAGCGAAAGATGAACAAATCATCTTCGATGTTATTGCTTCGAGTTCTCTCGCTAATCAGCTTCTTTGTTTCCGTTTCTTTCTCTTTATGGCACGCAGAGGCTTTATTGCATGATCAGGACTGTGCAGGTGTGGGGACTTTGGTGAAGAGAAGTGAGAGGAGCTCTGTGATTGAGACAGAATATGGACAGATCTCAGCCGTTGAAATCAGTGATGGAACAAGAGGTCCTTTTTATCTTCAGTTCATCACATTGGAGCCAAATTCATTACTTCTTCCCGCACTTCTCCATGCGGGCATGGTATTCTATGTCCACACAGGTACATCCAAATTTCAATGAATGAACTTGCATTCCAAATATTCTGATACTCTCATTGATAGTAGAAGCATTGAAGTACGTGAAAACATTTGCATGATTTCGGAGTGTAGGGAGTGGGAGGCTGAGCTGGACCGATGACGATGATGACATAAGAAGGTTGAATATACGGCGAGGAGATGTGTATGGGCTGAAACCAGGGTCTGTTTTCTTCGTAGAGAGCAACTTGGAGCCGGAACGAGAGAAGCTTAGACTATATACAATCTTTTCTAATACAGAGGACGACTCATTTGTATAAGCTCTTTGTTGCACCGTCAATTTTGTTGTTGAGAAAAAAAATGTTTTGTCCACATAATTTATACGCACTTTAATTGCGTGTGAATGCAGGAACCAGAGATTGGAGCTTACACAAGCATTAGTGACCTGATCCTTGGATTTGATAAGAAAGTCTTGCAATCAGCTTTCAAGGTATAATTTAAACTGAAGATTAATTCTGATCATCTCACATTTTCGAAAGTAATGTTTTAATTTGCATCTCATCACTCAATAATGTAAAATTTCGATGCATTTTGGTGGTTCCGGGCTGCAGATGAATCTCTTATATTCAGAGAGGTGAGTCTGACTCGAAAGCACTATATAGCTTGGTTTTTCGAAACAATAGCCGAAATTAATCATTTTTAAATTTCTTATTATATTATATTATATTATTTCGTTTTTTTTTTCTGCTGCAATTAATTAAGTGATATTATTCTGAGTTTATCAGAACTAAATTGAGTTCTGCATCTTCTGGTTTGTGTACTAAAACAACTTAATGACTTATGCAATATGGTGCGTCAATAGGTCCCTGAAGAATTCATAGAAGCGCTAACAAGTACAACAAGGCCTCCACCCATGGTTCATGCACTGCCAAGGAAGAAGAAAACAGCCTTCTGGGAATTGGAAGCTCGATTCCTGAAAGCTTTTCTAGGTGGCAGAGGTGGCAATTTGCAGGGCCTAACCAGCAAGAAGAAGAAGAAGAGTAAAACATACAACATCCTCGATGCTGATCCAGATTTCGAAAATTGTAATGGGTGGAGCCTAACAGTTGATAGGAAAGATTTGCATTCATTGAAGGGCTCGAATATTGGTATTTTCATGGTGAACTTGACAAAGGTTGGTTTGGCTCTAGCTATTAGCATACAGTAAATACACTAACCTGAACTCGCTAACCATATCTAATTGCAACTATTTTATTTCTTTGTTTTTCAAAAGGGTTCAATGATGGGACCGCATTGGAATCCCATGGCTACTGAGTTAGCAATAGTGCTACGCGGACAAGGGATGATTCGGGTGGTTTGTCCAAGCGCAAGCAGTAGTGCAAGAAATTCAAGCTGCAAAAACAGGAGGTTTAGAGTGGAGGAAGGAGATGTTTTTGCTGTGCCAAGATTCCATCCCATGGCTCAGATGTCATTTAACAATGACTCATTTGTTTTCATGGGGTTCAGCACAACAAGAGGGAAAAATCATCCTCAATTTCTAGCAGGAAAGAGCTCAGTCCTCAAAGCGCTAGACGAACGAATCTTGGCTACATCCTTCAATGTGTCTAACACAACAATCCATCAGCTCCTGGCTCAGCAGGTAGATTCAGTCATATTAGATTGCACATCCTGTGCTGAAGAGGAGGAGATGCTAATGGAGGAAGAAATTAAGAAAGAAAGGGAGGAAGAAGAGGCCCGAAAGAGAGAGGAAGAGAGAAAGAGAGAGGAGGAAGAGAGACAGCGAGAGGAGGAGGAAGCCAGGAAGCGCAAGGAGGAGGAAGAGAGAAAAAGAGAAGAGGAGGAAGCCAGGAAGCGTGAGGAGGAGGAAGAGAGAGAGAGAGAAGAGGAAGAAGCTAGAAAGCGCGAGGAGGAGGAAGAGAGAAAGAGGGAAGAGGAGGAAGAGAGAAAGAGAGAAGAAAAGGAGGCCAGAGAGAAAGAAGAAGAAGAAGAAAGGGAGAGACAACAAGAAGGAGAAGAAGAAGAAGCAAGGAGACAAGAAAGAGAAAGGGAGAGAGAGGAGGCTAGGAAAAAAGAAAGAGAGAGAGAGAAAGAGGAAAGGAGACGGCGAGAAGAGGCAGCTGAGAGAGAGCAAGAAGAGGCCAGGAGGCAAGAGGAGAAAAGGCAAAGGGGAGAGAAACAACCAGAAGAGGAATTTGGCAATGGGCAGAGAAGAGCTCTTAAAGATGCGTCGAAGTAGTAGGATTTATGCTTGTCCGTAGCTTGAAGATGCAAACTGTGGCCTCGATCATCAGTTCACTTGTGTGAATAAAAGGATTTATCTTTAAAGTTTTTCCGTGTAAAGAGTTTGTGATCCCGTGTTTCTTCTTGTTAATGCAATAAGCTTTCTTGACTCATTTTTGTCTGTACTTGTTGGCATAGAAATTTTCGAAGGAATGATGTTATAATTGAACTTGAAACGGGTACCTTAAGTGAAGCAAATGCTAATGTGATTGTTCTAGCAGCAGCTGTAAGCTTAGGATGTTACTTGCTATCTCCAATCTTGTCTTCCCATTTTCAAATTTGATTACCTTCACAATCTCAAAAATTGCAATTGTGTTTCGGCTCGTTAGCCTTTAATGATAGAATCCCATATTGCTTGGGAATTTGAAGGTAGGTTTGTAAGAGAGACTTATAAATACTTCTTACATCCTACGTTAGTCTAGTGCCAAGATTTTGGATCTCTTTCTCGGCTTATAAAAGAGAGGCCTTATATGATATAAAAGGTGTACCAAAGTTTTTTCATAAAAGGTGGACCAAAGTTTTCTCATGTGTGAGGGTCTATAATTAGTACTTTTTTAGTTGATATTTTTCTCTTTTCATTTGTTTATTTTGGTCATTTAACAAATTGATACCAAAAGAAATACTCAAAACAAATGAAAAAGAAAAACATCAACTAAAATTGTAAAATTGTCCTTAATAAAAAGTCATTCACATATGAGAAAACTTTGGTACACCTACCTAACATATCACATAATCACATAAAGGTGTGTTTTGAATAGGATCACAAAGAGACCCAAAATCTTGTCACTAACCAATATGGGATGTGAGATGCATTTATAAGTCTCTTACAAAACCACCTTCAAATTTCCGAGCAATGTAGGATTTAATCACTAAAAGTTAATGAGCCAAACCACAACAAATTTGCACACTGGCAAATCCACTTTAGCGAATTACCAGAGCATAGCCCAAAAACTCATTTGTTGCCCATATTCTCTGTCACATTTTGTAACATCTTCAAAATGCATCAAATGGCGCAATCAAACTTATCAAATGTTAATCAAGCCTAGACAATGATTGAATTTGACATTTTCACCACCTTGGTCATCATATTTGCAGGATTCCCAACAGTTTCAATATTCTAAAGTAAGATTTTTCCTTCATTAATAATCTCGCACACAACATGTTATCAAACATCAATTTGCTTTATACGAACAAGAAATATTGGATTCTTCCCTGAATGAATAGCACTCTAACTGTTTGAATAAACAATCACATTCTTCAGAACATTCCTGATTCTTCTAGCAATCATTCTAACCAAATACCTTCCTTCACAACCTTTATAACTATGATGCACTCTACCTCTATAGTAGACAAAGTAACTATAGATTATGTAGTAGACTTTTAACTCACTGGTGCTTTTACAAAAGTAAACACATATCAATTGTGGACCGATATTTATCTAAATCACCAATATAATTTGAATCAACATAACCAATAATACATTGAGCATAAATATCATCTCTCTTAATCTTTAATAAGTGCCCTATAATATATTTCAGGGCTTGCCAATGTCCTTTTCTTGAATCATGCTTGTACCGACTTACAACGTCAACTGCATGTGAAATGTCAAGCCTTGTATCAACATAACATAAATCAAGCTACCAACTGCATTGGAATAAAGAACTCGAAACATTTTCTCTTGTTCTTAATCTATACTTGGAGATAAAGATGCACTAAGCCTTTGACTCTTCAATGATGTCAAAACATTATAACACCTTTTTAAAATATTGCTTCTAAGTCAAACAAACATTGTCATTTCCTCTATTTTTGCTAATCTCCATATGAAAAATCTTCTTAGCTTCTCTTAGATTCTTCATATCAAGCTATTAATTTAACTGAGTCTTTAACTTTCCAATTTTTTTGACATTCTTCAAAGCTAACAATATATCATCAACATCCAAGAGCAAATAAATGAAAATACCATCTTGTAGCCTTCAAAAATTCACACAATTATCAAGCTTGCTTCTTATGTACTTCTGAACCATCATAAACCAATCAAGTCGTTTATATCATTGTCTTGGTGATTGTATCCATAAAGCGATTTTTTCAGTTTGCAAAACAAATTTCTTTACCAACAAACTTAATTCCCTCAAGCTGAGTCATATAAATCTCTTCTTCCAAGTCACTATGTAAAAATGTGGTTCTCACATCATGTTGAACTAGTTCAAGATTCATTTGAGTTACCGAGGCAAGTAAGATTCTAATGCAAAAGTGCTTAACAATTGAAGAAAATACATAATTATAGTTAATTCCTTCCTTCTGAGCATGGCCTTTTACCACCAATTTTGCCTTGAAACAAATGTCATTCTTATTAGAAAATCCTTCTTTTTTACACCCACTTGTACTCAATTACCTTTTTATTCTTAAGAAATTGAGCTAGCTCCCAAGTTCTGCTCTTCTGAAGAGACTAAATCTCTTCTTCTATAGCTTTCTTCCATTTATCTACTTCTGAACATCTGACTGGAGGGGATATAATCATCTACAATTGGAATTGCATAGGCTAACATATCAACAAATTGAGCAAGATTGTGAATCTCACATCTTGGACTATTAACTACAATTTATTCTTATTGTTGTTAAGGTTCTTGAGTAGAATCCTACTCTTTTTGTTAAATTTTCTTCTCTTTCATTTGTTTTTTTTGGTATTTGTGATTTTGTCCAATACTTTGAATATTTGGATTATTGCCCAAAAACTTTGTAATTTCTTTGAAGTTTTTGGAAGTTTTTCCATTGTGCATGAGGACAAAGGTATTTATACCAAACCTCGTTAAACTTGGTTTTCTCCTTTATTTTGTATTATTATTAGTATTTTAATTTTACCTCTTAGAATCATATTCAAGTAGCTAGCATTAGGAGTTGTGTAAAGTTTTTACTTCGCACAACAAGTGGTATCAAAGCTTAGGTAGTTGGGTCTTAAGTGGATTATTTTTGTTGGAGTTATCAATAGTTACATCTGTGGAGTAATCTACTAATCTTGTAGTGTGAGGCAAAAAATGGCAACATCATTGTATACGCCGACAAAGACGATGATTATAACAAATGCAAAAATAAATTGCAGAGAAATTTGATGGTCAAAATAATTTTGGTTTATGGCAAAGCCAGGTAATGGATAGTTAATTGTGTTAATAAGATTTGGATATAGTTCTAAAACCAACAAAACCAAAGATATAAGTATAAATGACTGGGACAAGCTAAATATAAAAGCTAATGGGTTGATTTGCTCATGTCTATGTAGAGAGCAAAAATATCCATTTAAGAAATAAACCTCCGCTAGCAAATTTTTAAAGATATTGGAAAACAAGTACATGAAAAAAAGTAATGAGAATTGACTATATCTATTAAAGAGATTGTTTCGTTTTTAGTTGAATCTAGGTACGAGTTTTAATAGCCACATTAATACAATTAACAAATTAATAGATGATTTGTTAAATTTAGATGAATCTTTCAAAGATAAACGGAAGGTCATGCTGTTTATCGGCTCTAGTCCAATTGAATTAGGTCATCTTTGTATTACACTCATCCATGGGAAAGAAAAATCGTCTTTTGAAGAAGACTGTTCTACGTTGCTCAATTATAAAATTTGGAAGAAAGATCAAAAGGAAAATAGGGATGAGTCAGCAAAAGTATATAGCATAAGGGCAAAATTAGAGTTGTAAGATGGAGAGAATGTGCAGATCTCGTTTGAAGGGAATATCTGATAAAGATAAGTGTGTCTTTTATCATAAGAAAGGATATTGGAAGAAAAATTGTCCAAGCTTCTAAAAGAAAGATAAAGGGTGAGGGAAAGCTACTTTTGATGCATATGTAGCTAAGCATGAAGTAAAAGAGTCCGATTTTGTTCTACTTGGCCTACTATCAGCAACTGTCAGCATCTTGGTCTGTTAAGTGGATTTTGGATTTGGATTATACTTTCAATATGAGCCCCGACAGGGAATGGTTCGTCAAATTCAAAGAGCTCGATGATAAAGTTGTTTTCCTGGGCAATGATGATTCAAGGGAGAAGTTTTTGGTTAGGCCCTGCTAATTTGCCAATGTGGTTTTGTTGCGTTTTGGCTTATTAGACTTCGGTGAATATATTCAGCTTTGCTTGGAAATTTGAATGTGGGTTTGTAAGAGACTTGCAGATACATGTCACATCCCACGTTGGTTAGTGACAAGATTTTTGGATCTCTTTGTAGGCCTATAAAAGGGAGGCCTGATGTAATATGTTAGCTGTACCAAAGTTTTTCCAGGTGCAAGGATTTTGTTATCCAGGATCTCTATAGATAATATTTTCTCTCTGTCTATTTCTTTTAGGTATTTGTGATTTTTTCTAAAATTTGGGTATATGTATTGCCGCTCAAAAACTTTGTAATTTCTCTTTTGACATTAGTGAGAAGTTTTTATGAAGTCTCGATGACGTGAGTATTTATACTGAACCTGTTAGAGTTGGTTTTCTCCTTTATTTTGCATTATTTTATTTTTGACTCATAGAATTATATTCAAGTAGCTGACATTGGGACTTTTGTAGCGTTTCTGTTGCGCACAACAGCTAGGATATCAATTACAATTATGCAATACATAAGAAAATTAAAAAAAAAAAAAATCTTTCTTTGGATTTGGAAACCAAAATTGAAAATGCATAAGAGATCAATCGACCATTTGGGTTTCCAATACACAGCTAAGAGAATCATGAATGATCATAAGATCCATAGGAGAGTGATATCAGTTACAAGGAGATGCATCCTTGACGCAGCAGATCCAAGAGAGACTTTATGTTATGCAAAATGCAATCGTGTGATATTCATATGGCTCATCTGTAAATGCCAATCTTGACACAGTTTCATTCCGCTTCTACAACAAACGAGTACACGAATGATTTTGTCTTAGGTAGAATTTCATAACCCCAAAATGTCAGCAGCCATACTACAATTGTCTCATAAATTCACGCACAGACGCACTAACTTAAAAGTTAGCCCCTACAGAAGGAGTACCTGAATCCTGCTGGACTTGGATATATAGACTCTAAAGCGGATTCGATCAGATTCCCCCTGAAGCTCAGTATATTGATCAGATCAAGAAATGAGGATTAAGCAGGAAGGAAATATAGGGTCCATGATACCTATGAAGATCAAAACTTCCGATAATTAAACAGATGTATAGAAGGCTATCAAAAACAGCTCGGATCAACTAGGTTTCAACACAAAAAGAGAGAATTAATGGCCTAGCAAGCATTACTGGCCACCACAAAGAATAGGTGATCACTGATCATATACAAGGTTGATAGAAACCACAACTGAAGGCAGACTCATATATCGGTGGAACTACTTATATAAGACACAACAACTGTGATGTCATCAAGCTTTCCACCATAATAGCGGAATCCGGCATCCTGAGCAGCAGTTGAAAATGGTGTCTGCCTGTTCCTATCCTGTGCTCGTTGACGTGCCAAAGCTGCTATCTTCTGAGCTGTCACTTGGGGCCCTAAGCCAGCTCGAACAGCATGAACAACAACTGCAGTAACCTCATTATTGTACAAGTTGTCAAACAATCCATCCGTTCCAGCAACGATGACATCACCGGGAGCAACAGGAATTGTAAAAACCTGATCAAATTGATGACAGAGGGATGGTCAAGGGCATAATATATAATTCTTAAAAAATGCAAACTGTTAAGTAATTCCTACAAGCTCACAATACAAGTAGCATTCATGAGAAATTTCCCGTATAATCATATAATCATGCACCAGAGATTAAACTAGATTCAGAAATCTTCAAGATGGAAAAGAAAAAACAAATTGTCGAACAGTATCAAATTGAAGCTCATATACAAACAGTATTATAGGCTCATTAACTTTGTATTCTCTCAAATCCAGAAAAAGAGAGTGGACGGCAAAATTATACTCTCTAACATAATCAATAGCAGCAGCTGAAGAGATTCATGATTACATGCAGGAAAAATGTTGACATATTTCATTGTTAACTTCAACTTTAATTTTCATCAACAATAAATTGATTGCAACACAACCTACCAACAAACAAACAATCAAGTGAAATTGGCTAACATGAAAAACAAAATACTGCCAGAAATAATAAGCCAAAATTTGTTTCACGTGCAAATATAGAAAGCTACAAGTACAAAAATAAAAGTAAGAATACTGTCAACAAATTTCACATTATAACTGGTATGAGCTATAAATGCATCAACTGACCTGACCAGAGCTGGGTAGATCACCAGTATTTCCACTCTCCAATTGATACGTAAAATTAAAGCCATGCTGCTGCACTGGGGATTGAAAGATGGTGCATCCATCTCTTACCAAAATGAATCCACTATCACCAAGATTAATAGCATGTATTCCCTGTTAAAGGAGATATCAAGGTTAACCACTTCATAGTACAACATAAAATTTACCTTTTTCTGCCAAGGAAAGCAAAGTATCCAAAAGAGAACCCAAGAATCATCCTCAGAATTGCAGGCCATGAAATCAAGCCATGGGATTATGTGACAGTGGGCATTTCTCCTAAGCGACAGATACGGAAATGCAGAATCATACACTAAAGCAGGAAACCAAGCTTCGGAAACTTTAAGCATCTTCAAGCTAAAACTCAATTCTAAAGTATACTTCACATAATTCATCCTCGCAACAAGCAAAAGAAACGAATTTTAACATAAATCCTTTTGGTCAAATGGTTTCTGCTTATATTTACTAAATATCCGGTTCAGTACTCTCCACTTATATTTACTACAGATCCAGTTCAGTACATGTCTTGTGATGGAAGGATAGCATGTTTTGTGCCACAAGAACAGCCATTTCACAAAAAAGAAAATCTGCTCTTGCAGGGCAAAAGAAGAAATTGAGAGTCTTTATCACTGGAAACACATGAACTGCTTCTCTGAATTCTACACAAGACAGGCCTACAAATTGTCTAAAAGTTGTTACAACATGAAAGATAGAAACCAGAAAAACTCAAATAACCTACAAAATCAGGCAGAAGTGGCATTTCATTCAGCAAAAATTGTTGCATTCTGGATAATGTTCATTCATTCCTATGTTATTCAGAGAAGACTTGCAATGACGAATCAGACAAGAAAAGATTAACAAAATATATTAAAATTACATTTTTTTTTAAAAGATAGCAGCCAAAAACAATTCATCATCACAAACGAAAACTGAAGAAAACTTAATATTCTTTACCTATTCTTTTCCAAAACTTTACCAAGGGCGATGGACCAATAACAGTATTTATAAGAAATAGATGGGCATGACTAGCTCATGAAAGAAAAGACAACAAACCTTGTTTGTTAGTGCAATGATGCAGGCCGTTGATGAACCCTTGGCTTTAGTGCTTGAGTGGGCTTTCTCCAACACCCTGGCAGGGTCAATGTCACCCTTGGGCTCATCCTGAATTGCCGTCACAGAATGAGACATAAGTTCACGGGCGAATTCTCCTGCATCAATACCAACATCTGCCCAGCCACCTACACCATCTGCTACACCAATGGCTTGCGCATCTCCACAAATGAAGTGAGCATCCTCTCCACCTGTTTCTTCTTTAGCAGGATGGGGCAGGTAACATGATCCTGAAAGTAGCTTCAAACTTCTATCTCCCAGAATTGTTCTGATGTGCCAAGCACAATAAGATAATTTAAGAGAGTGACTACTTAAACTCATAAGGCAATTACATAAGCCAAGTCTTTTCGCATGAGAAAAGATTACACTTGCACTAGTGCTACCGAGACTATTTATAAAATAACTATCCCCAACTAAGTTTGCCGCAAAGTTTGCAAAAAGATGAAGTTCTAAAAGAGCACAAATTAAAGCATCCCACTAGCAATTACTTTCTAGTGTCCAGAGAACACAACAAAATCCAATGTGGATTTTACGGCAAAGTTAACAAGGAAACAACAAAAAGCAACAAAGAAATAAAACCAAAATGAATCGAAGAGTAGAACACATACTGATCAGATGCAGTATAGGAATTCCCTAGCTGTTCATCATGAGAACTGCCATCAAATGATACATCATGAGCAGCCCCCGCAGATAAACACACAGAAGATGATGTGTGAAAATTTTTCAACCAAGGCCCAACAAGTAAGTTAGGGTAGCAATTCCTTCTCAAAGAATCAAATATAAAATATCCAGAAACAAGCCCATTGCTGGGTGACTTCTGTCTTCTCAAACTCATACTAGCTTTCTGACAACGGCGCTGGCTTCTATCATTGAAATAAACACCACTAGGCTTCGCAAAGTCCAAAGCATTACCACAACTTGTCACTAAATCATCAATGTAGACTTCTCCAAAAACAGCTTTAGTACCGGAAGCCGCCATAGAACTCCTCTTACACGGCCCACTAAAATTAACCTCAGATGTCTCTGATAAGAACCAAATTGGATAGGGCGAAAGCTGAGACGACCTAGAATTCCCAAAAAAGAGATTTGCTTGTCCAAGGCCAAAACTTTTTGAATCACAAACTCTCCGAAAACCAGAACAAACAGTTGGGCTCACTTTCGAAAGAGCACCAGCAAGCATTTTAGGCCCTAGTACAAAATAACCTTGATTCAATTACTCTCTCAATGAATATCCAGCCATGAATGCCATTTAAAAGTCTAAATTTCATAACTTTCAACAATTCTAAAACCAAAACACCTGTAATTACATGTAAACTCTTAACAACATGCTATTAAAAATAAATAAATAAATAAATAGACACGAAAAAAAAAATCCAAACACAAAAATGACAAGATGAAGAGACGAAAGAGAGTGTTGAAAATGGAACCTTTATCGCTGGCTTGAGGCGGAAATAGATTCTGAAACAAACCTAGCTACGCTTCTGATTTTGAAGTTTTCGAAATTAGAGAAAACGATTGAGTGAAGCTCCGAAGTTAAACTAGGTTGGGTTGGATTGGATTTGATTATCGTCGGAGCTTTCGCCTTCAAATCTCCAACTTTAAAACGAAGTTCGCTATTCGCGTACGCTTCACTAATTTCAAGCAGAACCCAACACACGACAAAACACGTGATAGATAGACAGATGGATAGGTAAGACAAACCAGAGCTCCAGCCTCCAGCTAACTATTGGACTAAATTACCCCCATCAGTTAGGCTGGCACTGCTCGAGAACTGACGGTGGGGTACTTTAGGAATTTTCTAGGCGTATTTAAAATACAGGCACGTGCGGATACCGAGGTTACTAGATTAGTAGATTAGACTTTGTTAAGTCTGGGTAGGTGTGGGATTCGTGTCGTGTCATATCGACCCAATTAATTATTCGTGTCAAAACATGAAATCCAAACCCATCCGATTATTAAACGTGTTATCCACGTGTCGTAATCGTGTCATATTTAATTCGCATAATTTACTTAATTGTTTAACTTAGTTATACATAATATATTATATTCTCTATATTTAAATCAATTAAAATTATTTTTAAAATATAAACCATTGTTAGTATAAAATATTATTAAAATCATCATAATTTATTATTTTACAATTTAATTTATTTTATAGTATAAAAATTTCAGTTTTATAATATATATATTGTAAGTAAGTAATAATTTATATCATTGAATGAATTTACATATAAGGATATACAAAATATATTTAACTATTCGTGTCATTAAACGGGTTGGCGTGTTGAATATCTTTAACACTAACCCGACCTATTTATTAATCGTGTAGCGTGTTCGTGTCGTATTCGTGTCGTGTTCGCGGGTCGTGTCAAAAATTTCCACCCCTAAGTCTGGGCCAATCAATGGAGAACAACTGTAGACCGTGAACAGTGGAGGGGCAGTCGTGTGTGTTCTTAAATGGAAAAATAGATTCGGAAAAATACTTGTGATGATTCTGATAAAATAATGGGTAAGAGAGGTCAATCCCGGTAGAACATTCAGAGTTGTGCGGCGATGTGAGATGCAAAATGGTTTTTTCTGTTTTAAGTAAACCTTGAACATTGAACTAGAAGATCCACTTCAATATGCAATACTCATCAAGAACTATGTTGAAACTTGTAGCTTATTTCCTTACTCGGATTTGACTTCGGCATATAAGATAATAAACAAGAGTACATTCCGGTAAGGAATAGAAAATTTCCACATAGAATTATAAATATAGAGATTGAGAACGATATCTACGTATGACATGGAGGGAAAAAAAAAAAATCATCTGTCCATTCTCTGGATATAATACAGAGTTTGAGAATCATATGTTAATTATCTAAATATAATATAGAACATATGATATGAAATAAAGATTAAGAATCATATCCAGATACAAGAGAGAGTGGAAAGAGTTGTAAAAGACATGTTTATAAACAATACTAGTGTGGGGTAAAATGCCAAGTTACCAAATTTGATGTGAGATTTATGATCTAGTAATATATCTTCTCGTCAACATATAGGTTATTGATGCTAGCCACGTTAAATATAGTGTCTTGTTATATATGATTTATTTCTTACTTATTAACAATTTTCAATATATTTCTACGGAATTTCTTTTATATATATATAGACACACACATCAAACATGTAAAAGAGCAAATGTTGCTAAAAGAACAGCCCCCAACCCAGAAATTTGCTAATGAAATTCTTCTAACAGAGTGGAAGATCAGGAGGTGGGGATGGCAACTTTTGCATCTTGCCTTTGACAATTTTCACTAGAAAGGCCATAGAAAGTCCCCATGTTGTGTGCACTACTAGATGGCAGTGCATGAACCGTACTCCTGGATTCTCTGCTCTGAATCGGATCGCCGCGCATCCACCCACCGGCACGCTAACTGTGTTTCTAAAGGGAGGGTCATTCAAATTAAGAAGTGCAGTACTGGAGTTAAAATTGCCAATTCCTGAGCCCAAAACATAGAAGTTAAAACCATGTATTGGATGGTTCTCTGTTCCTATAGTGCTAGTGTCCTGACATATGATTTGTTACTGTCCACCCGCACTCTAGCACACTCACTTGAGTCCCAATACGAGGCCGTGTATCCACACCAATGTCAATTGGAGCCTCATTCACGAAATCATACATTTTCTTGAGTTTATCGGGGAAGTCAGTAGCATAATATCCTTTTAAATTACTATAGTGTGCATTCAACAGAGAAACGATTGATCTCCTGAATGTTATGTCATTGAGAGAAGCTGCATCGGGGCCTTAACATCTATTAGTATCGGATGAGTTGGGACTGAACACATTGAGCCCAATTGCAAAGATTAAACTTTTGTCAATTTTCAATGGCACGTCAATTGGTGCCCAATGCTCATTTCGGTTTAAACTTCTGACCTGGTCTGTGAATGCTTGAACTAAGGCAGAGTCATTCACACAAGGTAAGATGGGATTGTACTCAACTACTGACTTGTTAGAAGAAGATTTTTGGACTAACATGTTTGATTCTATTGTGGATGATGCATCTATCTTCGATTGTTTGATATAATTGGGAATTGCATAGGAGGTCTTGTTCAAGAATGGGACATTTTTTGCAGGCATATAAGGGGCCATGGCCATGTAGTATTTCCCAGTGGGCTGATCTGCAGTAATTAAAACATTATAAGTCTGGCCAGGAGTGAGCATAAAAAATGAGGTATTGAAGGGCCTTGCGTGTATTCTCCATCTGCTTCCACAACAGTCAAGCTATGGTTAGCCACTCCAAAAAAGCGTTCCATATTAAGAGCTGCATTAATTATTCGCAGTAGATATGTCTTGCCATTAGTAACATTAACAGTGTACACATCTGCATCAACAAAAGCAACACTATTTAATATTAGACCGTACAGATCTCTATAAACAGCTCGGAAGATAATATGGTTTTTTGGTTTAGTGATTAAAACTGTTACCACTTTTTGAACATTTATGATGTGGCCCAGGATGACCATTAAAAGCACATGCATCTGAGCCGGGTGGACCTCCCCCTGAATCTTTCACATGCTTTTCCCATTCTTGGATGTCCTGAAGCCAATACTCTTCTGTAATCAAAACAGCAAATTAACTCTTTAAAGCTTAGACACAGAACTTGTATCAAATAAGCTCCTACAATCCATAATAATATCAGAGCTGTAAGCAAATTAAGAAGTAGAGTTATGTAGGCAGGACCATCAAGCCAGCAAGTTAATCTTTGACGAACTCCATGCCTGTATATATCATAATCAACATTAAAGATACTGAAATGAAAAAGTAAACCAATGAATTTTAATTCAATGATTTGCTTACCAGTGGATTGACAGATTGTAGGGTGTAAGATTTGTAACTTTTACAATCATTCTATCATCTTCCCGAGCATAAATGGTTGGACCTGGGTACATTCCGTTCACTGTAACAATACTTGATCTCTTGTACAGTTTTGCTATCGAAGTTGTTTGAACCTGAAATTCAATGAATTGCATGACTGAAGATAATTAGCCATTCTCTTCACTAATGATGTTTAGAAAAGGGAATTATTATGTTAATAAAAACTTCAGTAATAATTAATATTCACTCCCGACAAAATATACTGTTTCAAATTAAATATAAAGTTTAATGACATTATAAATATGAATTATTGCATGTCATCTTCAATCAGACAAAAACATGCGCCACGACTAGTGCAACGTATTACGTCGTTTCGAAAAGACAGAAGCACATAAATACCAGAGAAATTGCTTTAGTGATGATAAAAAGAGGACATTAGCTGGCCATATCATAATCGATATCGCTAATGGGCACTAACAATATACCAGAGACGCGGCTTCTACATCAATCAATAAGACGTCTCTTTATTGAGAATTTGTAAAAACAATCAAAGCTGCTTTTGACAATAATCCTTAGATTTCCATCTCTCCTTTCACTCTTCAATGCAATAATAAAAGCAATTTGTACTGTTCTCAAAAACAGACTGAAAAAGTTAATGGTGAAGACCACTTGAAATGACAAGGGCCCTCCTATAATGCAACGAGATGATGATAACCAGCATTAGTGGTTTTTCACAATTGCTAATGAAAAAGGGTGCATTATTATCTATTTGGACTTTGTACACTTTTCTGTACATTAACGTTAGAAATCTAATTGCATCGATCAGGGATGTATATAATCACCTTAAAATCATAATATCTTATCGTACCAGTTTTTAACCAGGCATCAAGAAGAGCTCCGTTAATGATGAATAGAAGAGAAAACATGAAGAACTTGTACTTTCTGGCCATCTCATCAATACATTAACATGTCCATGCACGTAGAGTGTTCATTATTGAGTGATTTATACCAAAACCCATGTCACTAAAATCCATTTCATTAGTTGCGGGAGACTGCTAATTATTTAACCACATTACTAATAACAAGATTGGCTCATGTGTCTCCAGGCACTAAAAGATTCAATATTTGGTTTTCTGTCATTATTCTTAGCATTCAAAAAGTTGAGATTCTGAGGATTTTTGATGTCATCACTTGTTGCTTGAGTGGCTTTGCTTGAGTGGAGAGCAGACTAATTAAAACCTGATCTAGCGTCTGCTTTACAAGCAGACACTTGCACTGGACAATAATGTTCCCAACTCGGGAGGAATTGTATATTAAATGGGGTTTATTCATAAAGTTGTATGATTATCGCAATTTTGTGCTGCTGATGTAAGTTAGTGGATAAGCAACACATTGTAGAGACAGAGATGGAGCACGTCTCGTATGTTAATTGATAGCCTGAATATTTATAATTTGTTAAGTTGAGAGGAAACTTGATTAATCAATCCATCTTAACAAATGTTTTTGCTTCTAAAAGTTATATATAGTGTAATCTTAATACACTTCTAATTTTGTTGGATAGAGAAAATACAAGAAGTTTGTTTTTATTTTTGTTTTGGTGGACTCTTGAGAAACTGTCTCCATTACAAAGCCGAGCGTATTGCGTTGAGATTTGACATGACACGATGAGAGGCCAGAGCTCACCAATGAGCAATTAATTAAGTGCGAAAAATCCTAGTATTGTTTTTGACGTAATAAGTCACTATTTTATCTTCAAACTAAACGTTAAACACCAAACAACAACAAAACAAGTAGACAAGCAAACCTGGCCTATCAGAATAAGACAAACCACAACGTAAGGTGGCTGCCAATTGCTATTTATCAATTGCCAAAAATATTGCTTGTAGTTGTAGGTATCCGGAAACTGCAAAACGACAACAACTAAACGACACCCTCAGATGGCGACCTTCCCTCATCAAAGGTACCTTTCTACTTTATATATTATAATACATTTAACTACAATTCTTCAATTCTCTTGCTGTTGCTCTGTTAATGATGGATCAATAATTAAATCAAATAAAAAACGAATGGTTAGGGACAAATTAACAATCACTTGGGACCAATCTCAACCATAAACATGCATGCTTGTTTAATTAAAATTTCTGAAATTTGAAGGATGGATCAAATTTTTTCTCTTCTTCTAGTTGGGTATGGAAGAATGGTTGTTTTGTTTGAGTGTGTGGTGTGGTCCACTCCAACTCTGCAACCAATAATGACTCAACCTCCATCAATCTGACTGCAATTAATTTTTTCTTATCTGAGGATGCCAAACATAAATAAAGCTATAAATCTTGTATAAATAATAAAGAGAGGAAAGATGTAAAGTTTTCTCACATGAAAAACAATGTATGCGTTTCAGGGTGAAGACAAACACAACTTTAATTTCCACTGCTACACGGGATTTCCAAATTAGGAAAAATTTCTAATTTCCTTTCAACAAAAGAATGATTAAAGTGAATAATTGAACCTATTCACCTCCAACAAAACCTTAGCAAAGGTGGATGAAATAATCATTTTATTATAAAAAATAGAAAAAAAATCACATCAAGTAGAAAGTTAGATCATTTGTTTTCTGATAGTACAATTTATTATTCAATAGAATGCCAAACAGGGTTGATGAAAATTGCACAGTAATATATATATATATATTTATTTATGTATATGTATATGTATATGTATGTGTAAGTACATGAAGAAAGCGACACGGGAGATGGAGGAGAAGAGGGAGTACATTAAAAAAGAGAAGATGTAATGTTAATGAGGTTCTGTGCTGGAATCCATAATGAGTGAAAGTGAGCATGTGAATGAATATGAATTCTTCTGGGCGATTATAAATTTATCATAAGTTGCGTTTGTAAATTAGCTTCCACGCACGGGAGAAGCAAAACGCCGTGTTTCACCGCTCACCCACAAACCACCATCGCTGTCAAGATTTAACACCATCATAGCATTTCATAACAATGGCTAATGCTTTTTTTTTTTTAATCCACGTCAGCTTATACATTCTATAAAACGGTGACGTTTCATGGATGCTGCCTTTGCTTGATTAGATATAAAAATTTTCCTATTTCTTCGTTCTTGGCTTAGCGCCTCTAGTAATTCTAACCATATTTGACTTCCTATATTATTAAAAAAAAAAAAAAAAAAAAAGAATCTTATCTTTGCTTCTAAGTTTGTTTTTAAGCTTATCTCTAATATTCCTGCCTGTTGATTTTATGTTTCAACTCATTTTAGTTACGAATTTCATGTCTAATGTTGTCAACATTTGACTTCAATATAATTCATAGAATTAATCTGTTTTAAAAGTATATATTAAATAAATATACACCAATTTATTAATTCCAGAAGTTGCACTCACTGGCGAATATTTTGTGTTTATTAACAAAATTTGGTTAATTGCTAAAATAGATAGGTTGAGAGGCCTTTTTTCAAAAATAACAAAATTCTATTTATTACAGGTGTTAAAAAATGAATTTAGAATATTCTGACAATTTGTTTTAATGAGAGTACATCGGTATTGAACTTGACTAAAAATATATTAAAAAATTATATAATTTCATTAAAACTTGATGTATACTTTTATGAATCAAATATTTTTGTTTTTAATTGAATTTAAGAATATACGGTTAATTTTAAATTATTTTAAATTTTAAAAAGGATATTTGACCGAGATTGAATGTAAATTCTATTAAAAAATATGCAATATACAAAACAAAATTTAGATTAATAAAATAACAAAATGTCAAAACCTTTTCAAAACCTTTTCATCTGAATAGTTTTTCACTATTTCTCGGTTACTAAGGAACCGATTACTATTTGTAGAGAATTTCATCGTCCTGAGTTCTCTATTATTTTGCTGAGTTGACTTTAGGACAACAAGTAAAGATGCTTCGACAACCAACAAACGCTACAGATAAATATGATAGAATCCAGGATGTGGAGTTGGTGTGTGAATAGTATAAGACAAGTATCAACCCAATTGAAGATGGATCTCTCTTCACTATTGTTGATGTTTGAGTTGCCTAACATTGAAATATCCTCCAAGCACGCTATAATTATAATAACTATTCATTAGATTGAAAACGATTTCAAATATAATTACAGATACAAGGTTGACTGGATCCAAGTAAAACCTTAATCTTCACAACTACAAATTCCAAACTATATATTCATCAATGCCTAGAGCTTCCTTCGTACTTAAAAACGACAAACTTCCACTGTGTGGTTTGGGTGTTTAATTGCTTTCATAAACCTAACACAATGAATTGAGCTGAGGTGTGCATATTCATTCACCAAATACAGAGACCTGTGTTGTTGCTGATCCTTACTCTAGCTTGAGCAAAATGTTATAAATCTTGTATCATAGTACAGTTACCTAATAACTTAAGAGGCTGAGGCTCCCACTACACATACATACGAGGAAGAACGGGTCTGCTGTACTACCAAGTCTACCCAACCAAAAAGAACTGCTTATTGCCCTGTGCCTTTAAGAAGCAGGAACTAAAAAACTGAAAACCCAACTGCCATTGATGGCTTTCGGTTTCCTTCTACAAGAGCATTTCTTTTGTATCTTGCCATTGTTCCCTCTGCAGACCGAATAGTGCTCCTAAGCAATTTACAACTTTCACAAGTAGATGGAGAGAGATATATATATTAATATGCATAGTTCCTCTCTAAACTGTATTATGAGCTACTTCCTACATCTTTCCCAGAATATTCTCCACTTCCATAAGATGCCTTACCTGCAGCCCTGTCAGGATCACCGTCAACATCACTGTTACCAGCATTAACACCACTGCCGCCGCCGCCGACACCAATGGATGTAATTAAAGCTGATAGATCATTATTAGTGGAGCCACCAACAGCCATCCCTAATCCAAGAAAATCAAGGGTAGGCTGCTTGGGAGTACCAAACATGGCAGGGCTTCCCATCATTAGTTCCTTCAATCCAGAACCTCCATCAGAAGGCAGCCCAAGTCCTAGTCCTGCTGGAACAGATGCATTTTCAGACTCTGCTTGACCCCAATGCATATTGTCTTGCTGAGCAGATGATGAAGATGAAACAATCCCTAGCCCACGAAGCAATGAAGCATTACTAGCTGCAGCTCCCATTTGAGCAGCTTTCTGAAGCAGCGCAGTGGCAGACAAAGCTGGTTGCGGTGGAGGTGCATATTGCCTACGCTCCTGTCCAGCAGTTCCAAAAATGGACGAACCATGGTTGGTCGAGAGGCACAATGAAATAGGCTCAATTGCAGTAGATGATGCTAGGTCAGTGTGGCGATCTGTACGCCCCATGGCCCTAATTAAGTCTGTAAATACAGGAGTTTGAGGAGGTTGCAAGTTTCCTGATGCACTAGAAGAAGCAAACAAGCTTGCAAATACACTGCTACTCGCATTTCCATTACTGCTGGAGCTGGAGCTGCTGCTGCTGCTGCTACAGCTTCCATTTAAGCCCCCTGTTGTGGGTGCCTCTTCAACATTTTGCGGGGGATTTTCTAGCAACTCTGTAAACAGAACCAGTTGAAGCAAGTAATTAAGTGAACATGAGTGAGGTCAATAATAGTTTTCACTTGTACAAACATAACAAACATGGAAAGTTAAGGCTTTTCTTTATGAAGAACTTTAAACGAAAAGGCAGAATCAATAATGGCTTTCTTTATCTAATCTACTTCTCTTTCTTTTTAGCTTTTGAATCACTCGCAGTTCTTTATCAAAATTGCAAAAACTTGAATCCTACAGTTCGAAAGTAACAGCTCTACAAAGCTTATTTGACTTGGAAAGTGAGTTCAAATTCCACTGCTTAACATATGCACCAAATAACAACAAAGATCAGTAACAGACAAAAACTACAAAACTCCAAGATCTACAAGGAGAGAGAGAAAGAACAAAGATATTCGCAGTTTATTTTAACCAAAATCAAATCCAGTCCGACATAACCCCTACAAAGAATAAAATTTTTCCAATTTCTTGGCTCACATAATTACCTGGACTCTGAGAAGACAAAATTGAAGTTGCTATAACAACAGTGGACTTAGTCGCTGCTGGTGGAGCTGGAGTTTCTGGTTCAGGTACTGCTGTTGCTTCTGCTGCTACGGGTTTGGGAGAGTCAACAGCCTGAACTTTAGACTCAGATTCTGCCTTTGGATTTGCTCCCGCCAGATTATTATTTTGCGGCTGACCTTGGGCTCTAGCACTCTCTTCTGCCAAAGCATCACAGAACGCTCTGTGGGTGATAAAGCTATCCCTCCTTCAAAGAATAAAAGGGCAATACAAACTTCACAAACCCAATACAAGAAAGTAGTCTAAAAAGGCAAAAACATTTAGAAAAAATCGAAGACAGAGTTACTAAAAACCTTGAAAACAAAGTCCCACAATCGCATTTGTACTCTCTGGTACCGCAAATCTTGGAGTGAGCTTTCCAATCAGACTGCACAGCGTATTTCTTCGAACACTTATCGCATTTCCACTTCTTCTCTCCGTGTTTCCTACAAAAGTGTTTTTTGATTCCTGTGAGATCGCCAAGAGCTCGAGATGGATCATGATGGACACAAGTTACTTCAGGGCACACATAAACTCTCTTCTTGACTTCTTTGCTCGATCTCTGCCTCAGTTTCCATGGAAGGTTATGGCCTCGCCTGTGAAGCTGCAGATTCTGGTCCCTCTGAAACCCCTTGTTGCAAATTTCACAAACAAAGCGGTTGGTGGCCAAAAGGGTCTTGGGAGACAGAGCAATCACCTCTGCATCTGGATCTGCAAAACATTCTCAACTCATCAAATGAACCAAAAACAGAAAAAGGAGAAAATTTTGGTGGCATGAATTGAAGGTTAAGAGAGAACTACCTGGCATTCCAGGGAGATTTCGCTTCTTCTTGGAGGTGGATTTGGGAGATGGCCTTTGTTTACCAGAAGAAGAAACACTAGCTTCACCGGAAGCTGTAGAGGAATTTTCCAAGTCGACCATCGTTTTAGGGTTTGTTTGGCTTCAAACTACTGGACAAAAAAGAGAAAATCTTGAGCATTTATCGTGGAATAGAATTCTCAAGAAAACGAACTATTGAGGACAAAGTTTTTGTTCTTTTATTATTTATGTATTTCTACCTAGGGTTATGTTTTCTGTTTTTGTTTTTGTTTCTGTTTCAGCTCTCTCTCTCTCTCTCTCTCAGCTACCAGTCAATCAGCTTTTTAATTTTCTTTTTTAATCTTTACACACCTACCAGCTCTGAATCAGTCTCTCCCTCCTCTCTTTCTGACCACAACTCACGTTCTCCAAAGCTTTCAAATGATTAAACCCAGAGCTGTAAATCAGCTCTCAAGTCGCAGCTTCAAATTTACTCTAGATTCTGTAACCCAACAAAAAAAGAAAAAAAACGAAACACAACCACCGTCAGAAAAATAGATCAATGGTCGCCCAGTTGATCCAACGCTCCAAATTCAATCAAACTTACAAAGCGAAATGACCACTCACTGACCTTTCAGATCACAGAAAATCTAGCCCCCTTACTGTTAATGAAAACATATACAGAGTTCAAAGATATGATCAGACATGAACAGTACATCAATGCAGAGAGAGAAAGAGAGAGAGAGACGTTCATGTGGGAAAGTTGCAAAGTCTATGGTTCTCCTACTTTATGTAGAAACTTGAAAAAGTAATTAAAAAATAATTTAGCTAATAGGTATGCTTAATTAGAGTTAATGAACAGGATTTAAACTTTAAAAAAAGTCTATTACAAAAGCAAGCTGCTACGCTTCACTTCTTTTGCATCAGATGGGATGGGGTGAAGAAAGGGAGAGATGGGATCCAATTAACCGCGCAGTTGTCGTTTTAAGGTACCACTTGTCGTAAAGCTGAAACACTGTTGATTGCTTTGTCGTTTAGTGGATGTTGTGTTTTAAGTTTCTTTTGTGTAGCTTGAAGGTCGTAGAAAAGTCCAAGTACTTTAACCTTGAAATTAAACTTTTTGGTAATTCTAAGTCGGCAAGGGCTTGCCACGTGTTGTAGTTTCTTAGTCTTAAATATTTACTGGATTTGGTTGCCCCGTGTTGAAAAGCGGCAGTAGCCGCAGTAGTTTAGTTTTAGATGCAGATGCGAATGCGAGACAGGTAGGAAGAAACTCACATGTGCCCTCATCCTCAGTTGATTTTGATTCTCTTCTGTCTTCTTTGAAATGAGACCTTCATCTTCATTTGCACTTGTAAACACCAGAGTCACACACCACCTCCCCACGCTATTACTATCTTTTTAAGCAATTTTTATTTTAATCTAGTCTTCTTTCTCTTTGTCTTTTGTTTTTTCTTCATTATTTCAAACAGCCAAATCGTTTATTTTTCTTCTTAACAACAAAGTCAAACTGCCCGTGTCCCATAATTGTCATTTTTAACCCAATAAATTTCATATCATAATTCTAAGATCTTAGTCACCCGATTTGGCCCATTAGTTTAACCGAGTCTAGATCCTAGAATGAGCGATTTAGAAATGCTAAAGTGGGTTATCGTGGACGTCCGTGTCGAAAAACCTATGAACTCTCTCCCGTTGTAAACTAACTTTAAATATGAGTTTTACTCGTGGGCCTGTAACATAAAATAAATTCTTTCGAACATGATAAATTATCTTAAAAATTGTTTTGCATGAAAATTCTATTAATACTTTAAAAGAATCATGTTAGACATGTAATTAAATCCATAATAACCAAATTGATACAATTCGATATAACTAAATTTCAAAAGATAACGATAAATTCAAAGAAATATAACTAATAATCATCAATTCAATCAAATTATATTATATCGGATTATGTAAATATGGTTGTAATAGTTAATCGTATGTGTACAATATTAGTACGGGGTATTTTAAATATTTGGTCAAATATACATTCAAATCATTAAGTTTGAACGTGATAGTTTAATGATCCTATGAAACAAAATCAGTAAAATGTGTATTTATGGAATATCATTGACAAAGATAGTTCTCAAGAAATAGCATTATATATTTAGCGTTAGAAAGTAAATCAATTTTGAATTGTGAAATAGAGATACAGGGCATGTGTGGAGCCGTCCGTGCTAGTTGTGTTGTGAAAGCAAACTGACCTTGAGTCTAGCACAAACGTACTGTACCAACCATAATCTTTTAGCCACTTGAATAAAAGATCTTTTAACATAAGATGCGGATAAAATCAGACCTCATCTGTCATCATTATGAGGGAAACATGTATAATTGTGAGCAAAGTTTTCAAACCAAAAGCTCTTTTATTTCTTTTAAATAATTAATTAATTTGTGATAATAATACACTAATTGACTAAACTCTCATGATTATCTCTTTTACAATTAGATCCTCTCAATAAGTAATTAATATTTATAATTTGCATAAGTATTAACTTTGGCCTTCAAAGTAATAGGTGATGATGAATATTGTTTAAAGTGTGACTTGCAAACAAACTTGTATTGTATTTATTATTCTGAAGAGAAAATGCAGGAATCATTAATCTTTTTAATTTTATCACTTAACTATAATGCGTACTTAGGCTGTAGTTAAGGGCGACCGACTGGCCTTGTCCAACTCATTGATTATAACCATTTTCCGTTTGCTGTGACCTTAGGGCAAGAATGGCAAAAATGTCTCGTATATAAATCAATCTAAATTGATCGTACCAGCGAATTTTTTTATATTTTATTACGATAAAAAATTTTTAAAAAAAGATATTTTAATATAATTTATTAATACGAATTTATAATTTTTTATCTTATTAAATTTAATAACTAATATTAAAAATTAAAAAGTTATATTTAATACTGTCAATTTATCAATTATCTCATCTATTAGATTTCGTTGATTAATAATTATAAATTTGTATGTAATTTTATATAAAAAATATATGTTAAAAGATCCATTCTCAAACTTAAATTTTATTAATTTACCATATATAAATTAAAAATATTTTAAAAACTTTTGTTTTAGTAAAAATTATTCATTAAAATCGGTATTTTTTTAAGAAAACACAAAATAAAATTGATGCATATAAGGATATTTTGACATAATTTTTGTAACATTAAACTATACACAAATTTCTAATAATTAATCTATAAATCCAATGGTTGAGATGATTGATGAGTTGCAAATATATTAAATATATTTTTTTTTTACTTTCATAATCATTGAATTTTGTGATATCAATAACCATAAATTTGTATTAATAAATTGTGTCAAAAATTTTCTTCCTGTATTTATTTATTTATTTGCTCTCAATCTTATTATTAAGGTGAACTATAAAGATACTTAGTAGATATTGATACAAATTTGCCAATGATAAAGAGTCAAAGACAAAATTATTTGGTTATTTTATTTTGATGACATCTATACTTCAATTTCAATTTTATTAGCATATCATTCAAAGGTCAAAATATTATTCTAATGTATTGATATATTTAGACAATTATTGATCTAAAGATTCAATTCAAAGCAGTGTAATGGTTTTTTTTTTTTTTTTTTCCTTATCCAAACATTATAATCGATCAAACTAGCAATAATATACCTTCTGATTCTCCCAACAGCAAAATAAATTTTCAAGAAAAAGACAATAATCTTCTTGCTTAGAATTAACGTTAACTAGCTTGTACATAACATACATGCGTCAATTTATCACATTTTGTTGAACAATGAGATCGAAACATCTTTGACACACATTATTGAGACTTTTACTCATGTATTAAAATATAAGATAAGTTATTAAATAGGTTTAAATTTGAATTTGAATTATTTATGTTAAAAATATATATATTTTGTTGACAAACAGTACCGGCTCAAGCTTTTTGAGGCCTAAGACGAAAATGATAAAATATGCTTTTTATATTCAAATACATTATTAAATAATTTTACTAAAATGTTGACATTTTTATTTACAAAATTCATCATAATTCTGTTAGTATTGTTTACTCAATTACAAAATTTTTGTTAGTATAATTTTATTGTTGTATTTACATATTTATCAAGAGGCTTTGTTTTAAGTTTTAACAAATTTTCTAAATATTTCCATAAATTTCATATTCTCTAATACACATGTCTAACACCAATAAATAAATAAATAAAATAATACTGACAAAAATAAAAAAAAACTAATAAAATAGTTATAGAAACTGAAATTTTAGTGAGATGATATATCATTTTTGTTAGTAATTTTGGGAGAATAAGAGAGTTTAAATTCATATTTAATAAAGTTAGAAGATATATAAGTTTGTAATATAAGTAAATAATGCATATAGAATTAAGAGTTTTAATTCATATATTAATGTTTGATTATTTTAATACTACCTATCAATTATAATCTCTCTCCCCCTCTCTCTATATATATTTAAAATACATTTTCTATAAATTAATTATAGATATTTGAGGAACAATTTAACTTTGTATTTCAATTAGACTTAAATTTTTGTAATAATTTGTTCAAAAAATAGATTATATATAAAAATATTTTAAAAAAAAGTATTTAGTAATTAATTGTGGGCTTCACTTAGATAAAAATTTGGGGCCTTAATAATATAATATAAACTTTTGGGACCTTATAAATTTCAGATGGAAACCTTGATGATGCAACATTTAGGACCTCATTTCAAATTTGGGGCGCTAGGCGATTGCGTCACGCGCCTGGGGGTTAAGCCGCGCTGTTAACAATCCGAGGAGGGAGTAGAGTTGGTAATTCCCGCATATTGAGCGCTTGGAATACACGCATAGATTGGCGTAATGTCGCACGCTCTACAACTCGAAGAAATTAGAAGATATTAAGATTACAGTTTAATTTTAATTAAAAAAGAAAAAAACGAGATTATTTTAAGCGCAAATGATGATAAGATTGAGATTAAAGAAGCGCATGAACTGGGAATACAACCAAAAAGCCGGCATGAAGTTTTTCAGCCACTCCATCATAACTTGCATTGACTTGATTTCCTTTCTCTGTTTTTAGTTCAACCTAAGCATTATTTTAGCCATCTTGTGGGTCCCTCCCTCCATACTAGTTCATTTTTAATTTTCCAGTTCTCAGACTCAACTCAGTTTGCACGCTCGCTCCTTTGTTTTTGCTTTAATCTCTATTTTGCCTTTTTATTTACTGGGTATTGCTCATTGCTCGTATTCTCTCATCTGTATTCTAATTTTAATAATAATACTTTTATTTGGGCTTTTCTGTTCCTTTATAGCGAGGACTTAAGCCTAATAATATCCACTCAATCGCTAAATCACTAGGGAGCGATTTTTTTCTCTAAAATCCATTCATTTGAATAGATGTAAATTAAATTAAAATAATTTTTATATAAAAATTTAAATAATATATTTATTTTTATTTTAATATTATAATTAAAATATACAAAATAATAATTTTATATATATATCTCTATTTATATATGTTATTTTTACTCGTGATTTTATTTAAATAATAAAAAAATTTTATATATTAAAATTTATTATGAATTTAATTTATTTAAAATATATATAATTAAATAAAAAGTTAATTTTTAAAAGAATTTGATATATAAATAAGTTAAATAATCGTAAAATATTTTTAAAAATATATATAATCATAATATAAAATTAAAAATTAAAAATAATATTTTAAAATTAAAATATTAGATTATATATAAATAAGTAATAAATGAATTTTAGAAGAATATTTAAGAGAATTAAAAAACTAATAAATAATTAAAATATTTATATATAAATAAAAACTAAAATTTTTAATTTTATTTTATCTATATAAAAATATTTTAAATTAAATCTTAAATTAAAAATAAAAAAATAAATACCATAAAAATTTTAAAATTCGAGAATAAGTGAAATTTATACCTCAGCAGATGAAGAAAAAACTCGTCCTATTTCGCCTCGGGAAGACTAAGTACATAATGCGATTATTTTCAACAATAAATAGTCATTAATTGACCCTTGTCTCTTTCTTATCTAAAGCAATCCCATTTCTGGAGAGACATTATCTCGAGCTTTGGTTTTGGTGGTGTTTTTATCCGCCGTCATGGCTCTAAAATAGGATTATGTACGATACCATAAGCGAAATTAAACTCTTATAGCCAATCCCAAATAGTCACGGCAATATTTTCAGCATATGATGCAAATGCATTTTGAAGGATTGCGATTCAGCTGGCAAAGAAAATTTTGGTTATTTCACATAATCTCAATTGTACCAATCCATTGAATTAATTAACCAAAAAAGACCCACGCAGGCTGTGGACCATATGATTTGATCGACCGTTAATAAATAACAACTTGTTAAAACTTTGAAATTTCAATTTTGTAACACACAGATGGCTCCATGAACTACACAATAACAATTCATAAAATCACGTTTTATGTAAAATAAAATATATAATTCATTTATATATACCATATTAGGATAATCATAAGCAAATATGTAGAGCTGACAACGGGTCGTGTTAGAGAAGTTTTGTATCGTTTCGTATTCGTGTCGTGTTAAATTATATTAATCTAAATCTGACCCATTAATTTATTGGGTATAAATCTATAAACCCAAACTCGACTGTTAACATAATGTGTTACCCGAATCCAATCTATTTAATCCTTATTTTTATTTTTAAGTTAGACAACAATATGTGTAATATGATTTGTATAAATTATAAACAAATAATACAATCAATAGTTTATAAATTTAAAATCTAAAAAATATTTTGAAATCTATCGAAATATCCAAATTTAATATAATACGAAAATATAAATAAAATTTTGTATCCAACATCATTTAAATCTCCATCTAAAGTGTATTTAAGATAAATAATTGATAATATCCAATTATTGAATGATTTCTGAAAATTAAATAGAACATTTTATAAGTTTCTTATTTATATTTCTCATTAAAATGTCATACTCATACACGCATAAGAAAAAGATGACGTAATTATATTAGAATAATTTTAATTAGGTTAAATATAGTTATAAATTAGTATTTGTTATATTTTATTATATTTTTTATGTATTCTAAATAAATTTACTATATTATCCTTAATATTAACGGGTTAAACAAGTGAAACGATTTTTTATACTATAAACCCAAACACGGTCCGATATCAAATGGGTTTTATCGTGTTAACCTATTAAAGACTCAATCCAATAATATTAGATAAAAAAATATTTTTATCGAATAGGTTTGTATTGTATTAACAGATCGTATAGAATTTATCAGGTCTATAAATACGAGAGTCTCTACCTTTTGCTTGACATGATAAAAAAGGTCAGTTTTTATGCAATAATGTCAAAGAAAACAGAAGGTCCACGGCTTCATTCTTTACAAGGATTGACCTGAATCTTAATTTTTGCATTTCCTCGTGTTCATTCTTATATAAATCACCAGTTTAAATAGATGCATAGATCTGATATCATCAATCAAACACGTATAAATATAATTTTATGCCAATTTATTTAAAAGACAGAAAATTAATTGCTGTACTTCTAGTGCAACATAAGTCTCAAATGTGTACACTTTTTTTTTCTTCTTTGTTGCAACTTTATCTTGGCTGAGTTGTTGCTTTCATCCTCTAGCTTGCCTGGGGAAGCTGCCAAATGGAAAACTACCTGTCATGAGCTTGATTATTCACACCCTTTTCTCCCCCACTTTTAATAAGTTGATCAGAAGCAGAAGCAGAGGCAGAAAGCAGTGAAATGTGAGTGTCTCACTCAGTCTCTCTTTTAATGAGCTTCCCACCTCTAAAATCTTCACTGGAAAAAAGTGATTCCATCTTTTATTTGGCGACATTGACGGGGACAAAAGTAGCAGTGTTTCCAATAACGTCCCAATTGTAATGATGAAGCAGCAACAGCAAACGTGGGGTGCCCTCTTTAAAGCTTCAAGCTACTAACCTTCGCTAATTTTTATTTACTACACTGTTTTTTGTTATTGACTACTCTCACTGAAAATATTTTTTTAACCGCTTGAGGAGGATTTCAAGAATAGTGTTGTATTAAATCAAAGACAGCAAACACCGTACCATCGAAAAGTGAACTTTTTTTGGAATTTACCAGCAGTATAGTACCATCATTTCATTGCCTTTGTTTTTTATTTTGACTAGTACACTGCCAAAGCATGGAGCGATTTTTGCTGCTTTAAACCGTGCTTCTCCCTTTGCATTTAAAAACTTGTATGAGACAAGCCTCTGCAGTCGCGTCAATTCAATGCATAGCTCAGTAGCACAAGCTTGTGAGGATTGCCTTTGCCTGAGTAAATAAAGTGACCAAAGGAAATCAGTCAGCTGGAGATATAGAGAGAGAGAATCCACGACTAGCAAATGTGACTAGGGATAGCAATTTGCAAATGTGATTAGGATATAAAATTTCGGTGTGGTTCATAAAAATAGAATGAAGTAAGACCCGTTTTAAAACTAGTTTGAATAGGTCTGAGATAAAATAATTTTGTCTCAGTCGGAGCGGATCCCGTTCTGTCCCATAAAATATAAGGATATATTTATAAAATTTTATAATTTTAGAAGTATTTAGTTCTTTTTTAGGTCGTATTTATTAACTTTATATATATATATATATATATATATATATATATGAATTCTTCATAATTTTACAAACAATACAAATATTTTGATAAAATTAACATTTTAATTAATAATTAACATCTTTTAGTATATTAACATCAATTTAATCATATTACAATGATAAAATAAAATATTTTTTATTTTTTCGTAATTAAATTTATATAATATATACAATCTTGATATAAATTATTAAGTACTAATTAAATTATTACAATATTAATAAGATCATTTTAAAAAATATACTTTTAATATAATCAATATATTATTTTCTAAATATGTAAATAGAAATATTATAAGAACAATCTTATAACCTTAAATATATGATTGATCATAATTTAAATTAATTAATTGAATTATTAATGTTTTATAAATATATATAATGTTAATTAATTGGTATATGTCAATCAATTATTTTTATTATTATATTTAAATTAAATCAATATGCTATTGAAAATTTATTTAATTGTATTATTAACTATTTAAAAAATTATCAATTAACTAGTTTGGAAGCAATAATAGATTTTTAATATTATTTCTAATAGAGTATATAATATTATTACTAATAAAATCAAATGGTAATTAGTGGTCGCTATTTTTTTAAATTATATAACTAATTTATACAATTACCATTTAGTTTACATAATGCCAATAAAATGAAAACTTACATAAACTTTATAAGGGGGACAAGGTTGTAAAAATATAAATATTATGGAGGTGTGATTACAAAAATATAAATGTTTAGGGGTGGCGCAATACAAAAAAAATTGAGAAGATCAAGACCTGCCCCGTCTCGCCCCATTGCCAACCCTAAATCTGACTCTTCATTCTGACGCTTGAATTCTCCAATGCTTCTTTATTTATTAGATCATCAACTAAAGGCTTGAAAATTCATGGGCAATGACTAATAATACAAAAATAATATGAAATACATATGTATAAAAGTTATAGACTCATACTTGAAAGCTAAAAATCCACGTATATAATTTATATAAACTAATACTATTCTTATAATTCTCCTATAATCAATCTTTTATATCATTTAAATTGATAAAATATTACTGAATAAGTAAAAATAAAAAAAGATAAAGAAGGTTTAGTTATTTGACGTAATAATTGTCTATCTTCTAATATTTTATTAATTCAGATTACGAAAAAGATTGATTCTAAAAAAAAAAATTACACGTATAACTTATTTATTTTTAATTTATATATAAAAATAATGTATCGATGATGCTTTCAATATATTGTAATACTATTAAATTTGCCACTTTAGATCTTGCTTTTGCTTTCAATTTATTGTAATATTGTTAAGTTTGTTACTTTTTTTTAAGTTTAAGTTTGTAGATTTTTTAATTAATTTTTAAATAACACGGTATACTTTTAAAATTTTTAATTAATTTTTAATTATAATTTTGATACAATATTAGGTTTACTACTTTAATGAAAATTAAACGTGTAGATTTGACTTAATTTTAATATTTTAATCCCTCTTATTAATACAACCCGTTAAATTGATATATAAAATTAATAAGAGATGATGATATATATACCATAATTTTACTATTGAGTAGGGTCGCGTATGACTTGACTTCGTTAGACATCAAGATGGCATGGCGTAACTTTCGTTAACTGAAAAACAGAAAGTGAAGTAGGGAATGATCAATAATAATAATAATAACAGTAACAATAATAATAAGTACATATCTGTGATGAAGTTATTTTGATGAGTCCAAATGAGTTGTGTATGATATATATGCTTCGACATTTGATGATATGTAGAAAGAAGTAATTTCTCCATTCGTCAGACTTGCAACAACTGGGCGTAGAATGATTGGTTCCATCTTTTTCACTTTTTCATCCCATGAGAAGGCCACCTTCTCAATCTACTTTACCACCGTAGAGTAATCATTTCCCAATTTTTGCTTCTAAACCCACAAAAGCTTGGCTTTGCATACCCAATTAAAACTAGTTTTTGTTGTATGGGCAACATTTTGATGCTTTTCACTTTACTGTGTATTGAAGTCTACATCTCTAACTTAAAAGCAGCAAATAGCTAAGCTCCAGAACTGGCCAGGAATTACCAATCAAACTCAAAATCTCCCCCACCACTGCTCAACATCAAGCTCTCTTGCAAACCCATTAAACTTAAACGTGCAAGTTAGATCATCAATGAACATATTGAGTTTTTCTTATTGTAATAGGGCCCGTGGAGCCCTGTCTCAATCGATGTTTATAGGACCTGTTTGTGTACATAATCAACTTGCTGATCCTCCTCCGTCCACCCACGGTGCAGAACGCGCGCACAACCAAATTTTGGGTAAAATATTTCTTTTTTCTTAAAATTTTATTTTGAAATAAAATATAGAAAATACAAATCATTATACAATTTGGATTAAATAATTGCTAGGATATACTCAGTTATATGTCATTTGGGAAGTTCTAAATATTCTCTTTCTGACTGCCTTTATGTCACGTTTTCTTGTTGCTGGACCTTTTTATGTAATGAAATGCATGTTTTCTTTATATTATTTGATAAATTTTAGAGATATGATATGAAACGAGTAACTGTTTCCTTTGTTTGTTAGAGAGTTCAAATGAAATGTAAAATAAAAAAAAAAAAGTTTAGTTTATGTGATATTAAACACCAAAAACCAAACTTTGTCTTGAATTAGTTATTTTATTTATTTTTTCCAGAAAAAAATGTACAGTAGACAATGTACCAGTCGATCTGGTCCGGTCTGAATGATACTTTTTATTTTAATTTTTTTATACTACAAATTTTTTTATATATTTCATATTTAATATCAATCAAATATATTTTTTAAAATTTAAAATCAATCACATATTTTTTAATTTAATTAAAAATAAAAATATAAAATATATAATCTATCACAGCTAAAATCGGCGTCGAATTCGGTATTTGGCTCATTTACTGTATTCCCGGGCCGGGGCCCGGATGCATAGGCGGGCGGCTCCACTCAGCAGTTTGTTAATTTTACACTTGGTCCCGAGGGGTAAAACTGTAAATGTGACAAAATCAATATGGTTGCACGTGCATCGCAGATGACATCCACATTCTTGAATCTTAATGCTCTGCCCCAAGTAAACTGTAAACCTATAGAACAACTATAACTGTTTTGCTAAAAAAGAACTCCGTCACCTCAGTTTGCCGCTCAAGAACACGAATCCTCAGTTTCTGAGTAGAGGTTAGAGCCGCTTCTTATTCATCGATCAACGGCCAGAAAGATGGACCTCGATGACTTCGACGACCTTGAAAGTGAGAAGCCGAAACTTCCTTCGCGAGTGTCCAAATTCTTGCCGAAATCCAGCACCAACAAAGCAGTTCCGAAAACCGAACCAGCGCCACCTAGACCTCAACAACAACCGGATGCCTCAATCTTGAAGAAACCGAGAAACGAAGATGACTTAAAACCAACAACCACTAATCTTTCACCGAAGACGGAACCGTCGGCTTCCAATGGCGCCGTCAAAACGGAGACGAAACCAATCCCGGAAGTCGAAATGAATCCGATAAAGGATGAGGCGGTAGATTCAAACAGAACTGAATCAGAATTAGAAGATATGATTGTTCGCGAAATCGATGTGTATTTCACTCCTTCAGTCGACGCGGATACTCAGGTTTGGTGTTTGTTTTTTTGTTTGTTTCTGCAATTTTATTTGTTTTTCTTTGAATGTTAAAATCTATAATCAAAATTTATTTTCAGTTATATCTTATTCAATATCCGTTGAGACCGTGTTGGCGTCCTTACGAATTAGATGAAAGATGCGAAGAGGTGTGTTGATTTGTTACTTCTATTTTCTTATATGTTTCTTTTGAATGGAAGTGGAGATATAAAGCTTGTTTGCGGTTTTTTTTGTTGTTTGTAGGTTCGGGTGAAACCGGAAACTGCAGAGGTTGAAATTGACTTGTCCATTGATGTTGATTCGAATAATTGGAACAGTGAGAGAGGTAACAGTGTCAACATGACGAAGCAGGTTTGGTGCTCTCTGAATTTTGGAAACAAGTTCAATTGACTCATAGCTTGTTTGATAATGTAACTTGATGTCACGTTTTGTGGTTTCTCTCTAGACTTTGAAGTCTTCATGGAAGCCTCCTTGTCTGACTGGTTATGCTGTTGGTGTTCTGGATGGAAATAAGGTATATAAAGTACTTTATTATTATCTTGATGTTGTTGTAACTTACAAGTAATGGAACTATCGCTAGGGTATTCTGTTTTTTAAGGCAGTTGCTAATGCTTGTAAGGACAGTGAGCCCTTCTTTAAAACTAATGGTGCTAACTTTATCATTAATGTGTTTCTGGTGAAATAACATTTTTTTGGGCTAAAAGTGGCCGTCTTTTTTTTTTTTTTTTTGTGGATCATGATTCATGGGGTGAAGTTTTGTATCAGAATTATGTACTTGCATTTACAAAATCCTTAAGAGAATTTAGTCTTTCTTGAGAAGAGATTTGAAGGCTCTCTGCTGGATAGTTTTTTTCGTACTGATTGTTTGATGAGATGATATCTTATTAGTTTGTCAAAGTTGATTGGATGAATTGGTGCTTACTAGAACAGATAAGGTCTTGAAAGGCATACCAATGGTTGACATGATGTTCACGTTCACTTGTGGATATGTTCAACTTGTCTATGGAGTGTGTGTGTGTGTGTGTGTATATATATATGTATGTATATATTACAGATTTTTCCACTTAAAATGTTTGGTTCCTGACATGTTGTACTAGTTTCTTAAGGACCGGTATGAGAACTAAAATTAGGATATCTTTCATGAAGTTCAGCAATTCTGCTGCTTAATATTGGTCTCTCTTTGCCCTTCGTTTTTAATCATGTATATTTCTAAGTAACATGTTAATATTTTAAGATACTCTTCTGATTTTGATCTTGCAGTTACACTTGAATCCTATTCATGCAGTTGTGCAGCTCCGTCCATCGATGGAACATTTGAGATCTGGTGGCTCAAAAAGGAAAAATAATGTAACAGACAGTGTAGAAGTTGCTGTTAAATTGGAAGATTCTAATGAAGACAAATCTGTTGGTCCATCAAAGAAACAGGTTTTTTTTTTTTTTGTCCTTTTTTCTTATAAATGCTGCGGATGTGTTGCAGTCTTGAAAAGAATCATTTGAGTGAAGGGATCTCACTTTATCATTGTTGAATCATCTTAAATATTTTCGTTGAAGAAACTAGAAGGATTTATGAAAAGCATCATGCCATATTTTTTTGTGATGTTCTATAAAAAGGAGATTGGGTGGGATGGGCATATGTTATTTGTATTACCTTAATTAAAATTCTAGCACGTATTCATTGACTCGAAACAACCTATCATACTAGTGTGTAGGAAAGAAAATAAAGACATGTTCTGAGATTTTACGTAGATGGGTATTGAAGTATAAGAATTCACTAAAAGAAGCCATTGGCTAATCTTCCCAAAGCTAGTTCCATTAAAATAGCTTGGGAGGATGATCTGTGAATAGTCCAGGGGTGAATGTATATAGTGGCCAGGGGTGCCCATGGCCCCTGCAAAATTATAAAAGAAGATTAAGTTTTGGTTCAAACTTTATATTTTACCCTAATGGTCCTCCCTATTTCTTATTTTTTTCAATTTGGCCCCTCCAAAGTATAAAATTTGGATCCGCCCCTGGAATAGTCCTAATATTGAAGGATTTTATTGGTGGCCTCTGGCAGTAAAAAGGATATCACTGCTTGCTGTGATATTGCTCTCCATAGAGCTAGAATGGCTGCCTTCATGTAGTGAAGTACACTTTGTTAAGATAAGTTATAGTTGAATAGTGATGCTTTGATTTTGTCAGCTCCAATATCTGCTTCTGTTATTTCTTATCCGTTTTTATATTATAACGCTTGAGATCCAAGTATTATTTGTTTGTGCTGTGCAGAACAAGAGGATGGATGTTGCTGTTGCACAAAAATCAAATGACAAAGAGGTATTCGGATTAGCCATAGACTTTTTTTTTTTTGAGAACTAAATTGTGTTAACTCGCATACTGGGGTTCACTAGAGCCATTATTTAAACGTTTTATATTGTTTTTCCTTTTCATTCCAGTGTTGGGTTGCACTGAAGTACCATGGCCTCAGGAGTGATTTCTCAGCTAGATATCTGCAGAAAATGTTGGCCCAAGAGAATTCTCTTTTACACTTTACAATGAACCCGTATGTATTTTGTGAATCTTTGGCCAAATTTTCTGCTAGTTGTTTGAAATTATTTTCTTTTGAATCATTCCGGAGCTAAATATGTAATTATGACATTTTTATTTTTATTTGAAGGTATGACTATGTTACCTCCCTATGTCCTGGAGTCAGTGTCAATAACATCAAATCCAAAGGCCATTCAAGAAGGTTTATTCAACTCTTCAATTCTTGTAATTCTTTAATAACTGTTTCCATTGGGATGATGATAGTATCGCTATTATGCACCATACCCTGTTTGCATTTTGGTTTGTTTTGGTCACGTAGCTATTAAGCATTAATATTATTGTGTTTGTATATATAAACACATTTGCACGTGTATTACATGCGTATGTGCATAACATATGTATGTGGATGCATGGGATTATCCATCCATGTGTGATTTTGTGATACTGCTTAAATGAGAGAATGAAAAGTGACATAATATTGGGTTATGTACACTTGTGGAGAGGAAGGCGGCAATTCTAAGAAAATGAAAAAAAAAAAAATATTGATATAAAAATATTGTAGAAAATAAAATAGATTATGAGCTTGTTTTATGGCTGTGCTGCTTTGGTTGTGGTTCTCTGACTATTATTAGTTTACATATGAAAAAAAAAAAAAGAATATTGTCAAATAGTATTATATTTCTATATCTTATGTTTTGCATATGAAGTTTATCTTAACACTTTTTCATTAGAATCTGATATGTCAATATCATTAGTGGGATTTATGCTCTGCATGTTGAATGGCCCGGTGAATAGTGATAATATTTGCATTGATCTTCACAGTATTTGACTTTAGAAATTATTGTTATTTAGTTTCTTTGTCTGTTCTATTCAACAACAGCTCCATATTTATAGTTGATTTTGGCTTTCATATTTTGTTAGTTCACCTACCTGATTATTATGTTAAATATTTAATATGCCAATGGATATTATTTCAGGTTTTTGCTTTCTATGCCGCTGGAAGAACGTCTTTGCAAGCTGCTTTGTGAGGTTTGTTGCAACTTCGGACAACGATTATGAAACTTCTGGCTATTTCTCAAGTTGCTGCCAGATTGAGATCTTGAATAAACTATAGATTGGTTCTTTGCAGAACGTTTGCTATGATATACGTTTCTGTTTATCACTTGTTTGTGGATGTGTTTTTTTAAAATGCCAGTATATGCAGCGCCATGTTCCTTTTGTTTGTTTTTTATATTTTTTAAAATCTTGAGGTTTCCTATTTTTTTATATGAAATTTCTTTTGTGTCCTTGTCACATTATGGAATCATGGAAATTGGACAAATAGGTAGAGTTTGTACTGTATCAGAGTATTAAATCGTTGATGAGAAACTTGTGAACTTAATTATATAAGAGGGGTTTACAAAATTTTCAGTATTAAAATTTCAATTTATGGTGTTTGATAGTAGTTAATGGATTTTTTGCATGTGAGGAGTGAATTGTGATTTCTATGGTTATTGTACATTATTGTGTATGTGTTAGTGTAAACAGAAGGTAATTTTTTTAATGTTTCTACGTATTTTTACGATTATTACAATGCATAATGAGAAATTCAAAGTAACTTTGTGGCTTTGTTGATAGTGACTTTCTTTCTCCCACCATTTCTTTTTTCTTTTTTAATTTTATTTTTTATACAACTTAAATTGAATTGTTCATATTATTATTTGCAGCTGCTTTTTGCATTCTTATTCTCTGCCCTGTCCTAGTCAACTACTTAATGCTTCTTCAAGTTTTCAGAGTTTTTATCATTTATTCTCAAAACATTCTTCAAGTTTCCACCATAAAAATGAATCTTTTAAATTCCTTCATTTTCAGAACAATTCAATTGGCTTGTTCGGTTCTTGTGGAACATATTTTGTAGATTTGTGTCAAGCATTAAAGTTTGTATTACTTGAAATGCTATCATGTTGCATGTCCTTTCCCTGGTCTGGTTATAGTTAGTTGCCTTCTTGTGGAAGCTTTTTATTTTATTTTTTATATTCTTTTCCCATATTTATTCATGTGAAGGGTTACAGAATGGGGAAGACCTGAGGCCAATTGTGTATTCCTTGCCAACTAGGGTCGAATTTTAAACTGCTCTTATTGTAATGTATTTCTTAATCTTCTATATCTCTTTTTTTTTGGCTCTGGGGACAATCATATACTTGTATCACTCTCCAAAGTTGCTACATGAACACTAGATATGCCATGGGGCATACAAGCGCCTCACACCTTCTAAGTGCTCAACTGATCTTTAGAGGGTTGAATGTTGTGTGTATCACTAATGCCTTATTTCCCTAAAGAACTAATATAATGCTAATATTTGTTTTGGCTTATGATTTGGTTGTTTTTTCTTGACTTAAATCTTTTGTTTTTAATAAATTTTAGTGTACCTTTTGAGAAACTTTTTTTTTTTTTTTTTTTTTTCAGATCTTCCTTGTCTGACCAACAGTTTGATTTGTTCTCTTGTTCTTGTTCTTTTCCTTTTTTTAATCTGAAACTCAACCATTTTTTTTTTAATTTTATTTTTTGATAGGGACCACCCATTCATCGATTCAGTGCACTAAAGCACTTTGCTCCTGATGACTCTATTGAAGATGTTTTAGTAGTCCTTCAAAAGCATGCTCTATTTGTGCAAGGACTCTGGGCTCCAAGAAGTGGATTGCTATTTGAAGACAAACAAACATGTTTGGCTAGAGATTATGTTCTTCTTCAATTTAACAAGAGTTTGGTGGTCAAGTCTGTACAATTTTTGATTAATACAAAGCTTAATGATCATATAAAACGCTTTGTGAAGGTATTTGCTACTGAAAGACCTTCCTTCAAGGATTGGAAGTTTAAAAATGATAGAGATGTGTCATTTGTAAAAGATTATCCAGATGTTGTTAAGAAGCAAGAACAGGTTTGGGTGACTGTAGAAAAGCAGATAACTGATATTATAAATAGAGTGAGAAAAGTTGTTCCTACTAAAGATGACGTGCCTGGAAAATCTGGCACAATTAATAAGCCTCTAAAATCTAATAAAGGTGCAAGTGGAGTACCTACTGGGAAGAGGCCCATGTCAAATGAAATTCGAGAAGCTTTACCAAAGGCATTACATAAAATTTTCCGGAGCAACAAGGTTTGTAGGTATGGTGTCTTAAGCTTTCTTTTTAGAGTGGAAATACTCGAAACTGTGGTTCTGAGTGTTGATTACTTGATGTCTAATTGTTGATTATTTGATTAACGTGCTGAAATTGTCCACTGTTCTATCCACTATTCTATGTATTTCTATTATGGGGAATGTTACATGACAACAGCTTTTTATTACAAATTCTTACAATTAGAGTTGGATTATAATTATAGCACCTTGAAAATTACATATGCTAGAAATAATCCTAGCCGTCTTAAGGCTTTGATCTAATGCTTATAATAATGTAAGAATTGTGTGTAAGAAGTCTGCAACCATTTTCCTAATCCCTCTAGTATTATTTCATTTGATGTTTTTCGAAGTTTTCAAATATTATGTTTAGTTAGTGACTTATTTTGAATGGTTGATGTGTTATTCTAACGAAAACTTTCCCAAAAGGAAATTCCTTTCTGGTTTACCTGGTTTTTAATGTAGTATAATGGTCTAGTGAATTTTAGGAGCTGTTTTTGGTTGTTGCTTTTTCAATTTTTTCAGTCACTATGACGTATACCTTCCTTCTGCCGGAAGCAGGAGAGGCATGGGAGGGCAAAGGTTAAGTGGTGTAGGTATGTATAGCTGTTTTGGTTGCGGTTAGATGGTATTTTGCAGCATAGTAATGGTGGCAGACACATATTGGTTGATTGGTTGTAGGGATGATAATCTAATTGATAATCTTAAGGAATGATCAAATTAATTTTAGGTGGAAGCATTGGAATCAAACCCTGTTTCTAAACAACTATACAGAAATTATGGCCTTAGATTGAAGCAAAGGATTCATTTGACCAACTCAACTAGGTATGAATTTTGGCCTGATTGAGTTGGGTTGAGTTTTAAAGTAGTTTCAAGGTAAATACATATTTTTGTTGGAATAATCTGTGAAACTGACTTAGGCTGCATAATTTTCAGTTTAGTTATATTGGACAAGGTTTCACTTTTTTTGGCAGAATTCAGTGAAAATTCTGATAGAGAGTTTTCCTTCAGTTAATTCTTTGTAGTTAAGCACCCCAATGAATCCTACATGATATCGATATAACGAGATTGCTAGTGGAGCTTTCTGTTTTCTTCTGTTTTTGGTTTTTGTTTTTGTTTTATGACAATCTATCCCGGTTGAAGATACTATCCTATACGATCAAAAGTTAGTATGGACTCATGAATTATGTTTATTACTATCAATGAAATTTCCCTTCGGAATTTTATTCAATTTTAGAATGATGTGGCTTTTTTTTGGCAGCATTCAGTTGATTTGTGAAGGTCTGCGGGATATGGCTGTTGCTCAAAATGCTCTTCCGAAGGCAGATGCTAGAATGGCTTTACTTGCAGCAGAAGGTATTGATACTGCAGATTTCGAGGAAGTCATAAATCAAGTAGCGATAAACATTCATGGCTTCTACGTTTCGAAGTCATCACAAGAGCATCCAGAATATGATCAACTGAGGTTATATCTGAAATCTATCTTAAATAATAATGTTTGATTGCCTAAAGCAAATGGTTTGAATGCTTCATTTTTGCTTGAGGATATATAGATGAAGCACCGATCAGTATTTGTAATATTTATGCTTTAATGTATTGAGGTATCGGTAATCTAAAAGATTTAAGCTAAAAGGAAAGGCCTGATTGTACTATTTCAATTATTTCATGTATCATAACATGTGTGTCGGAATTTGATTATTGGACTGTGACATGGATCCTAACATGCATGAGCATAAACATGGATCCAAATGCATACAAAGACCACTACTTTTGTATTTGAATAGAAGACTTCTTGACTTTTATATTGCATTAAGTGACCATCTCTAATAGTTTCTTAAGAGAAACATCCTTGGAGTATCTTGAATACCATGCATCTAGCTTTTGATCCTTCTTCTCTTCAACAAAATTTTCTTATACCTTGCAGGAAACTTGTGATCGATCTTCTAATTGTAAGAGGCCCTAATGCAAAGCTTAAGAAGGCTGAAATTGAGGAAGTTGGCAAACGCGCTTTTGACAAGAAAGACATACCTTGGAATGATTTTAAGAAGGTCAGTAATACGGGGGTATGCTGTCAAATAGACAAATACTTCTGCAACTTGTTAGTTGGTGCGTCATTAACTTAAGAAATGGGAATATTTCACTGGTAACCCTGAGGTTTGCCCTAAGTACACAAAGAAACCCCATCTTTGAGAAATAGATTCAAATGTGTTAGGTTCCAAGTCACACACGTCACAGTTAACAAGCTTAGAGCAGAAAAAGAGAAAAGTAGCTAGATTAATTGCATCTTGAGTAGACAGAATTTCTGGAAATCAGCTTTCAGTATTCCAGAAAAAAATAGAGAAGAAACAATAGAGTGGGCAGCAGACTTTCGAGAGGTCTGCCAGCTCTCTCCAAAACCAAATCTAACTGAATTCCCCCCTCCCTCTCTCCTTCCTCTTTCCCTTAATAGTCTCTAACTAATTTTTCCTTCCTTTCCAGCTCAGCAGCCTTTCCAGCTCAGCAACCAAAATAACTAACTCCCAGACCCCTAAACCTTATTCCCAGCATAACAAACTTAACAACAAAAGGAAGCAAAAGGAAAAAGAAAACAAACAAACAGGCGCCTCATTCTTAATTCACTTCCTGCGTCTAGAATAAGTGAACCTAATCGGAGGTCTAGCCATGAACCTATCAAAATGATCCTGGCATTATCTTCCCTCTGTTAACTTGGATGGTCAACAATGAAATGACTTTAATGCCTTTTGACGGTTTGAAAATTTTTCTGAAAATTAGTAAGTGGAGGCAATTCGAACCTGTACAATTCACATGTACATTTTCACCACTGCCACCACGCCAACTCCTTGCATCTGACATATCTAACATACACAAATTTCATTATTTATTATAATATTGATTTCAGGGGAGAAAAAATGTCTCATACCTTCTGTCTTCCATTATTATGCCTTCTTCCTTCTCAACTCCCTATATACCGCTAATTACAATCCTCAACTACCAAAAAAAACCCTAATTTTCTTACCCACCAAAACCTTTCGCCCGGCACACCACCTCTGTTTGGCCTCCACAACCAGCTGCCTCACCAGCATCTGCACGCCACAGTCAGCCGCATCTTGCCACAATTTGTGCACTACAGCAGGTTAGATCTCAATGCCGTTCACACACCACAGCCATTGGATGACCCCCGCATTTCTCCTTCTCTAGTGGCGCCACCATCAATCTTCTATCCTTCCATTTCTCCCTTTGTTTTTTTTTAGCCACATCAACTTTCATGGTTTTGGCTTGACTCATCTTCCTTGATTTTAAAGTCGCTTGGGTTTTGCTGTGTTGCGATATGTTTGCTTAGGTGTGCTTGTGTTGGCTTGGTTCTTTGGTTGGGTTTGTGGTGGAGGTTGGCTAGGTTTTTGGCTGTGTTTGTGATGCAGGTTAGCTAGGTTTTTGGCTGTGTTTGCGATGGAGGGTGGTTGTATTCTTGGCTGGGTTTGTAATGGATGTTTGGGTTTGCAATTTAATTTTTTATTTCAATATATTTGAAATGATTTTGATTTTGGTTGGTGGATTTTGAAATCGGTTTCGGTTTTGTTATTTGGTTTTGTTTGGGATATGATGTTGTTGGATGGTGGCACAAATCTAAGTTATTTGGGTGGCGATTGGCTAGGTTGTTTAGGTGGTGATCATGGTGATGTGTGTTGTAGCTGGGAGGGTGATTGGTGCTGTTGGTAATCGCTGTTGCAGATTAATGGAGGAAGAAGAAAAAGAGACAAAGTTAACTTCCACGTGTCCTTACTCTTAACTCATATTTTTCGTTCATTTTTTTCGAAATCAAATATGCCAGTAAGTTTACAATTGTTCCCCACTTTTCACTTACAAAAAAAAAAAGAGGTGACAGGAGGGTCATTTGAAGCTAGTTCTCAAATGTAAATGTCATTTATATATTTAGGGCAAACCTTAGGGTCATGGGTGAAATATTTTCTTAAGAAATTTTGTTATTTTGGAAATCATATGATTAGTTTGATGTATGAGGTTTAGAGTTGTGAGAGGATGTTTGCTAAGATTAGATTGCTTCATTTTCATTCTGTAAAGTAAAAGGCCCTTGCTAGTTGTCTTAACTGCAGCTATATGCTTTTGTGCAGGCCATGAGTGATATTTGCGAAGCCAATGGTGGTGCATGGGTCTTGAAAAAGCCAAAGTGATCTGTGGGACTGTTCATTTGGATTGTTAATGGAAAGTGGTTTGAAGGTATGAAGAAAGCCAAAGAGTTTCCTGTCTGCAATGAAGTATGTGGGATTATGTCAGGAAAATGCATGCAAAATTTCAACATTCTTTTGCCAAACCCGTAAGACGCAGACACATTCCTCCGCCAAGCCACTTTCTTATTGTAGCATGAATAATATGAGGACATGGCTTTGATGCAGTATCCTACTTGAGATGCCCGTCATGGATGAAATAGTCAACTTAGGACTTGACTGATAGTGTCGACAAGCTACTGTTTTCAAATGTGAAAAAGATACTGCTATCAATTTTATTCTGTTTAACTTTGCATAGTGATAGTGGAATAGCATGATGCAATTCATTCATTTTGTAAGTGCCAACTGCCTGTTGTGTCTGTTAGTGTCGAGGCCTCTTTTTATTCTTATGCAAAGCCCTCGTCTTCTAGTTTCAGGGTTAGCATTTGTTGTTTCTTTGACCATTTATAACCTTGTGATATAGGTCTCTGATTTTAACGAGGGTTTAAAACTCTTAGGTCATGTTTGACACGCAACATTGTATAATATTATTTTTAATAATTGCATTGCATTGTATTGTATTGTATTAATTAATGTTATGCATAATATAGTGGATGTTTGGTAAAATATTACGCTGTACTATTTTTTATACTATACTATATTATATTTATGTTTGAAGTATTTTTAAATTGTATTATATTATCTTTCATTTCAAAAATTAACAACATATTATTAAATAAATTAAATATTATTTTTATACCAAATTAAATAAATTAAATACTAAATAAAATAATTATAACTTACAATTATAAAAATATATAATCTTCCTCATATTTAATTAAATTCATATTGTCTTAATTAATATAAAAAAATTATATTATAAAAATAGTTTTCTTGTCTCACAAAGTACAGTCTATAACAAAAAAAAAAAAAGACTTGTTCCATTTCTATTAAATTCATATTGTCCTGATTAGATCAAAATAAAAAATATAATTTTTTTTATTTTACACAAAATTATTATTGTATATAAGGGTTTTGTTCTATTTTAAAATTAAAGAGGAAATATATAATGATTTATTAATTTAATGTAGTGCAGAGTAATGTGGTGGTTTTTCTTTGCATTAGACAATGTAATACATGTTACATTAAATTATGCAGTGTATTATTTAGTACAATGTAAAGTTTGTTCCAAACATAAGTATTGTATAAATTAATACAGTGTAGAGTTTTTATACAGTACAATATTAACTGTCAAACATGTCATTAGACTGATTTTTTATGAATCAAAATCTTGTTTTCTGTGTTGCATATTTTTTAATATAATTTATATTCAATATCAATCACATATTTTTTTTAATTTAAAATAATTTAAAATCAATCATATATTTTTTAATTTAATTAAAAATAAAAATATTAGATTTATTAAAAAACATACCTTTATATATTTTGTCAATTTTTCAGTGTTTTGGTAATCGAGGTACGCGCTTGGGACTTTAAAGTTGTCTGTTCTCGACCAACCGCCTTCAATTTGTCAGTTGAAATAAGAGACTATGAGTTCGAGCTCAGCCCACCGTTGGGCAGCTGTTCTTATATATCAAATTTACCCAAATTTTTTGGTAATTTCAAACTTGTAAAGCCACTCGAGTATGTGAATTTTGGCGGCAGTGAAGGTGACGTGTTTTCACGCATAAAAATTCAAAATTGCTACGACGGTAGCCGACTCGGGAGCTTCTTCGGAAACTAGTTATGACTGTGTCGTCTTGTTGACCATGTCTTCAAATGTGGGACATTTTGTCATCCCCATTGTATGACAAGATTGGTAAAAATTCCAATTCGATTACAGGTCTTTAGGACTGTTGTGCTAGAAAAAATTACAGCTGAAAAAATTAGGTAGAAAAGTGTCTTTAAAAAAGTCTACGGAGAAAAGTGCTGTAGGATAAATCTATTGTTAATTGTGCTGTGAGAGCAAAGCTGAGGATGTTTGATAAAATTGATTTTTAGAATTATTATATTGTCTAAAAGTTAGAATGTGTTTAAGTAAACTTGTAAAATCTAATTTTTAATATAGAATAAAAAATTTATAATTTTTTTAAAAAATAAAAATGAATATTTTAAATTTAATTTAAAATTATATTATTAAAAATAAATAAATAATTTTTTTGCAATAAAAATAATTAATATTTATTAGTTTATTTTTAAAAATAGAAAAAAGAGCCCCACCTTGCTATTGTCGGTCGTCGATGAGGTGGCGCATTCGACGTTATCGCCAATGTTACCATGGTCGTTGTGGTTAGCTTGTCAAATATCCATGAGCTTTATCGATGATTATGCAAGAGATTGTCAATATCGGATAATTGAAAATTTGACATTGAAACTAAGTGTTTGATCTTGTTCATCACCTACGTGAGCGATAAAACCATCGATAGATCAAGGTAGATCGGTCAACGACGGACACGACCATATATATACTTAATTATAAAATAATTTTAAAAATAATTTTGAAATAAATTTTTATTTATTAAATAAAAAATAATTATTAATATTAAAATTTTCACATCAAAGAGTATTTTTTGAATTTTTATTATTTGAGAAAGACAACTGCGATATTTTGATATCTCAAGTTCACTTTTTTTAAATCAAATTATAAAAGCTTTTTCATGCCTGCTTTTGCACTCTAATACAAAATATAAATCTTGGAGCAGTAACTTTTGGGACAATCAGTTTTGAAAGAACTTACAAAATACCAAAATAGATATAACTAGTAGCAAAATTCAAAATTTGTTATGCAACAGTAATACTAAACAGACTCTATATTACATTCGAGTGAGGTTATACATTTGAATAAACTTTAAACTAGTTTTATTCAACATGGTATTATAAAATATATAATAATAATTAAATAATATTAAAATAAATAATAAAATAATCACTTATCGAGTGAAAATTATAATAAATTGATATAATTGATTATATATGTAAGATTATTTTTATTACTAATCATGTAGTATTTGTTGTTTCGACTTCTTCAAGATAGCCTATTGAAATATATATTTTTAGAGCAGAGTTTTTAAAAGTGAAACTTTTATTAAAAATGTTATTAATTGTTTGATGAGATAAATATAAATATACTTATCATATTAAATTATTAAAATAGAGTTTTATTATAAGAAAATAATAAAGTAAAATATTTAAAATTAAATGAGAATATCTTTGATATTTCAAGAAAAAAATTCAAAAGAGTTATTTTCAAAAGTCACAATTTTAGCTTTTTTTTAGTAGACGTAAAATAGCTTTTTTAATAATTTATAACCTCTTCTTAGATGATACTCAAATGACATTAAAAATTTTTAAAAGAGCTTTTGTTATTAAAAGAACTTTTTAACAAATAGAGGTTCAAATAAATATACTTATAATCTACCAGGAGAAAACTATATTACCCAATTTTTTTCTTTTATTTCTAAACTTATATTTTATTATTTTCAATGAACAAAGAAAATAATATTTATATAAATTGATCATAGATCTAAAATTATTTAAACAGTAATTATCTTAATGCACTCAAATTCTACTAATTTCTACCAATGTACCGTGAAATCTCATTCATGTCCTAAAACAAATTGGCATTATATCAAAGATCAGTATAAATCGGAAATAATTGGGCAAATAGTAATCATGTTTTACTCTATACGTGCTTTTTTTTTTTCTTTTTTTTTAATAATATATTCCATATTATAAGAAAGATTTATTTTTTCTTCCGTTTCTTGTAGAAAGCAGTCAATTACGACTATTATGATTTAATAATTATCCAATCCTCAACCTGACTTTTCTTCAAAGGGAAAGGAAAGTTGACGAGTACGATTTTACGATAATACCCATGGGATTTATTTGAGATGCCAGATGAGGATTTGCATATTGCCGTCACAACTCACAATAACTAGAAGCAAACCCTAGAATTCTTTGTGCTCAAATCTCTGCACACAAATATATCGTCCGAGTCTGAGATAGCAAGGTAAAAGTTTAAACTCAACCCAAAGATGTCAGATTACGAACTCAACGGTGAAGACGTCGACAATAACAACAACGATTACGCTTTTGGTTCCTCTCCACAGCCTCGTGCTACTGAGGATCACAGCGACTCCAAATCCCAGGTACTTACGCGGTCTCGCACATGCTTAGGTTTTTGTTTGTTTCAATTCGTCTTTTTATTCTGTTTTCGAATTCTTCTGGATGAAGTGTGGGTTTAGGGATTACGGATTTCAAATAAATTACTGCTGTGTTTGTTTCAAATTGAAGTTATTTTGTTTTAATTGTTGGTTTGGAGGTAGATGAAATGGGAATGCTTGAATTGGATATTTCATATTTTAGAGTTAGGGTTTTAGTAGGTATTTGATGGGAATTTTATAAGTCCCCATGAAGTGATAGTTGTTCAAGTTGGAATTCACACTTACGAACTTTAGGTGTGCTTTTTATGAGTCTTCTGCAATAAGTTTACAGACTTCTATCAGTTTTATTAGTTAATTAAATTTTTTTATTATTTTCTTTTTTTGCGTGGCAACATGTAGAAGGCAGGTGGTTGCTTGTTTTATAAAATACACCTGGAGTTTGTTTTTGTTTGTGGTCTGGTTTCTGCTTGTTTTTTCATGTGTTTAATTAGAGTCAACAAGTGCTTGTGGATTCTCGCAATGGTAATTTCTCTACGTTGTTATAAAATGCCATTGAGTCACGGTCTTTGGCTTATTTCTACTACTGATGGTTGTTGATGTTGCATATTCATTTGCAGCTTGGATCTCGTGACCGTGAAAAAGAGCTTTCGAGAAGTAAGGAAAAGGACAGAGAAAAAGGTCGTGATAAGGATAAGGATAGGGATCGGGATCGAAATCGTGACAAGGAGAGGAGCAGGGATCGGGACCGAAGCAGGGATAGAGACAGAGATAGAGACAAAGACAGGGAGAGGGATAGGGATAGGGAAAAAGACCGAGAAAAGGATCGTGATCGACATCACAGAGATCGCCATAGGGAGCGCAGCGAGAGAAGGAGGGACAGAGACGATGATGATAATCACCGAAGCCGGGATTATGACAGGTAATAGAGCAAAAGTAATTCTATTGCAGTGTTTTTGAATTCGGAGTCATTTTTATCTTTCTTTCTTTTGTTGTCAATAAAATAGATACATTTCCTGGATTGATTTTATAACTGGTTATGTGCAGACGGAGAGATTATGACAGAGACAGAGAGGATAGGCACCGACATCGTTCTCGATCTCGTTCAGGGGGAAAATCTGAGCACAGATCAAGGTCTCGTTCTCGCTCACGTTCGAAGAGGTAGGCTATAAAAAACATTAGCACGGGATAACATTGGTTTTCGTCTTGATGGCGTTTGAAGCAACTTGTAGATATACTTGATATAAAATTATACTGATATTTCTGAATTGGCTTTTATTTCTGAGTCTTTTATAATTCCTACTAATCTTGGCATCATAGCGTGTAGAAACTAGATTACGCTGTTCCTTTCGTTACTCTTTTTATGATAGTATGTTCTGATATGTATTATTTTCTTTTCCAATTTCTTCTGTTTTTGTTTCAGATGCAATTTCCATTTTTGTAATGTTTAGCTAGGTTGTATGACAAATAATAGAATCTCCATGTTTTCACTTCTTTTTCTTTTAAGTTTGTGAAAGCTGCCTTTTCCTATCAGCTATGTTGTAGCATTTTCTTCTTAATGTGTACTAACCATATCTACTTTCAGCAAAAGGATAAGCGGATTTGATATGGCACCTCCTGCATCTGCAATGTTGGCTGCTGGTGCCGCCGTCGCCGCCGCCGGTATATGCACCATTCTATATACTTAATATTCATATTCATATAACTGTCATTTTTCTGGTTTTGGTTGATCTAGTGTGGAAAGTTCGTATCAAAATACATGGTGTAATTTTGGTAAGCTTAATTTTGTTCTTTTACTTTGTGTAACATAGAGCCTATTGAAGTTGTGGTCTCTGGATGGTCTTCACTATTAATTTATTGTTTACTTAGTGAAATACTTCTGGAACTGAGAGAGTTTTTGGTTTTCTTGTTGTCTTTGGTGTTTGCTTGTTTGTTTCTATGTCTTGTCTTTGTTGTAAGAAGGCAATGTTGGGCTACTTGTCCCACTGTGCTGACAATGGGCGTGAGCCGACTTCTGTAGCTTTTATGTACAAGAAGGAATCAATGCTCCAGTTTGATGGTTCTTGTTCGTCTTCAACCGGCAACTATTGCCATTTTTGGTAGTCTTGCAAATATTTCCTTCAAAACTTGTATATCATGTATTCCTTTCATCATTATTGATAAATATGTTGTGAGAAGTTAAATTAAGCAATATTTTCGTAAATATTTGTGAGAGGTTATGAAAATGCTTAATTTAAATGGGTTCACAAGGAACCCTGAGGGCTGGGCTTAGTGGTAAAAAGTCCTTGGTCTCATCATCGGGGGCAAGGTTCAAATTCCCTTGGTGCCATCTACTTTGGATGTATATATATATTTCTCATATGTTTCCTTCCTGGCTACCTGGCTTTTAAGTTGTAGAAGTAGCCCCGGCGTTAGAGATAAACAAGGGAAGGGTCCTGGGATATCTGGGGTATAAAAAAAATGCAAAATAGAAAAACAACAAATAAAAAATTGTTCACTAGGAAGGTGTACAGTTTAAGTCTTTTTGGTATTCTACTTTCATTAGTAATTGCTGAGTTGTAATTGTGTTCTGATATGTACTTTCATTGCCTCTACAGGTCAAATTCCTGGGACAACTCCAACTATTCCTGGAATGTTCCCAAACATGTTCCCTTTGGCCACTGGTCAGGTAGTGTTTCCATTCTTCGATGCAAAGGATATTATGAGCATGTTTTCATTTGCATTTATTAATTTGTGCCATTTTGTTATTGTGTTGTGCAGCAGTTTGGTGCTCTTCCTGTCATGCCAGTTCAGGCAATGACTCAGCAGGTTGGCATTATCGGGATTCTCTCTAGTCTTTTTAAATGTTTTATTTCTATTAACAGCTATATATTTCGTTTTATTCTTTTAGGCTACGAGGCATGCTCGGCGAGTATATGTTGGAGGACTTCCCCCTACAGCAAATGAACAGGTTTTGCATGTAACCCGAATATGTATTTTCTTATTACATGTCCATTTTCTTTGTGCTGACTCTTCATTTTCTACTGTAGTCTGTAGCAACTTTCTTTAGCCAGGTTATGGCTGCAATTGGAGGAAATACAGCTGGTCCAGGTGATCTTTGACTTCTATTTTTGTAAATGGGTCGACCACTGACTATATTTTGATTTTTGCCTGATGTTTATGTGCTTGTTCTCCCAGGGGATGCTGTTGTCAATGTATACATAAACCATGAAAAGAAGTTTGCTTTTGTGGAGATGAGATCTGTTGAGGAGGCCAGCAATGCAATGGCTTTAGATGGGATTATTTTTGAGGTTGGTTTTTTTTTTTTGGGGGGGGGGGGGTTTAATTTTTAATTTGTAATTGCATTTTCTCTTGCATTTGGTTTAACTCAAGATCGGGATTGTGACCCTTGCTATGTAACATTCTGAATTACGATGTTACCTGGTACTGACTTGTTCAAATTGCAGGGGGCTCCTGTGAAGGTGAGGAGGCCCAGTGACTATAACCCATCTCTTGCGGCAACACTTGGTCCCAGCCAGCCCAATCCCAGTCTTAACCTGGCTGCTGTTGGTCTAACACCAGGATCGGCCGGTGGTCTTGAGGGTCCCGATCGCATTTTTGTGGGTGGTCTCCCCTATTACTTCACGGAGGCACAGATCAGGGAGTTGTTGGAATCTTTTGGGCCCCTACGTGGTTTTGATCTGGTTAAAGATAGAGAAACTGGAAATTCAAAAGGCTATGCTTTTTGTGTTTATCAAGATCTTTCAGTTACAGATATTGCATGTGCTGCACTAAATGGGATTAAAATGGGTGATAAAACTCTTACTGTTAGGCGTGCAAATCAGGGTGCTAACCAACCTAAACCTGAGCAAGAGAGCGTACTATTGCACGCCCAGCAGCAGATTGCTTTGCAGGTCACACTTTTGTATTCCTTTCTGTTATGTTTAGATTCCTTTTTATTATTCTTATTTATGGTTTTTTAATTATTCAGTATGATTTGTATGTTAATTTATTGTTTTGGATGTCTTCTGCAGAGGCTTATGTTGCAGCCTGGTGCAGTTCCCACCAAGGTTGTATGCTTAACTCAAGTAGTTACTGCAGACGAACTTAAAGATGATGAAGAGTATGAAGATATTTTGGAAGACATGAGACAAGAAGGCGGAAAATTTGGTAAAAATCTTGAATTTTTCCCTCTTAGCCCTTTTTTTGCTGTAATGGTTCTTGCTTATTAATTAATTTTCTTTATTTTCTTTGTTGTGTATATGTCTGTTTTACAGCCATTTCTAGTCCCACATTCTGCTATAAAGAATCAGGCCTAATATACACAGACAGATGACTCCATAACCCTCAATTTGTCTATATTTATATTTATCTATGATTGTTTCTCTAACAATTTTAAAAGTTTTTTTTGTCTATTCCAAAATTTTCACACATGATATGCAGGTACATTGGTGAATGTTGTCATCCCACGCCCAAAACCAAATGGTGAATTTTCGTCAGGAGTTGGGAAGGTCAGTATAATGTTTATTTGCTATTTTTTTGCGCGTCCCAGTTTTGTTGTATTTACTGTTAGAAGTCCTGTATTATGTGTGAATTGTCAAATGTCATTGTTGCCGCACTCCCATTCACATTTTGGCACTTCTACAGAAACTTGCTATTATGAATGTTCAAGTTGATGCTTGCTGATTAAAATTCTCCACGTTCTTTCCAGGTGTTCTTGGAATATGCAGATGTTGAAGGCTCTTCGAAGGCCCGATCAGGGATGAATGGAAGGAAATTTGGTGGGAATCAAGTTGTGGCCGTTTTTTATCCAGAGAACAAGTTTGCTCAGGGGGATTATGAAGGCTAACATTCTTCTACTTGAATTTGTTCTTGCCCTTCACTTGGGTCCTTAGCATTAGGATGGTTTATAAGGATGATCATGAAGGCTTGTGATGTTTATGCTATTCTTAGTTTCTATTGTATTTGTGTGCTCAGAGGTCATGGTCGATGTTGGTTCTTTTTAGTTTCTACTCGTATGCCGTAAAAATTTTGCAAATATGTACGCCTCATTATTTTTATTTCATTTAATCAACATAGTTAGAATTTAGTGACTTTTGGTTTCTCCACTTGATAATTATTTCCTCCCAAGTCCTAGTACCTGAAAAACTCGGTTTTGCTGATTGGTATAAACCTCTTCTCTCTGTTTCTGGTTGGATTTACTTAGGAGTGACAAATTTTGATATATGAATATAATACAAAATTAAGTTGTGACGTACATTCTTAATTAGGTTGATTAATAAGTGAGTCAAATAAATTGATTAATAAGTGAGTCAAATAATACGACGTTGAGTTTAAATAATTAAAGAACAAATTAAATTACTTGGTAGATAATTTTGATTAATATATAAAATTTGTGGGTAACATCTATGTTTTAAATAATTAAATAGGTTATGTGTTAAATTTGTTATTTCATTTAAAGATTTAACTTAATAAATAAGAATTTAATAATACATTTTTTTGTACGGTAATCGAGTATAACAATCTCTTTTTTACTTTTTTTATAGCATTTAATTTCATTTTTTTATTAATTTGTTGGTCAAAAAGGTTTCGGTTAAGTTTCTTATTTTATCTAATAGGAAGTTAGTAACAAGTTAGTAAGTGTAGGTTTAATAATAGTTTTAGAGTTAAATACATCTATTTTTCAAGTATCTAACTAGTTTATTCTGGGAGATTTCCATTTTCCCTTCCGAGGTTAGGCCTGATTTCTCCCCGTATTTTTTTTACTACTACAATTTACCCCTTGATTTGAATTTGGAACCGTTAACTTAAACGGTTTACGGATAAAATCGGAAACAGAATATCATTGGATAAATATAAATGTAATACATAAATGAAGCTGGGAGACAATAGTAATAATAAAAAATAATATAAATAATAATAATATTTAAAAAATTAATTCCAGGCATCACGCGATTACAGCATCGCCATTGGTTCTTCACCTTTGCCTAGCCGAACCATCGCAAGCCTCACCATTACCATCCCTTCACCATAATAGAAACCTCACCAGCCTTACCACATCGTTTCTTTACCATCGCTTCTTCTTGTCTTGACTACTCACTCACTGGAGATAGTGGCTCACTGGAGATAGTGGTAGAGGAGTGGAGGGCTTCCGATTCTTGAATGGCGCGTGGAAGCGACTGGAGGGGGCTATGGAGGTCGGTCTAAAAGGGCAGTTGATCGGTCGTCGGCTGATCCACCTGGTGAAGGGGAGGTGAAGCCTCACTAGTCGGACGGGCAGAATTACGGGTTGTTAGCTCTTATGGGCTTTCCATTGCTGGTCTCATTTCGCCTCCCGGAAGGCTGCAGAGGTGGCGTTGGAGGTGGTGGAGGAGGCGTCGATGGCGGTGTCTGGCTCTTTCTCTTCGATGAACGCAGTGGTGGAGGTGGTGGAGGGATTGAATCCACTTTTTCACTTTTGCTGCTCTTTAGTTTGTATGGGTATTTTTTGCACATCTCTCCTGAGCAGGGGAACAAATAAGTTCTGATTGTGTAATTTTGGGTAATGTTGTGATGGAGAACGTAATCAACGGTGGGCAGGGGAATTCACTTTGGCTGTAATGGTGTGTAATTTGATGGTGGGTGTGATAGAGAACGTAATTGACGGTGAACGGGTGTGATGGAGAATTAGGTAACAGTTAGGGCGATTTTGTTAAAGTAATTTGCTTTTTCTTATTTTGTAATTTTTTATTGCATGTAAATAATTATTTTATTGGCCAAATGATAGATTTAGCGGTATTTCAGTCATATTGAGCACATTTTCTTCTCTCTCCTGTTATGTCATTGTTAGAGCCTAGTTTGCCGTTCAAGTTAACGGTTCCAAATTAAGATCAGGGGGCAAAATGATAATACAAACATTTCTGGGGGAAATTTGTGAGGCCTAGCCTCAGCCGGAAAATGTAAATATCGTTATTTTTAATTTGGTGTAAATTTAATTATTTTACATTTTTTATTAGCGATAAAAAATCAAGATGCAAGTGAAAGATGAATTTTGAGAAGAGGATATTACGATATTGCACATGGATGGAGATGAAAAAAAAAAATTCTCGGACGGAAAGGAGGCATCATCTGCTCTAAAACCCTCTCCAATGCGCAACGCAAACTCTACTCCATCTCTGACCTAAAACCCCTAAACCCTGAATCATGTCGTCCTCCCTCCGCCATCTTCGCCGCCTTTGCACCACCACCACCACCACGACGACGACCCCGAAGTCTTCCATCTCAATATCCCAAGCCAAATCCAAACTCCGTTCTGAATACGACCCTGACAAAGCCCTTGAAATCTACTCCTCCGTTTCCAAACATTACTCCTCTCCTGTGTCCTCTCGCTACGCGCAAGACTTAACCGTCCGTCGCCTTGCCAAATCTCGACGCTTCAATGATATCGAAACCCTCATCGAATCCCACAAAAAAGACCCCAAAATCACTCAAGAACCTTTCTTATCGACTCTCATTCGGTCCTATGGTCAAGCCGGCATGTTTGACCATGCCATGAGAACTTTTGAGGATATGGAGCAACTGGGTACTCCAAGATCGGTAATTTCTTTCAATGCGTTATTGTTTGCTTGCAATCATTCCAAACTCTTTGATAAAGTGCCTTTATTGTTTGATGAGATTCCGCCAAAATACAATTTTTCCCCCGATAAGATTTCTTATGGGATTTTGGTAAAATCTTATTGTGAAGCTGGATTGCCTGATAAGGCTTGGGAATTATTGCAAGAATTGGAGGATAAAGGCGTGGAAGTGACTGCGGTTACTTATACAACAGTTCTGAGCTCCTTGTACAAACAAGGAAAGAGTGAAGAAGCTGAAAGATTGTGGAGCGAGATGCTGGGCAAGGGTTGTGAATTGGATGTTGCTGCCTATAATGTGAGGATTATGTATATACATGGTGGTGATCCGGAGAAATTGAAAGAGCTGATTGAGGAGATGAGTAATGTAGGATTGAAACCTGACACAATAACCTACAATTTCTTGATGACATGTTATTGTAAAAATGGGATGATGGAGGAAGCCAAGAAGGTTTATGAGGGGTTGGATGAAAACGGGTGCAAGCCAAATGCTGCAACTTTTAGGACATTGGTGTATTATTTGTGTAGAAGTGGGGATTATGAGAAGGGATATAAAATGTTTAAAGAGAGTGTGAGGATGCATAAGATTCCGGATTTCAATACGATGAACGTTTTGGTAGAAGGGCTGGTGAAGAAAAAGAAGATGAAGGAGGCCAAAGGTTTGATTCGAACAATTAAGAAGAAATTTCCTCCTAATGTCTTGAAAGCATGGAAGAAAGTTGAGGAGGAGCTTGGGTTGGTTTCTGGTGCCGCTGCCCCGCCTAGTGCCACTGCCCCTAGTGAGGATGCTGAGGCTACAAAATAAGGATTGTTTTTGGGAGATTTAAGTCAGTTAAATTCAATTATTCAACTTTAATTGAATATAACTAAATTGTGATTTTTTGGGTGAGCGTACTGGTTAAATTTGTAACTCTTCTGTGGGCGGTAATATAGAGCTCGATTGAAGCTATTTTGAGCTTTCCACACTAAGTATCAACCTCTACTTTGCTGCTTCAGATACTCAACTACACCTTTGTTTCAGCTTTGTAGATTACATAAATTTGAAACTTTTCTTGGGCACCCGTCCATCATTTCATTGTTTATTATGCCGTAATGTTTATTTCTTTTCTCTACTAATTTCCTACTTGGCTTTAACTCGGCTCCAATGTGCATAATTTATGCATCTAATGATCTAAACAAAGGAGCTTGATGGCTATGTTAGGTGTTTATGATCGGTTGAAGATTTGTGGCAGGTTATCAAGCAAGTTGTCTTGTAAATATGCAGATAGAAGAAGGCTTTCTTAATTCAAGTTTTAATCATGGACTATGTAGTGGCTAATATATGTACAGGAGCTGCTGTTATGGCCTCATCTATGTGTATGTGGTCAGATCTGCTGTTGCAAATACCAGAACCAAGCAGGAAACAGTTCTCAGGAGATGTTTTCTTCCGCCTAAACTGCATTTGATAATGTTGTACGGAGCTGTCGTAAAGGATTCATAGGCGATTCCCAGTTTTGCCTCTTACAAGACAAAAGAATTACGGATGCATTGAACTATTATTGTCAAAAGAAATATAAGTGTAGAACTTTTAGTAAAATTGATAAAATTGACAGAGAGAGATTAAAAAAAAAAAAAGAAGAAGGTACTTTGACTCATATGAAACTGAAAGAATCCTATTTATGATATGATTATTATTTTAGAATTGTTAGACGTTAGGAGCTGCAAATGCCACTAGACCGAAAACAAAAAATAATAATAATAAATAAGAAAATTAAAAAATGATAAAGGGGGGTGCTTAGAAGATTGGCGAAGTGCAGACAGTAGAGGTAAACTTAAGAACCAATATCACAGCCCATGGCAGTGGAGCCCAGCCCAGCCCAGCCCCAGTAACAACGAAGTAATACCCCCTCCTTGTTCGGTTGTCCCTGGGTTGGGAAGACGAGTAGAGAGCAGAAGAAGAAGAGAAGAGCAACAGGGTTTTGGGCATGACTACTCGAATCGCTCCTGGAGTTGGAGCCAATTTGCTTGGTCAACACTCCGCCGAGAGAAATCAAGACGCCACTGCTTACGTCGGAAATCTCGATCCACAGGTCTCTCTCTCTCTCTCTCTCTCTCTCTTTATATTAAATTAAATGATGTACGCCAATTGTAACTTTGTTCATTGTTTGTTGAACTCGTAGCATTAGAGCTCCATGTACTTATATTTTCTTATGTTTTCAGGTGACAGAGGAGTTACTTTGGGAGTTGTTTGTTCAAGCTGGCCCTGTTGGTATGTTCCACTCTTCCCTTTATCCTAAAAATGCGTCGTCGTTTTAGAGGCCAATCCTATCGTTTAACTTGCTCTTGATTTTCTTTTTCACTTGCTCTATGTTTCAAGTTATTTTGCTGCTTCACATGGATAATAGAAGTTAACTTCACTGAATCTTACTCAACATGAATCAAACGAGTTTTTTCAGTTTATTTTGTGATATTCGGTCAATTGACTGGTGTTGTAATTGCAAAATTATAAGTTTGCTCTCTGTTCTACTTTGTCAGTTAATGTTTATGTTCCAAAAGATAGAGTGACAAACCTTCATCAAGGATATGGATTTGTAGAGTTCCGAAGCGAAGAAGACGCCGACTATGTAAGTGTTATTTTAATGGGCTGCTGCAGCTTTACTTTATATAATTGTTTCATTGATTATTTTATCACTAGCTTCGAACTTCTAAGTTAAGTTTACTCAATTCTGTAAGTATTTTTTCCCCTTCTTTTCCACCTCTTTAAATATGAAGGATTTTGTTTTTTTTTTTTAACGTTCTAATTGTCCAGGCAATTAAGGTGCTCAATATGATTAAGCTCTACGGGAAGCCAATACGTGTAAATAAGGTACTAATTTCTTTTTCCAAGTTATTACCTGTCATGTTTCGTATGCTAGATCTTGACTGGGAAATTGTGATGTTTTGAATTTAAATCTGTTCTACATTTGTCTCTCGAAGGTCCTATACATGTTACATGTAATTTACATGATTTCTCTAGATTATTGTGGTCTTTAATTTCTATGTGCATTCTTTTAGGCATCCCAAGATAAAAAGAGCTTAGATGTGGGGGCGAACCTATTTATTGGAAACCTTGATCCTGTAAGTCACTTTATTTCTAACAAAAGCACAAGTTTTATCTAAAACACTTGTTTAATGTTTTTATCTCTTTTGCTGATATGGGATGTGTTTTTCAGGATGTTGATGAGAAACTATTGTATGATACTTTCAGTGCGTTTGGAGTTATTGTTACAAATCCCAAGGTAATGCCGGTGACTTTTCTTTATAACTGCAGCATTTCGTGCAAAACATCTGTTTTCTTCTTTTGTTGTATAATGGTCAAATAAGAACCTCTTGAAGCTAAATTTTATGGAATTTTAATTTTGGAAAATTTTGGAGCTAGTCAAGCACTGTGTTTTGAATGGTCTAGTTTTGGATTGCTGGTGATTGATGTGATCTACTGGAGGTTGGAAAGGCTTATATGCTTTGGCACTTTGTTCTAGGAAAAGTAAATGGAATTTGCATCGGGTTGGGTCTTGACCTTAACCTGTATGCCAAAAAAAAATTTCCCTCAACATCTAGGACTAATTTTCTTGTTCTGTCTCCAGTCAAATGTTGCATTAGTGACCTTGTTCAATTATGTGTTTATTTATTTTATTTTGTTTTTCCACTGATTGGAAAAGGTGATATTTTTCTGCTGTTGGACTCTTATGTTACTTATCTCTTTTCTCAGATAATGAGAGACCCTGATACAGGAAATTCCCGTGGTTTTGGTTTTATTAGCTATGATTCTTTTGAGGCATCTGATGCAGCTATTGAGGTATGTCCCTCAAGTATACTACTGTAACCAATCAGTATGTTTCCAGATGAACATCAAAAATTCTAATTTTAAGATCTCGATTAAATGTTAGTTGTGTGTTTCAGAGCTATAACTGTTCTAATTTAATGGAAGCTTTGGTATTAAGGTCGCTCAGGATATAGCATAGTATAACTACTACCACGATCACTACTTTGTTTATTATTGTCTGTAGTCCCAGCTTTTGGGAGATTGTTGATTTTCCATTCAGTATGATTTTGGTAGTATTGTTAAATCATTTCAAATGCTTGATACCATTTTTTGGAAAACTAATGTGCACTTTGACTCAGTTTAACTTTCTTCTATAATCTTCAAATATGAAGTTGATTCTAGTTAATTTCTTCTATTGTCAGGCAATGAATGGCCAATACCTTTGTAATCGTCAAATTACTGTCTCATATGCATATAAGAAAGACACGAAGGGAGAGCGCCATGGTACCCCAGCAGGTGAGGCTTCTTGCTCTTTCTGCTTCTACTTTTATGGTGCTTTTTCAGTTTTGTGTTAGCTACTTGATATGGCATCGTTAGCTTTGAATTTCTATCACCATGATGGTATGTAATTACTACAATGAAGTGGAAAAATGCTAGTCATCATACATAGATGTTCGAGGGGGTTGGATTACGCAAATGCTTGCAGACAGAAGAGATTCTAACTTATTCATCTTTTTTCTAACAAAATGAATTTTTTATTTTGATGCAGAAAGAATCTTGGCAGCAAATAATCCAGGTTCCCAGAAGAGTAGGCCCCACACCTTGTTTGCCAGTGGACCTCCAACACTTCAGAACGTTAGTCAGGCCAATGGTGCTGTTGGTGGACCAGTGCCTCCTCGGCCCTTCGCAAATGGTGCTGCTCCAGGTCCAATTCCAGCAGTTCGCCCACCACCGCCACCCCCTCAGGGTGCACCCTTCGCGCCCATGCATGTAGCTGGACAAGCACCTTGGCAGGGTCAGCCACACCAATTAGGTCAAGTAGTCCCACAGCCGGTTATGCCTCCACCACCAATGCAGTACAGGCCACCGCCGCCAAACATGCCACCACCACCAAATATGCCGCCACCACCAAACATGCAGCCACCACCTCAGGCAGGTTCAGTGCTTCCAAGACCTCCTCCGCAACCAATGGGAATGGGTGCCCCACCACCTCTCTGGCGACCACCACCTCCGCCACAGCAACAGATGGGAAGACACCCCATGCAACATATGTCAATGCCACCACCGCCTCCACTCAATGTCCCTCCACCACCTCCAAGTTGAAGATCCGAGTCATCTTACAATCTATTTGTAACTCATGTTTTGACTGTATTTTGTTGATTGCTTTTTGTAGAACTTTTTTGTTTGTTTCTTTTAGAATGAATACAGGTGGTTATATGGACCGATTGTTGTGATCATTATAGACTTCCAAATTACCAATCACTAGGCTTATTCCTTAGAGACTGCGTAATTTATCGTGGCAACAGCCCAAGTTGTAGGTCATGCTTTGTTTGCTTGAATGTTCATGGACACGGTATATCTTATAGATTAATTAATCTGTGAGATCATTCAAGCATGGCTCAAATTTTTGTAAAAACGTGGAACTCTGGTCACAGTTCAAAAACTCTCTTTATGCTGCGTTAATGACAACAAAATATCCATGCTTCGGTCAAGTTAAAAAAGATGCTTGCCGTTTGGGCTCCAAAATTGACCAATTTTTCACCGAATTGTGATATGTGAATTCTTGCGGGCCATTTAACAATGCGAAACTGGGAATGGTCAAGTCATGTGCTGTTAGTTCGAGAGTTGGGTAACTTAATCTGTCAGGCCCTCCATGGATTCACTCCACCTGGTGTGTTCTTGGTCAACTTAGAGGCGCAGTGGAGATGGATAGCATAATACGACTACTTTGTTCGTTCCTCTTTTGTATTCTTTCAGTGATTGGGACTCGAATTTCTTGATCAAATAATGGTGGGGTTTTGTTACATTGCCACTTGGCATGTTTTCCCTTTAATCTTGTACTTAATCTGGTGTCTAATTGAATCTCCCCACCTCCGTACTCAAAACGGGTTGGAATCACATGGCACTACCACTGTCCTCTGCGAAAAGTTTGCCTTGCGCGCAAGTAGGCCTTTCATTGTTTGCTAATTACATATTTTTAGGCTGTGCGGGTATAAAATGTTGGGTATGTTTGGCTGATTCTTCTCCCACGGAAAGTTCTAAACTAGCTAGCTCCATAATACGCTTACTCCCTGGTTTTGTTGATAAAGCACTATTACATCAAAATTGAGCACCAAAAGTAATTTTGGACCGCAGTGGCCAGTGCACTGCCCATCTTGAAACCCTAACAGAGCAGCTCGAATAGCTTTGAACTGTGTGATGAAGTATACAGATATCTAAACAGTGCTCTCCAGAGACATATTATAAAGTTCCTTTACTTACTCATTTTTCCGAGGCTTAGCTTCAATCATATTGAACCATGTACACGAAGTAACCATTCCATAACACCAGAAGTTGGAGTGCAATTAATATCTGAATAAAGGAGAGGCTTAAATCAAATGTGGTAGGACTGCATTTAACATTAGTGATTAAAGAAAGGCTCAAAACAAGAGAGGCAAGATGTTTGGAGGAGGAAGGACAATAACTAATCTCTCTCACAGACGTTTTAACCTTTCTATATGATAATGACTGATAAACATCAGAATTCGGTCGTCCACAACCTAGAGGTTTCACATGCAGCTTACTTCCATACTTGATAACATTTATTCAATAAGCGTTTAGTAAACATACTTATGGTGATCAGCACTTAATTAGACATCAATGGATTTTTTATAAAAAATGGCAACGCATATTTTCTGAGCCTTGTACTCAACCCGCCACAAACTCCTTACATATTAGGCTATGTATCACTTCTTATACAGCTTGAAGTCATTACACGAAGTATGCTGCTGTAATCAAAACCCTTTTCATACTTTTTGTTGGTTATATGTATCCATTGAAACTGAAATATGTGAAGCTAGGTAGCTCCCTGCTCTTGCCTTTGTCCTCTGTACCACATAAAAGCAAAATCTAGTTGGGTTTGCCAAACCCCATTCATCCTTACCACTCATCAGAAGTACTAAAACGTGTACCAAAATGAAAGGTCTAGTACTTGTATTGAGTCGATCTTTGTTGTAAGCGTGTGTACATGTTCCTCTATACGTATAATATATGAATTAATAACGTATGTATCCACATACTGCATCAGTGGTATCAAGATTGAATGGTGACAAGATGGCCACTAAAGTTTATATCTCATTTGTCTTGAATTAGTTAACATAGTCCAAGAAAAATGTGAATGGTGTGTAATAAACAGATACCTAACAAATATGGTATGAAATTTGGGGCATGTAAAAGCAGTATGTCCATAAGATGACATGAATCAAATTGAGAATGTTGGTCATGTGCATCAATGATCATTAACTCAAAAGTCATAACTTGTATCCTGTTCGAGCCTAGACAGCATTCAAGCAATACAGGATCAATAACAACATGGATTTGAAGGACTATGTGGATACATGATGTATATAATTGTACTGAGCACATGGCTTTCCTGAATCAACTGAATTTCTTCACCCTTTATTTCCTTTTTATCTTTTTTTTTTTTTTAATAATTTACTGAAAGCTTCATTTTCTTTCATAAGTAAGGTTGGCTCCGTTATGTATCCTTATCGTCTTCTTCTTCGCACTCTAGATAGCAAGCAAAGATAAAGCTTCTTTTTTAACTTCTATCCATGTGCAAAAGATTTAAGAGTTAACTTCTCAGAGATACAAGGCAAAAACACTAAAGACTTTATTCTCTTTTTATAATTTGGCAAGTAGGCAAGTCAGAAAGCCCCAGTTTTTGCGATAATATTTCTTATATGTCTGTCATTCTTTCTTATCATGCTTATCTAAACTTCGTCTATATATACTCTTCTCATCCAAAGCTTTTGATACAAGTTTCATTCTCTATACAAAACTACTACCTTCTAAAGAATTCTCCCTCAATTCCTCATATTGCTGTGAAATTTTTATCTAAGTTTCTTGTCAGCCGTGTCTGGATTTCATGTTTGTTTCTATTGTCTTTGTAATTTTATTTAAGTTGCAAGAGTCCAGCAAAACTTTCATCTATATCTTCAAAATTCTTTCATACTCTCCAAATCCACTTTTAGCTACATATAAACGTAGCGAATACAAAATAGAGCCACCCAACAAGTAGTGCAATACAACCGACTTCTCACAAAATAAAACTCAATGGCCCGTGAAACAATGAACTCCAAATCCAAGTCCAGGTGTATTTGGATTCCTGGACCTCTGATTATAGGTGCCGGACCTTCAGGACTAGCTGTAGCAGCTTGCCTCAAAAAGAGAGGAGTGCCCTCTTTGATCCTGGAAAAGGAGAGATGCATAGGCTCTTTGTGGAAACTTAAAACATATGATCGCCTAAGGCTTCATCTCCCTAAGAAATTCTGCCAACTTCCATATGTTAAATTTCCTCCTGACTATCCAATATATCCCACAAAACAGCAGTTCATACGCTACTTGGACGCTTATGCTAAGCACTTCTCGATAAAACCTATTCTCGGACAGGAGGTCCAATGTGCCAATTATGATGCAACCACGGAGGTCTGGCGGGTGAAAACGAAACAATATAACTTCATGTGCCGGTGGCTCATAGTAGCAACTGGGGAGAACGCTGAACCTGTGCTGCCAGATATTCCTGGAATATCAGAATTTAAAGGCAGATTACTTCATACCAGCTCATACAAGGATGGAACTTCATTTAGAGGATACAAGGTTTTGGTTGTGGGTTGTGGCAACTCAGGCATGGAGATTAGCTTGGATCTTTGTACTAATGGCGCTCAAGTTTCAATGGTGGTCAGAGACAAGGTAAATAACTTATCTACATAACCTGAACTCTTTTTTGCTTTACTGTAAACTTTATATCATTTTGGTTAAATGTTTTCTTGTGATACGTGAATAACTTCTTGTGTTTTGTGACTCTTGCAGGTGCATATATTGCCTAAGCGGGTCCTGGGAAGATCAACTTTTGGTCTTGCAATGTGCCTGTTGAAGTGGTTTCCTGTCCAAGTGGTCGACAGGTTCCTTCTCCTCTGTTCACGAGTTACCCTGGGAGATACAAATCAAACTGGCATCAAAAGGCCTCAGGTTGGACCGCTTGAAACAAAGAAATCTTTGGGGAAAACCCCAGTTCTGGATGATGGAGCCTTTGCCAAAATTAAGTCCGGTCAAATCAAGGTCAACGGAGCTTTTACTAATGCTTTCTATTAGACAGTCACAGCACTGAAAAATAATAATAATCATAAATATTAGCTAGCTTCTATGAAAGCTACTATAAAGGTGTAAGAATCTAACGAAAAGGGCCAGTTTTCTACAGTTGGAGTCTCGATAAATTGGGCTTTCAACAGCCATCATTAAAAGTCAACTATGACATATCAAAAGTTTAATCAAGGCAAATCATTTTAAACTTATACGACTTAAAAATAAAAAATAATATGCAAATGCATTTCCCATCCTTCCTGACAAGTGAAAACAATTTCATTTCACGATTTTATGCATGCTTGTAAACGTTGAATTAACTTTTCGTTTCTTATTCTTCTCGAGGCACATAGGTGGTTCATGCTATCCGGAAATTCACAACCAGTGGTGCAGAATTTGCTGATGGAACAGTAGAGGAATTTGAGTCTGTTATTCTAGCAACTGGTTACAGCAGCAACGCGAAATCATGGCTTATGGTATATATGGCTTTCTTAGATTAATATACAAATTGACCATTCCATTATTGTTTACTTATCTTTCTCTTCATCATTAGCTTTTTAAATGATTATCAACTTTAATTCATTTTGCAACACTAGGAGGCGAACTTCTTTCACCAAAAGGATGGTTCTCCCAACAACTCATTGCCCAGCAATTGGAAGGGCCAAAATAGAGTTTACAGCGTGGGATTCACTGGGCAAGGTCTACTGGGAGTTTCAATGGATGCACAGAAAGTAGCGGAGGATATAGTACACCAGTGGAACTCCGAGACAACACATTTGCGTCATTGAGTCACTAACCTTGTTTACATTACAATCTATGATCAGTTGCAGTCAAATAATTTATCTTGTCAGTAAAAGTATGCTGCACAGCAGAACTGAAATAACTTGGAGATTTCTGTCGTAGATTTGTCCACGATTGCTTCTTTTATTATCGTCTTTTTTGTTTAGATTAGTTTGTGTCATGGCTGTGAAAGTCGATGTTTGTATAGTATTTGAGAATTATAATGAATGATGTCCTGTTCTTTACTTGTATACAACTTGTAATCCTGGATTTGAAGTTTGTACATTCCTATCATATCAATAGCCATTCAAAAGCAAAACCAACTAAAACATTTCCTTGTATAAACAGAATTATATCTTTTGTGACCGCAATTTAACCCAGAAAACGTGGAGTCACTATCATTCACTGTGGTTACTAAAGTTTCTCAAACGGTGTAGGCACTGATATTTAGCTTGCACTACTAAATAGTCCATTAGAATTGTCACTCAAAGTACCACTTGCAAGGCTGGTCCCTCCCACCATAACTATGATATCTGAGAGACCATTGAAAAAGATTGCCATTACATCACCCAAGCTAGGGTCTAGTCAATTAGTTCGGCAAATAATTGCAAGAGCCACACTCTCTGGGCGTTGATGAAATTCTTTATACCTTTCCGTATGTTAAGTCGTAATCTATACCTTCTATTGATGCCAAAAAATGAATCCACATTGATTTGTTACACATGTCCAGAAGTGAACAGTGAAAAGAAGAAAATACCTCTTAGTGTTATAATAGCAAAGAACATAATGAAGGTAATTTTTCTTATTCCTAAAAGACTGAATGGAGTTGAATGACCAAATAAAGCTAAGTATGACTGAATGAGCTCTTGACTGAATGAATAGACAGGCCTCGACTGATCATGGAGAAAGCCTCCTGACTGAACGTTCAAAGTGGACATGTTGGAATGATAGCCTCCAAACTGATAAGCATCTAGCGAAGTGATGACCACCGGACTGAATAATATTGGATGTATTGGTTGCTTCCTGATTGACACTCTAAGGTGGATGTGTGGGCAACCAGCAAACAAGATTCTAATGATTCTAGGTGCAGAGGAGACAAATCTTATGACTAAAAGTGATTGTTAGTGGTGGTCCCTTTTTTTCTTCCTCCAGCCTCTTTAGTTTCAAGGCATGTCAACGGTGGTTGGTTCAAACCCAACAAACTAGTAGATGAGATTCCTCCTATGGCGAATGGAAAATGAGTGGTTGATCTCCCTCTTTGGTTAGAAATGAAGGATCTGATGTTCTCCTCTTTTTTCAGTCGTCAGCGGCTCCAGCAAGCTTTCGAGGAAGCTCTCAACTCCAGCAACTATCAAGCTCTCTTTGAGCAGCTATAGCACACAACAATGGCGGTCAAGCATCGTTAGAGTTTCCTTTGACAACTCTCTAATGCTCAATTCAGTAAGGGGTTCACTATTTTTATGGAGAAAACATGGATAATATGTATAACATATGAGTGTTTAGAGAAAGAAAATAGTAAATAGTGGCTGCCATGGTGGCTTGAAGATACATTCCGTCATGGGGAAGATGAAGAGGGCACAAAACCTTAGGACTATCCCTTTTTGGGATTGGAGGAGGATCTTTATGTAGGAGAGAGAGTTGCCTCGTGGAGATGGAATCCCTTGCCTTGGAGGCATAAATGTGCTTACATATGCACATGGGATGGATCTTGGCCATCCATTGTTGTGAGGACGCATGACCTCAATGAGTTAAATAGACTTCGAGAATATTGCTTGATGTCATGAAACCCTAATTTTGAGGCATGGAGAGGCTGCCATGTGGCGAGTTGGTTGAACCTATTCTTCTCAGTTGTAGCACCGGGATAGTTAGGTGGCAACTAATTCCTTCAATCATGTAGTGACTGACTTAGAGCTTAGCTTGGTGAGAAGACTTCTGTAAGTTGTTCCTTCATTTCTTTATGAGATTGCTTGGAAGGTCTTGATTTAATATTTCTTGGTCTTTAAAGAGAATTGAACTAGTTGATAAGGCATTTCAGTCTTTTAGCAAAGGGTCTAAAATATCCCATTTACAAATTCTATTTCATTGCTACTTATTATCTACTTTATAGTTGGTCCTTGAAAATAGGAAAGGAATAGAGCTGCTTAGATCATTTATGTAACCAATTTTATTTCAAGGCCAAGCCTATTATTTAGGAAGTAAATTTTTACTTGGTATATGTCTTAAGTGCCAGACTAAACCATGAACTTTTGTACCAGTATATTACACATATAACTAATTTATACAATCTCACAAGACGAAATTTTATTAGTAATGTAAAAAGTTATAATAAAGTATTTTAATAAAGGATAAGTATCATGTATGATCTTGAATTATGACCTAATACTGTAGATGATCCTAACATTTTTATCATATCACAAATGACCTCACTGTTATCAAATTTTTGTTAAAAACCTAAAATGTAAAAAAGTAACTTTAGTAATTAGATTTTCAAATTTAATTTTACTATCTTGCATAAATGGTTGCAGTGATTATAGTTCAAATTTATATTTATTGATTTTTTTTTTAAATTCAATCGCTACATCGTCTCTCTCTACCCTCTATCTTCTTCTTCTCTTCTTTACTCTCTTTGTGCAATCTCTTCTATTGGCATGACATTGATGAAATTTTTGTAAATTAATTTCATGATATTTTGAATATTAAAAATATTTTTTAAAAGTAAAATGAACAAGATAATTCTAATACATATCTATTCAAAATCAATTCTATTACCAATCATTCTTAAACAATTTAGGATTCATATTGTTAAAATGTTAATTAAATTAACAAAATCTAATCCAACCATGCACAGCTCAAAAACCCATTCCTAGTTAATTTTTATATCCAAAGTGAGAAAGTTTAAAGGAGAGAGAAGAACAATAAGAGTAAAAAGAAAAAAAAAAGAAAATATAAAATAAGATCAAATTCAAAAAAATAACTTATAAAAAAACAAAATAATGGTGCATAAGTCATTTTATGAGCTAGATTTGAATTTTAACAGAGTTAGTAAATAGTAGGGTCATGGATAATATTATGAAAAACATTAGGATCATCTATATTAGATCTTAGTCCAATGTCATATGTAATATTTTCGCTTTTAATAAATGATAAAATATCATTCAACTAATAAGATTATGCAATATCAAATTATAAAAAGTTGGTTTTATGGATTAGTTATATCTTATATGTGTGTAGAATTAATAGCATTTATTGATGCAAAAGAATCCCTTCGGTATATCACATATCTCCTAATATTGATTTAAAGAAATAAAAAAGGAAAAGATTTGGTTGAATATGAAAATCTTGAGGCCGGTACAGCCTGGAAAAAAACAATAAAAAGGCCTCTTTAGTTTAGAAGAATCGAGATTGCCCTTTTATGGCTGATAAGGTTTCTTAATAAATCATGTTTAGAGTAGACAGGTATTGCAAATTAAACGGAGAATAAGCACCAATAAATGTTCAAAATAGATTACTTTTGTAGCTACTATATTTATTATTGCTACTATGCTTTTTTGGAATACAAACAAAAAAGAGTAATGTTAGACTTACAATATTTATACAATATATATTCTATGTCATAACATATATTCTATGCTATGATGTAGCAACATATATGGTCAAAATTCACTGAAGGAGATAAAAAATGGATGAGAAAAACTACATCTTTAATAGAATTTTGTCATTTAAGTTGTCACGTCATATTATAAAATTTATGTTATATGAATGTTGTAAGTCTAACATTATTGAACGAAAAAAGATACACCTTTGCTTTTGATGCATGTGATGAAGTCCAAATCTAGTACACTACGTACAGAGCACAGAGTTGCGTGCTTCACTAGGAAATCTTTACGTAGAAGGGTTGAACTTACAAATATAAATATGTGGCAATTAATATCGAAGTATAGATATCAATAGTTTTCTTCTACCAGTTCAAAGAATCTTTTAAGTGAAATTCTTGAAAGCTATCGGATGGAAATTGGAAACCACTTGGATAGCAGAAAGCTTCAAGTGACCTCCTGGTACTTACAAATGATTATTCTTCTTTTGTTTGCTGAAACCTATTTTGAAAATAAATGGGAAAGGGTAGAAAACGGTTTATGGAGGAATCTTGACCTCTTGATGCTGGGTAACTCAATATTTACGAATGAAAAAGCTAGACATTTATTAATAGTACTCAACTGACTTGAATAATAATCTAATATAACCGTTACAAATAAAAGATAAAACAAATTATCACTTCAACTAGAAAATAGAAAAAAATATAATGCTCCCTACAAGATCATTAATACTGCAGATCGTTAATACTGCAGAGTTGCAGTTGAGACCAATTTACATCAGGAATGATCACATCCTCCACCACACACGTAATACCTCCCTACAAGATCATGATGAACAACGGGATTTTTGGTTGATAACATTTTGGACAACCATGAAAGGCCAGTTTGGAGTTGTTGGAGCTTAAAAATTTATCAGTTTCACCGTAATAACGGATGCAAGTTAACTAGATAGTATTACGGATCACTTCCGCTGCGCACAATAACAATTTTCTCAACAAATGGGCCACCATATATGGAACAAGTATCCAGCCCAAAATTTTCTCAACAAATGGGCCACCGTATATGGAACAAGTATCCAGCCCAAAAGACTAGTCTATTAGGTGGAGGAACTCCTCCCATATATAAGTCCACACATTGCTGTCTTAGGTTGGCTCTGGTACCACTTGTTACGGATCGCTTCTGCTGCGCACAACAACAATTTTCTCAACGAATGGGCCACCATATATGGAACAAGTATCCAACCCAAAAGACTAGTCTATTAGGTGGAGGAACTCCTCCCATATATAAGTCCTATGACATTCCCTTAACCAATCAATGTGGGACTCCCAATAAGGATTATCTAAATGGGAACCCCATGGATACAAGAGATAGATACTTTGTGAGCAGGGTAATAGATCATAAGCTCAATCATGTATAGACTTGTAGACCTTTTTTTTTTTACTCGAGGTAGGAAAAAGTAGGGGAAGCATAATGCATTGTCATTCAAGTGTTTGAAGCAAACATCCGAAGTGCAAGAATTTCCATCGGCAATGCGCTTGCGCCCTATCTTGTTAATACGATGACAGTAGAATCAATACCCTCTATAGAAAGTTGGGACCAAAGAGTTCAAAAATGCGTCGTCTGGTTTATCAAAAATGTATTTCTATGAATCCAGCTGATTCATTTCGAACAAGGCACTGTGTTTGTCATTTTCAGAACAAAAAGATGACAAGTTCTATTCAACAACAATATTTTGCAGCAAATGTTGTTTTTCACTTTTCAATTTCTTTTGTGGTAATCTATCACTCGAGTATGAGAATTAACTTTCTCATATGAGCCAGTTTCATTTTTGATCTGTGTACTTTATACCTCTTGAGGAGAAGGACTAAGCATGGGAAAATCAAGCAGAAGCTTCAAAATCACTTGCCTGTTTTCAAACAACTTCCACTTATGTTTTTAATTGTTCTACTGCTGTGTAGAATATCTACTTTCTCATCAGTTTTGACAGGAAGATATAGCAACTCCTTAAAGAATTAACTTCGAAGAGCAAAGTGCCCGAGCATTGCAAAGATCAACCCCAATATGACATCCCTTTACATTCTGAGTAGGAAGATGCGAGTTTCACCTGAAAATTGAATCATATAAGACCACCAACAGCATCTTCAACTCATTTCCTGAAAGAAATTTGCATTTAAGAATTACAATAACAAGTGCATTAATTGCCAGTTGATCCTCCATTCAACGTAAGAGAGGCTAGCATGAGTGTATGGACATTATACTTTTTTTTTTTTTATCCGAGGTGTCCGGGCACTGTCACGATCTCCCGCTTACCTCATGGGGAAAGACCATTGTGAAGAGTCGAACCCAAGACTTCTCTGTTGACCCTACCAACTCTCTCCTGAGCCGCCCTTACCACTCGAACCAACCCATTGTGGGTGTATGGACATTATACTTGACTAATCATTGAAGAAATCTTTTGTTTGGAGGCATATGTGTTCAATATGTATTCAGAAACAGATTCTTGGGCCCTTCATGTATAAATTTGAGAAAGGCAACGAACAAGAGAAGCATACCCACCAAACTGAAGATGATGTCTTACATTAATCAGGAAGTGCCTTTACGGGCCATTATTTAGAATAAATCTTCGCAAGTAGCTGTTTTTTGAGTATATATTCAATTGGAAACATACACATTCACAACATTTCTACAATATGTAAATGATTCTGACGCCACAATTCCATTATTTCTACATATGTATACATGTCTTTTCAAGCAGGTATTTTATCTGTTATTACTACGAACAGTTCTAGCCAATATAGACTCTGAAATGAGAATATAAACGTACTCTATGTAAGCCAAGATTTTCACTCACATTATCTCTCCCGTTCTTCTCTATTTTTCTTAACAAATGCATCAATTTACTCAATACTATAAGAACTGCCTTTTTCTTATTGTACAAAGTTTGCTTTATTCAATTGAATCCCTGCCATTAGAACTTGATAATTTCAACTAAGAATATTACTGAATATGTTATACATGTCATAGCAATATCTCATATCGGCAAAAAATGATTGATTTATGCTGAAACAGGACAAGTAAGATAATCTAATAAGTGGAAAAAGATTGACTTCTGCCAAAACGTCAGTGTCTGTAATTGATCCACTAAGCCTTTTAGTGTCAGTTTCCTGCCACTTAAAAGGAGCTACTTGATTCTTAATTAAAAGAAGAAAATCGTAAAATCAGTTGAAAATCAAAACTCAAAAGTTCCACTAGTCTCATCAGTTATTAGTATTGGCAAATGGCAATTGTAATCCCTCTGCCAAACTGAGAGCAGCTTTTCTCAAAAATGTTATTTTATCTGACACACTGAAAGGAAATCAATTAACCAAATAAACAACTTTCTAAGAAAAGGTTTATGCTCGGTCATCCATTATTATCTCAAGTAATTTCCAATTCATATATGGTTTAAATAATACGAAAGGGACTCAAACGTATGACCGTTAGATCAATATAATTTTGAAACCATATTAAATTTACCATTTTTCTGAAAGTTCTAAGTTTACAGATGCGAGTTTAACTCTAGTATTAAGCCTCTAATAATAAGTATCATAATACCTCAATATATGGATCTCACACTCTTACAAGTCACAAGGTAGCAATTCTTCTCTAAGAGCAATACAATTCATAAATTAGAATTTACGAGTCTAATCTAGACTAGAAGAGTATATCCTGAAAGATAACAGAATCACAGAAGCTGGTACAAGATTCCAAATCTAGCAGAGCAGACGACGATTGCCTCAGATTAAGCAAAAATAGCAATTTGCATAACTAGTTTCAAGTTCCAATTCACTTAATAAACAAACCAATAAAGTAGACGTATCTCAGTAAGCAGAGTACCAAATTGCAGAACTGGGTTCGAGATTCCAAATTAATTGATCAGACAAGACCATCATTGCCTCGAGTTAAAGTAGAGCAAGAAGGTCCAAACAAGTGCAACAAAATAAAAACAGTATAAGGGAAAGTCTAAAATCATCTGAAATTTTTTAATTATGACAAATTTGGATGCTTTAGTTGATATTGATGCTAAATGCATCAAAGCGCTATCATTGAGCGCAGATGCCGCTGGCCGTCGTCTAACGCCAGTAAATGATAATTTTTTATTAATCCTTATTAGATAATAATTATTTATCTAATCTAAATTATGTACTATATCATTTAACAATTGTATTTCACTATGCTATTTAATAAAAATAATTAATTTAAGAAATAAAATTTACTTAACACCCCAATACAACTTTATCATATAATATTTTCAATTTAATAATTTTAAATACTACCACGAATCCAAAGTCCAAACTAATTCCTAGCTACTCCCTCCCGTATTCGGCTTCGATTTGACTGATTGTTTAGTATATATCACATAAATTTACTATATTTCATTTCCAAGTCACAGCTTTTTTTAGAAAAGTAGAAGATCAAAGCTTTGGAGACTACAAAATCTTTTATTCTTTCACACGGTCTCTGAATTATAGCACTATTTCAGGATATAATGAAAGGGAAGAAGGGGATTTTATAGTATTTCAGATCTTCATTTATGTGACCCAACTTTTCTTTTTATTGACACATAAGCTAAATTCCAATTTACAATGTATAAAATCTCCGGAGTAATAATCCGGGATACACGCGATCCCCTTTGATATCTTCTTGTGTCTAGTGCTAAAACAAGTTTTTGCCAAAGTTAGAACTTTAGCTACTCAACATACAAGCATTTGATACTCTCAGGAAAGCAATCTAGTTGAAAATTATTGGAGGTAGTGGAGGTGCAAAAAGAGATTTGTATCGAGAAGCCTAGATGGAGATATAGTATTTTAGAGTGGCATCTACGAAAGCACATTAAAAGTAAGGAATCGAGAATCCAAGAGAGCATCTTGTTCTTGATTGCAGTAATTCTTATAGAAGAATATGCACAATGTGAGCAAAAGTTTACAGACATAAACCAAAAAACACATAAAAAGATCAAATGAATTTTATACAAGCGGGGTAACTAAAGGTAAGCTTCTGGCCTGCCCTTGCGTTGCATCATAATTCAAAAGCTCTCATCAGCTGTTTCAGCTCTTTTTACGCTACAGAAAGGAGTATCTTCCTTGCCAAAAAACCTACCTCGAAGATGGGAAAGATCTGGACGGGCTTGGAAAAGATATTATTCCTTTTTGGTCCAAAAACAAAACCCTACACTTAATGGAGAAATTCTTGGAGAAGAGGTAACACGCATTACTATTCACTATCACGATCACTGTTAACATGCATGTGATGTCTCAGATCAGACTCTGAGAAGAAAACAGTCAACACCGAAACATAAGGAAATTCACTAGCAGGGCAAAAAGAAGAGTGAATGTGATTGCCCAAAACAAGCTTTAGAGATTAACCCATGCACGGGCGTTGCGCGAGCTCTGCAACGCAAAAACCCTCCATCAACAACCCAAAAGACCCAACCCGCACGTACGTGACCCTTTGTCATCTCTATAAACCTTCAAGTGTAACTTAAAAAGCTTCCAAAAATTCAAACGGCTCACAAAGTATTTAAGTTCTTTTCACGTATCCTTCTCAGAGGACGTGAATATTACAACTTAATTAGCATTTCGATCGTTCTATAATACATTTATGTATTGATATATTTGATTTATATAATTTGCACACAAATATTTTGTGTATATACATATATATATTAGTTTCCAAATTTTATATATAAAAAGTTAATAATTGTATTCAAAAACAATTTTTTTAAATAATTTATATTAATAAATTTTGTGTATATATTTAAAACTTTTATATGTAACAGATAACCTATCATAACATTTCTTACGGGTTCTAAGCCCATCATACGAACCCAATCCCTAGCCTGGAACCAAACAAATAGGTGTAGATGTAGATGGGTGTGGCCACTGCCTACTGGCCAGTGACTACTGGGAGCTAGACTTAGCTAGCTTGCATGTCTGATAAAGTGATAATGACGATACAAGACAGTGTTAGATTTAGCTAAGCTAGCTGCTAGTATGCAATGCAAGGGTTGGAAAGATCTAATCCCTTCAACCCAAAAAAGCTGTCGTTTTCATGGGAATGGGTGCTCTGTTATTGATTTTATTCAGTTTCATGAGGGGGGTAAAGAATCTCTGCTGCCGTGTGTGAGCTTTGCCCGATGAATTTTATCACTTTCACTTTAATATGTACTTGTGTTGGCCCCCGGGTAAATCATTTGGGAGATTGACGTGCCATTCACGGAAGTTCTATTGCTATTACATTTCAACACTGCCAACAGTGTCTTTGAAGTTGAAATCTCTCTTTCATTGCCCTGCTCTGCATACTGCAACTGCATCGTCTCATTCACAATCACATGCCCCTGACCTGACCATCTTTACAAGGACAAAGAGATGCCGCTATACTACACACAAGTTGAAGCAGCCCTTGGCCTCAGCAGCTCCTGGGAATCATATACGGATAATGATGGTAGTAGTTAATAGATTGTTTTGTTGTGTGAAAGATAAGTTTACAAGTGATTTCGTATATTGTCGTTGGTAAGAAGGATTTGCTAATTTTTACTCTCTAATTGTGTCACTGGCTCAGTCATCATTACCTTACTTTACAATGTCGTAGAAGATACACTCTTCAATTGATTTTTTAATAGAATAATGCTACTCTTACAAACTGCTTATACAAACTCACTTATACAAACTGACGTGACATAATATGATTTGATAAATAAATGTAGTGATTTGATAAATATATATTAATAATAAATGACATTAATTAATATGGATGATGTGACGATCATATAGGGATGCCACGTCAGTTTGTACGTGTGAGTTTATATAAATAGTTTGTATGAGTAACATTACTCTTTTTAATAAGATGTAGAAAATAACGTACATTTTTTTCTTTAATAAATCAAAGTCAAGACTTATAAATTTACGGTTCAAAGCAAGTTTGCCTTACACCAGTCACCAACGAGACAGATTTTTTAATATATATTAATGAAAAGTTGGATAAAATCTTTATAAATGATGTGTGCCTCATCCCATCATTGACATTACACTGTTTGCACATTTATATAACAAAAAAGACGATAATGGTAATGTATAGCGGTTGGGCCTAGTTTTAGCCCAACCCAATCAGAAAGGTCATATACTGAAGGGGAATCCTAAATACACCCAGCCCAACCCTAAATTTTATATAGGGCAGGAGGCTAAATAAACCTCACATGCCTACTAAATACGCCAACATGGTTTGTTATTATTCATATTTAAAATTAATTCACTCAAAATGTGAAACGTTATAAAATTCACGGAAGTATAAAATATTCGTCACATTAAGCTTAACACTTTGATTTAATTTTTTTAACTTAAAAGTAGACTTAAATTTGTGATCATTAATCTTACCTAATCAATGATTGAGATTTAAATATTAAAAATTTGTATTTAACGATGACAACTATACAATCATCCAAACAATTAAATATTTGAAATTAATAACTAAAAATTTGAGTATAGTTTTAAGTTAAAAATTTTGAGTCAAAATATCCCATCTCTAAACTTAATAATCATAACATATAATGCTATACTTGCAATATTGTCATTATATTTGCACCATTTGGGATGTGTAATGAATAACGTTAAAAAAGCAAAATTCTGTTAAAAACGTTCACTGAATATTAATAAATAGTGAGACAATTTAATTTCATTAGGGAATTATAAATCCTTAGCTAATTAATCCATCAAATACTCATTTACTAAGAGGGATAAAGAAAGCTAAGATCTCAAATTATGAAAAGAAAAAGACATTTTTCTAATACTTGTATCTTTATTTCTGCCATTAATAAAATTATCTAATACATCAAGATATCAATAAAATGGAAATTATTACTAGCTAAAATTGATTTCTATTAAAAAATTAGAAAATTAGCTTACCCTAAAATGACGTTTCTTTCTTTCTTTCTCTCAATCAATCATAAAATACAATGTAGAGTACTGACATTGTTTTTCTTTAAAAAAAAAAAAAAAACCTGAAATTGTTTGTGATTTATGATCAAATACACCACATTAGTATCTAAAATTTTTGCAACATATAATAAAGCAGGTTGAAACACTGTGCAAACTTAGATTTGAAAATAAAATCGGGAGATCGAGTGTTGAAGGAGTTGAATTGCCGGAAGGCTCCCAACAAAGTGTGAACGTGTGGACCCAGAATGGATAAATTCCACGCGGAGGAGAATAATCACCGCGCAGAGCGGGGAGGACCGCCACTCCCCCTCTCTCATCTCATGGTTGGCCATCGTGGGTCTGTCTCTCAAAGGCTCAATCTCAATGATGAAGTGTTCCTTCCATATTCAATTCACACCTCTCCACGTTACATGCAACTGATTAGCGCCTGTCCTCAAAAGTGTATGCTCTTTCATTATCTCTGTAATCAACAGACCTTCAATTTATGGGTCCATTCACACTGCTTATTTCTCAAATCCAACACTAAAGCCTGCAAAGTCAACAATTGATTTCTACGCTATGCAATGCCTCATAAAGCACAATTATGTAGAGTGCATGCGGGAGTATCGTAGAGCAATGCTAAGTCAGAATATTTATGAATCATTAAATTTAGTGTTTATTACAAAGCTAAAACACAGTGATATCAAATGATTTTGTACATCATGATTACCATTGATTGAGTATTTTTGATCAACTTTCTGATGGCATAGAACCCAAAAATCACACAGTACGACCAAAAAGGAAAGCTAGGAAAAAAAGAAATCAATTCAAACAATTTGGTCAAAGAACATAAATTGATTGATGAAGGCCGACTTGTCCTTCAAAATTCACTTTATCAGTGGACACTGCTCAAAACTTTACTTTGAATTACTGGACTCTGGAGTTATCGGTTTAGTTTATATATTTCCGGTAGTACTTGACGTATCGGTGTACGTGAGCTACCCTGTTGCATGATGAGTTCGTATAAATGGAGATCAGAGGTGTTCACTGTTCAAACAGTATAACTTACATCACTCCAAGTTATTGAACTCAGCAAATTAACCATCTTCTAAGAAACTGATAGCTGTAGTACGCGTAAGTAGAACATCTATTGTAAGAAATCGAACTGAACATCTTCATTTCACTAGATGATAGACTACAGTACATGAGCCTTGAAATTTTGCTACGTACATTAAAGATAAGATTAGATTAACGAAGTTAAAGAGAACCGAAGTGGTTCTTTATTATCATTTCATGCTACTAGCTAGCTACTTCACTTCAAAGAGCCCTAGAAGCCTTGAAGCTACCTGATCTTCGATCAAACAAAGTGTCCCATATCTCAGTGAAAGCGTCAATAATAACCCTATGATGCTCCCTGGAATTCAAAGATAGAAAACAGTGCAAGAGCTGCTCCAGATCATTCTCCTCAAACATTTGCTTCTCCAAAATCATCTCCATCATCGATCCTTTGAAATCCTCGTAAGGGTCCTTAGATTTCTTCACAACTGCAAAGCTTTCTCTCACTTTCCCATCACCAGTGCAGGGTCTCAGCCTTTGTAGAAACATGGACAATCTCGCCGGAGACTCGAGCTCCGGAGAAGATAACACAACATTCTTTGCCACCTCTTGACTAGTCTTCAAAACTCTCCGTTTAACCCTCCTGAATTTCTTCATTTTACGCACACTTATATCCCTATTGACGGGTACTTCTCGTATGGTTTCTAGTCGAGGATAGAACTCAGATGAGGAATAATCTGTGGTTAAGCTTCTAGATGACATTAACGTTTCTGTTTCTTCACCGCCTAGATAGTCGCTATCATCGTAACCATCACTGCTAAATAACTCAGTATCAGCTGAAGAGGTGCTGACGCGGATCCTCGCTTGTGACGTAATTTTCTTCTTCCTGCTTAGTCGTTTTTTCTTCTCCGTGTTTGGAGGAGGTGGAGGAGGAAGCAGAAAGTCATCGTCGCAGGACGTGTCTCCGGAGGCTGAGGAGTTGTAGATTTTCTGGCGAGGAGTTTCATTAAGGACTTTGGCAACCACGTGATAGTCATCCTCTCTTTCCCAGAAGAACTCTGGGGTGGGTGGGGATTCCGTGTGGTCAGTTTCAGAGAGGTACTCAACACTGGATCTTGACTTCAACCCACATGAAATGGAACTGATCGCGGAGGAAACATGGCGTTTGAGGTAGGAATGATGCGGCTTTGAGGTCGGGAAACGGACGGAGATCGGTTTAGGTTTTACCAAAGAGAAACGGAGAAGCGAAGGGACAGGATTTGTCGGGAGAGTGGAGGGGTCTTTTGAAAGGCAAGATTGAAAGGATGGGAGGACTCGGGATATTTGGAACTTGAAACGTCTGCCCATTGCTTTGCTAGCTTTTTCTTGAAGAGAAGAGAAGAGAAGAGAAATATAGGCTCAAGACATGAACTTTCTGCCTGAGAAAAGTAGGGTTTATATAGCACTTTGAGGAAATAAATGAAATTGTTTTTCACCCACCAGGGATGGTAGACCAAATAAATGAACTACAAATTTCCTTTATTACTTTCTACAGTGTAATCATTTATTATTATTGTCTTCTGTTCTTTCTAAACAGTGCTACTCAGGTTTTCGGAAAAACAAAACTAGTTATTGTCGGATGATGATATATATCGTGCTTGCATGTCAAAGTTTTATCAATTATCATATAATTAATAAAGTGAGATTGCCAGTGTTTTACATGGAAAGTTTCTGTAAAACCACTGTATTTGCAACCTTTCAGTGTCCTCTCCATTCAATATATAATTCTGTTATATGAACAATTTCTTCGTACTTTTTACTAATTAATAATGCTAATTTTAACCTAAAATTTTCCACTTCAATTGTATGAGACACAAATCTTAATCAATTTTTTATTCTATCAAACGATCGACTTACTAATTCTAATTAAAAAAACATAGCTTTATATAGAGTTTGGAATTCTATCAAGTATTGATGCAAGGCCTAGCATATATAGGAATTGGAGCAGGCATAAGCGCCTATATATATAAAAATTCGTATAATTATTTGACAGATTTTACATATTAATGAACGGTCATTTGATAACCCAGATAAAGTAAAATCAAAACCCTTCAAAAGAGCAATCCCTCCAATATTTTTAAAATTTTGAGAAACAGTACTATTAGTTCAAACCAAAATTAAATTAAATGACAAATACATAAATTTGACCACTACTGCATAAACTCTTTTCCGGTACCTAAGATACATGCTAGACACTCGAGATTCCCCTTTACCATTAACCAATAAAAAAATCTAGTAGGGCAGGACTAGGAGAGTAGCTAGCCAAGAATCATTGCAGCCTTGGCTTGAATCCAAACACTACTGTTGGGTCTAGCTCTTCTCCAGTAAATGCCTTACTGACAATACTTCTTTATTGAATTGTTTCAATTTGAAGGAGGGAAGAAGCTGATCAATCTATAAAGCCGACCCTTTAAGAGAGAGAGAGCAGAGAGAAAACTTATCATGAAATATGGAGAATAATGATGACTATAGTCCAGAGAGTATCCAACCGTGCACTGACGGATTCTTCAATAGATTGCGAATACTGCATTACACGTGTAGAATTTTGTCTCTTTAATCAGCTAACATAATTTTGAAGTGTTTATATGGATATGGATTTGTCTACATTATATGTTCGGGTGTAAACTATATAACATTTGTTTAAAATTATCAGATAATATAAAGTCACGACAAAATTGGTATCTGAGAATTTGGATTACACAGTTCGGCAGTTGGTTCGCATCCCCAGTAAAAGATATCGAAACGATTCCCAGATTTTTTTTTTTTTCTAGCCTTATCGGTTAAAACTTCTCTCTGACAGTGGAGGTCTAGCGTATGATAACAGATATATAATATTTGAACATGCTTATTTCACATTGAGGATCGAAAAAGGGATATATGTTAATATTTTCATTGTTTCACACGTAACCTGATCCACTTTATCTCGAAAACAGAATATACATAATCAGAGAATGGTTATAATCTTGATGCTTCAGCCTATTTTGATAAATAAACTCGGTATTCTAGATAGTGAATAGTGCTTCAGATTAACATTAATTTTTTTATGGATCAAGAACTAGAAGCTGATCGCACTCTGATATATATGGAGAAAACACAGAAAGGCATTGGGGTTGGCCGAGGCTCCCCACCAAACAGACGTACAATATGGTAAAAATTTATTGCTTTTACAAATATGGTAACGGGTAATTTTGGCTACAGCTCAAGACAGACCTCAACGATGCAAAAACTTTTTATCATTAGCACAGGTTTAGGCTAGCTACCACCTGCACAGACTGAATCGAGCCCTAATTGACCAAACGGTTAATTTCTTTAGTTTACAAGAGAAAGGATGGGTTGGATAGTCAAAAATGAGGTGGAAAGCAAGCGCTGTTGTCTCCATTCTCAGCTTAATTTCGATATTATATCAAATATATATAAACTAAAGTATGCAAGAAAAAGCGCATGTCTTTTATGTTTTGAATTAATAAGCTTTGGTTGAGCAGATATGGAGTAGACTACTCAACAAAAAGTCGATACAAAGAAGCGCTTCTCAAACACATGGGTGGGGATCCAAGGAAACAAAATCATCTTTGCATGCAAGCGCATTTCCCTTTTCGATATCCTTTTTGGAACATGGTCATTTTGGCCAAACGTGAAAGCTTTCTTTGTACTCACTAATATCTTGAATAATGAATTGGTGCCTTCTGAGCGTCTCAGCTCAGTCAACGAGGCAGATTGGTTTCCAATCCCAATATCTTAACTTGTCGATCGATTGGCATCTGAATTATGAAATTTTCAAGGCTAATCTCTTCACTTTCCCTACGCTCTTGTAATAGTCCATATTTTAAAATTACAAACTTTGTTTTTTAATATTGGGCCTCATGATGCTGTGATTTACAACCAAACTATGAGCCTGATTTTCACCAGCCCAATCATCTCTGTGCCGAATGGCTGCTACACGACAAAACGATATTTCTACCTGTACCTTGTACTAATAGTGTTCAACAAAGCAATTAATAAATTAAATTAGGAGAGCAATCAAGCGACAAGCGTACCAGAATTATCATTCAAATTGGAGGGGGATAATTCCAATTTGCCCCCTGAGGTTAGGTGTAAAAAAAATTGAGGGCCTCAGTTTTCTGAAATCTAAATTTGCCCCCTGATGTTACTGTAGCACCGCTAGATTTAACGGAAAATGTATTAAATAGTAACTTAACGCTTTACAAATCATTTAGAAAAGTATATTATAGTCTATTTTATTGTTTATTAGCGTTAAATTATTATTTAATACATTTTTTGTTAAATCTAATATTAATATTAAGTTATTATTTAATACATTTTCCGTTAAATCTAACGGTTTAATACATTTTTCGTTAAATCTAACGGTACTACAGTAACCTCAGGGGGCAATCTTAGATTTCAGAAAACTGAGAACTGAGGTCCTCAGTTTTTTTTAAGCCTAACCTCAGAGGGCAAATTAGAATTATCCCAATTGGAAGAGATAGGCCAGATCGCATGCATGTCTTTTACTTTCAAGCATAAACCAAAACAAAAAACAACTTGACGATGTTGAAGGGAGACGACTGAGGAGCAAATTGTAGGTTGACCCCCAAATCAAATTTTGGCCTACCAAAAATTTGCAGATCCTAGCAACCAGCTAGAGACAAAGATAGGTCCATCTGAAATTTTGGACCTTTTAGCTACATTTACCTCTTTAATTTCAACCTATCCTGTCCTTGCTTGTACAATTTGGCCGCAACAAAGACAATTAATTAAAAACTAACGAATTATATAAACAATTAAAAAATTAAAAAAAAACCCCCCAAGTGGGCATCTCTATTGCCGTTGATCATCATCTTTTTATTGATGAAGTAAATGTTGATAAGGACTTTTGGTGACCTAATGTGTATGAAATGAACGGCCTACAAAATGAATAAAAGTAAACTTGTGAGTGATCTCATGACAATTAAGTCAAACAAATTAAAGAATTGGCTTGGCCGATAAAAAGCAACAAGACAAGAATGGGGCCGGATTGATTTACTTGACTTTTATGCTGAAAATTCTGCTTTAAAAACAAAGAAAGGAGATCAGGATGGTTGAGTGGCATTATATAAATAGGATACATAGATGGTTAAGATTTGATATTGTTCGTAACTGAAAAATCCAATGTATTATTATATATGCTTATTTATCTATGCTATATATGCATCTCTATTACTTAATTGGGTCTTTTATGCAATTAATATTGTGGATATGTATGTGATATCAGATATGAATGAATTCGCTTATAGTTTTTTTTTTTCGTTTTCTGACCTAAAGTCTAATCATTTTCTCTAAACATGGCTTCAGTTAATGACATTTACATTTTAAATGGATTGCCAGTATTAGCTCATCATACTCAACGTTTTGTTTAGTTAACTTACTAGAATTGCCTCTAAGTCAGTATTCAATACTTGATTAAGATGATAATTTACGTATTATTATTTCACAAATTCTTATCAGAGGGTTGGCAATCCTACCCGGCCGGAGCCGTTTGTAAATTTATTTTATTTTATCCTTTTTTTGCCATATTTAATAGTTCAAATATAAGTTTAATTATACAATTTACATACACAGTATTTCCTTGATTGAAGTCAATCTAATATAAATAAAAATATTAAACGTTACTAATTAGGTGTTAAGTTAATGTGATTTTTAATGAAATTAATGTCAAAATTCTCATTTACAGATATTACTTTGATTAGTCTAATCTTTCAAATTTGAATTAATTTTCTTTTAAATTTATTGTAATTAATAATTATTGCACTTATAACTTGAGAAATATAAAATTTTATAAAATAATTTTCTTTAATTGTCATCCTAGGTATATCACCAAAGTATCAAATTCAGTGTAAAAGATGAGACAAATCACTATTTCATTCTACTCATTTAGAGCGCATTTTTCAACTATTAAATAAATAATTTGCCTGGTGATACACATAAGATGTATTTTATTTTTCTATAATTTTTGGGTTTGGCTATTCTATATCTGATGTGCCGGTCTATCAAAAAAAGTATATAAAAATTATAAATAAATATATAAAAATTATAAATGAATATATAAAAGTTGTAAATATATTTATGTATAATTTTTGTATTTAATATGCCAATATATCATATATACCGTAGCATGACATAATTTTCCTGGAAAAGCATAGAGCTTGTTGATGACGTCCGATACTAACCTTTTCTTAGATTTTTCCATGGCCACCACCAGGAAATTTTTTCGCCCAGCGGGTGGAATACAGTGTCGACCAATAAAATGTTGATGTCATCCGTATTAGATCTTCATAATTAAATAATAAAATGTGACATATGTTACTTTTGTTTTATTTTTATAAAATAAAAAGAAGGGTAATTTGGTTCTCGGAGATCCAACATCAATAGTTGCTGTTGAATTATGACTCACCAATGGATTGGATTGTATGGCCATGATTGTGAGCGCAGGTGGCCAGTAGGCCCTAGACGACGCATTTGACCAATGACTTTGCTTGAATCTGGCCAACAAAGCTTAACTCATGGTCTCCTCTGAGCTCATCTGATGGAACTTTTCGAGTTTTGAGGCACTTACAAAGGAAGGCTGTGCTTGGATTTCGCAACCAACGTCTACAACACCCACCCACTTGCTACGTCTACATGATCATGCTTTAGACTACCACTAAGTGATCACAAATCCAATTTGGCCACGTTACTACTACTACTCCATGCATGAACATTAGAAAGCGATCGAAGCCTAGCCTAGCTACTATTTCTCAATACTAATCGTGTAGCTACTATTTCTTCCTTCCTCACATAACACCTATTGATGCAATTTCACCTGTCCCAGAAACTATCTCATCTTCATTATCCATATTCAAACGAAGATATACTTTTTCATTGTTTGAGAGAAACTTCTTTACGTGTTTGATTAACATGAGAGAGCATATGAAAGGGAAGACAGAACCATCATGCGAATGTGATTAATTACAACTAATATATATAGACAAATTTCAAAGGGAATTGTTATACCAGTACTTTAAAACACGTGAAAATATTAGAAACAAAACGAATGGTCCTGAAGTGTGTAGCCGACTAGGCCGAACTTAAGGCAAATATGGACAATATGCCGAACTTAATTAGGTGTTATTATTTGCCTTATTTGCTAAGCTAGGTCCCTTTATAAGACATCCTTAATACCTAAGATTAATTGGTAGTCCAAAAACATTGAGTAAAAGATGTGACTCAATGTTGATATCCATGTCACATATATAATTAGTATAGGATAAGCCATATTGTGTATAAGTTTTCTTACTCATATAGACTTTCCAAGATTGCACGAAAGCCCTCATGGAAAGTAAAGATGTGCTGTTAAGATTAATTTTAGTAAACTGGATCAAGCGAAATTAATTTACTAATACATATGTAAGGATTCAGTTATGATCATTGATGAGGTCTAAATCAAGATACGGAGTCAATGCCTCACAATCCTTTGGGAAATACAGGTCAGATTTTTCGTTCTTATCCGCATCAAACCAAGATTTCACGAGTGCCAAAACATGAAGATAATGACGGCCAAAATTTTCCAATTAAGGATTAGAATAAATATCCGATTAGCTCTGTTTCAGGCCGACTCGTAACATCACCTAATTTCATCTCCAAGAGGGCAATTTGCGAGTTTAGCCTAATTTAATCAAGCTCGGGTCTCGTTCGCTTTACGACCTGTACTGTGCCAATATATAGGAGCGACGGGCGAGTGGGTACCACAAGAACTGTGCTCATTTACTTTCTCATCTTCCTTTTCTTCTATATAAAGAAATTAAGCTGAGTGTTAGAAAGTCACAGCAGCACCCAAGAAGCATAATAATGCACGACGCTACCATGGTTGTAATAGAGGGTAATGGCGAAGCCAAGACGTTTAACAAGTATGCCTGTGCCTGTTCTGTAGTCGCATCAGTGATATCCATCATATTTGGATATGGTAGGTTCTCCTTTTCTGTTTTGTTTTGATTTCATTCAGAAGTTCTCCATGTTTTACCTTGCTCGATACAGTAATATATAGGCATGTCTTCATTCCAATACCAAATGCACAATCGAATGTAAATTTGATATATCTATGCAACATGCAATTAATTCGTTAGTAACATATAGAGCCTCTTTCATCACGTATATAAATTATAAAAGTGACTGAAATATTGGATTTTGACCAAATTAAAATGCTTTTGATTTTCAGATACTGGTGTTATGAGTGGGGCTATGATATTTATTAAGGAAGACCTGAAAATCAATGAAGTTGAAATAGAAGTCCTCGCTGGAATTCTCAATATATGTGCTTTTGTGGGTTCACTTTTTGCTGGAAGAACATCTGACTATCTCGGCCGCCGTTATACAATTGTCTTATCTGCCATAATATTCCTGGTTGGTGCAGTTCTGATGGGCTACGGAGCAAACTATGTAATCCTTCTAAGCGGAAGGTGCATTTCAGGTATTGGCGTTGGTTATGCCCTCATGATAGCGCCTGTTTACTCTGCGGAGATTTCATCCGCTAAATCCCGAGGTTTCTTAACCTCTCTGCCGGAGCTTTGCATCAGTCTTGGTATCTTAACAGGTTATCTATCCAACTATTTCTTTGCAAAGTTGACGTTGAAGCTTGGCTGGAGGATGATGCTTGGAGTTGCAGCCATCCCTTCATTTGTCCTGGCTTTTGCCATACTAAAAATGCCTGAATCTCCAAGGTGGTTAGCTTTGCAGGGTCGCTTAGGAGATGCAAAGAAAACACTGTTGCTCGTATGCAACACTGAAGAAGAAGCTGAAAGGCGTTTCCGTGACATAAAGGTTGCAGCTGGTTTTGATGAGGATTGCAACGAGGACTTTGTCAAGCCTCCTCACAATGATCATGGCAAAGGGGTGTGGAAAGAGCTTCTCTTGAGGCCTACACCATCTGTTCGCTGGATCTTATTTGCCGCCGTTGGAATTCATTTCTTTGAGCACGCGACAGGAATTGAAGCGGTCGTGTTATACGGTCCAAGAATATTTAAGAAAGCTGGAGTCACTGGCAAAGAGAAGCTCTTGCTAGCCACGATTGGTGTGGGAATTACAAAGACTGTTTTCATATTGATAGCCACCTTTATGCTAGACAAAGTTGGGAGGAGGCGCCTCTTGCTAATCAGCACAGCCGGCATGATTCTAGCGTTATCAACATTAGGGTTCAGCTTGACCATGGCAGAAAACTCTGAAAAGGAACTCGTTTGGGCATTAACTCTCAGCATTGTTGCTACATACACATATGTAGCTGTCTTCTCTGTGGGGCTTGCGCCAGTCACGTGGGTTTATAGCTCTGAGATATTTCCTTTAAAGTTAAGAGCACAAGGCGTAGCCATTGGAGTTGCTGTGAACAGGCTAATGAACGCGACTATTTCTATGACTTTTATTTCAATCTATGAAGCAATCACTATTGGTGGGGCCTTCTTTATGTTTGCTGGCATATCTGTGATAGCTTGGTGGTTTTTCTATTTCCTTTTGCCGGAGACAAAGGGAAAGACTTTGGAAGAGATGGAGAAGCTCTTCACCAGAGGCTCCAAGTGCACAAAATCTAGCGTTGATGCTTGAAGGCAGCAACAACAATAGAATATTAATTGGGGAAGCTTGGCCCAATTGATCTGTACATTTTCAATTCAACATTATGCTTGCTGCAATCAAGTGCAGTTGCATGAAGTGGAAATGCGCTGAAAACTACTTTTCCTTCCCCTTACAATAGTGAGTACAATAACTTTGAAACAGGCCAATGCGTACTATCCCCCTCTAAATGATAAAACGCGGCCAAATCATTTTCGTTCCCAGGTGTAGCAAACACTAAACTATTGTTTATAAAAATATAACTAATATTATATTATAAATACTATTGTATATAAAAATATAATTAATATTATATTATAAATACTGTGGGAGGGTTCTTTATGTTAATGAGTTTCTATTCGTTTTCGTCTTAAAATATGAACTTTCTAATTGTGGCCTTGTACTTTCTTTTATCAATTTATGAATGCTGTTTGATTGAGGATTTGGCCCATAGTAGTAACCAATCCTTTTTAAAAATTTTGATTCTATTTTGAGACTTTTAGGTCACTCAAGTTTTTATTTATAGAGACCCCTTACAAGTTTAAATGGATATAAAATTATAATAGAAATTTAATTAAATATGGGATAGCTATAGTCAATTATCTAGTGTCTAGTGCATACAACCCAGATCAATAATATTGTTCAGGATTTTATTTTATTTTTATCACCATTAAAGCTTTCTTTATTCTTCACAAACAAAATCACAAATTTGGAGGTCTTGTTCTCCCGAAATGGATAATAAATCATGCCAACAAAGTCAACAGCCCAATAGATCTTACCATTGAAGTTTTACTCCCAAGGAAATGGGTCCTATTAGCAAGAGTTAAAATTGATTAAAAAAAAACTTGAAAGATTTTTGACACAACAATGATTCAAGTTTGTTTATTAAATGGTATTTTAGTGATGCCAAAATTTGCTCTTTTTATATATTTGATTCTGTAGATTAAATGTAGAAGACAAGCTTGTTTGTCAAATGTGATGGATAAGAAAACATATTTACTTTAACAAATTAATCCTAAATCCTAACCAATATCCAAAAAATGATGAGAAAACAGATTAATAAATCGATAGATCCTTTCCATTTACTACTATGTATAACATGTGTCATAAGATTCTAAAAAGTATTTATGAAGATTCGTTAATCCATATAATAACTTATGAGATAAGTCTTTCAATTATAATTTTATTTTATTAAATTAGAAGCGAGGTCTAATTATGGAACCAAATAATATCTTAGGGTCATGTTTGGCACGCGACATTATATAGTATAGTATTGTATAGTACTAAAAATAATATTATGTCAAAATTATATAGGGCATTTTTGGTGCGCGACATTGTGTAGTATTATTTTACTATATTGTATTAAATAGTGTAATACATGTGTTTGGTGCTAATTTAGTATAGCATTAATTAATACAAAGTACAACCCTTAGATGCATTAATATTGTATTAAATTATGTAGGGCTAATCTCTGACATTAGTATTACATTGTATAACACTAATAAAAAATATCAAAACTATCCCTATAAAATTCTATATATCCAACAATACGCTCTAATTTTTTAAAATTTTAAAATAAAGAAAAATGTATTTAATTGATAAGTTATAAAATCAAATTTATTTAAAATTTGTTTTCTAAAAATAAAAAGGGATGGAGGGAGTAACCGCCCCCACCGGGTGACACCAGAGGTCCACTGCCCCCGTTAGACCAATTGGCACCTGACATGTCACCATAAATTCGAATTGTCTAATAGGTCTAGTGGGGGCATAGGACCCCAAGTAATTTTTTCAACAATCAACAAATGTTCAATAAATTACTAAATAACTAATTTTATAAATAAACTAAAAATATATTTATACTTTTTATATCTTTTTTGAAAAAAAAATTATTACTTTTGTACAAATTAATACAATACATGAGTACACTAAACACTTAAAGAAATAAGCCTAGATTTTTGTACAATAGCTTTGTTTTTTAAGCCCCACAAAAACTCTTTCTAAGCCTCCTTTACTATTTCTTTTTTAAATAAAAAGATGTTTAAATTAAAATTATCAAAAGGGCATTAGATATTTTTTCTTTCTCACTTCCAGTCCTATCAGAACTAACTCACTTATATATTATTTTTCTATTTGGTATCTTATCAAAATTAATGAAACGGATTATATTCAAAAATCTCTAAAGATTTGTTCTGTATGAAATTAAAAATTGAGATCACTTAAAATCAGTTAAAAAAATAATTTAGGGAAAAATTATATTTAAGAGTAACAATGCAAAGTACAAAGAAATAAGGATAATTATTGATATAAACAGTTGGGAGTTTTTTTAATTTTGATTTATGGACTTTGTTCATAAGTTGCCTCAAGACGCGAAGAACCAAGGGAGAGGATAAAGACATGCAAGACGGACAACTGATGGAGAGAAGTCTTTCAGATGAGAAGAGTGAAGCTTCTCGGTTAGCTATTCGCACAACAACATTTTGTATGTTTAATTGATCATAAATGAATTCTACGTAAAAATGATAACCATTAATCTAAAAGTAAGTTTTCCTGAACAATTTTTAAGTTCTGTTGCAGATTTTACACTCTTGCAAAGGGTACTTTTGAAATAAACAAAAATATAAATAAATTTTAATTAAGAAAACATTTAGAGAGGGTTTTTGTGGGGCTTTAATACTCTTTGTACAATTCAATCCAACCCAGGACCAAAGCCACTGCCGACCAAATTTTCAGGCCCGTCTTATTGGGAAGCATGAAGCACATTGTTGGGCCAAACTCATTCTTGCTAGAGAAATCCTTCTCAGAATCGAATATTTATTGTATATAAGGCTTTTAAAATAAAAAGAATATCATTTTCAGAAAAAGAGAAATTCTGACTTTATCGTCTTATAATTGCTATATAATTTTTCTTCTTTCACTAACAAAGGTTATGGTTTGGATTTTATATTTGCAATAATTTCATGTTGATATGATGATATCTCTTAACAACTTGAGAGAATATTAATTTCAAAATTAATTAAGATTTGAAAATTTGGTGAAATCTCACATTGATATTTATTGGTAATATTTAAACTATTTGATGAGGAAAATGCAAATTTCTAGTAAACACATGTTGATCGATATTGATAAACATGGCATTGGTTCTTGGTTGAGCACGATTGCATTATACAAGATTCTTGTAGTTTTTTTTTTTTTTTTTTGGCTGCAACCGTCAGAGATGTTAGTTTCTAAATTAAAAATTTTGACAAGAATGGACTATAAACCCTTGAATGATTGAATCCTTCTTTTTCAGTCAACACAATTTGGCAATAAAGCCTCGAACAAGATTTAGGCCGGTCCAGGCTTCCAGCCGAGGGTAATTAAATAAACTGACAAGAAACTTTTCATGATTGCACCAAGAACAATATGGTTTTGATTGCTTAAATTAGAAAGTTATAATAATAAACAATCAAATCTAGCCACAAATCGTGCCCACACGACTACTACAAGCAAGGAGAGCCCGTCAGGCAACCTCTCATTCTCATTTGCCAATTAACCAAAAGGGGCCTAGCAGCTACAACCTCTCTTTCCCTCTTGCCTCTCCAACAAACTTTGTATCTTCTTCATTCTATAACCCATCTGAATATTTTTGTTTCTGCTAAATTTTATACTTTACATGAGGAAACTTTGTCCGAATATTGAGAAAGAGGATGGCCTTGAGACGGTTCTCGAGGTCCCAATACCGGAAGAAATGTTCACTAGCATGGGAAACAATGTGCATGTACGTTGGCAAAACATGTCAAATTGGATGAAGGCTCAAACTTCTGATAAATGGTCGCAGCCAGTCATTGCAGGAAGACTTAACGAGCTACGTTTCCTTCTTTACCTTGTTGGCTCTCCTCTTATTCCTCTTCAGGTGCAGTTGGGCCGCTCTGTTCGCAAGCCAGTTAAAGATTGCTCCATAGTAAGTAATTATCATCTCTCTTTCTGCTCTGCAGCATCCAATTCTATAGTTTTACAAAAAAAAAAAAAAAAAGTTGGTAATGATTATTAAAAAAATAAAAATAAACATACTTGAAAATAATTATATCTAACTTCCATCCTATAAAAATTGAAAACAAACATACAAAAGTTGGATACGTATCACTCATTCAAGCTGTTATATATATCATAATAAATCAAATACATTTCATGCATCTATTGCATTGTAGTTCGACCCATTGAACTGTTAGAATCCTGGTAATGTAATCCCAACATGAACATGTTTTTTCGAAATGTATCTTGTAGTAATAATCTCAAAGAATGGTGTTTAAAAGATATAAGCAAAGGTGTTTCATTACTTTTTATTTGGAAATTTAGATCCTATTATACTGTACTAATTGCCAAGAGGAAATAGTACAGAACAATTGTAAAGATATGAGAACTCCAATAATTAATAGTAGCCCTGATATTGATTGCTTTTCAGCAAGCTTCGACGGCCAAATACATTGTGCAACAGTACATAGCGGCCACAGGAGGACAAGTAGCGTTAAACTCAGTGCATAGCATGTGCGTAACAGGCGAGGTGAAAATGACTGCATCAGAGTTCCACCGAGCTGATCATGATCATCACAGTGGAAATGTGAAGAAGACAGATGAAGCTGGTGGCTTCGTGCTGTGGCAGAAAGATCCTGACTTGTGGTGCTTAGAGTTCGTTGTGTCTGGGTGCAAGGTCATCAGTGGAAGCAATGGCAAGCATTCATGGAGGCTTTCCTCAAATCAACAAGCACCCGTTGCAAAGGGCCCTCCCAGACCCTTGCGCCGCTTCTTACAGGTTTTTACAACGTTGTATTCTTATAAAGAATTAGAATCCTCCCCTCTTGGATCACCACTCAAGTGAATGAATGTTAATATTTTCTTTGATTTGATTTGATTGTATACAAAAATATCCTATTTGATGAGGTGACCGACATGCTCATCAACTCATCTTATAACTCCTTACTAGATATAAAAAAAGAAAAAAAAGGGGATTTTATTAAATTTCAAAATTATTCTCTAATTTGGTTATTTTCTCGTATTTCCGATTTTGATTGGGGTAGGGTTTAGATCCGAGGTCCACGGCTAATTTGTTTTTAGACGCTTCATGCATCGGAGAGAAGGTTATCAACGGTGAGGATTGTTTTATACTGAAGCTGGAGACAAGTCCATCGATTCGGGAAGCACAAAGTAGTCCAAATTACGAGATCATTCACCACACGATCTGGGGCTACTTCAGCCAAAGGTCAGGCCTGTTGATCCAATTTGAAGATTCCAGGCTGCTAAGAATGAGAACAAAAGATGACGATGATGTGTTTTGGGAGACTAGCGCAGAGTCAGTGATGGACGATTACAGATACATTGATAACGTTAACATTGCACATGGTGGGAGGACTCGTGTCACGGTGTTCAGATATGGCGAGCAATCTGCAAATCACAAGAGGGTGATGGAAGAGAAGTGGAAGATTGAGGAAGTTGACTTCAACATTTGGGGTTTGTCAACAGATCATTTTATTCCCCCTACAAATCCTCCAGCAGACCCAGACATGAGAAAGTAGAATATTTAGTTGAAAGCACAATATGAAAAATGTGTACATACTAGCATTTTCTTTTGAATGCATTGGTTCGATATAATGAAAATTTTGAGATAAAATTTTTGTGAAACTTAGTTCTTTTATTTTTTATTTTTATACTTATCAAGGAGCACCACGCAGCAAAGAAGCCACTGATGGGCAATTTTTTTTTATTGATTTGATTTCCGAATTTCAAATTTTGTTATCTGAAAGTGTATATTTAAGGAAAGTGAATTTCGTGAATCTACTTTAATTTCCTTTAGAATAATTTTATATCTGCAACTAAATTCTACAACCAACTGTTTACAACCTGAGTTTACAAAATTCAACTGGATATATAACTCCCCTTTCTTATTTTTTTCTCGTTCAATAAATTTTTTGTCAATTTAAATTGTAAGCAATTAATTATATATAAGATTGGTTGTAGTTATAGCATTGCCATTTCCATTATCACAACTATAATCCTTACACTAACACAATACAAAATTAGCAGGTTAGTGTTAGCACGATTATTGATTGGGTTGTGTTAGAGTTAAGATACTCGACATGATTAATAAATATGTCAAATCCGTATTTAAGGTGCTCAACATTAATAGATAAACATGTTGTGTCACTATAAATAATTAATAAACAAATTAACCTATATAATAGCAAATTCAAATTATTTTAATTGTTTTTTATATTAATAATTGTTCATATTAGTGGATAAATTTAATTAATATAATACATAGAATGTTGTTGGTTAAACATATATGTGTTAAATAATTAAGTATATATGAGTTAATATAATCTAGTTACAACACGTTTAGTAAATGAGTTATATCAGTATTTTGAACTCTTGACACAAATAATTAAAGAGTAATCATATATTTATAAAGTTTATATATTAAGTTTGTATATAACATTAATGTAGCATCACTCATGTACCATCAGTATTTATTACATTTACATTTAAGAATACACGCAAATATGAATTGCCACCTTAGCCATATCTTGTTATCAAATGTTATATAGTTTTGTGGTATTTATTTCAATCTAATATGAAAAATTAGAAAACTAACTTTGTTTTGTATGGATTCACCTAGTCGTCAACAAATATGACATTCCCTTTCCTTAATATCTGATAAATCATTTAATTTTAGAATAGTTGGCATTGCAATGATCATTAAGGTTCCTAATATTTATTAATGTTGTAATTAATATGATCCTTAATCAATATCAATAACAAAAATAAGCATTATGATCCTTTCTTCTTGATCTAATTTTTACCTAAACAAATATCATAATATAATTGTTGATTACCAAATATTCATAGAGAATAATATACGAATTTAGTAATATTGTTAGACTATATTTAATCATTAGATCAAGATTAATACAAAATTATCTCATCGTTGATTCTGTTATATCTTTGACACATATATGACATTTAGAACTTAACAAACAAAACTAATTAAAAGGAAAAAGAAATCGTCTAGATCTCCTTGTAGTTTTCTCTCTATATAAAATCAAATTGAAATCTAATTTCGATGGCTAATTTCTATCTATAAACAATCTAATATTTCATATGTGAAGTAGACTCATTTATAAATTGATGCCAATTGTCTTAAGACTTTATTTTATTCTTTAAAAGATCAAACCGAATTTCCATCTTAAAAATATTATATATATATGGTTATTGATTTTGTTTGTTACTTGAATTAAATGGAGTGGTTAATTAGTGGTTGTACATATCATTAAAAAAACAAAAAAAGGCAATACGACGACGTCGTGCCAAAATTGCACAAAACGATGTCGTCCTATGTCGGTTGCATTGAGAAGCCGCTGAATCTCACATAAAGAAATCAACGGACAAGATGATCCCGCCGCGGCACAATAATTAATATAAACTAGATAGAGAGGTCAACAACCCATAGACAAAAAGGAAAATTCAGTACGGTGGGCCACAAAACATTTTAATTAACGCACCGTCGCGTTGCCCCTTGGTTCCTTCCTTCCCACTCGTCACACCCCTTCCTCAGATCATCGAAATCGAAATCCTTCTCAATCCAGATCGTTTTGATTTCTAAATCTACTCTAAACAAAAACACGTCACTAAACCCTCCCTCTTCGCAATGAAGGATGACGACAGTCTTCCGACGACGACGTTAAATGTAAAGAAAGAGAGCTCGGATTCGAGTGTTTTCGCCAAAGGCCGTTACAAGTTTTGGGCGTTAGCGGCCATTTTATTGCTGGCGTTTTGGTCAATGTTCACCGGCACCGTTACTCTGCGTTGGTCAGCGGGGAATCTCAACCGTATATCAGACGATCTCGACAGCCCCATCCGTGATGATCTAGACGTCCTCGTTAGTCTCACTCTGTTTTAATTATTGAGTGAGTGAGTGAGTGACTACACGAGTTTGACTTTTGTGTGTTGATTCAGTTTTCGTTTGTGGTGTTTTTAGGAAATGGAGGAGAGAGAGAAGGTGGTGAAGCACATGTGGGATGTGTACACCAACAGCCGTCGGATCAAATTACCGAGATTTTGGCAGGAGGCGTTTGAGGCTGCGTACGAGGAGTTAAGCAGTGATGTCCCTGAGGTCAGGGAAGCTGCGATTGCTGAGATCGCTAAGATGTCAATCAGCTCCGTTGATCTTGATCCCACTCCACTCGACTCAACGGTCAGTATTTGTTTATTTATTAAACTTGTGTAAAGCATCATATTCTTGGTTAACTAAGTATGAAGTAATCATTAGTTTGTTGATGTTTGATTAAGCTAAGGGAAGTGTATCTGAAGAGTGTTTATATTAATGCCAGATCTGATCCATTTTATTTTCTTAGTAATTTATGATTTCATGAAATTGCAACTCTTTTTCAATACGAAACTTTAAGCTAGAAATGGTTAGTCTACGCATCTAGCTGTGTAATTCTTGCTGGGAGTGTGAGCTGTTTAAGTCCTTTTGGGGCAAGTTTAACGGACTGCTGAATGTGTAGATGATCAGATATTCCACAATGCTAGTCATTCGGTCTCTGTCAGAAGAGATTGACAAGTTATATTTGCATTGATCGTTTTTCATGAAGTAACCTGCAACTACTCTGATAGAGAGTGTAATTATGGTGTTCAAAACTTAATAGGACTTGTGTGCATTAGGGCTATAGAGAAGTTTAGAATTGTGATACTGCCAAATGTGGGATTAATGACTACCTCAGATCGGGGTTTGGTAAGGGTGCAGGAGGATGTTCTTCAGCAGAGGAGACATGTTGCATGGAACACTTCTTGGGGCAACCTTTTCGGGGTTCAAGCATTTATTCACAGTCCTAAGTAAAAGCTTCATTGACTAGAAGTTTACCTGGGAACAGTGTTTCTGACATTCTATACTACCTAAAATGAGTTTCTTTTTTATTACTAAGGAAGTTTTTTGTGATTAGCTGGTGTTGCATTTTGTAAAATGGATGGGGAAAAACAGGATCATCTATTTGTCAACATCCAAGTGCTACTAAGATTTGGTCTATACTTGTTTAATTTTCGGTGTTAATACAATCATACTTCTTGTCAACTCATTGATGGAATATTTCCCAAGTCGGGGGGAGGGGATTTGAAATTTTATAAGCGTCAAATTGGAGGGGAAATGAAAGAATAGATTGATTAAAAATAAGAGAGGAAGGTGTTGATTTGATTTCAATGGAGTAAGATTCATGTCTATATGCTCTGCAATTTATGGACTGAGAATTGTAGAGTGTTGTTTATATAGAGCATTTTGGTTATTTTATGTATAAAGTCTGGTTTTTGAGTAACCAATTTGTTATGGTTATCCAGTTTACTTTACCAAATTCTTCAGAGAACTTTTAGAATTCATTGATAGGTTAGATTTTAGAGATTAATTGTTTTATGTCTTTTTGGTGCTCCCTCGAGTAGTTCCTGCATATTGGTATTGAGTTCAGCACTCCACTGTTTTTGAATTTATTTTTATCAAGTGATTTCTTTCACATTAGTTTTCAATAAGTTGGGAATGCTGGAGGTTGGTTTTCCTGTTGGAGAGTTATGATGTTGGGCCTTATCTTTTCTAGAGCACATTATCAAAATAGTAGTGTCATGTTATCATAGTAGGACCCTTGCATGCTAAAACCTCATCTCAAAGCTAGTAGAAAATTAAGATTTGTCAAACTCCTGACAATCCTTTGATTGCTTGATTAAAGACTAGATAACAGAGCTATTTCTTTTTGGACCACTTTGATATTGGAGTTTACCTAAATCGGTATTCCATTTTTAAAGCCATAGCTTGCCCACTATAAATAGCTCCAAGCGTATTCTTGCATTTCTAGCCATCCAATGCATTGCGATCTTTAGCTTCAACAATTTGTTATACTTGACGAAGAAAATAACAATTTGCCTCTTGGGATTTTGGGTTATTGGATACCGGCTCCACATGCATGCTAACTTTAGATGTGAACCATGGGGATATTCCATATCTGTAAATCTGTTGGCTGACACATTGTGTATTACAGCTGGATCATTGACAAGGATTTGAGTGCTTATTTTGATACTCTCTTGATCCCTAAGTGATAGTATAGCATACCTAGCATCTTCTAATGCAAGATTCTGTTGTACACTACAAATAGTTTGTTATGTGCACTCTGATGATTGAGACAAATGTTTGCTCTCATACTTATTTTTGAATTTGTATGATTTTAATTCTCAAGTAGCAAAGTTGTGGAAACTAAATATTAATTGGTATTATTCTCAATGCAATCTTTTGTGGTTGATTTGACATAACTGTTTTTTCCCTGTGTTTTCTTTATTTACATTTTCAGAATGTTAGACAATTAAGTAAGAATCTAAAGCAAGTTGGGAGAGGCAGGGCAATGGTAACCCCTGGGACCGGTCAATGATGTGAGGAATGCTCTGAGGATACGGAGGCTATAAACCATCATTTTCCTCGAGTGATGCCCAAAGTTTATGAAGAAGCAGGATTGAACAAAACTTTACTCTTTTTTTTTTACCATAAAAAGAAGAAAAAGATAGCACGAACAATTTATGTATTTAATTAGGTTCCCATTCGTCCAAATTTTTGCTGTCACGATGGTGTGTAGTGGGTGGTAGAGTAAATTAAGGAATATTTTGATCACAGATAAATTCAAACGAGAGATTCTTGATTTTATTAGATTTCCATATATAAATTCAAATGAAACCATTTGTTGAAACCGTACTTTTAAGATCCCATATGTACGAGTATGTCAATGGCACAAACAACATGTACTATGTATTTAAGCATTTTTATGTGGGCGATTACATAAGCGAATACTTATATGATGAGTGCTCTCTTAGTAACGCTAATGATATAGCATGTATCTTCCCTTCTGTTGATAAATAAATTATTTATTTTCTACTTGGATTGTGAATCTCTAATTATCCCTTCGCACAACCACTTCTTGTTAGCACAATTTCACAGGTTTGTCAAAAGATAGACAAATATTAATGATAATGAACTCAACATTAAGTTTATATATGCATCTTCGTTGGGTTTATCAAGCCAAATAAAAAATGAAGTGCCCATATTGCTCGGCGGCGCAGGGGCGATGCGCCAGTACGACCACTGGCCGCTCAATCACAGAGTGCACCTCCTGCGGCAGAGTGGTCGAGGAGCGCCAATCACAAAGCCAACACCCATTCCACGTCCGTGCCCAAGACAACCCACTCTGTCTTGTCACCTCGGATCTCCCCACCATCCACCCGGCTCACCAAATCAGCGACAACGATGACGACCCATTTGAGCCAACTGGGTTCATCACAGCCTTCTCCACCTGGTCCCTAGAGCGCACCCCACTCTTCCTCCGCTCCTCCCTCTCCTTCTCCGGCCACCTCGCGGAGCTCGAACGCACCTTTGAACTCTTATCCTCCTCGTCAACGTCCACGTCATCGACTGTTGTGATTGACAACTTAAGAGCCTACATGCAGATCATTGACGTGGCTTCGATTTTAGGGTTGGATTACGACATATCTAATCACGCGTTTCAGTTGTTTAGGGATTGTTGTTCTGCTACTTGTTTGAGGAACCGCAGCGTTGAAGCTCTCGCAACGGCTGCTCTTGTTCAGGCCATTAGAGAGGCCCAGGAGCCCAGAACCCTCCAAGTAAATTATTATTATTATTATTATCTCTAGGCTAGGCTAGGCTTGTATTTCTGTAAAGTTTGAATTGAATGTTTGGTTTAAAATAACAGGAAATCTCCATTGCGGCTAATGTGCCTCAAAAAGAAATTGGCAAGTACATAAAGATACTTGGAGAGGCTTTGCAACTAAGTCAGCCCATCAACAGTAATTCTATATCTGTTCATATGCCAAGATTTTGTACTCTTCTTCAACTCAACAAATCTGCTCAGGTACCGTCATCTTCAAAACTCACTCCTTGAACTTGGGAGTCTTAGTAGTAATGGTTTTCATCTTTCAAGTTTATTTTCGATCAACTGAGTAGGAAGAGAAAATTTACTGTTTTAAATTATAGGAATATTGGATGTAGATATGCAGCTGTTGAAAATTCCTAACATGAACAGGAACTTCTTATTTGGATAAATTGTGGTACATATTTATAATAGATTGGGATTTTGAGGAATATATGAACATAAATATATAAGGACCCTTGTGCTTGTAGTAACTTTTTTAATTCTGAATTTTGCAAAATCCGAATCTGATCTTGCTGTCTTCATTGTATTGGCAAACATATGGATAGCCTGATATACATACACATTTCTGATCTCTCTGTGTTTTTGTGTTGACGGAATTGAAATCGGGTTTTGGAGGATTAAGCTTATATACTTCAGCTTTCTTCTTGTTGACCGTAAATCAATCCTTGAAAACTTTTAGGAGCTGGCAACTCACATAGGAGAAGTTGTAATTAACAAATGCTTTTGCACTCGGAGGAACCCCATTAGCATCTCTGCAGCTGCTATCTATCTGGCCTGCCAGTTAGAAGACAAACGCAAGACTCAGGCAGAGATTTGTAAGGTGACAGGTCTGACTGAGGTTACTCTCAGAAAAGTGTACAAGGAATTGCTGGAGAATTGGGATGATCTGCTTCCATCTAATTATACTCCGGCTGTCCCACCGGAGAAAGCATTTCCCACTACCACAATTCCCACTGGCCGTACATCAGCAGTTAGAGTTGATACTGGTGAAGTGATTTATTTGGACAGAGATAAGCAGCTAGAAACTAAGCCGAATGAAGTCTTTGAGGCTGACAGTAGCAGTGATGCTTGTGGTGCCAATGCCTCTACGTTGAACCGGCCGCAGTTCAGACAGCCCTGGCTTCACTTTGGTGCTCCTAATGTTAAGACAGCTGGAGAGAAAAATCAGGGTGTTGCTTGCGGGGACGTCATTGAGGTGCAGTCTAGCCCTCAGGACTTAGACCAGAAGGTAGATAAGGACACAAAGTCTGCTGCTACCACTTCTGTAAGACCAAGCCAGTTTCCAGGTATGCCTGTTCCAAATGTGAGTTCAATATCATGGCCATTCCAGCCCCCAACTCCTGCAGGGTCTTCCATGAGCGTTCAAGTTGTGCATCCACCGACGTTGCAGCCAGGTCATGTTGAGCTTAAAGGAGCTGGCTATAAAACTGAAAGTAAAAATGCCAACCATTGTGGAGACACCAAGTGACTCCAGAAAAATTGATCTTGCTTTCTGGTGTGGATTACTGTAAAATATCAAAGCATATAGATTCTTTTGAATTCTGAGTTTTTTAAATGATCAGTCATCAGTTTTATGTCATTACCGCATGCATCTTGCAACATATTTGCGTCATGTTAGATTAGCCTCATAGACTTGACCATCGCTGGGTTGGAAACTAGGCAATCTTTTATGTTGTTCGTTGGTCCTGCTTTGACTTCTTATAAGTTTTGTGCTCATGCGTTAACCATTTTGATAACCTCGAATAGATTAGTATCTATATACAGAGTATCCAAATCAATAATGCTATTTTTACAAAGTTTGTATATAAAGTTAACGTGACATCAAGTGAATGAGGGTGGATAAAATAAAGACAATATAATAAATGCTGATGAACGATGTGGCATTGAATGATATTACATCAAATTTGTAATAAATTTTGCATATGAACCTTGTAGTAGTAGTGTTACTTCAAATTTGTGTGGACAATTGAAATTCTGCCTTTGTTAGGTATAATTAATGGTAATGTCTGCTTTTTTGTAGAGTCATTTTTATACAGATTAATATACATATAATATTTTTGTTCTTTATTTGCATTTATTTTTGTTTCTTTCTTCCTGTAGACTCTTTTACTCCCATCTTTCATAGTTCTATGGGCAAGTAGATTCTTATTATTGTCACTTGAATTAATTATATACCATGTAATTCTATTTTCAATTTATCATTAATATTATTTAAATAACGTGATGAGTATATGTCAGCACAAGGTAATTCGGTATATGATAGTTGCTTAGAAAATGTATAAATATCAATGACCTTCTCATATAGTTTGATTCGTTCTGTATGTATATATCGACTAAAAATGGTAAGTGTGAGATAAGCTTTTGAATAATTTTAACTAATGAAGGGGATTAATAAAAGAGGTCATTGATACTAGCTGTGACGGCATGGATAAGCATTCCGGTGTCAATGTGCCGAGCAAAATGGGGATTGCCATCTTCGTCACTGAAATTTTAGTTTTTCAGGATGAGGATGAACAATTTTTCATAATATACCAAAAAATTCAACCCTTATAGATTTTTAATATTGTATTACATTATTAGTACTGAATTAATTTCTAACTTTAAAATTAAAAACTTAATAATAGAACTGATTATTTTTCTTTTTATTTATAGTAACAATCCAACAAATCCATACAAGTTGGTATAAGTATTAATTCAGTGGTATAAGTTTATCAAGAAACTTCCAATAAGAATTGAACTTTTAAACGCACTCAAGTGGGCCCTTTCCGGAAAATTTGTCATTTCCGGAGACTCAAAAATTTTTCCATCCCCGCGGAATATATTTACACGTTTAATAGCTTATAAAATTTTTTGAACAAGAAAAATAATTTCTGTTATATAATGAATAATATATCGCTTTATTTTATTTAAATTAATAGGAAAAAATGATAAATTAAACTAAATTAAAAAAAATAATATTTAAATATAAGTTAATTTATATCGATTTATAAAAGAGTGCTATTAAAAAAAATGTACAAAATACTCCTTGGAGCAGCGTGTACGGAAATAATCCCACAAAGCGGTAATGGTGTCCAGAAGGACTTTGTCACGGTCCATTAGTCGCATATAATGCTTAGACAATCCCATCATTTACGCCGGTAATGGCACACCGGTAATTTAACTAAATATCTGTGGCATTTCAATAACCGCCCTGATATTTACACAAGGATGTGACATGTTGATATCGGCGAATCCCCACTGCCTCTCTCCCTCATCTACCCTCGCTGCATCCTTCTCGAAAACAAACACACCCACCTACAATCTCCACCGTCCACACGCTCCACGTCAGCGATCCGCGTTTTCGTTAATCCAACGGTTCACATATCCCAAAATAATTCACAAAGGCACCCCTTAGTCTGTCCACCCCTAACCCTAGCCACGAACCGCGCGACCCAGGCTTATCCCGACTCACCACACTTTAACCAATAAAACAAAGAGAGAGATAGAGAGAAGAAAAGAGAGAGAGAAAATTTTAGGTTTGTAATTACCTCTGTGTGTTTTCTCTTCTAAGCACATCGCAGAGGAGGTGCCTGTACACCTGGAATTTTAGGGTTAGGGTTTATCGAGTCAAGGAAGCATCGATCCTCAATATCCAAGCTTACTGTCGAGGCTACTGTTTGGTTCAAAAGGTGATTCCCTTTTGCCGTGGAATCACTATTTCTTATTGTCCCTTAGTGCTTTCACTTTCGCCCTAAAAATCACAGTTTTCTATGCTTTCGAATCAATTTTCCTTTATAAAAAGAAAGATAATATAAATAAGTTTCGTATATAAAGAAATTATAGGTTGTAGAGAAATAGTTTTGGTGTCTGGGTTTCGTATTTGATGGATGAGATCTGGGAGAAAGCCGTTGAGACAGCCTTAGACGGTCAGACCGACCACGCTGCTGTTACATCGTTAACATTAGACGGCGCCGTTAAGTGCGTACAAGGCCGGTTACCACCTCCGGGCCTTCTGCAGAAGTTCGAGAATCTTCAGCACCTTTCGTTGGCGAATATCGGTGTTTCATCCTTGGAGCAGTTTCCACAACTGAAGAAACTTCAGAAATTGATTCTCTCGGACAACCGCATCGCTGGTGGCTTGGAGTTTCTGGTGGAAGCTGGGTTGGATTCCCTGCGTGACCTCGATTTGTCCAACAATCGGATCCAGTACATCGAGGATCTCGCGCCGCTTGCTGAGCTTAGGCTTGTCTCTCTCGATCTGTACGAGTGTCCCGTCACGAGAGTGAAAGATTATCGATCTAGGGTTTTTGGGATGATTAAGTCCTTGAAGTATTTGGATAAGATGGATGATGAGGAGAACGAGAGGCCTGAGTCGGAGGATGAGGAGGAAGATGATGAAGATGATGAGGAGGATGATCCTGGGAGTGGAGAAGTCGATGGGGAGGAGAGACCGCTGAGGAGGGATAATGGACACAGTGAGAACATGAACATGGAAGGGATTGTCGATGCTGAGGAGGAGGAGGAGAGCGACGCCGATGAAGAAGAGACGGAGACAGCTCGACGTGCTAGTGGGATGATTCAACAGGTAAATGGGTTTCATTTTGAAGAGATGAATGGAGACTATGGAGATGATGACGAGGAGGGGGAGGATTATGAGGAGAATGATTCTGGAGAGGAGATTGATGAGGAGGATGATGGGGCTGAAGTTCATGGGATGGGAGAGAGTGAGGACGAGGACGATGAGGATGACGAAGAGGACGAGGACGATGAGGACGAAGAGGAGGAGGTAGATAATGATGAGGGAAATGGGGATTTTCTTGAGCCTGGGAGTACGGGGAGGTTGACGAGCACTGAGGGAGAGATTGACGGCCATGAGCAAGGTGAGGAGGATGGAGATGATGATGGTGAGACTGGGGAGGAAGAACAAGTTGTTGAGGACGATGGGGAGTTCGAAGGTGAAGATGAGGATGAGGCTGAAGAGGAGGTGAGAATGAATTTACTGTCTTATAATTGTGCTTCCGTTTTTAATGTTTGGTTTATTTGTGTGCATGCTTCTTTTGGTTGGATTAATGGATTGATTTCCTGTGTTTGCAGAGGAGAAGAGGAGATGACTGCTGTTATATTTGCATATGTGTTGTTGCTCATTAATTGATATAATCCGAATTCTGTTTTCCGCCATTCTTTTTTAAACGTGACTGCGAATCTTGATTTCTACAAGTTTTTCTTATGCCTTATGGCTCGTAACATTCTGCTTTAGAGTAAATGACTGTCTTTTGATCATTCAATTAAACAGGAAGTTCCTACTTTTAACTGTTGTGTACAGTGGAAATTGATGGCGCCAGTATGACTTGAGAAGAAATGGTATTTGAAAAGTATTTGGATGATTTTACGTGACAAATTTTGGTGTAAAAAGTGAAGAGGCTTAAACTTGGTTTTCAATTTTTTTTTTTTTTTAAATTGATTGGATTGTGATGAAGTGAAGATTAAGTTCTTGTTGCATTTCTTATACGCTGTCCTTTTTCATTAGTGCTTTGGTACTATAAGATAAGAAAAAGCAGTCTAATCATTTTGTTGATACGTATTGGTGAAGTTCTGAGAAGAGTTTTTAAAATGATCTTATGTCAATTGCATTTAAAAAATTTATTCCAGATTGTGTTTCCTAAACCCAAAGATTATGTATTGCCTTAGATGAGATTACCATTAATGTATTACATGATTTCTGTGTATATATATATTTTGCAGTGTCCATTGGGTTTTTTTCTTACAACTGTGATTCCTAAGATTTATGGACAGGGTGTTTGTCCATTCACTGCACAAGGATTACTGAGATTAAGTGAGAATTTTGGTGTTATCTGGATTATACAAAGTGCTGGCTGACTGTTCAGGGTTCAGGGCTCTTTCATTTGTTTATTATCTTTGTGTTTACAGTTAATGGTTGGAGGATATGATGGTTTGGTCAGTCTGATATATTTGGTTGTTGGTGGCATCTCTATATTTTTACTGTTTGTATGGATATGTTTATATGAATGTTAATTTTTTGGGGCATTATTTCTTGCAAGTATTTTCATGAATATGGCTAATTCTTGTGGTGTAGAATTATTTTGCATTTTTCTGTTCATTTTTTTTTCTATATTTTGTTACCCAAAACAGATGCTATGCTTTTAAGTCTCATGATTGTGTGTGTTTTGCTTTCCATCTTTTCTGCATGAAATTGTTTTTGTTGATTATATCTGAATTCGTGTTCTGTTGTGAATAAGTATACCCTGTTTTAGGATATGCTGACTTGTGGAAGTTTTCTGGAATGGCAGGATGAAGACTTTGGTGCAGGTTACTTGGTTCAGCCAGTGGGGCAGTCTGATGAACATGAAGATGCTGGGGGCAGTTATATGGACCCAGGGAATGAAGAGGTTGAAGAGGAGGAAGACGTAGAAGATGATGATGAAGTTCAAGATCTGCCACCGTCTTCTTCTTCACAGCTCAAGAGAAAGAGAGGTGATGATGCTGACGAAGATGACAATGGTGAGGATGATGAGGAAGATGATGATGCTGAGTACACCAAGTCGTCATCAAAGAAGCACCATTAGTGGTTTCAACTTTGATGAGTTGATGTTTTGTTAATGTCTTCAGGCAAGCGCAACTCTTATGTTGGATATAAGACAGATTGGTTGGTAGTCTGGTAGTGATTTTGGCTATCATCTTGGACAATGTTTAGGGAGAGATATTGTAACTTGGGTGGCACATGTTAAGTTCAAAAGGTTGTTAGTGTTTGCTTCCCGCTTTGCCTCTCTTTATATAGCCGTTACTATGATATATATTCAAATGGCAGTTATTAAGAAAGGTCTCACCGCCCAAATTCTGCCTCGAGTACTTTTTGTTTCAAAAGGGGGTCTAAATGGAGGGAAACAGAGAGTCTCAAAAACAAAACAAAACCTTTGTTTTTTCTTGTAGTCTGTCCAAGCGGTATTTAGACAGTGCTTGTGAAACGCAACGCATGTAGATAGATGGTTTATCCTTCTGTTCCATTTAATCAAGTGGGCTTCTTGGCCCTTTTGACTTTGTCACTGGTACTTTTATCATTATATAAGTTGGCAAGCTGTGATTGGAACCTAGCCTGCTTTATTTATGAATTGCAGGGACAGCGTTGTAGGACAGGTGGCATTTGGACTTAAGGATGATAACACAAGGTGTTTGCAATCTACCTGGTCCTGAATTGTTGTCAAGCGTAACCATGAGATATGGGACATGTTTTGATTGATGATTCCATGAGTTTGATCCAACGGTTAATTAGGCCCCTTTCATTTTATTATAATCTGCTCAGTCTTTGGTAGATGAATTTCCCACCAAGGTGAGTAATTTAATGTAAAGCATTCACAGAAGTCCAGCGCCGGGCCAAAATGTCTAGTATTATTGCATGAATATAATGTTCGACTCACTTGGCCGGTTGGCCCAGCTCCTGCTCAAGCTTGGCGTAAGAGTCTGGCATGTTAAAAACCGGGCTTATCTACATGGTTTTTCTGCCCTTGACAGGCTGCCTTTAACGCCATGTGAGCTCCAAATTCTGGCCTTTCTTTATTTTGTGGGGGGAGGGACCCACGTATGTGATTGGAGCTTCAAAATTAAGTTGTTCACAGCATCACTTCCCTTAGACAATAAGTTGTAATTTTTGAGATTCAACTTTCAATTGTAAGGGCGCCTAGCCCACTTTTCGGGTTATTAAACATGGAAATTTAACTTATTTGATTCAGTCCTTGTGTAACTACTTAAATTTTAGTCATTTCATCTTCTCTATTTATCATCACCCTTATCTAATGAAATGGGATATTCGCAATAATGTATTTAAAAATATATAAACACAGTTTAAAAGTTTTATCTTCTATCATAATTCATCTTGTTTGAATATGATTAAAATAATAAAAAAAAAGTTTTCGAATTATTATCAAAGAAACGCGTACTAAGAACTCTTTTTTCTTTTTTTCTTTTTCCTTAGAAAACAATATTATTTGAGAATAAATTAATTGAAGCGTTGGGATTTCGGACCTACCCGTCAAGTCTATCACAATTCACACAAGGTTGGATAAGGTCCAATTAATAAGCATCGTCATAAAATTTGCCATGACCTGAACAACTCTACCACCTGTCTCCCTCCCTCCATCTTATAAGAAAAACTCTAGCACATAACCAAATTTTCCTTCCTTAATTTCATCATACATGGAAGCCTCGAAGATGTTGCTACTGTCTCCATCTACCTCACTACCATCAACGCAACACAATAACAGCTTCAATGCCAGATGCAGAACACCAAGGTTGCACTTGCACACCCCACTCAAGGTACTAAGCATGGCCAAGGAGAGCAGTGATAGCGGCAATGGCCTTCTAGAGAAAGCTGCAATTGCTGGGGGTTTGGTCTCAACCCCAATCATTGGCTGGTCTCTTTACACGCTCAAGACCACCGGCTGTGGCCTACCCCCCGGCCCAGGCGGCTCAATTGGTGCACTTGAGGGTATCAGCTACTTAGCGGTTGTGGGAATTGTGGCCTGGTCCTTGTACACCAAAACCAAAACCGGTTCTGGCCTCCCTAATGGACCTTTTGGTCTTTTGGGTGCTGTTGAGGGTCTCTCATACTTAGCTTTGCTAGCCATTGTTGTTGTGTTTGGTTTACAGTTCTTTGAGCAGGGCTCCGTTCCTGGCCCTCTTCCAAGTGACCAGTGCTTTGGTTAACCATGCCCATGAGCCACTATTATTCTATCTTTTGTTTGTGGTCATGCTTCGTTCGTAAATGTTTACTCGCTTTTCTCTATGTGTTTCGCGATTGACTTGTAAAGGGGTTTGCCATCATTTATATGCTTTGCACTCTGTATTATTGATGCTGATGACAACATGTCGCAAAATTTTATTGTTTAACAATCTATATATGACTAGATTTTCTCGTCAAAGTTTATTTTTCTATTGATTTAGAAAACTCACTATTCAAACTCTCATTTAGTCCATCTCTAATTTGATCCTTTATTTAAAAAAAATGATTATGTAGGTTTAATTCTACAAATCTTAAAATACTATTTTAAATGATGCATCCTAGATGGTAAGATATTCATTAAAAGTTTTGTCACTCATTATATTCAACTTATAAATTTTTAACAGTACTAATAGTCCAATGAATATTTGCCATAACTCAAAGAACTCTCAGGACAAAAGTAATTCAACTTCCAATTTAAAAAAATTTATAATGATTCTTATGTTTGAAGAGTTTGTTATTTCATAATTTAGTTTTTTGAAGGTGCTCTATAAATATTTTCTGCATTTGATTATTTGATAATATAATTTATGTTCAAATAAAATTTGGCATTTGATTCGTAATTTGATTATGTTAGGTGCATAAGATCGCAAGTGACCATCCGATGATTACTATTGTTTTTATTATCAATTTAATTAAATATATATTTATTTATATTTATATCTTTCAACATTAATTCTTTTTGCTAGGCTCTCAATTCATTCATTAAACATTTATTTAAATGTCTTTTTACAAATTATAAGAACATTGTTTAATAATATGTTTATTTCCACAGCTATAAATGCGACGATTCTCAAAATCATAGTTTATTAATACCTTATACCATCGATTTACAATTAATAATTATTTTAAAGAAATCATATTTTTTAGTTCAAAATTTCGATTTAAATTGTCAATAGTTTATGTTATATTATTATACTAAACATCTTTAACTCATCATCCATTTACAAGTTTAAATTAAAATAAATAAATACTAATAAATTAAATTAAAATCCGTTATTGTTATGGATGTTATCCATTGTTTAGCTCAACTTCAAATGATTTCACTTGGGACTTGATTATGTGGCTATGAGCCAATGCATATTCGTCACTATTAGTGCTCGCCTCACATGCGCGCACTTGAAGAATTTGGCTACCGAGTCAAATGCTCTTTCACCTCCATTATTAAAACTATTTCCATAAATATACAAGCAAAAATATTCGGTATATTTGGTATTTCACACTATTAATCCACCAATTTATTTATAAAAATTTGAGATTATTTATAAAATTATCTGAACATTAAAAAAATGATTTATTTCTTACCAAAGAGAATGTTCATAATATCTTTGATTTTTTAAATAAAAAGAAAATTTATTTTTCTCTCTTTTATTGCGTAATTAACGGTTCAAAATCAACACTATTAATTATCGTCGCATTATAGAAACATAAGACAATGCTACTCCACCACTAGAGCAAAAAACCCACTGCAACCAAACATCCACTAAAAACCGTTTTGTTTTTGGTGAATGAGAAGTTTTCTAGTCAAGCTTGAAGTCTTTTCACAATTTGGATATAAAAGCTTGAAAAAGCGGTGGCAGTTGTAGTCTCAACGCACACTCTGCTGCTTCATCAATCTTGGTGAGCAAGGTACGTTCTGTTACTAAACTAAGTTTGATGAATTTATTTATTTATTTATTTCAATTGTTTTGCTAATAATTGATTATGTTTGTTAACCACTTAATCTCTCTGATTATGTTTATTAACTACTTGATCATGTGAATTGATGTTTTGTTTTCGTATTACGTTACGCTTAGATTTTAATGATCTTGTTTGGTTGATGAGAAAACAAAGGAAACTAAAACAGAGCAAGTATAGAAAACTGAAAACTGAAAACTGAAAGGATGGAATTCAGTGAGTTTTTACTGAATTCTTGTCTTTTCTTTAGCTCAGAGTTGATTTTGTCGTTTCTTTACTTTTGTTGGTAAATGTTATTATCAAGTTTAGAAAATTGATCTGATTTGTATCAAATAAGTATTTGATCAGAATGGCTTTTTTTGGGTAAGATTTGGATAAGTATAGGTTGTTATTGTTTCTGCGTTTGCGGTGGATTGAGAAGGGTTTATGTTAGCTAAATTAGTTGTTGAAGTTTGAGTTTTGCTGTTGAAAATAATTTGGAGGAAAGTAAGGAAAACTATTGCTTAAGAGAGTTTTAGCTGGAAAGAAGTGTTCAGAAAACAGATTTTAACATTTGAATTTGGTTGTATAGTAAGTGTTTGATACTTATATTGTGCTGCGTATCAACAAGCAAGGTTTGAAATTGATGTGCAAGAAGGGAAAACGATAATAAATTGGTCTGCTTAACATAAGACAATCAGTAATAGCTAGCATTATGAAGTGTTTATTTGTTCCTCTTATATGAATTGGAGTGAATTAGAATACAGTTAAGTTCTCAGTCAAGTATTAGTAATGAGTTTTTAAGAAAGGTCATTGCTGCAGTGTTTGATTTATCAATTCAGTCAAATTGTGCTAAAAGTACTGATATAAAGACTCTATTGCTAAAGAGATTCGGAAGAATGTGTAGTTGAATTTTGGAAATAAATAAAGAAACATTAGATTGGTAATTTCCCTGAACATTAAACTTAAAAATCTTAAATATGTGAAGAATTTAAAGCCAAGAATATGCCTTGGATCCTGAACAAATTTCTTTCTTTTCTGAAGTTGTCACCAGAACAAGTCAGATTAACCAACTTCTTTTTTCCTTCTCTTTTATTTTTTATTTTTAACTTTTATTATTATTGTTATTATTGTTATTATTATTTTTATTGTTATACATATGTTTCTAATGGTCATTCTTATGGATTTTGAGGTCTAGTTGCAGGCAAATATGGATCAGGGGAGGAGACAAATCTCATTATTGGGAAACAGAAATAATAAGATATACATGGACCTCAAGGATATCATAAAGGAGCATGCCCTTCAATTCCTTCCAGCTAAATCACTCTTCCGATTTGAAGGAGTTTGTCGAGACTGGAAATTCCAAATATCAACTCCTTTTTTTGCCCATAACCAGTCAAATTCTTTCAAAACTATCTCAGGCTTCTTTTCTCAGTCCCTTTCTTCTGAGCCATCATTTATTTCCCTCGATGAAAAGGCATATGGTGTTCCAGACCCATCTTTGAAGTTTTTACCTGAAGCAGTTGATCTTAGGAGTTCTTCCAATGGGCTAATTTGCTGCCAGGGTCGCACTGGGGATCATGCTTACTACATTTGCAATCCTGTTACCAAGCAATGGCAAAAGCTTCCGAAACCAGAGAATGATCATGGCCCTGACCCTGCTGTTGTGCTCATCTTTGAACCATCACTACTGAATTTTTTGGCCGAGTACAAGCTTGTTTGTGCCTTTCCATCTGAACTTGACGGATATGAATTTGAGATTTATTCCTCTTCTGAAGGATCCTGGAGAACTTCGGGCGAGATTTTCCTTGGCAATTGGAAGATCCGGCCTAGTACGGCTGTTTATGCAGATGGAACTGTTTATTGGATGGGAAATTATGGTAAAATTCTTGCTTTTGATCTCTCAATGGAGCGTTCGCAACTGCTCTATGGCAGTGGGACCTTGGGTGTGACGGATGGAAAGCTTAGCTCATTTACGGTAAACCAAGCAAAATTGACTGTGAAAGTGCTGACCAATGCATACACAAATACAATGCAAATGAAGAGTGATGTCAAGGCATGGGCAACACGCTGTATCAATTTAGACATTTCCACTCTTGGCGGGGCTATTTATGATAATGATGCTGTGCGGTTTGCTCATGATGGCATTGTTGTTCTTCAGGCTGGGAGTGTACTCTATTCATACAACATGAAGACACAGGATACTAAACAACTGGGTACCCAATATGAAAAGGCTACGAGAATCTTCTCTAACGTGAATAGCCTTGTTGATATCAGTTAGCCTCTCTTCTCTTGCTGTATTGTCCTGCCATTGAAACTTAACAGGGCCTCTGCAATTAGGCGGGCATGTTTTGGAACTTAATAGCAAGCAAAGTTTTCTGGTTAGATTGATTTTGAAGTTTTTATGTTTTTATGATACGCTGATTACATTCTCTTACTTTTTGACGATAACGTGTAAAGATATTATATGATTTTGCTGAAATTGCATGGATACATATACGTGATTATGTTTTGAATTAATCTTGATTGTTTTTATGTATGTGTTTTTTGATGTTAACACTTGTAGAACAGTTTTGCAATGTTTTAGTGAAATAGACGGTAAAAATTATTGAATTTGGGACAAAAGCCAATCTGAATTGTTTTTACGAAGTTTCTATACAAATATTTCTTGCCATATATTTACCAAACGATAACTATCATTTAATTGTTTGTTTGTCTCCAGACAAGGAGAAACAAATGATATGCGGAGATTGGTAGTGTCTGTTCGATCACTTGAGTTTAAAAAGAAGCTACTTTATAGCTCTGTAGTTTTTTCTCCTAGGTATAGTTTAGTGCATGTCTTAGAATATGTCGTCCAAACATTGTTTGGGAATTTAGTTATAGTATTCCTGTAAAAGGATGTAATCAAGTTTAGTTATTTGTTGGAATTTCCACCTACTGAATTATAACAAAACAAGGTAGATCACTAAGTTGATAAATAACTAAATTAATGATTGAAACAAATAAAATAGAACCCGAAGTTTCAAAGAATAACAAACTCACCACAAGTTTCAGGGATAACAAACTCACCACCAAAGGGTTCAAACGATAACAAACTCCCCACCAAAGAGTTTAGTAAAAGATATAGGACTTAACAAACTCATCACTCTGAAAGATAACAAACTCCCCACCAAAGAGTTTAGTAAAAGATATAGGACTTAACAAACTCACCACTTGAAATCCATCGAGAGATACAGAGTTAAAAGCAAATCAGTAAGAACGCTGAAATTTCGTTAATTCAAATTCAACAACTTCACTTTTGAGTGCAAAACTTAAAGACTTAATCAGCCTACTTGGAACAATCCTCCAAGCATAGGTAAAAGACACTATATTAAATGCATTCTTTGGTTCCAATAAAAATTACAACTCAATTAATGCTTAGGCTATTAACTTAATGAAGAAAGCTCATATATAAGCTTAATGCTACTCTTACAAACTAGTTATACAAACTCACACATACAAACTGACGTGGTATAATGTGATTTGATAAATAAATGCAGTGATTTGATAAATATATATTAATAATAAATGTCATTAATTAACATGGGTAATATGACGATCATATAGGAATGCCACATCAGTTTGTATGTATGAGTTTGTATAAATAGTTTGTATGAGTAGTATTACTCCATATATAATCCCAAGAGTTGATGGAAATGCAAATAACCAAGCTAAATAACTCTAATTCATGAGTAGCTTCAATGCCGCATTAATTAAGGACTGTTGTGAAAAAATGATCATAACTTTCTGTAGAAACACCAATTGACACACCCTAAAATGTATTAGAAAGCTGACTTAAGCTCTTTTCAATGATTTATTCCTTGCAAATTAATTCGCTACACACTAGAGTAGTTTTATTCTGAAACAACGTCTATTTTGGTTCTTGTGCAATCTTAATTATAGTAACAATTTGCACCTCCCCTTTAAATTCATCATTAAGCCCTTGTATTGTAAGACTCCCGTGTCAAATTTAGTTATAGTATTCTTGTGAAAGGATGTAATCAAGTTTGATGGAGAAAAAAATGGAGGCAGTCATATCACTTGTCATATGAATTCAGTAATTTGTCCCACTAGTTTAATATTAGCATGATATTATATATTAAATCACATCGTTTAAATATAAAATTTAAGATAAAAACTTATAATTCATATTATTATTCTTTAAATAATCTATTAATACGTGTAAAACATATCATTTTAGTTACATAAGTGTTGCAATGATATATAACCGTTTTCAAATTGTAAGTCCTTTTAATAAGATTATTATTCTTTAAGACTTAAAGATACTTGAAAAGAGTCGATAAATCTTTTTATTGTCCAATTAGTTTTTTAAAAGATAAAATTTTATAAGAGATGGGATATTTTTAACTTAAAACTATATTTGAATTTATAGTCATTTAATCTCCCTAATTTAATGATTGATATTAAAAATAAAAAATTTATATAGGATCTCATTAATTACAAATTTATAAAAAAATGCATTTCCAATAATTGTTTTTTATTATTAAATATGAAAGATAAGTAATAGCATTTTGCAATACATTGTCCACTTTTTTTAATTTATTAAAAAATAATTTAAATATGAGATCATCGATATATGTTATATTAATAAAAAATATAAAATTGCTTTACAAAAAAAGCAGGAAACTAACTTGGCCCCCGAACTAAGGGCAAATACAAATTAGGACTCCAGATTTGAGAACTAGCTTTTTTACCCCTTGAGGTTTGTCCTCAAAAGAAAAGCCATTGACGTGAGGGTAAAATGGTAATCTTAATTCAATCATAATTCCAACTTAAAAAATTGCTCTTAACGCTAGAATTCATGAATGGTAATCTTAAATTTTTTTTTTTTAATTTCATAGCAAAAAATAAAAAAATAAAATAAATTTTGTATATATTAAAAATTTTTTAATTGTAAAATTTACTTACATATTAAATAAAATTAAAACATTACTTTGTATAATTAAATATAATAATCTAATTTTTATAATAATCAAAAACAAGATTTTAATAAATAATTTAATATGATATTATTAATTTTATAGATATTAAATTTTTATAATCATTTTTTTAATAATTTAAATATGATTGGAGTGAAATTAACATTATGTTTTTTATGAATTCAAATCCTGTTTTCTGTATTACACATTTTTCAATGCAATTTAAATTCAATCACATTTATATATTTTTTTCAAAATTTAAAATAATTCAAAATCAATTATATATTTTTAAATTTAATTAAAAATAAAAATTATTTATTCATAAACACGCTGAACCTCGTACCAAACTTCCCCTAAAAATAATCATAATCCTTCTTCACCCTTCAATTTCCCATCGCCATTTCTTTCTTCTCTTCCTCCGCCTCTATCTCCTCCTCTCACTTCCTCGCCTCCTCCTCTCTTTCCTATCCTATCCACCGCCGCCACCATCCTCTATGCCTCTTCCTCTCCCTCTCTTCTTCCTCTGCTCTGTTGTCCGTTGCCTCACGCCTGCTTTCACCACTCTTTGATCACAACCCAATCTCTCCAATCTCTCTCACCACCCTCATCATCACCACTCTCCAAACAATCTGAAAGTCTACGGTGTGATGGAGATTTCATTAGGTTTGAAGGGTTTGAAGATTTGATGGGGTTTGAGATTTGATGGTTCAAAATCCATGAGGCAGCTGCTGTTCTCACGTTTCTGGGTTATTAAAATTTACACAACTTTAAAGTAATTTTGTAATAATCTTCATAATTTTAAGTTGGGTTTGTAATTTTGTATGTGGGAGTTGAAACTATGACTCAAAAGTAGAGGAATCAAACACATAATATGGAAAGTGATGGTCATAAGACAAGAATCTTCTGACTATGATCTGGGTGATAATGGAGTTTTTTGACTTGTAGCTTGGAAACAATTACAAGCCTTTTTGGTGATAATTTTTTGTATGTGGGAGTTGAATGATGTGAGCTTTTTGCTATGTACGACGTTGGATTAGTGAAAAGCTGTTTGTTTCCAAACTAGCTTCTGACGGAGAAAAGTTGGAAAAGGGTCATATCACGGTGCAGCTATTGTATCGTTTTTTATAAATTCAGTGTAAAAATTATAAATTTTCGTATAAAAATTATAAATATTAAAAAAATTTTAAATAAATAATTTTTTATATTTATAATTTTTATATAATAATTTATAATTTTTATATTAATTTACAAAAAATTAAAAAAATTTTTATATATAATTTTTTTTATATTTATAATTTTTATATAAAAATTTATAATTTTTACACTAAAATTATAAAAATTTAGAAAAGTGGCTGAAAAGGTGCCTAATCATGTAAAATAATTTATTTTTTTATGTTCTTAATAAGCTTTTTGTTATGTACGTTAGGTATTTTTATTATTAAAAAAAGGATATGTTAGACTATTTACTCTTTTTGTATGGTTAAATTATGATCAACGTTTTTTTTTATCATTAATTTTAATGTTGGTTCAAACCTTAGGGGGGTAAAAAAGCTATTTCTCAAACCTGGACTCCTGATGGCTGACCTTAGTTCAGGGGGTAAAATCCGTATCCCAAAAATAACGTGCTAATTCTACGGTCTACGCGGGGAACAGCAGGAATCTTCACTCTTCATATCTGTTTCATGGACGACTTGACCAACGATAGGTCTAGTAAATTCTATATGATCCGTTAATACGACATGAATTTATTTGATCAAAACGTATTTTGGATCTAATATTATCGGATTGGATCGTTAATGAAGTAACACAATAAAACCCGTTTGATATCGGACCGTGTTTAGGTTTATACTATAAAAAACCGTTTAACCCGTTTAACCCGTTAATACTAAGGATAATATAGTAAATTTATTTATGATACATAAAAAAATATAATAAAATATAACAAATACTAATTTATAACTATATTTAACCTAGTTAAAATTATTCTAATATAATTTGTTTATATCTTTTTCTTATGCATATATGAGTATGACATTTTGATGAGAAATATAAATAAAAAACTTATAAAGTGTTCTATTTAATTTTCAGAAATCATTCAATAATTGGACATTATCAATTATTTATCTTAAATACACTTTAGATGGATATTTAAATGATGTTGGATACAAAATTTTGTTTATATTTTCGTATTATATTAAATTTGGATATTTCGATAGATTTCAAAATATTTGTTAGATTTTAAATTTATAAACTATTGGTTGTATTATTTGTTTAGAATTTATACAAATCATGTTATACATATTATTGTCTAACTTAAAAATAAAAAACCGGGTTAAATGGGTTAGATTCGGGTAACACGTTAAGTTAACTGTCAGGTTTGGGTTTATAGATTTAGACTCAATAAGTTAATAGATCAGATTTGAATTAACATAATTTAACACGACATGAATACGAAACGATACGAAATCGCTCTAACACGATCCGTTGCCAGGTCTAACCAACGGCTTCAGTCCTGACCATACTACCTTTCCAATTCAAAGGTGCCACGTCTGCCACGATGACTTAACATTAGGAGTGTTCAAATTAACCCAGCCCGGCCCGACTTGATCAAGTTAGTCGAGTTGGGCCGGGTTTCATTAATAAATAACCTGAATTCGGGTTACAAGGGTCGGTTTTTTTGGGTATTCGAGTTATTATCGGGTTTTATATTTGTTGATAAATATAACTAAACCCGAGCAACCCGACCCGATATAACGAGTTAAAAGTCGGGTTAGTATTTGAAAAAACCGATATCGGATCAAAATAACCCGACCCGACTAGTGAACACCCTTACTTATCATATAAGGTACCCAATAACAAGATGCCACATGTATAATGACAGCTTACAATGGAAGTTAGTCACCCAATACCAAGTCGCCACTTGCGAAACAGTTTCTACTTCTATTTAAGCTTGCTGTATACTTATGTGCGAGTTACAGACTCACACTTTGGCAACCGCGACGACAATCAAAAGCAGCGATTCTATCTCGCTCTCTCGCTCTCCCTCTCTCTCGTGTCTCTCTGTATCTTTCTTCGTCTGCAACGTTTGCCGTAGTCAAACTTCATCTCCAGAAAACGGTTACTGTTCTCCCACTTTTTCACTCTCTACTTCCTTTTTTCTTCTCATACAATTTTTTGAATTTCAAAATCTGGGTCTTTTACTTCTCTGTTGTTGAACCCTTAGTGCATTCTTGACTATCTTGACTTATCTTGGTGTATGTTTTTGTTCTCTTTGTCCTTCTGGGTTCTCATAGTTTCTTTTGTTAGTTTGAGTTTTTTTTTTTCTTTTTGTGTTTATTGGTTCGTCCGTCTTGCTTTTATCAATCTAGGTCTTTTTGATACTTGTTTGTTTCATGTGAAAAAAGATACGAGAAAAGGAGAGAAAAAGAGAGAGGGTTATGGTTCATATACTGTAAATAAAATTACTTTGCTTTTTTTTTCTTCATGTGACTTGTGTAGCAAGTAATCTTTAATTTGAGGTCTTGAGTTAAAATTCAACATGTTCTCCTTAATTTGTTTGGTTTCTTGTGTGCCAAGTACCCTGTAGTTGATGCTCAATCGAAGTACTATTCATATTAGTTTCACTGTTGTTTATTCTGCGTTTTTCTCTTTTTCTTGTGCCCTAAGTAATTTTAAGGATTAAGTTTGATTTTTCGATCATTTGCAAGAACTATTGTGGTTATGATTATTATTTAACTTCTCTACCCAACTAAAATATAAAGAAATCAAGTTGTTTTTTTGGGATCAAATCTGAACTGATGCCTTGAACTTCCAAAATGTGGTGGTGGGTTTTTGTGTTCTTTGCAATTTTCTTTCTTTTCCAGTTTGTAAATTGTTGTCACTCAAGTGGTCATTATCTTTCTTGTGGTGGGGAAATGTGAAAACATTAACAGGGTATTGATTTTTATTAATATATATGCCAGTGGTCGTTACTTCTTGTCAAGTTGAATGTGTTTTGATTTCAATTAGGTGCTAAAATGGTGAGGCTTGCTGTTTTTGCTGGTTCAGATTAGTGCTAAAGTTTTTTAACTTGATGTTATGCTGGCTTTGCATTCTGTAATGGCCGGCGTGATGGATGAGATTTATTGTTATTTTTATTTTTTTATTTTCTACTTACGAGTCTGAAATTGCCAATTCCAGATATTAAATGAATTAAGTTTTGTGTTACTTTGACTAATTTGGTAAGTTATTGTTTACAGGTGAAAATGGCAAATTCTGAGAACAAATATACGGAGTTAATCACGGGCGAATTTTTTTCTGATTTGAGAAACTTTCTACCAATGAAAAAAGCGCACTTTGTTGGGCCGAAGAAGAATATAACCCTAGAGGATATCATTAAGGAGCATGCTCTTCCCTTCCTCCCGGCAAAATCTCTCTGCAGGTTCAAAGCTGTTTCTAAAGAGTGGAATAAATGGATAAGCGGTCCTTTTCTGGCTCACAAGCAAACTACCTACTTCAAAGACATCTCTGGTCTTCTTTGTCAATCTCCTCCCTTAGAACCCTCCTTCATCTCATTCAATGAAGATGCTTATGGCATTCCCAATTCCTCCCTCAAATTCTTGCCCGATCCTGTCAGAATCAAAACCACATGCAATGGGTTGGTCTGCTGCCAAAGCCGAATTGATGAGTGTATCTACTACATCTGCAACCCTGTGACTAAGGACTGGCAAGTCCTTCCTGAGCCAAAGTTATGCCATGGACATGAAACAGCAATAGCACTTACCTTTGAACCTGATGCACTCAATTTTTCTGAGAATTATGAGCTTGCCTGTGCTGTTCCTGTCACTGCAAATGATGTTTCAGTTGTGTATTTTGAAATATTTTCAAAGATGACAAACTCTTGGAGGATTTCGGAAACAATATGTGGTGAACCAGATGCATTTAAACTGAGGTCTGATGGCTTCTATATGAAGAGCATGGTTTATTGGCAGACATTAGCTGGCGGAGTTCTCGCGTTTGATTTGAAGAACGAGCAGTACGGGATTCTGCCTCTACTTTCTGGCTGCGGATCAGGTGGTGCTTTGACACAGATGGATGGGGAATTGTGTTACATTCTTCCTCAAATACTTGACGGAGAATGCATAATGAATGTTTACGGAAATATGGATATGAGCCTGAAGCATGTAATTGCTCTCAAATCTGAAGTTGTGGGGGAAAAATTTGAGGATTGCCGGGTTTTGACATGTGTTAATAATAACGTTTTAATAATTCTGCTCCCAGAGAAAGTGATTGCTTATCATGTGAGAGAACAGAAGATGGAAGTGTTGAGCAAGGAGAGGGCCAAAGAATTCGAACATTGCCTGCCTTACGTAAACACCCTTGTGGCTGTGACGAAGTAGCTGTCTTACAAGAGCCAGAGTTCCTTGTGCTGTACCACTCACCGAAATTGGATGGAGTTATTTGTTTGGAGTTCAAACTTGAAGCTCAGAGTTGGTTTCTGGAAGTTTTAGATTTGGTATTCTTTCTATTTTGTTTAGGCTTAGTGATGATACGATGTTCTTAAATGATCTTTGAAATTGAGAACATGTAGTTTTGATATGTTCAAGTTCTTATGCTTGTGGACTATGACTGGGATGCTATAACTGTTTTCTTCCTCGGTATTGCTAGTAGTGCAGGCTACTAGTTCTGAAGTTTGGATATTTTAGTTCTGTATCAAAGCTGAGAACTGCTTGAAACTAAAATCTCGATAGTCTTCCTGAGCCGTAATGGAATGGCTGCAAATGTATATTCCTTTACATGATCTATGGTGTTAGTACTGTTGAATTACTGTGTGTTCTGGACAGAATGAAGATAAAATAATTATGTTGTACATTTCATTTTAGGAATTAATTTGAATATTTGTGAAGTAATATACCAAATTATATTTGTTGCTTGAAGTGGACCAACTTTCTAAATGGTTGGGAGTTTAAGCCTCAGGAATCTCTATATATTAAACGAACTCAAATGAGCATCCCGGATCACCACACATCCAATTTGTACTTTCTTTTACATCAAGGATGCTGTATTGATAACCGAAAGCTGTTTCTGATTCCATGGAGCAACAGAATTTTGACCTTTGATTGTTACTAGAAATTTGTAACCTTCCATGCGGTCTTAAAATAGTGAAGTTTTGTTGACAAATGCAATGTAGCATCATATGAAGTTAATCTTCTAGTTTAAATATACTTGTTTAGTAAATAGTGGATAACTAACTAGTTTCTGTGACTATGAGGCTGTGTTTGTTACAAGCGTAAAGGAAAGCACAGATGTCGGAGAGACGTCTATATTTGAAGAAATATCTGTTACTGTTAGGCCATCTCAGAAGGAAATTATAGGTTGTGATAGCTCAAAGCAATATTCCCAGCCAGGAAATAGTAAAACAATAACCAACTCAAACTAAACTAGGTTGGCAAAGACGCAAGGTTGACAAAAAGGAGAGAAGCCCTCCTTTGTCGCGGGCCTCAGGGGATTGACAAAGATAAGCCTTTCTCTCTCTTCCCTTTTGAGAACCCTTCTACCTTCTTCATTCAGGTACCTCTATTCTCTGATCTAGAAACTCTCTAGCTAGCCATTAATATGCTTAAACAAATATCATTGTTGAATATCAATTGTTAACAACACTAACTAGTAGGTAGCACACGTTAAAACTAATCAAAATCTCCTGCACCTACAAAGAAATCTAGTGTTTAATGGTACAAACTTAAAATTGCCTTCTGTTTTGTTTATGGTGTTGGAGGAAGATTATTAATTATCAATTATCTAGTGGTAATTAGTTTATTTAGTTTACATTATATTATGTTGCATTTTAGTTTGTTTATCAAGTTCCTGCAATAATTCTTTCCTTGAATCTTGTCATTAATTTTCTTCAGGGTCCTCAAAATCCTGAGAAGGGGCAGTTCCGGGAGGGGTAGACTTTCCTGGGCGGAAGACTGAGGCTGTTTAGCTGATACATATACAATGAGCAACGATGGCTCTTTCCAAGCTCCATCTTCTTCACCGCCATCCAATTCTTCTTCATCGTCAACTCCATCAGGACCACCGCCATCTAATTCTTCTTCTTCATCTTCTTCTCCTTCTCCACCATCATCTCCACCACCTTCTAATTCATCTTCATCTTCTTCTCCGCCACCTTCTTCTCCGCCACCTTCCTCTCCTCCACCTTCCTCTCCACCTCCATCATCACCCCCGCCCCAGTCTTCTTCATCACCACCACCCCAGTCTTCTTCATCCCCGCCACCGCAGTCGTCTTCATCCCCGCCACCCCAGTCGTCTTCATCCCCACCACCCCAGTCCTCCTCATCACCTCCACCCGACTCCTCGTCCTCGCCATCACATCCAAAGTCATCGTCCTCTCCGCCTCCACAAAGTCCTCCTCCCTCATCTTCTTCTTCAAGTGGTAATGGCCAACAACGTTCACCGCCCTCCAATGTTTTCTCTCCACCTCCGCCAGCTAATTCTGGAACAACACCAGCTAACAAATCACCGCCCTCATCAGTTTCACCACCCCCACCAGCATCTTCAAAATCATCTCCTTCAAGTGGTGGTGATGGAACTAACAGTGATGATATCGTGATGTACTCTATAATAGGAGGGGTTGGTTTTGTGATACTTCTCCTTGCTTTGGTCATCATTTGTGCAGTAAGGAGTCGGAGGAGGAGGAAGCAACTACAACAAAATCAAATGCAATTCTATGGAGAACATACCAAACCGTACAATAAAGGTGCAGGCATAATTTTCTTCCCAAGTGCATGCATTTTCATAATATCTCAATGCCTTGTAATATATATTAATTAACTTTTTGCAGAACCATCCTGTTTCCTTTGGCATCCATCCAAATCCAATGCAGCCAATTGAAGAATTTTTAGTTGGTTAATATTTTTATGGTTAACATGCAGGGCATGGTGACCCATATTACGGGCAGCATCCCAACTGGCACGGTCCTCCCCACGGCGGAGACCATCAGAACTGGCACAATTATCCGCAAGGTGGAGACAATGGCGGTAAGCTACCAATACCACCCGGTGGTGGCTGGCCTTCGGCTACTCCACCACCTCCTCCACCGCCGATGATAAGCAGTGGAGAAATGAGCTCCAATTTCTCTGGCCCAGCTCGTCCCCCCTTACCACCTCCTTCACCGAACATTGCTCTTGGATTCAACAAAAGCACCTTTACTTATGATGAGCTAGCGGCCGCTACAGGAGGGTTTTCACAGACCAATCTATTGGGTCAAGGAGGGTTTGGTTATGTGCACAAGGGTATGTTGCCTAACGGAAAAGAAGTTGCTGTTAAGAGCCTCAAGACAGGTAGTGGGCAAGGAGAGCGAGAATTCCAGGCTGAAGTTGAAATTATTAGCCGAGTTCATCATCGCCATCTTGTATCACTTGTTGGATATTGTATTGCCGGTGGACAGAGGATGCTGGTCTATGAATTTGTTCCCAATAAAACCTTGGAGCATCACCTCCATGGTAATTTTCAGTTCCTCAATTTGCTTCATTTTACCTCTCTGATGATGATGTTATACTCTTTCAAATGCAGACCGATCCATAGTACAATACTAGTTGATCAACATACAATTACGATTATTGGTGCCTCAGAAAAACGTTTGTCATAATAATGATCGTGTAGCAAATTTGAAGCACTTATACATCCTGAACTTCCAAAAACTAAACCTCAAAATGGAAGTTTCATAACCATGAAAGATATAATGAAATGATGTATATAGGCTTCAGATGGAGGATAATGTGTTTTAAGCCACTCAGGAAAAATTTCCAGTTACTAAAAGTTTATTATGCTGCAGCCTTAATTATTATCATCATTGAAATTTTTGGTTTCAGGGAAGGGTCAGCCAGTCATGGATTGGGCTTCTAGACTTCGTATTGCGCTAGGATCCGCTAAAGGGCTTGCTTACCTTCACGAAGATTGTAAGACAACCAGAGCCTCCATCTCCCTGTTTTTCTTTGTCCTCTGTAGTCTCATTTGTTTGTAAAATTCTGCGTGCAGGCCATCCAAAGATTATCCATCGTGATATCAAAGCTGCTAATATTCTCATTGACTTCAACTTTGAGGCCATGGTACTAATTTCTCAACATATATGAATGTGTAACAATATCTAAATTAAGCATTACATAATGTTGCCCCCAAATGTGATATGATGCAAATATTAAGCAGCCAACATAGCAAATTGATCAAGCCATAATGCTTCTCAAACAGGTGGCGGACTTCGGATTGGCTAAGCTGTCTTCTGATACCCACACTCATGTCTCTACACGCGTCATGGGAACATTTGGGTAAGTAATATTATTTTGTGTTTCTGTTTAAGGTTATACTTAAGAGCATTTTCAAGAAAGATGAAGATGATTTCAATTAATCTCTTTAATGCAAAGAAGATGCTCTATATTCCGAATTTTGTGTCCTCAAATAGTCGAAGTTACAGAGATCAAGAGAATTTTGCTCGTATAATAGAGGGTAAAAAGAGAGTCGGGGCAACTTAAAGCACTAACATTGCTTTAAACGTTCCTTGCGTGTTGAAATAGAGGATTTTTTATTTATTTAGTATGATAATACTAATGGGGAAACCTGCTAATGTGCAAATGCAGGTATTTGGCTCCAGAATATGCATCAAGTGGCAAATTAACTGAGAAATCTGATGTTTTCTCCTTCGGTGTCATGCTCTTGGAACTCATAACTGGAAGGAAACCGGTTGATCCTAGTATGATGGATGATAGCTTGGTAGACTGGGTTAGTAATCCCTCTTTTAAGTATCCTGCAACATATAATCAAACTATTTGGAACAAATTTCTCCCACATTTCCCAATCCATTTCTTTAAGATATGACTTAGGCTTGTAACACACTTACAGGCTAGACCATATGTGAATGAAGCATTAGAGTTTGGCAAATATGATGGACTGGTGGATCCCCGCTTGGAGAATAATTTCGAACCTCATGAAATGGCACGCATGGTAGCATGTGCTTCTGCTAGCGTTCGCCACTCGGCTAGAAAGCGCCCAAAAATGAGCCAGGTACTGAATAGTTTTACCCATAAACGGCTTACACAATAACTGCAATGTTTCAGTTATATAATTCACAATAATTGGAACAGATAGTACGTGCACTAGAAGGAGATTCGTCACTGGATGACTTAAATGATGGTGTAAGACCTGGCCAGAGCTCTATCTATGGCAGCTCAACAAGCACAGAATATAGCCAAAGTTCATATAATGCTGACTTGAAGAAGTTCAGAAAGATGGCTTTGGGCAGCCAAGAGTTTAGCAGCGACTATGGAGGATCCAGTGGCGACTCCCGTGAGATGGCTACGCCTACACCTGGGACAGAGAAGCACAAGTTATGAGCAGTTGATGAGCTACAACAATTGACGAGCTTCAAATTACTTACTACAACCATTTTTGTGATCTTGTACTTGAAAGAACAACCATTACATAGCATTATTACGGGCTCATTGATTCTATGCTCATTCTTCCAATTGGAATTTGAGTTAGGCGAGATTCATGTCACGGGCTGCCCTTCAAGTATGACCTACGTGTATCTGTAGCATGTGAATGGTGCCATTAATCTTTTCGCAGATTGAATGATTTTTTTTCCATTTTTATCATATGAATTCTTACCATTTATCATACAAATACTTCTTGTATTTGGTAGAAATTTTAGCGTCTATTGTTTTGTTTGAGTATGTTTTACAAGAGGAAGTAAATAGGTATTGGACCAGTTTGGGATTGCTATTATATTGTTGTAGAGAAAAGTGCTTTTTACCGTGGTAGCAACTTAGAATGTTTAGGTTTACTTTTCAATCTGCTTCAAAAAGAAGTTGCTTATCAAATATTAGATTTTATATAGGATTCTGAAAGCAATGGCTTGGTTGTTTTTAAGAATTTGCTACTGCTTTTGATATGCAAAATATCAAAATGCCCTTACCATAAAAATAAAGGTACAAAATTTCCTCATTTATTACTTTTTTAAATTTAGTTTTTCATAACAAAAATTAAAACCGGTCATCGAACCACCGCCAAAGTCAGTCGTCGGCAACCCTTGCGGGGTACGTTTAACCACATTGACACTTCAAAATTAACCTGCATCATCCTATATCTATTAAAACACAAACATTTGATACAAACATTTTCATTATCAAAGATAGTGTTTTGTCGCAAAAGATAGGAGAAAGATCCCGCCACTTGATCTTTCACTAACTTATGCGGTCAAACTCTGCCTTTATAGCTAGAAATATTTGTACCATTGTATAGATTGATTGACGCGGAACATTTCTACACTAGCGGTGTCACTGGATACGGTCTCCGACACCAATTTCGACGATGGTCTGGTGACCAGATTTATTTTTTCTATTTTTTTATTTTTTCAAATTTTATAAAATAAATTTATTTAGTTAAATTTAAAATATATAAATTAAAATATATAAAATAAATCTAATAAATATTAATAATTAACGACAATGTAAATTCATATTTATTTAATATGTATTTATTCATTTATTATATTTTTAAATTTAAATTATTTTATAAATAAATATGTGTATTTCCGTATTGAAAATTAAATTTAGATGTATTTAGTTTTGATATTCAATTAAATTAAATTTAAACATATAAGTTATACATCTATATATTTGACATAAATTATAAAGTAATTATACATTTTATTTATATTTACATAGACTTTGTACAAATAATTAAAAAATTAGTATAAATTTTAATAGTTAAATATTACAAAGTAATAGTATACATATCTATTTTAATAATTTATATATAATAAAAGCCACCGTAATCGCAATAACAATCATCTAAAGAAGAAATCAAGCCAAAAGATATTTGGAAATTCAAGTTTTTGAGGTATTTAATTATGGATAATTGGAAGATACGGATCATTGCAAAACTAGAAAAAAAAAATTAATGCTCGTATATCAGAAGGCTCTTCTTGTTTGTAATTGTTTCAGCTTCTAAACTTCGGAATGCTTTTATAGTCGCTAGTCGATTCTGAATAAATGAAAATTATGAAATCTTGTATTCAGTTTACAAGAAAAGTAATGTGATGTGTCAATGGCAGCTTCTAAATTTGGGGCATCCTTGTAGTGTTGCTCATCAATGCTGATTAAGGAATTCTTCCCTACGCTAACCCAGAACGCAACAGTAATTTATAATTTACGATAAATCTGTTATTATCCTTTTCTCTTTCTATTTTATTCTTTGTTATTATCCTTTTCACTCTCTATTTTATTTTGTTGTCTTCTAACCTATTGTGTTGAAATAAGATCATCATTTTTAACCAATAATATTGACTTAATTGTTCATTTACTTCTATTGTAATTATTGAAAAGTTTTATAGACACGTATTAACACTAGAGATAGAAGTGAGAAAAAGATTGATAAAAAGAGAATGGTTGGTGTTTCTGATATAAATAGTGTAACCCGATATTATAATTGAATATAATATTTTTATTGCCTATTTATTAAGTACACACTATTAAATTTTTAAAGTTTAGAATTATACATCGCAAATTTAATTATTTTAATGCCAACACAAACTTATAGGGATTAGGGATCTCGCCTTAATTGAATAACAAAGATCAAAATTTAAAAAATTATTTAAAATATAATAACAAAATTATTTTTAAAAATTAAAAAATGCGTGCACTTGAAAGTATAAATAATCCCGCCTCAAACTAGTAAATTTTCGTTAAAAATTGGATGCAAAGCGTAGAGAAGCAAGGACAACCAACTCACTGAAATGCCCCTAATAAGGGCACGTTTGTTTGAGAGGAGCGATTGGATTAGACTAGATTAGACTGAGATTGGGATTGGACTGGATTAGACTATGTAATATTATCTTATGTTTAGTATCATATAGGATTGGACTAAACTTTATTATCTAATATTTAATGTAATATGAGACTGAAATATTAATATAGATAATAATTTTTAAGAAAATAATTTTAAAAAATAAACTAACTTAATTTTTTTTAAATTGAACTTGAATAAAAATTAAATATTATATATTTGTTGATATTTCTATATAAATAATAATAAAATTATATTTTATATTAAAATTAATTTTTATATAAATATAATAATTTATTAATAATTAGTATTTAAATATTATTAGATGATATTTATTTTTATATTATTAATTTAATAGTTATTTTTATATTAATATCATATTATTATTTCATTATTTTTTAGTAAATAATCAAAATTAATTTTATTAAATATTTAAATATAATTAAAAATTATTATTATATTATATTTATTATTTTATTTAGTTTTAATTTTAATTAAAAATTAAAAAATTTTGTCTCAATTTGGGATTATAAGTCTCACACTATAAAGTGAGACTACTAATTCTACTAATTTAGCCTTGATTGGGAGGAAGAGGGGACTGACTTGGACTATTAGTCAAGTCCCGCCTCTGCACCAAATATGGTCCATGTCTGGCCCGCTCTAAAATGCGCCATAAATGAATCATATGAAACGACGTCGTCCCACTCTACTATTCTGAAATAAAATAATAAAAAAAAGAAAACAGTAGAGAGAAACTCGCAAGCGCAGTCAGATCGTGTACAAATAGCCCAACCAAACCTCGCTGACTGCCGCATTCAGGCTCCGAATTTGGTGTTGACCCGAATTCACAAAACCTGATCCGAATAAGCAAATACCAAAACCAAATCAAATCGATGTCTGTGTCTGTTATCGTCTGATCACCAAACCCTCGATAGTTTTTGTTTCTAGAACCCTAGCGCATCCCCGATCTTCATCTCGACGGCAACATGGGAGACTACAACGATCCTTTCATGCGCAACCAAAACTCCTCCGTTCAGGCCCGTACCAAGGCCCAGAACCGCGCCAATGTCCTTCAGCTCAAGCTTGTACGTTTTATTATTCTTCTTACTATTATTACGATTCGGTTTTGTCATGTGGAAATTTTATGGCTTTTTCTTTTTGTTTTTAATAGTAATAGTTGATGTTTGTTTTAGATTTTTTTAGATTGATTGTACTATATCACTCATTTGATCTGTTCTGCTCTTAGCTTTGTTGTTTTTTGTTGTGTTTTAATTAGTGGTTTTGAAGGTTTTCGTGCTTTTTTTTGGGGGATTTTTTTGTTATTTTTATTTATTTTTGAAGCAGCTAATTAGGTTTGATTGGTTTTATTTATTTAATAGAGAGCCAGGAAAAATATTTATTTTTAAATAAAATGATAGTTTGAATTTTTTTTTAACTAATTTTGATTAAATTACTGCTTGGTGAGCATTCTAAAAGTTCTTTTCATGGTACTTGGAGCTTATAATTTTTCTCCAGATTGCAAGTGCTTTGAATTGTTGGTTTGATTTTGCCTCTGTATGAGCACACTATTAAAATGAGCAGGAGCTCACATAGGACCGGAGCCTACAACAGATAGATTTGTTGTTGTTGTGGTACAATTTCAATTTTAAGTTCAAAATCTACTTCTAAAAATTATGATTCCCACGCCAGAAACGAGTTTTGTGCTCCATTAGTATTCTTTAATTGTGACTTGTGTCATGATTTGCAGATGTCACATATTTGTTTTGTTTAATTGGTTAACTTTGCAGATTGGGCAAAGCCATCCTACTGGGTTAACAGCCAATCTTTTGAAGCTATTTGAACCTCGACCTCCGCTGGAGTATAAACAGCCTCCAGAGAAAAGAAAATGCCCACCACTATCAGGTCTTATGATATCCTTGCTTATGGGTTGCTCTTTCAATTTTGATTTGAAATTATCGATTCTGTTGAGTTGTTGTTTTATTTACTTATTTATTTTTACAGGAATGGCACAGTTTGTGAGTAACTTTGCTGAGCCAGGAGATCCTGAGTATGCTCCACCTATAAAAGAGGCCGAAACTCCTGTAAGATGTCTGCTTATATTACACGCTTGATAAAAGTGATTCTTGTTTTTCCCCTTATTAATTTGCAGTTTGTGATATCTATGATTGTTCGTTTTTATGTCTCTTGTTCTATATGTGAAAGCTAAAGCTCTTTTTTAATCTCCTTGGGAAGGATGCCTTACAATAATCATTTGACTTGTTATTTACCTATTTGTACTTTTTGTTTAACCAAAGTAGTGCAATTAGATAAACCTATTTTAGCTTGAAGATGTCAATGGTGATTAGATCATTTAACATAATAATAATAATAATAATAACTTTTCTGCTGACTGAAGCTGCAATTTGAAATTCAAATATGAAGGTGGAGGATCCTTGGTACATCTGTGCATTGTTTGGCTGAAAATTTCTCATATTTTGGGTTTTCTGCATGAGGTTCTTATGTCTAAAGAGGTTCCTCAACCACTTATTACTAGTTATTCGGTGGGTATATTGGATATAAGAAAGAATAATACAAATTCTGTGTTTACTTTTGGATAAAGAGCCATAAAACATAGTTATGGAATGTTTTGAATTTTGAGATACCCATCATCTGGGGACTCCTTTTTGTAACAACTGTTTTTGGTTTGCTTTTTCCGTGATACAATTTTTGTTGATTCAGGTTCAAAGAAGAGCTAGAATCCATAAATTAAGACTAGAGAAAGGTGCAGCAAAGGCTGCTGAAGAACTTCAGAAATGTATTACCTCCTTTCTTTTGTAAAGCTTAGATGATTGATTTTGATGTTTTCAGATTCTTGATATTGTTTTCTATGTTTTTAATACGTTCTTTTTTCGCAGATGACCCCAGTAATGACCCAAATGTTTCAGGAGATCCATACAAGACATTGTTTGTTGCTAGGCTTGTAAGTTGAAAAGTTCTTTCTGTTATCTGCATCACATGTGACGTTAAGCTCTTTTTGTATTGAGCTTGTATTTGTTTGTCTGTGTGCAGAGTTATGAGACTACCGAGAGTAGAATCAAAAGGGAGTTTGAATCTTATGGACCAATTAAACGGGTAGGTATTTTTGAGCATCCCCAAAAGGGTTTGGTAAGAGGTTATGTTCCACTTTTTTCTTTCTGTGTTCTTTATAAAACTAAATCATTTTATAGATCAATATCTCAAGCTTTTAAAATTTATGTTCATGTATTTCTTTTTTCTATATTTTGGACTAAACATGAAATTCTTTTGGTCACTTTACAGTTTTAGCTGTAAATTTGTATGTGTTCTCTTGTTTGTAAATTATCTTTGAAATCCACTCTCCAAGTAAGTTGATTGTAGTAATGCATAACAGTTGCAAGATTCATGAATGGTAAGTATAGTTAGTGATTTATAGGATATGTTCTGTTCAGCATTTAAATCACTAGTGAGATGGAGATTGTTGAGCATCTCCTTCTTTTGTAATATACCATTAAATGGTGGGTTGTGGAAGTTGGAAATGATAGCACAGGTATTCCTTGCCTCTTTGCCGTAAAAAGTGAGTGGTTTTGGGTTTCATTGATCCTTTTTTTAACCTTTTTTTATATAGTCAGATTTAGAAATCATCATGGGACCAGATTTTACTTTGATTTATTTGGGGGATAAGGGAAAGGGCTATTCTTCCACTTCTTGGGTATTCTATTTTAGCATTAAGATTCATCATTTTAAGTCAAGCCTGGTAAGGGCACTGGTTACTCGGTTCCACCAATGAAATTTTTGTTCCCATTTTCTTTCAATTCAATTCCAAAGATGGTGCTTCATCCTGCACAGCATAGCTGAAAATTTAAGTTGAGCAGAGCAGTGATGCATTGTGCCTTTTGAACTTTATTATCAAGCTACAAAAGGTGACCATCGTCTGTTCTTTTTCCTGCGGTGGGTAAAAAACGTTGGGAGTATTAGCATCTCTATCTCTTTTATTTGAATTTATAGTATGCATTACTTGCTACTAAAGTTTACTTTTGGCTTTAAAGGCTACCAAAAACGTATCGGCAGTTGAGAAGATGTCCTGGTATTTTCTATGTTATCTATATTATCTATAACTATTTTGTCATTTAAAACAATTTTTCCCTGGTAAGGGGAGGTTTAGTCTGTTCAACAATTGGTAAATTTGCTACGAGACATCAGTTAGTCTGCAACTCTAGCAATGGTGGTGCTGCACTCGTGACGCAATCCCTATTATTAAAAGGTGAGCACGGCTAATGAGGCATAGTGCCTATCTGCCGTGCCATTTAGGAACACTATTGCAAACTTTGTGTAGAGTTGTCATTTGGCAACAGAAAGTGTACAGTATTTGTTATGAATCTCTGATCCCTTCTGGATCTAATTTTTATTCTGTAACTGTGGTTCATATTTTATTTTTTTATGAGCTTCTCAGGTCCGCTTGGTTACTGATAAAGAGACGAATAAACCCAAAGGCTATGCATTTATTGAGTACATGCATACCCGGGATATGAAAGGTTTGCTTGTATATTATGCACATGTTAGTTTCAATCTTACATTTGAAATTTCCCCTCAAGGCACTGTTGCTACATGTATCACAGCTGCATATAAACAAGCTGATGGGAGGAAACTTGACGGTAGAAGGGTACTAGTAGATGTTGAACGTGGTAGAACAGTCCCAAATTGGCGTCCTCGCAGGCTAGGCGGAGGACTTGGAACAACCAGGGTTGGAGGGGAAGAAGTGAATCAGAGGTTTTCTGGAAGGTAATTACCCCAACTGCAGATGAACGATTTAATGAATCTTTTACATCCATCATATGATATGCTTTTGGAAAATTCTGAATATTTGGGAGCTGGTAAACAGTATGAAGCTGCCAAATGTTTCTCTACCTTTTGACCTTTTATATCAATTGCTAGTTTGCAAGGCTTGATCTTCTAGTTGACTTGTCTAGTGTAATTTGTTTTAGGATGTGTTTTGAAATTATTTTCTTCCTATTTTAGGACAAATGTTAAATGTTTGGCTTTATCATCTTTAATTTGTTAGGGAACAAGATCAGACAAGAGGACCGTCACGGTCTGAGGAGCCTAGGATACGGGAGGATCGGCATGCTGACCGGTAAGATTTGACTATAATTTTCTGGTTTTCAGATTTCCTGATAAATTGGTCAAAGACTTTCTTTCAAAAAGGTCAGCAGAAAATGTGTCGTGTGCGAGATTTTTGCCTACAACTATGTTTTATACCAAGTCTTTTTTGCTGGGAATGCTTATGTACTTGTTCTTTGGTTTTTCAACTAACAATCATAGTGGCTGATAGTATTGAATTTATCAGCCCTGGGCATTGTTTTCTCTTAGCTTCTGCGTTTAGACAATGTCAAAGGCTTTTGTATGCTTATAAGTTTTCAGTCTTATGTGCTTAATATTGAATAATGTCTCAGAGATAGGGAAAGATCCCGTGAAAGGGGAAGGGACAGAGAGAGAGAACGGGAGAAGTCCCATGACAAGCCAAGGGATCGTGATCACAGAGATGATCGACACCATAGAGATCGTGACAGGAATAGAGACAGGGAAAGGGAGAGAGACCGAGGTCGTGACCGTGATCGAGGCCGTGATCGTGGTCGGGACCGTGGTCGTGATTATGAGCGTGACAGAGAAAGAGACCGTGATAGGGAGCGTGACCGTGATCGCCCTCGTGAAAGGGATAGGGACAAGGATTATGAAGTTGGTGATGCTGAACATGAGCGTGGGTACTCCCGTGATAGGGATTCAGACTATGATCGTGTTGATTTGAAACATGACAGGGATCGGCATGGTGAAAGGGACTATGATCATGCTGACCACGAGGATGATGGAGGATGGTATGAACAGCATGAGCACTATGATCATCATCGGGGTTATCTTGAGGGTGACCATGACCGTTACAATTATCATGATGATGATCACGATCGATATGATCGTGTAGAGGAGGATTACCGTTATGAACGTGGAACATCTGAGTCTCGTGAAAGGGAGAGAACTCGAGATGTAGATCATGATTATTGACACTAGAGAAAGGTTGGTTTTTGGGTGGAATGGTAGCTAAGAAGCTAATAAGTTACCCCGTCTCTCAAATTGCCATGGTGTAGTGACGGTCTCTAGGAAGTTGGTCGTTGCTGTTTTATGATCGTCAAGAGTTGTGTCCGTTGCCGTTTGCTTTAAATTGTATGGAAGAGTTGAGTTATGCTTGTTTAGTAAGCGTTTTTTATGGTTGTCAGATTTTTATTTTCTTAAAGAACCTTCCCTATGTTCTGTAGTAGTTCTGATGTACCTTTATGATGACTTTCCTATGTTTGCTTATTTTAGTTCATGACGTTTTGGAAGAATTGCGCTTATGCTGTTGCAAGATTTGAACATGTTTTAACATCCCACAAGAAGTTCTAATGCGAGCTGATCATTTTTTTTAATTTTTAATTCCTCTTTAATGTTTTATTCTATTTTTTACAACCTTTGAAAAGTTTTTGTTAAAAAATTTTAATTAAAAAAATTTCAATTTAAAAAAAACTACTCTAAAAAAAATGATCCCTTAAATATTTTTCAAAAAATGGTAAATTTTTTTTAAAAAAAATGAAGTTTCTCAAAGAATAACCACTTCGTTTTTTATTCCAAAAAGTTGTTTCAAAAAAGGCCCCTTCAAGTTTTTTTTAAACATCATTTTTCTAAAAATGAACATTTCATAATTTTAAAAAATAATCCTTTTAAAACTGATCATTTCATATGTTTAAAAATAAGCACTTTTTACAAAGGATCACCTACTTTTTTTTTAAATAAAATGATTGCCTCATATTTTTAAAAAAAAGTTTACCACATTAAAAAATGATCGCTTCAATTTTTTCAAAAATGGCCATTTTTAAAAAAATGATAACTTAGTATTTTAAAAAAATTACTACCTCAGATTCTTTTAAAAAAAAAGTAATTTTCTAAAAGTGACTTCAATTTTTTAAAAAATGGATATTGAAAAAATTGACTACTTCAATTTTAACAAAAAAGAATCATTTAAAAAAATGATTATCATTTCCCAAAAAATGGTCATTTTTCTATTTTTTTTCAAAAATATCTATTTTTTAATAATGAGCACTTCTAATTTTGTAAAAAGTCATTTTTTAAAAATGATCACTTCACACTTTTGAAAATAACCATTTTCGGAAAATGATCACTTCAATTTTTTTTTTCAAAAATCATTTTAAAATGATCCGTTCACTTCTTTTTTTTTTCAAAAGTAGCCATATTTTAAGAATGACCACTTCTTGTTTATTTAGAAAAGGGCAGTGAGTCAGGCCCCATTTATTTTCAGAAACACGCTCCCCCAGAGTCCCAGACTTCTACAAAATAACATAAGACCCCAAATCGTGACTCCTCGTCCCGTCAACTTAATTGTGTTAAGGGTACTATGGGCTATTTATTTACATATTTATCGCTACTATAACAATTAAAAAAAGTTATTTTTTAAAAAATAACCTCCACTATTTTTTACGTCGCTTCTACTTTCTCTCTCCTCTTCCATTTCCACTACTCTATTTTTTTTTTTTTCGTTTTCTTGCCAAACGAACATATCCCTTTTGCCGAAATTGTTTAGTAAAATTTCATTACTTAGGGTCATAAATTGGACATCAATAACTGTAAATTTGACATATTCACTTTTGTATATCAATAAATGATTTACTAGTATTACGCTTTTATCCAATATATAATCCAAAATCTATAATATATTCATCTACGTAACAAAAATTTATTAAAAAAATAAACAAAATTCATCTTTAATAATATTTTATATATCAGATTATAAAATTTAAATTATATATAAATTATAATCCTAACTTTACTGTATTACCATAAGATTATATTACTTAGACCAGAGCCAATAAAGGTTGAAAGATCACATGAGTTTACTAACATCTAATCACGCGTTATTATAAAAAGATTAAAAAGGAAAACAAGGTTGGACTTAGCTAATAATATTATATAATACATTCATTAATTCATTCACTCTGGACGACCGAGTAAGATAGCTTAAACCAAGAGTGCACGTGTGCAGTTGAAAGGTGCAATTAACAATACAATCTAGAAGCTTAAGCTTAAACTTTTCGACTCAGTGTCCCACTCCACTTAATCCCAATCACAGTCCCATGCCACAAACGTTTTCTGACTCAGTGTCCCATTCCAATATCTTCGTCTTTCCAACTGTTGAAATGGTAAAACGAGGCATCTAGTTTTCTTTTCGACGACGCCTCCTCACCAAACAATGGTAAAACGAGGCATCAAGCCAGCAAAACTAACTAACTTTGAGACGATACTTTCTTTCCCCGGTAAACAGAGTAGAATATTAATAAGCCCCACACACATCCACCGTAACCTCCACCCAACAGATCCGTCAGATCTACCATCCAGATCTGGTGCCCCATAGCTCAGATATGTCGGATCCATGGTGACGTAAGCTTTTCTCTCGGGGGAACTGTTACGTCAGCTGCACTGTACATAACTTAGTAGATTAACCTGAATAAGTAAATACTGATTTTAGGTGAAGAGATTTAGATGTTTTTTAAGCCTTACCCAAGAGAGAGAACTCCCGTGGTGCGGCGCCGTTTTGTGTGGCAGAGGTTTGGGGTTTTCTTTGAGGGCCCTCCGATTTATGGGAGTATCGTTTTCATCAGCGTCTGAGTCATCATCTTCTGAGTCACCATCTCCTGCCTGGATCACCATTTTGGCGGCTTCGGAAAGATGATATTATTTTATTAAGAGTATAAGTGAAAGGTTTTTATTATTTATTTATTTTGGGTTGAAAGGGAAGAATAGTTTGTGTTTTGCTTCATGAGAAAGGAGTGGGAACGGAGGAGAGAAGGTTTCGCCTTTTATGGTGCCCATGTGTAAACAGTTAAAATATCTCGCTTGAAACAATGGTGACTTTTTCTTGGGTTTACTGTGCTTTTTCTGCCTTTTTAGAATCAATCCACTGGACTCCCATCTTTGGTTCATCCACCAATTTGGGTTTTTTTGAGCTTTACCTTGAATTTGTCATGATTGATGATTGAGTTAAATTTTGAAAGTTCAAATTCTAACTTTGATAAAGCCTCCATTAAATTTCAGAAATAACTTTGGATTATCATTTTCCTATCTTAGTCGCTATTATTGAAGTTAAAAAAAAATATTGTTAAAAAAATTGTTGTTTTTAGAATTTTGTAAGTGTTAACTGTTGATGACGCCTGAGTATTGCGGGAGGTTATTATATTTTTTATCAATTTGTACTGATTTAATAATAATGTTAAGACTTATAACTTAAATATAATTCAAAATTTATTATATAATTTAGTGATTTAAGTAACGAAATTTTATTGAAATTATAATTTCTCTTTTTTAATTTTTTTAAAATAAATTTATATTAAATTATAAATTATATTTAGATTATAAATTTAATCGTACTATCATTTCATTGAAAGTTAGTTTCGATAGCCAGCTTTCAAATTATATCATATGCTTTTAACTTATTGCTGGGAAGTGTAAAGAAGGGATTTCTTTAACTCGTTGATTGGGGGCAAATAGAACATTGTTGATGATTATATGTTGCTGGGCCATCGTCCATCCATTCAGTGTCTATCATATTATGTTGGGCCATAATCCATCCATGTGGCTTCTACCGTTTGGGTTTGTTTCTAGTTTCTATTAGATTTTATTCTTTAAAGAGAATCCAAAACTTTTGAGAATAATATATTTCATTAGAAATGTTCAAAATAATTTAACATATCAAGAATAAAAATTTGAACCAGGATTCTTTCTTGCCCAAACATTTCAGTCTCCTTGATTTATTTAATGGACAAATTTCAGAGTAAATAAGGTTTGCCAGAATGTGGATTGAAAATGGAGTTTGACTTTATTAACTTCATTCTCCCTTGGCTTAGACTTCTAAAAACATCGGTAAAAAACTTCACCTAATTCTCTTACCTGTTTAGTTGACTATTACGAAGAAAAAAAAGGGATAAAAGGTGCGTTTGAAAGTCGAGACTAGACTGAGATTAGGACTGAATTGGATTGAACTATATAATACTATCTTATGTTTGATGTAATATAGGATCGGACTATATAATACTGTCTAATATTTTATATAATATGGGACTAGATTATTAACATAGATAACAATTTTTAAGAAAATAATTTTAAAAATTAAACTAATTTAATGTTTATTCATATTGAATTTGAATAAAAATAAATATTAAATATTTGTTGATATTTCTATATAAATAATAACATAAATATATTTTAGATTAAAATTAATTATTATATAAATTTAAATATTATTAAATATTATAATTTATTAATATTTTGTATTTAAGTATTATTAGATTATATTTATTTTTATATTTTTAAATTAATATTTATTTTTATATTCATGTTATATAAAAATAAATATTAATTTAAAAATACAATCAAAACTGATTTTTAGATATTTAAATATAATTAAAAGGTATTACATTATATTATATTTATTATTTAATTTAATTTTTATTTTTATTAAAAAAATATTGTCCTAGCATGGGACTTATAGTCACATGTTTCAAGGAGGGATTAATAGTCCCATTAAAGGCACATAGGGGAGAGAGCTGGGACTAAGCTTGGACTATCAGTCCAGTCTAAGATCTGAGCCAAACATGGAATAAAATTAAGATTAGTTCAATCACATGCCTGGTATTTCCTAGACACGTCTAAAAATTCTATTTTACCCTTACTTCAGACATTAATCATAAGTTCATAAAAGTATGAATGTGCGTAAGAAAATAACCATAAGAATAGTATTAAAAACTAAAACATTTTGCTAGAAATAAAAAAAACATTTTTGCTTAAAAGATTGTATTAAATAAACAAAAAATCTTACTTGAAAATGTTAAATACCCTTTTTAAAAATTACCAAAAATAGAATACATCTTTAAAATTTTATAGGAAACCCAAACAAACTTTTAAAAAATATATTATTAAGCAAAATAACATTTATCATTAAAAACAATTTAGAAATAAAAATATGATATTGTTTAAAACATTAAGGTGAAATTAAAAAGACGAGGGTCTCAAGAATTTGAAAGTCAATGTTCAATCACTAGAACTCAGGTAGAGAAAAAAATGAGTAATGTTACATCTACAACTCATTTATAACTACCTTTTATACAACCTGAGTTGGCAAACTTTTATTGGATGAATAAAAATAAAAATAAATAAAATAAGTTAAATTAAATGACATAATAATTATTCATCCAATAAAATTTTGCCAACTCAAGTTATATAAAAAGTTAGTTAAATATGAATTGTGAATGTGAATGTAGTATTACTCAAATATAAATAAATACACACACACACACACACACACACACACACACACAAAAAGTTTGTAATGTATAAACAGTTAACAACAACATAACTAAATAATGTAAAGTAAATCGGAACAAAAAGTTTTACGTGGTTCGATTATAATCAACCTACATCAATAGGTAGTAAGAGTTGCAATTCACTATATTGTTTATTGTTTACACAGCTCAGGAACTTTTACAGTGGTAGACTTCCTCTCATACACTAAACTAGACTTTGTAAATTGATCTATCTGCGATCACAACACTAGTCTCACTTGCACTCCTTTGATATTGCTTTTCCTCTATCATAACTAACTTAACTATACCAAGTTAAGTAAGACACAACACCTGTAACTGATATAGACTTATATAATCACTCAACTCACTTAAGCTTACACAATTCTATAACTATACAAGGAAATTCATGTAAGTACTCCACGATTTTAACTCAATCACTTACTAAAAGCATAAAGTATTTTGCAAATGAAACAAATGAAAACACAAAATATTATGCTCTCTATGCTGCACTAATCATTTTGTGTTTATGAGTCTACTATATAAACTATTGTAGATAGCTTATATAATATGTGTCTTCAGTTGCCATTCTTATCAAAATCGTGCAAAATCTCAATAAAATTCACAAGGTAAATTGTGATAATGGTCAAACATTATAAGAAATGATATCATACTCTCTTAAGTAAGCTAAAATATTTAAATAATATCCTAATGTGATAAGAGATAATTAATGCATATATAAAGCTTCATATTTAACTAGAATACTAAATAAACTTCTATTCTAGTTACAATTATTCCTAATACAAAAATATCCATATAAAAGATAAATGAAATTAGGAAGAAAATGTTTTTATCACATGATGACAAAAATAAAATAGTCAAGTGCTTTGCATATGCCATATGCCAAGTGTGACACCAACAATCTCCCCCTTTGACATCTTGTAATAAAAACATTTAAATGTTTCTGTGTTAAAAAATTCCTGCATGGTTATGTGAAATGCAACTTAACACAAGTAGAAATACTTGGACAAAACTGCAAACAAAATAGTTATAATGGACAATCAGGTATAAAAGTTATGACTGAAATGTCATAACTGATAGAAACATCATCCAAACAATACTAATTACTCCCTCTTGGTTTCATAACAAGTGCCAAAGAACAAGAAGAGAGTGAATCAAAATAGAATAGGAAGTTAACGTTCAAAAATTGATTCAAAATCAATAAAGCCTTGCTGATTTGCTTATAAGCAACTTAGAAGGGATGCTTGGGCATTTCTTGGTCTTTCCAGCAATGTGTTTGACTCTTGTTGATGGTGTTGCTTGTTCAAAAACTATTGGTGCAACTTGTTGTAAAGTTGTATCAATTGATGAGGCAATGACAGTAGCTACAAGCTCCCTCATCTCTCTTTCCTTCTTCTCTACACTAGTCTTAATTTTCTAAGACAAATCAATCAAAGATTCAGCAATAGCTTCTTTTAGTTATCTCTTCTGCATCTGGTTTTATTTCTAGAGCTTCTAAAGCAAAACTATTCTGTGGTAGTACATCTATGCTTGGAATCGGAATCTCAACAACTGGATCCTCAATAGCTACCTTTTTGGACTTCTTTTTAGCAGCTTTATCTTTTATCTTTTTCTTTTTCTCAGCATTTTTGGCCTTCTTCTTTCCAGCAGTTGGTTCTTCCTACATAGAAGTGAGTAGCTTCAACATATTACCTTGGAGCATCAGCATTGTGGCTCCTTTCCACTCCAATATTCACAAGTCTGTTATCAATTTTCTTTTCAAGCTAAGATTGCTTGATCTCAATCTCTATTATATCCTATGCAATGTTAGCTAAAGAAGCATTGATGAGAGTTAACTAAGTATTCACATTGTTCAAAGATGTCGGCTTAGATTCTCTAACATTTGGGACTAGCATTACCTCCCGCTCAGGAGGTGTTTGCAACCTTTTCATAAAGCCTTTTATAATAGGCTTGGGCATCTTTTAATTGTACTTGTAATCATCAATCTCTACCTTACTTGGGCATCTTTTAATTGTACTCGTAATCATCAATCTCTACCTTATTTTGATCAAGAATGCCTTGAATTAGGTAGGAAAACCAAGCATATAGTACTTGGACTTGTAAAGGGCTATTTGAACAATCAATCTATATATCCACAAACCCAGATTGATAAGTCGATCACTGCACAAACAATACAAAAATTTCACCATATCTTCTCTAACTCTATTCTTGTGAGTGGATGAAAACCAATCAAATTGGGTAATTTTATATAGCATCCTATAAATCATAGTGAGATATTTTTTTTTATCAATTCCACACTTTGAATTCCACTCAATATCATCTCTACTAATCAATTCCCCAACATTTTCACTCATAGTAAAATCACCTTCAGCAGTATACAAACTCCTCATAGAAATGTTTAGGAATTCATTAATCAAATTAGAAGAAAATCTAATCAATTTACCTTTACCATATACCTTATGATAATAGGAACTCCTGGGGTTATCAATCAAAGTTGTGATATTAGCATAAAATTCCTGAATCAGAGACTAAACAGAAGAAAAGAAACTGGTTACCATTTTCATCTAGTGCCTAGACTCGAGCAGTTCCTTGAGGTGATACTTTCTGAAGTTGTTCAGTTTGAGCTTACCTCTCAATGTTGAGTTTTCTCTCAGAGGTGTATTGATAGTAGTTTTATCTGACCTTTGCTGTGAGAAACTTGTTTGAATAAGGGTCCAATCTATCTTTAATCTCACCGACAAGGATTTCTTTGTCCCCACTCGTGGCAAGATCAATCGGAACTTGTTGGTCTTCATGCTGTTCTTGCTGTTGCGATTGCGAGTTCTACTCTTGATTTGACTGCTTTTCTGAACTGGAGGATGATGAATTGCTGCTTGAGGTCTCGATTTTATTTAATGAAGCAATGTTAATTTTGATGAAAAACTGAGTGCTACCTTAAGGGTTAGTAAAGACAAAAAACAAATAACAAAGGATCATGATAATAATCGAAGAACCCTAGCAGGATATGATATAACTAGGCATAGAAAATATTAATCCAATCCAGTTTAGAAGAAATCAAATTTTAATTCGATTTTGTTTCCAATATTGATTGCAATTAATGCTTAATTTTTTAAATTGGAATTCAATTAAAATAGAAACTTATATAACAAAGATCTCCTACCACTAAGCAATCTCCTCCTTAAATCAATTCGCTGACCTAGAAATTTTGACATGTCCAATAACACACTATAAAAAAAAATTTGAGTCAGTCATAACATAATGATTGTAAGCTGTAAAAGACATAACCGAAAATTGTTTGAATTAAAATAACTAAAATATCCGGACATCATAGGATATGTTTTAACAAAATATATAGACCTAGCAAATTCTATACGACCTATTAACACGACACGAACCCATTCGATCAAAATATGTTTTGGATCTAATATTATCGGATCACATCGTTAATGGATTAATATGATATAACATGTTTGATATTGGACTGTGTTTGGGTTTATCTTATAAAAAACCGTTTTACCCGTTTAACACATTAATATTAAGGATAATTTAGTAACTTTATTTATGATACATAAAAAATAATAAAATATAACAAATTAAAGTATTTTTTTCTTAGGTGTGTATGAATATGATATTTTAATATGGAATACAGCAAGAAATTTATAGAATATCCTATTTCATTTTTGGCAATAGTTCAATAATTGGACTTTTTAATTGTTTGTCTTAAATATGTTTTAGATGGATCTTTGAATGATATTGGATACAAAACTTTGTTTTTGTTTTCGTATTATATTAAATTTGGATATTTTAATAGATTTAAAAATATTTGTTACATATTAAATGTATAAACTATTATATATGTTTATGTTTAGAATTCATAGAAAAATCGTATTATACGTATTTTGTCTAACTTTAAAATAAAAAAATGAGTTAAATGTGTTAGATTTAGGTAACATATTAAGTTAGCAATCGGGTTTGGTTATCAAGATTTAGACAAAATAAGTTAACAGATTGAATTCATATTACTATAATTTAACATGACACAAATACGAAACGACACGGAACCGCTCTAACATGACTATTGCCAGGTCTAAAAATATGTAACTAAGCCATAACAATAAATCAAAACCAAACTTCTTGTTTTGCAAATTAAACATTAATCCAATTGATTGGTCAACATAAGCATGCTTTTTATACATACAGAAGTTAATATCAACAAGGATTTTTATTGATGGCGTATCTTCACTAACAAAACAATGCAAGTGCCCAGGTTGCAATAAGCAATAAAGAGTGAGTAGAGTATCGTTTCCACGATGATTGTATCAAATTCAATCTAAGTACTGTTTTAAAGCAATCCAATTGCATCTAGAAAACTAAGAATTAAAAGTGCAACTTACAATTGACTAAATTAAAGGCAATTAAAACGTAAATTGGGAAGCATAACAATAGAGGAATTCAATCGTGTAAAGTATCTAGAGGATTGATTTTTCACCTAACTCACATCCATGTCTATCTGATTCAAGGTTTGCTAATTGATTCATTCATTGTTCATTAGTCAAAACTTTAATGTATTCCTATTACCTCTCTTAAGTTTCAAATAGGAAATAATGCTCATTAACCAATTATCATCTCCCAATCTCAAACCAATTAATAAACATTTATTAAGTCCTAGCTTCAATTGACTTATGGACTCTCCCAAGGTTCATAACTCATGAGTTATGTTTTCTTGATCACATAAAACCCCATTTCCCAAGAAATGATTTCACATACAAGTTCATCTAATCAATGTCCCCATCTACTTAGAAGCATTAAGTATAAAGAAAACATTAATGAACTCAAAATGACACATTTAATCATACTCAAACCATCAAGTGCATGAAATTAGTGTTAAGCTACAATCATATCCTAGATTAAGAGTATTTAGCTCATAATAGAGCTTACAAAACTCATATCGAACAATAAGCGCAACACTAATTGAAAATACAAGGAAAACTAAAGAAAGAGAAACTTGTTTCCAAGGTTGATGAGCTCCAATCCCTTGATATAGATCATTCAATCCCTCAATCTTCTTTATTTCCTCTTGTATCCAGCCCCCAAAATAGCCTCCAAGGTGATATCTAGCAAGATACAAGAAAGAGAGTAGAAAGAGATGCAAATCTATGGTCTTCAATCTTGCTTCTAAGCTTCGATCTCTTGAATCCTTCATTGACTCTTGTTGATTTCCCCTTGTTCTAACTCAAGAAAAGGCCTCCAAGATATCCTAAGTCGTTCTTCTCCTTTGTTCTAGTGTTTAGGGCCTTTTTATAGTCTAAAAATTGAGTTAGAATGAAGCCTAAACTGGCTAGTGGTACTAGAGCAGGCTGGTAGCATGTTGGGGCACCACTTGTTGGGTGCCTCCTTTGTGCAGTCTTCTCCTAAGCCATATGCAATCAAATTGCCATAACTTTCTACTCAAAACTCGGATTTGTGAATCGTAAAATTCTTCGAAAACTAGAATTGCGAAGCTTTCCAATAGTATATGGGTCATTACCTAGTTCCTTGTGGATTAGCACAATTAAATCTGAGAACTTGGCTATTCGGTTGAAGCACGAAATGACCGATTTTACTTCAAATTCTTTGTGTGCTTCTTTCATGCAACCTATATTTTACAAATTTCATCTTATTAGCTCCTCAAAGGTTAGAAAATACATTAAAACTAAGTTATCCTACAAAACACAATAAAATACACATAAATGACAGGAAAAATTCTCAAGCACCAACAAAATGTAAGCCTAGCGTACTATAAAAAGGCAACACATCATTTTTTTTAATACGATAGCTTTCACACTAATATAAAGACAACCTTTTTTTTCATTTGAGTGGGTAATTAACATATTTTTAAGATACAATAAAGTTACTCTCAATGGATAACTTTCGCACATCATATACTAATAGCCTTCTCTGTATTATACATTGTTTTTCAATAATATAACTACAAACTTAAAACAAACAAACCAGCTTAAACATACTTGACTAGAAATGACCTTATGATGCTTCAAATATAAACATTATAACTATACACATTGTTTATTCAGATAATTGATAAATGCCAATGGCCTTTCTCAGTTTTTCAAACCTTGATGCATCTAGTGCCTTTGTAAACAATCAGCTAATTGATTTTCAGTAGAGATGTGTTCAATATGAATTACCTTTGATTCTATAAGCCCTCTAATGACATAGTATCTTATATCAATGTGTTTTGTTCTTAAATGTTGGACTAAATTCTTTGAGATTTTCATATCTTATATCAATATGAATTAGCATTTGCTTCATCCATAACAATTGTGTGCAATAACTCCCTACAGCAATCTATTTTGCCTCTACAATGGATAACAAAATCAAGTTTTGCTTCTTGCTACCATGAAACCAAGTTGTTTCCAAGGTAAAAATAGCCACTATATGTGCTTTTCCTATCATCGATGTTTCTTGCTCAATCTGCATCATTGTACCCTACAAGACATGCATTTGTGTCCTTAGTAAACCACATCCCAAAGTCAGTTATACCATTAACATACCTGATAATCCTCTTCATGGCTGGCATATGTGATTCTTTGGGACACGACTGAAATCTAGCACATAAACAAACACTAAAATAGATATCAAGTCTACTTGCAATCAAGTGTAATAGGATTCTAATCATGTTTCTGTAAAGGCTTGATTCAACATCTTTTCCTATATTTTATCTTGTTAATTTGATATCAGTGCTAATGGGTGTTTTAAGTGACTCAGACTTATCAAGTTCAAACTTCTTCACTAAGTTTTTGGCATACTTAGATTGTGAAATGAAAATTCCATTTTTTAGTTGCTTCACTTGTAAACCAAGAAAGAAGCTTAGCTTACCTACCATGCTTATCTCAAATTCACTCTGCATTAAATCAACAAACTCATTAGCTTTCTTCCTATTCATGGAACCAAAAACAATATCATCAACATACACTAGTGTAACAATGATATAGCTAGATTCATGCTTAATAAATAAGGTTTTATCATTGCTTCCTTTAATACAACCTTTTTGAATAAAAAAGTTGGTCAATCCCTCATACCAAGTTCTAAGAGCTCGTTTCAACTCATACAAAGCTTTATGCAGTTTATACACATAATCTGGATGATTTAGATTTGAAAAAACCCTAGGCTACTCTATATAAGCCTCCTCATTAGGATAGCCATTTAAGAAGGTTATCTTAACGTTAGTTTGGTACAATTTAAATCTAATAAGCATGTAAGGCAAGTAACAATATGATAGATTCAAGTCTAGCTATAGGTGCAAATGTTTCATCAAAATCAATGCCTTCAACTTGAGTGTAACATTGTGCAACTAATCTAGCTTTGTTTCTAACTACTTGACCATTTTCATCAGTTTTACTTTTGAATATTCACTTAGTTCCAATTACATTTGAGACTTCAGGTCTAGATATCCAAACTTTATTTCTTTCAAACTGATTTAACTCATTTTACATAGCTTGAATCTAAACATCCTATTTTAAAGCTTCATTAATATTCTTAGGTTCAATCAAGGAAACATTACATGCATGACTTACCAAATTCATCACCTTGCTTCTGGTCTTCATTGAGCTTTCTGGGCTTTCTATGACTGATGTTGTTGGATGTGCCTTCTAAATCTAAGAGGGTAGATCCTTTTTGGTTACAACATCTCTGATTTGATTTTTGTCTAAATCAATACTATCAAATGGTTTTGTTTTGTCTACATTAACTACAGCTATGCAGGTTGTAGATTAATTATTAGTATCATCAATAACTATCCCTTTTGGTTCCTTTTTACTATCTACACTAATTGGATTTGTATTTTTTGCATCATCTGTGAAACTGATTATCTAAGAATAAATAGATTAATTATTAGTATCATCAAAAACTATATTTGCAGGTTAATTCTATTATTTTGTAAACTCTATAGGCTTTGCTACCTGTTCAGTAGCCAACAAACACTCATTCATCACTTTTTACATCAAACTTGCACAGTTGATCTCCATCATAGAGAATATAGCACCTGTAACAAAAAACATGAAAATATTTCATATTTGATTTTTTGCCTTTTATGGGGCGTTTGGTATGGGTGTTTAGCTTCATGGGAATAGGTTTCACATTTCTGGGAAAATGAAATATGGGAATGTGTGATTCTTGGAAAAGAAACATTACTGTGTTTGGTTGTCCATGGGAATCTTATTCCTGATTCTTGAGGGAATCAGATTATTGTATTTGGTTACACACAGGATTGTGATAAACTTCATCAAAAAATGAGTAGAAATAAAATTTTTGTAATATGTAAAAGGTTTTTTTTCATGTTCTAGTATGCAATAAAAAAATAAAAAAATTATGAGAATAATAATTTTGAATATTTTAAAATTAAATATAAACGACTAATTTTTGTAAAATAATTTTAAATTTATTATAAAATATTTTTAATAAATCTCTATAAGCTATATTATAAAGGTCACACAAAAAAGTGTTTAAAAAAATCAGTTTTAAATATAAAAAAATAATTAACATGTAAACTAGTATTTACATTCTGTTGTACATTTACATCCGTAAAAGTTGTATATTTCATAGCAAATGTTTGCATTGTCAAGCTTCTAACAAACTGCAAAAAATGAAACAAACTGCAAGCCCACAACAAATCTTTGATCATAAAGAAATGCTAGAAAAATGTTACAAATTCAAAAAAGTGTAATAAAAGTTCCAAAACAAGGCATCATGATTCTATTTCCAAAGCAAGATGATTAAAGTTCCATTCTAATACAAGAAATATGTCAAAAGTTGTCATCAAAGTTTCTAACTTTCAATAAAGTATGTAGCCAAAAGTTCCATCCATGTCACAATACCATCAAAAGGTTCTAAAGTCATCACCTGCAAAAATAGACAAAATGCCATCAATATCAAAGTTTGCCAAAATACCACAAAAGTTTCATTTAAAGTATCTCATCCTAATAGTCCAAGAAGAAAATCAAGCTTGAATTCATCATCCAACGTAAAGAAATAATCTATATTAGCTTGATTTTGGACAAGAACTTGTCCAACTTTAACTCTTTGTGCGTTCGTTAGCCCATCAACTTTCTTGAGTTCATCAAAGAGTTTCATCCTCCTAGCAGCCCCATAAGCTTCAAATTGAAAAGCATCAGCAATTCTTTTAATATTCTCACTTGCAGCAGCTTGTATTTGACCAAATTTTTCTACTGTGTTATTCAACATATCTACCAATGGATCTCCATTTCTAGATCTTTTCCTAGTTTTTTTACCTGTCTGTGATAAACCTAATAGAGTACTTGTGTGACTCATGCTTGTTGTACCCATAAGCTCATCAATTGGGTTGAATGGTTCAGACTCAACATGTTGGTCAATCTCATCCTCTTTGTCAATCTCTTCAACTATTTCAGAAAACCCCATTGCGCCTTGTCCAATCGCACTATCCTTCCCAAACATAGTTCCCAAATCATCAAAATAAGGAAATGCTTTGTTCCTTAAGCCTTTTGCATTTGGATGACTCTGTGTAATTGTTAAGTACCATAAAACAATCATTAGTCAAGAATAAGTGAAACAAAATGCTTTAAATATGTTACAAGTTAAAGACAAGTGAAAAATTAGAGAAATCATTACCTTAACCCTATCATCAAACACACTTTTTTTCTGCGACCACTTATTTGAGGTCATCATTCCAACCAAAACCACTTGCAGCAGGTCGTAACATCTCACAAATTGCATTGAATTTTTCTTCATTACCTTAATGCGTGAATCAATGTGAGGTTGGCCTCGAAGTCCACAACCAGAAATCTTCTCATTCATCATTTTTTCTAGCTGTTGTAGATAGCTTAGTTTGAAAGTCCCATTGTCCGCTTTCCATTTACCACTACTACATATCTCTAACAAACACTCTACCAACTTGGTACCCTCAACTACAGTCTATTGATGTTTTTTCCAGCATTAGATGTTGATTGGTTCAGAGCATCCATTCTACTGAAGACAGATATATCTCACATAAAGTTAACAAGAAAGAGAAATAAAAAAGATATTAAAACTGTAGGTGCTATAAATTGAACTAACATATATATCAAATGGATATACTGTTATAAAGATAAATATGAAAATATTAAACTTTCAAACCAAAGCAATAAAAATGTTCATTAACCATCAATTCAAAGGCATGAAAATGTTCACCTAAAATGGTATTGTTCTTACTACAATTGTTCAAACACAACCACAAACATTTCCAAACATAATAATGCAACTATATGCCAAATTTTATGAATGTCGGTTCATTTGCCATTGCTCAAACATTTCTCCGGCCATCATGTCCCTCCATTCACTCCAAGCATTTGATTTTTCGATATATGTATAATGGTCACTGCCTATACTGTCATCTTCCTGACCATTATTACTCTCAATATCATCACGATTATTTTCCTCCAATGTTTGTTCTAAAGGATCTACTGTTGACCCAGGTATGGCAACCCAAGAGGGAGGGTGAATTGGGTTTTTATTTATCAAAACGGATTTAGAAAACTTTTCTTGAAAGATCAAAATTAGTTCACTCTTTCTTTGAAAATAAAGGTGAAGAAGATGAAATTAGAATTTATCAAAGATGCAATCAAAAGAATAATAATGATGAACAATCACAAGTGCAAGTAAATGTAAAGAGGAAAGGGATAGAGAGAGTGCAAACTCAATTTACGTGGTTCGGCAAACCTTGCCTACGTCCACGGGCTCCTAGCTCCACGAGCTAAGCTTTCCACTAAGTTGTAGAAATTTTTACAACTTGCTTGATGAACAACCTCACCAAGACTTTTTCCTTCAACCCTTGATAACACCACACCAAGAGTTCTTCTTGATGAACAACCTCACCAAGGCAACTTCCTTCAACTCTTGATAACACCACACCAAGAGTTCTTCTTGATGAACAACCTCACCAAGGCAACTTCCTTCAACCCTTGATAACACCACACCAAGAGTTCTTCTTGATGAACAACCTCACCAAGGCAACTTCCTTCAACTCTTGATAACACCACACCAAGAGTTCTTCTTGATGAACAACCTCACCAAGGAAATATTTCTCTCAAGGATAACTTTTATCCTTTACAATAAGATCTCACTCTCACCACAATACAAGAACAAAGATAATTGTTTATAACAAAATATAACTCTCCTCAAAGAGTAGATAAAAAATATAAAAGCTCTCTAAAAATGATATTTCTGTTATTTGTGGCTTGATGGATGTTCTTGAATGAATGGGAGAAGGGCTCCTTTTATAGGCAAATGAGATGAACTTAGTCAAGTGAAGACACCATCTCTAAATTTTCTGCCCACCATAAAAACCGTAATCTTGTCTGCCATTTTTGTCAATGTTCCGTTTGAAATTTGAAAATCTGTAAAACATAAAAGATCTGCAAATTTGAATAATCTTTCCAACGCATCAAGAACCAAGTCATTTGGATATCTGTAGCTCAAGATATGGCCAAAACACCATTCGGTGCTCAAGTGACTTGATTTTTCTTCCATGTGTCAATCCACTGACTTGAATGATAATTCTGTCAGCCTTCCATTTGAAATTTGAATTTCTTCAAAACATAAAATATCTTCATATTTGAATAAGCTTTCCAAAACATTAAGAATCAAAGCAATTAGATATCTCTATCTTAAGATATGGCCAAAACACCATTCGGTGCTCATGTGAGTTGATTTTTCTTCTCTGTGTCAGTCCACCGAATTGCATGTCAATTATGTCGGCCTTCCATTTGAAATTTGAATTTCTTCAAAAAATATGAAATGTGCCCCATTAAGTCATCTTTCTAGTGCCATAATAATCAAGTCATTTTGATTTTTCTATCTCAAGATATGTCCAAAGGAGTATTCGGTGCTCATGTCAGCTGCTTCCATTTGTCTTTCAACTTGCATGATGATTTGGACAACCTTACACTTGAAATTCGAATTTCTTTGAAACATATGAAATGTTATAAATTGAGTAAGCTTTCCAAAGGCTTAAGAATCACATCATTTGGATATCTGTACAGAAATATATGACCAATTGATTGAACATTACTCATGTGTCACATTCCTTGAATCAAACCTTATTCTTAAACTTTGGTGCCTTTAACATGTAGTCTTCTCCTTAGCTTCAACACTTCATTTTAATAAGCCTCTTCTTGATTTTAAAATTATTTCAATGATCTTACTCTTGCACATAAATAAACATGTTAGTAAATCTCAATTAATCAATGTGTATTGTTATCATCAAAATTATCATGTAGCCTTAGGGCTAACAATCTCCCCCTTTTTGATGATGACAAACCATTGATTGCTTTCAAATAATATCTAAAATAAAGAATGAAAATAAAATCAAGAATAAACAAAAAATTGGCACTTGTTATGAATATAAGCAATCCAACCATTTCTCCCCCTTTTGTTATCATCAAAAAGATATAATCAAATTAATTACTCCCCTAAATATATTCTCCCCTTTAACATATGCTACCATTCAAAGATTATCATATAAAAGCAAAATTAAGCATATCCAATATGTCTAATTCTTTTCTAATTATGCAAAATCTATCTTGACTAAGGGGTTTATTTGTTGAAAAAATTTTTGTTTAAAAAAGTTCTCACTTGTTTTTCAAATTGACAAGCATCACAAATTTTATCCTTTTCAAATTTTATTTTTGGAAGACCATCAACTAAATCATTTTTAGAAATTTTTGAAATTGTGTCCAAGCTAGCATGACCTAACCTTCTATGCCATAACCAAGCATCATGATTAACAATGAAACAATTTTCTACATGATCATTAACATCAATATCAATTGTATAAATATTACCACATCTATTACCAACAAATATTGTCTTATTGTTACTAACATCCTTAATCACACATCTATTAGGCTCAAAAGCAACAAAATATCCCTTATCACATAATTGACTAATGCTAATCAAATCATGTTTCAAACCATGAACAAGCAAAACATCTTTAATAATAGGTGAAGAAGGGTTACCAATATCACCATGTCCGATTACCCTTCCTTTGGCATTATCACCGAAGGTCACATATCCTCCTTTCTTCATGATTAATCTTGAAAATTTGGAGGCATCTCCGGTCATATGCCTTGAGCATCCACTATCTAAGTACCACTTGTGTTTGCCACTTTGTCTCTACAATCAACATTCAAGGAGTAACGTTTTGGTACCCAAAAGTTCTTGGGTCCTTGGGGGTTAGTTATAGTACTTTTTGGAACCCATATTTGTTTCAACTTAGGATTTCTCTTAATATAGCAAGAATGCACTTTGTGTCCTTTTCTTCCACAATAAGTACATGAATGATTAGGATTATTCCTATAAGATGCATGAACAAAATAGTTTTTAAAATACTTTTGATTTTTATGAGTTTTATATCCTAAGCCTCTTTTATCAAAAACACACCTTTGGTTTTGTAACATAGAATTCAAATTTTTTGTGCTTTTTGTAAAACTATCAACAATATTTCTTAAGTCATTATTTTCCTTTTTCAAAATAACATTTTCTTTCTCTAATTTATCAAAATCCTTTTGTTTTAAAATCTCATTTTCAGTTTTTAAAAAATGTATTTGACTTTCCAAACTTTCAAAATCTTTTTGCTTTAAAATTTCATTTTCATTTTCTAAAGCTTCATTTATTTCCACCAACTCTTCTAATTGAGATAACATGATTTTTGACTTCTTTTTGAAAGCATTGATTTTTGAATTTTGTTTATCAACTTGCACATGTAAATTTTGAATGCTTCAAGTAATTCATCATATGAAAGCCTAGGATCATGGTTTAGAATACTTATCTCATTTTCTCTTAAAGCCATGAAGCACATGTTTGCCATTTTGCAATCTTCTTCTTCATTCTTCTTCAAGGTGATTTCATGAGTCATGAGAGAACCCATAAGTTCTTCTAATGGTAGTTTGGTGAGGTCCTTTGCTTCTTGAATTGCCGTCACCTTTGGCTCCCAAGATTTTGGTAGACACCTAAGAATCTTTCTCACCATTTCAACATTAGAATAAGATTTACCGAGAGATTTCAAACTATTAATAATTCGTAAATCTAGTAAACATTTCAGAAATTGATTCATCCGATTTCATCTTAAAAAGCTCATAACTATGAACTAGCATACTAATTTTGGATTCTTTAACTTGACTAGTTCCTTCATGAGTTACTTCAAGTGTGTGCCATATTTCTTGTGCCGTAGAACAAGTAGATATTCTATTAAACTCATTTCTATCTAGAGCACAATATAACACATTCATAGCTTTAGCATTCAAACTCAATTTCTTTTTATCATCTTCACTAAACTCTTTAGGTTCTTTAAGCATGCTTTCCCATTTTCAATTTTGGTAGGAACAAAAGGTCCTTCCAAAACAATAGACCACTAAATCATAATCAAAAGATTTCAAGAAAATACTCATTCTAGTTTTCCAATAAGAGTAATCACTTCCATTAAAAAATGGAGGTCTAGAAATAGAAAGCCCCTCAACATATGAAGTTGAATTAAAAGTTGCCATAGCTTAAAATCGGTTAAGATTTAAAAAAAATGAGTAACCTTGCTCTGATACCACTTGTTGACCCAGGTATGGCAACCCAAGAGGGGGGGTGAATTGGGTTTTTATTTATCAAAACGGATTTAGAAAACTTTTCTTGAAAGATCAAAATTAGTTCACTCGTTCTTTGAGAATAAAGGTGAAGAAGATGAAATTAGAATTTATCAAAGATGCAATCAAAAGAATAATAATGATGAACAACCACAAGTGCAAGTAAATGTAAAAAGGAAAGGGATAGAGAGAGTGCAAACTCAATTTACGTGGTTCGGCAAACCTTGCCTACGTCCACGGGCTCCTAGCTCCACGAGCTAAGCTTTCCACTAAGTTGTAGAAATCTTTACAACTTGCTTGATGAACAACCTCACCAAGACTTTTTCTTCAACCCTTGATAACACCACACCAAGAGTTCTTCTTGATGAACAACCTCACCAAGGCAACTTTCCTTCAACTCTTGATAACACCACACCAAGAGTTCTTCTTGATGAACAACTTCACCAAGGCAACTTTCTTCAACCCTTGATAACACCACACCAAGAGTTCTTCTTGATGAACAACCTCACCAAGGCAACTTCCTTCAACCCTTGATAACACCACACCAAGAGTTCTTCTTGATGAACAACCTCACCAAGGAAATATTTCTCTCAAGGATAACTTTTATCCTTTACAATAAGATCTCACTCTCACCACAATACAAGAACAAAGATAATTGTTTATAACAAAATATAACTCTCCTCAAAGAGTAGATAAAAAATATAAAAGCTCTCTAAAAATGATATTTCTGTTATTTGTGGCTTGATGGATGTTCTTGAATGAATGGGAGAAGGGCTCCTTTTATAGGCAAATGAGATGAACTTAGTCAAGTGAAGACACCATCTCCAAATTTTCTGCCCACCATAAAAACCATAATCTTATCTGCCATTTTTGTCAATGTTTCGTTTGAAATTTGAAAATCTGTAAAACATAAAAGATCTGCAAATTTGAATAAGCTTTCCAACGCATCAAGAACCAAGTCATTTGGATATCTGTAGCTCAAGATATGGCCAAAACACCATTCGGTGCTCAAGTGACTTGATTTTTCTTCCATGTGTCTGTCCACTGACTTGAATGATAATTCTGTCAGCCTTCCATTTGAAATTTGAATTTCTTCAAAACATAAAATATCTTCATATTTGAATAAGCTTTCCAAAACATTAAGATTCAAAGAATTTGGATATCTCTATCTTAAGATATGGCCAAAACACCATTCGGTGCTCATGTGAGTTGATTTTTCTTCTCTGTGTCAGTCCACCGAATTGCATGTCAATTATGTCGGCCTTCCATTTGAAATTTGAATTTCTTCAAAACATATGAAATGTGCCCCATTAAGTCATCTTTCTAATGCCATAAGAATCAAGTCATTTTGATTTTTCTAGCTCAAGATATGTCCAAAGGAGTATTCGGTGCTCATGTCAGCTGCTTCCATTTGTCTTTCAACTTGCATGATGATTTGGACAACCTTATACTTGAAATTCGAATTTCTTTGAAACATATGAAATGTTATAAATTGAGTAAGCTTTCCAAAGGCTTAAGAATCACATCATTTGGACATCTGTACAGAAATATATGACCAATTGATTGAACATTGCTCATGTGTCACATTCCTTGAATCAAACCTTGTTCTTAAACTTTGGTGCCTTTAACATGTAGTCTTCTCCTTAGCTTCAACACTTCATTTTAATAAGCCTTTTCTTGATTTTACAATTATTTCAATGATATTACTCTTGCACATAAATAAACATGTTAGTAAATCACAATTAATCAATGTGTATTGTTATCATCAAAATTATCATGTAGCCTTAGGGCTAACATCTACAAGCATTTCTCTTCTGATCAAGTTATAAAGGAGACAACATCCCAATATAATTCGACATTGGACTTTGACATGATAGTATGATCGACCTCTAAGAATTGCCTATCTTCCTTTCAACAAGCCGAATGCTCTATATTACATTTCTTGCAGAAGAGTGTTTGATGTTAAAAAATTCAGTTGGAGTATTAGGTGGGATATCCCAATCATTTAGATGATAACGTTGTCCTCTGTATGGTGTTAAGAATCCCATTAGGATACCCGGCATCACAAAGATAGTAATATCCTGTAAATCATTTAACAATTATGTTACAAAAAATAAGTTATGCTAGCCCGCATAATATAAGTGAAAAGAGGAAGAAAATATTTACCTTGTGAAACTTTTAACCCATTTGTCCTTGATATAGCATCCCGTAAGACTCTTGAGTCAGCAGTTGATCCTTCCCATCCAGGCAAGACGTAAATAAATTGCATATCTTGTGAGACCACTCCTAGTACATTAGTAGCGATTTCATTCTTTCTAGTTCAGTTCCTAGGCCGATCTAATGCAGGCACATTGACCTTAATGTATGTCCCATCTAAGGCTCCTAAGCAATTCCTAAACCATTTCCACCTTCCATCAGTTGAATTATCAAGAACTGGCTTAGGCCTCTTTAATAGTAACACATGGGCACGTAACAAAGCATTTAAGACACTATTGAATTGTCTACTAACTGTTTCCCCTGAACGTGCAAATTAACACCTCATAATTCTATTCTTAACATCATGAGCAATAATATGCAAGAATATTGCGACCATTTTTTCAACATCCACATTTTTTGTTCCCTTCAAACCCCCAATAGTTTTAAGGCGGTGACACAAAATAGCAAATGTTTTCCTATCCATACGAGTACTTTCTACACATGCAAGGTCACTAGCATGAATCATTCTAAAAACATTTAGTTCGCGTATTTGATGCCTATGGAAAGAGCTATCAAGAAATGCATTTCTACGTGAGCGTTTTCTACAAATGATAGTAAATACTATGAGAATGAAACAAAATGTCATCTCATTTAACATTTTCATATATTGTGTCAAAATTGCTAAAATTCTTTTCTTTGCAACTAGTGGAAGACGAGCCATAACCTGCATAGAGTATGAAATGTATATGCATAAACAATGATTCAATCAATCATTTGATGTTTCGTTGCTAATGTAGAAATATATGTAGTTTCATCTTTTTGAGAATGATATATTACTTTAGTAACACAAATAAAAAGTAAAATATAGCAAAAGTAGAAGATATCAAATGGGAATTTAAACATAAAAGTAAAAGACTGTTATTTTATTGACTATTGCATTTCGGTTCCTATCATTCTTACCCTTTTACATTCGTGCCAAAAAACTAAAATTAATGATTTTTTTGAAATTCAAATTTTAAGTTTTATAATAAGTTTGGATGTCTAGTTTTTAAGGAATTTTACAATTCATGCATCCCAAATTTATAGACAAAGATACATCAATTTAATACAAGTTGGTTTATAACTAAAAGTATGGAAGTCATTCATGTAACTAACACAATTTGTATAATTTACATGAAAGGGATTAGGCTACATTTCACTGCCAACGCGACTCATTGAAAATATAGTTTCTAAGTTAAAATCCATTGTGATGAGTTATCAAGACAAAACGCTAGGTGGCAGCATGTGCAAGCAAAATCTAGAAGAAATATCATCACGGTTAGGTTGTTAAGGAGCAAAAAAATCAGCCTTTATTTAAAAGAGCAAGACTTTTTTGTCTCCAACACATGCAAGTGGCCCCAGGAGGCCATCTTCCCTCTTTAAGTGCAGCCACCTTTCATTGACTAAAGTCTAGCCCTATCATTGCAAGAAAAGCCATAACCAGGTTCTAGCCATGGCATGCAATCCTTCCACCCCGGTCACACAAGGCCTCCTGTAAGCTCATCTTGCATACAAATTTTGGGGGTCCCGTACCCATGATTTAAGGTAAGCGGGGACTGGGGGAAGATTTCTCTTGAACCAACCTCCCACCGTTGCTGATGGGTTGAAGGGTCTGTAGTATCCAAAGCATTGGAGTGATCCAGTAGCCAGGAAGGGTCCTAGAAGTGCCTACTACTACACCATAGCCCATAATTCTGTACATAAATTTAAAAAAAAAAATAGTTTTGTTCAATCATCTATCAGCTGGATCAAACCATCGCCCAAAGGTGCTCATTGAGCCATTAACCAGCAAGAACACGACTTTAATTAGCGGGTCTGCCGTAACAAAAGGATGGTCCCTTACGCTTTGAATTATTTCTGGAAGGGAAAAAAAAGAACAAACACCTTTTTCTTTTTCAGGATGATGGATACCAAGTAATGTTAAGAGTAAATTAATGACTCTATGACATGGTTTCTTAGAATTATCACAGATTTCCTGGGAGTGTTTGGCAGAGCAAGCAGAGACTTCAACATGAGTCCAGTAAAAAATCTACTTGAACAGTTCTCAATTCACCTTACTTATATTTGCAATTTTATGCTAGTTTGACGCGTAAAACATGAGGGATTGTTTGAACCAGAAATATAATAGTTGACTTGTGAGAGATGACAGAGGAGGAGTGAAGCAGAGTATATAAGGTAGTAAGGGCAGAACAAGCCAAAATCAGATTTGAGGCCATAAGACTAAGTACTAAGCGCAGAACAAGCCAAAGAAAAGGTAGAAAAAGAGATTTTCCAGGTACCTTATTCAAGCTTCTTCTGCGTCTCTTGGTTATGAATGAGAGAGAGAGGAGTTGAGCAATATCTATAGAGAGAGAGGAAAAAAGATCTGTCAAGTTATTTCATTTGTAAAAAAAAAAGGCAGAACGAAGTTGAAAACAAGACGAACCTATAGAGATGGAGCTTGATTTGCGTTGTGGTTGAAGAAGAGGAACGAAGGGATTAGGGATTTCACGTTTCTGTTATAGAGGAGTAGACTTTTCCAGCAATCTTAAACTCTCGTGTTTGATGGGTTTCAGATTACCTCATAAAGCAGGCATTTGAAACCCATACGTTATTAAAATGCTAGGGATAAAAAAAACCCATTAACCAAACCAAACACGGGTTAACCTTCACATTCCCATTCTCAAGTAATCAAACCACCATACCAAACACTCCCTTAAAATTTCATAGGGGATTTGATTTGTTCCAATTCCTAAGAATACTCTATTTGAAATATAACAAGTTATGTTGATGGTCTCTACCCATAGCCTTTTGGTTAGCTTTTTGCTGTTTAACATCACCTTTGCCATCGCTTGTAGAGTCTTGTTCTTCCTCTCAACAACTCCATTCTGTTCAGGTGTCTTAGGAGTTGAAAATTCATGAGCTGTGCTATGATATTTGCAGAAGTTTGTATAGCTTGTATTTTCAAACTTTTTCCCATGATCACTTTGGATTCTTATAACTCTATCAATGTTCTTGTTTCGTTCATTTTCAAGCTTAACACAAAGGTTCTTGAAAACTTCAAATGTGTCACATTTTTCTCTTATAAAATCGATCCAAGTAAATCTATAAAAATCATCTAAACAAACAAACATAGACCTCTTTCCTGTAATGCTTTTAATTTGCATGGCACTTATAAGATCTATATAAAGCCAATCCGGTATTTTAGATATGCTAAGACGTGTTTTAGAATGATATGACCCTCTAATTTGTTTTTCTAATTGACAAGGTCCATATATCCCATTTGGTTGTTCATTAAGTTTAAGAACACCCTTAACAACACTTATCTTAGATAACTTAACTAAGTCTCTGTAATTTAAATGTTCTAAATCTATTATCTTGGCATAAAATGCACTTATATTTGTCAACAAATAACAATTATTAGAAAATCTATTTCCTTTTAGAATGCAATTACCATTGTCATCCAAAACCCTACATTTGTTTTGAGTGAAATTAACAACATACCTTTCATCACAAATCTGACTAATACTAACTAGATTAGTCTTAAGACCTTCAACAAACAAAATATTTTTAGTTCAGATAGGCCATTAACACACAATATACCTTTACTTAGAACTTTACTCTTTATTTAATCAACAAAAGTGACTGTTCCTTCCTTACATGAGTCAAACTTTTTAAAAAATTTTCAATTACCTGTCATATGTCTTGAATAACCACTATTAAAATACCAAACATCATTAGTTGAATTAAGAGCAGTAAAAGCAATATTACATGTAGTTACCTCTTTCTTAACCCAAACCTATTATCTCTTAGGTGCTTGTCTAAACTGTTTTAAATTTTTATATAAAAGACTCATAACTTATAACACCTTGGTCGAATATGACCTTTCACCTTGGTCGAATATGACCTTTCACACCATAAAAAAAACAAGTAGAAACAAGTTTTTTTACCTTTTCTAGGCTCGACTTGAAGAAACTTACTAGAGAAACAAAAATTTCTTTACCTTTAGAGCTTGAACTTAAACTATAGCTTAACACTTGGACAAAGACAATTTTGGAAGAAGAAGCAACATCATCATCAATGTAAGCCAAGCCATGCTCGTTGAAGTTAACTCTCCCAACATTGAGGACTTGATCCAATAGGGCTGAACCAATTTTCATCTGTTTAATGTAATTTTTGGCTTATGCAAGTTCAGTTTTAAGTTTCTCATTCTCTTCTTTTGTCTGACTTACTTTTACCTCCAGTTGAGTCATGCAGTCTTTTGCAAATGCTTTTGCACATTTAAGCATTTCACATTCCCTTTGAGAAGCATTAACTAGAGTCTTTTGCCTTTTCCATGTTCCATAAAGTGCATTATATACTTCTTGCAGTTCTTCATGATAGTTGTCTTCCTTTTCAATATTTGATTCATCACTGTCTGATCTGGTCTATTCAGTTATGTCAAAAACAACTGTTTTTTCTTTATTTGATGTCGTAGCAGTGAATGCCATAAAGTTGCTTAAGTACTCCTAGTCATCTGAATCAATCTCTGAATCATCCTCACTCTATGTTGCACATATGCCCTTGTCTTTTTTCTTCTTGAAGTTAGCATATCCAGATGAAATATGCTCGAATCCTTTACATTCATAATACTGAACTTGGCCTTTTCTGTTCGAGTTTCTCTTGACCTTTTTTGGCTGGTTCTTTGAAAAATTTCTTTGCATCAAAACTGTCTCCCTTTTGTGGTTTTGATTGTCTTTTTCTTGAAGTTCTTCCTTATATATTTAACAAAATTTTTTGTCAAATAAGCAATCTGTTTATCTTTAGAATCATTAAGTTTTCTATCATCATTTTCCCTTTTGTCTAATATGGTAGTAAATGCAATACTCTTTCCCTTCTTTCTTGATATCGAATTCATCTTTTATGCTTGAAAAGATCCAATCAGCTCATCAACTCCCAATATCTTCACATTCTAACTTTCTTCAATGGTAGTGACTTTAGGTTGAAATTTATCTGGTAAAGATCTAAGGATCTTTCCAACAATTAACATTGGTATATTCACCACCAAGGATAAATACAAAGTTAGTCATTTCACAAAGTTTAGTATAAAAATCACCAATCAATTCATCTGTATGCATTTTTAATTTTTCAAATTTAGAAATCAAGATAAGCAACTTAGAATCTTTAACTTCTTTTGTACCTTCATTCTTTACCTCATGAATATATCCCAAGCTTGTTTTGCAGTAGTGCACTTTGAGATCAATCCAAATTGTTGAATGGTGGCAACAATAAAAATAGCATTAATGCCTTTCGAGTTCTAGCTAGCTAAGCGATATTCAACTTCAACCAATTCATTTTGTGGCTTGTCTTCTTTGACACTAGCTTCATTCACTTTACTTTCCAATAACCATAGTTTGCTGCTTCAAGTAATAGTGGTCGAGTAACTAATCCTCCATTCTGAAGTCCATCCATACCTACAAATTGAGTCTTGATCTTTACTTGTATATTACTAAAACCTGCAATTGCAAGTTTTGCAGTGTATGAACAGTTAACAATAACGTAACTAAATACTGTAAAGTAAATCATAATTGAAAGTTTTACGTAGTTCAGTTATAATCAACCTACATTACAAGCTGTAATTCACTATGGTGTTTATTGTTTATATAACTTAGAAACTTTTATAGTGGTAGACTTTTTCTTACACAAACCCAATCTTTGTAAACTGATCTATCCGCGATCAAAACGCTAGTCTCGCTTGCACTCTTCTGATACTACTCTTCCTTTATCATGATTAACTTATTTACACCAAGTTAAGTAAGATACAACACCCGTAGCTGGTACATACTCATATAATCACTTAACTCACTTAAACTTACACAATTATATGACCGTTACAAGCAAAGTTAGGTAAGTACTCAATACATTTAAGCCTTACACGATGTTAACTCAATCACTTACTCAAAGCATAAAGCTTTTTACAAATGAAACAAATGAAAACACAGAACACTATGCTCTTTATGCTGCACTAATCATTTTGCATTTATGCCCTTGCTATAAAAACTATTGTAGATAGCTTTATATAGCATTTGTCTTCATTGCAATTCTTATCAAAATCCTGTAAAATCTCGATAAAACTTAGAAGGTAAATTGTGATAATGATCAAATATTATAGTAAGTGATATCATACTCTCCTAAGTAAACTAGAGTACTTAGATAATATCTTAATCCAATAAGAGATAATTAATGCATATATAAAACTTTCTATTTCACTAGAATACTAAATAAACTTATTTTATTCTAGTTACAATTCTTTCTAATACAAAAATATCTATATATATAAGATAAATGAAATTAGGAAGAATATGTTTTTATTATATAATGACAAAAATAAAAAAAAATAACCATATGCCATGTGTGACACCAACAATATAATACTTATTTTACATGACTTTTTTTGCATTTAAATAGTTATTCATATTTTTCTTTTCCTATTTTACAATTAATCCTCTTCTATTTTCTCTAATATTGTTAACAGAAAAAGGCAATTTACTTTTCTTCTTTCATTTTTCCTCTCACCACATGGTTAGCATCGCTCCAATATAATTTGGCTTTCATTCAAGAAAAGCCCCTTAAATAATGAATTTAAAATTTCTCAATTGATTTTTTTTTTTTTTACAAAACCGTTGATTCTGCTTGGCAACAAAAAATGCTAAATATTTAACATGAAATCAATCACAAATGACCTTAGAAAGTCAAGTTTCATTTTGATACATAAATAAATAAACTTTTTTTAATTTTATCTCTAAATCATTTTTTTATGTTATTATGATGAAATCCTTTTTTTAGGTCTTTTTATGTTGGCAAAAAAAAAGTTATGAATTGACCCCCTCAACTTTATATCCTAGCTCCGCTCCTGGTTAATTATGTCACCACCAAAATACTCCCCCATATGTTAGAGGCATCAACACAATTAAATAGATCAGTCTTCTCTGATTTGGCTAAGATCATGGGTTACCTAGAATGATAATGGCAGATTTTACTCGAAAATTCTATTAGCTATCAATAGACTCTTCTCCCGTAAGTTCGATGTAATCATTTCCACTAATGGTAGCCTTTTTTCTTCTTTTTTCTTTTTATTGATTAATTCCCGCAATCGCACAAGGGTTACAACTTTGAAGCATCTGCCTTCCAGGATTTTGCCACTGTATCAACGATTGACATCACCTCCTCTCCCCCGATCAAAGGACTTTCGTTACAAAACCTTATGCCTTGTTTCACAAGTTACTGCCCATTCTACCTATCCCCACCTTCTATCTTCAATCCATCCTATAAATATCCCCTTTCATGATAAATTAGAAAAATAATAAACTCTTTATATAGATTAATTATTACACTTCCTCTTTACTGTTTTTAAAAAAAAAGGAAGTGTGCTTTGTTACTTTTTCTTCTGTACAAGTGACGTTGAAAGCAAGAATTAATAAAAATTAAGATGTTTGTTTAAAATTTGCCGCCCATGTGCAATTGTGTGTTGGCTTCCTATAAAATTTGGGTCATGTTACAATACATCTGAAGATGTATCAATATATCAAATATAAAATTTTATAAAAATTATAAATAAGTATTTAAATTTATAAATTATATATACACAATTTTTTATATTAATTTATAATTTTTATACAATTTTATATCTTAACATGTTAATACATGAGATATACTATAGCAAAACCTATAAAATTTTCAAGGATTAAGACGTGCTAACACCAAGACATTTTACTAGATTTCTAAAGAGTAATGTAATTTCATGAGAAGTACATTTGGTTCATCCCAAAATCTTATTTATGATATGGACAGCAAATTGACCAAAAAAGAAAAAGTTCCTCATTGGTCACTATTTGAGTGAACTACTATTCAAAGAGCCCCCGATACATATCCTTTTGTTAAAAATTAATAGTGCCATGACGTGAATCCAAAACTAAGAGAACCCAATGAACAGTACACAAATCTTAACGTACGCTTCAGTCGCTTGATATCGGAGCATGTTTAAGTTGTCAAACGATTGCTGCCTCTTTATTGCAGTACTTCTTTGCATGTTTTTGTGTGGTGATAAAATTTATATATGATAAAGAAATATAATAAAAATGATTTTTCAAAAATTTAATAATAATGTTTTTTCTAATTAATTTTGAGTCATATATATTCGATAGAGTTGATAAGAAATACAAATATATTTTGTTTCCTGTCGAACATGAAGCAAACCAATAATATTGAACATATATATGAAATCCTAAAATTTATGTTGATTATTATTATTTAAAAAGAAAGAGAATAAATTAAGAATCCGATCTGGGAGATCATGTGACAGACAGCATGTGATCGTGATCGTGTGAAGTGGTGAAGGCAATTGTATAACCACAGAAACTCAATCCCAATTATTTATAGTTGGGACAAACCAACAATCTTGGAAGGAGATGTCAAACGATTTGTTTGGAAGTGCATATACGTGTGATAAGATTTCATGACAAGACCATTTGAAGCAGCCATGAAGCTTCACTCGTTAATTTGCTATATGAAACCAGTACGTCCTCTTTCATAAGATTTTTGGGTATGTTCGTACTTCATTGTTTCCCAACTGCACGTAGCTTCTCCGAAATTTCCTTCCTTCATTTCTTGTTTGTTTTAGCTTCCTTCATTTTCAATTTCTTTACGAGGAAATTCCACAACCACAAACCTCCCTAAGGTTTCCAGAAATTATAATATACTTCTCTTTGGCTTTGTTCGATATTGCGACAAAGACTAATATATACTATAAATACAATTTTACAGATTTTTATTAATTTTATATAGATTAATACGGCAAGGCACGGTTATTTGATTATTAATAATCTATCTTATTTTATTTAACTAGTTTTCACTTCCTCTAGGGTGGATGAATTTGAGTTCTTTGTATCATTTACTCAACTTAATTGCATTATGAATTCTTTCTTGATGAATAAGAGGAACTCAGTAGTGCCAAGAATCGGAAGCAGCTGTGAAACTTCCATTGTACATTTAGTACGTACGGCTGGAGTTTTGAGTTTCAATTTCAAAGAAAATAACATATATATATATATATATATATATATAGAGAGAGAGAGAGAGAGAGAGAGAGAGAGAGGACAAGGATACGTAAACATCCAACTGTACAATAAGCAGTCCATGCAAGTTGATATATATAAAGCTGCAAGGGACCAGTAGCAGTAGAGGCTAAATCTGGTTAAACAGCCTAAAAAAATCGATTTTAATTTATTAAATGTTGATTACGGGGTGTTTTACCTTAAATGAACATTTTATAAAGTCAAAACCACAGAGAAGAATTAATTAATAGTAATAAAGCGAATTAGAATAAGAAAACCTTGGCACCTCACATATAATGAGCACAGTTGTGGCTTGCATTGGCTTCCACGAAGCTTCAAGTTGCGATAATGAATAAAAAAATGAATCTAATTTGGTTCCGTTTAGCTCGTTTTCAAATGTTACCTTCAAGTTCAAGAATCAAGATGCAGTGGAAAGCATTTCAAGTTAAATGGATGTTGCGTTAAAGACGAGGATTTTCAGCATTTGGAAGCACGCACCCATTAATATTTAGTTGATACAGAGAATCTATTAATTAAAAGCATACTGTGAGACTGAGAGTAGTACAAATTTGAGGACAGTCAATATTCATTCCTCAAAGTAGAAATAAGAAACAGCAGCTAATAAACCTGAAACACCTATCGCTTTTCAAGTGTTAATTTATGTCCGGATAAGTCTTGAATGGCTACGATTTGGGGTGGTGACATTTAATTTCAAAATTTGACGTAACTCTGAGAGTTTTTGATCAATAAAAACTCGAACGAGGAAATGGCAATAAAAAATGCATATCTAAAACCTTTTAAATGGCACAAGGAAATGGGCATTTTCAATTTTAATAGAAGACATTGTAACAAATTAACAATATTATTATCAATGTAGACAAGCACTAGTCATATAATCTCATACAATAATGACGCATGCCTGCAAATAGTAATGGTAAAGTTTTTTTTTTTATTTTTTTCCTTATAACTATAACAGTGATTAATTGCTTTCAGAGGCAGAGAATTAAAAAGCTAATTCAAAAAATAAATAAATAAGCGAAAAGGTAAATAAAATTTCGAGTTCCTGTAATTTTAAAACAAGCCGTCCACCACAGGGTGAGTCTGCACTGAGAGAGAGTTTATAAATGTAGAGGGAAGGCAGATACTAAGAAGTGCACTCTCATTTCTTCATTTTTTTCCTCCTCAATGTCTCTCAGTGCAACTGCTCTCTAGCTGTTTATAAGTTGTTTAATCTTCTACTTCTGCTCACAAAGATAGAGGCTAGGCTACGCTGCATTTAAATGGCTAAATCTCAAAGCTGGATAAACGGCAGAGCCTTAGCAGTGTCTGCTGCATGGATGGTGTTACTGGGTTTACTCATTATGGAAAAAATGGTCAGTGCTGAGAGGTTACTGAAGGAAAAAAATCCAGAAGAAGTTGCTGAAAGACAAATAATGAAACCAGGATTTTTACAAAGAGTGGCAAGTTTCTTTTGGCAGAGTGGGGGATCCTCTTATCAGCCTGTCTGGCCTGTGAGTCGTCTTTCATCACTCTTTTCTATACCAAGTTTATTATTTCGTTTACGATTTCAAGTCATAAAGTCTTATCATGAAATCTTCACAGGAGATGGAGTTTGGATGGAAAATCGTTGTGGGATCAATAGTTGGATTCTTTGGCGCAGCATTGGGCAGCGTTGGAGGGGTTGGCGGAGGAGGAATTTTTGTTCCAATGCTCACCTTGATCATTGGTTTTGACCCCAAGTCTGCCACTGCCATTTCTAAGTGTCAGTAATATGCTTTCAATCTTTTCAATTTCTCTTAGCTTGAAATAAAATGAGATAAAACTATGTTGCATACACGAGCACCATGCATGATGCATTATGACAATTTATCCACATCAATCATAAAATGTAAAGATACTTTTAACTATAAATGGTTTAGCATTTTACTACCAAACTGGATACTTCCAGATGCACATTTTGAAATATCTAGTACTTCCGCGATAAATTTAAGATTCGGAATTCTGTTGTTTGCAGGTATGATCATGGGAGCAGCTGGTTCAACAGTTTACTACAACTTGAGACTCAGGCACCCGACACTGGAGATGCCTCTTATCGATTACGACCTGGCTTTGCTATTTCAGCCTATGCTCATGCTTGGAATCAGCATCGGAGTTGCCTTCAATGTCATGTTTGCAGATTGGATGGTCACTGTTCTACTTATCATCCTCTTCTTAGGTAATCATATAATGCTCAAACATGTATTACTATTATCTGTTGATCCTAGCTAGTTGAAACCTGAAAATAATAGCTGACATTTTTCGGCATGTTAAAGCAATTATATTAAATCGAATCATCTCATTCGTGGACTGTCAAGGCATACAGTTAAGGGTTCTTTCTTGAATCATATTAAAGTTAAAATATGCAGTTTAGTTTTTGCAAACTGGTTCCACAATTGGCTTGTGCAATTGTGCTGCGAGAAATGTAATTCTTGTATGGTATAAGTTATGTGTTAATTGGATATGGTTAAATTAAATCTTCTTCTGGTTATAAAAACTTATGCTATATACAAATGTGGCAGGTACATCAACAAAAGCTTTGATCAAAGGCATAGAAACATGGAAGAAAGAGACAATGATGAAGAAGGTATTTTATTATACTTTGTGATTAATCTTGGGCTCTTCAGGGATTTTCCCCAACTTATTTACCGAAGAGAGTTTGTGATTCTGTTTGACTCCCAGCAGGAAGCAGCCAACGCGTTGGAAGCAGAGTCAAAGCCCGCTGGTGAGTGTCCAATGGTCTCTCCAAGCTAAACCTTCCTATAAGACTTAAAGCCTTAGTGAATCCATTTGTAAAATAATTTAACTTCTAATTAAGATAGTAGCGAAAAGAGGTAATATATTAGAATATATCAAGAACCAATCGCGAAAATAGCACAACATAGCACGGAGGCAAACACATTAAATTACTTTTAATAGGTACACATACTAGATTCCTGAGAACAGTACAGAATTTCTGAGTGGAAATCTATGTGGATACTTTTTTCTGAAAGATAGTTTTCAATGAATCTTTTAATTCAAAAGTTTTGAAAATTGCAGAAGGTGAAGAACAAGATTACAAACAATTGCCAAGTGGTCCGGCTGCTGCTCAAGACGAAGAGGTGAGTGCAAAAACCGTTGCTTTTTACAATGGCAAGATCTTTTCCAGATTTCTTGAGACAATAAGATCTTCATCAGGTTTCCCTACTACAAAACATTTACTGGAAGGAGTTGTCACTGCTTGTCTATGTGTGGATAAGTTTCCTTGCTGTTCAGATAGCTAAGGTAATCAATTATACTTCATTATGTCACACAAGAAATAAAATTTGGATCTGTAATTTTCTAAGCTTTTCTAAGATTCATCTACTTGCATTTTGCACTGCTTGTCATGACATAAAAGACTGCGTTATTGTACTCGTCAACAAAAGATCATAATTTGCTTCTCTATGAATCTCTGCACAGGAATATACTGCAACATGCTCCATCACATACTGGATTCTGAACTCCCTCCAGGTAAATTCTATAACCTCAATAGTAATAGTTCTTTCAAATTACTACGTGTGCACATAACAGCATGGTCACATAGCTGCTCACTGTTCAGAATGCCACTCGTGCTTGACAACATGAACCAATAAGCAATGACCAAACAAAAGATTTAGAGGCAAACAGGGGAAAGAAGAAACGAAACTTTGTCTTGGCAAAACTGGTTCCCGGCAATTTGATCCTTTTTCTAAGATTTTATATCCTTTACACTCGTTACAAGTTCAAATACAAACACACATTCAAGTGAGCAAGTATCTTTTCTAATTCCAAGGACAAGATCTTAACATCCCAGCAAAAATAATCTTTTTTCTACCCTGTATAAAGTAGTGATCATAGTTCATAAAGGTAATAGACTTGCCCAAGAGGTGTGCCTAGGTAGTCATCCATTTACATGTTCTTAAAAAATTAAGTTATTTGTGCTTGTGAACCAGGGTGAAAATTGCAGAAGAGGAAATTATAACATGATGCAATGCAATATTGTTGCTAATGGAGCCACTTCATGAGTTGGAACATTTAACCAGAAAACTAATGCTATCCAAAACTTTGCACATTTAAAGCAGAAACAATCATCTGGGCGGCCTAAACAAGAAATTCATAGTATCAAAGGCACATATGACCTACAAACGGCTGGGCAGGGTACTTGCCCGTGCATGAATTTTGATGGCAATAAATTAAATTTTCTATAGCCTTATTTCATGTGATGCTTGTCCTTGGTGCACCTTGAGGAAGCCTTCACTTAAAAGATTGGCAAAGTATGCTTCAACAATTGAAAGGTGGCATTGTCTCAACACTTAAATTGATTCATCAATTCTAAACTGTTCAGGTACCCATTGCTGCCTCTGTTACACTCTTTGAAGCCATATGCTTATATAAAGGAACCAGGGTGATTGCATCAAAAGGGAAAGAAATCACAAATTGGAAGATACATCAGATTCTCTTTTACTGTAGCTGTGGAATAGTAGCTGGCATGGTGGGTGGCTTACTTGGGCTCGGCGGAGGCTTCATCTTGGGACCTCTTTTTCTTGAACTGGGAATTCCGCCCCAGGTATGTTGAGCTGCTATTAACACTAGTGCTTCAAAAGAAAACTTTTCATTGAAAGAGAAAAGTCCAGATTTTTCAATGTTAGAAATCTTTCACTTGGAATTTTCAGCTGGGTAGTCAGGAAATTTACAACTTACACATCATGTTTATACACCTTTTACAGGTAGCAAGTGCAACATCAACGTTTGCAATGGTATTTTCATCCTCAATGTCAGTTGTGCAATATTATCTTATCAACCGTTTCCCGGTCCCCTATGGTAAGTGATGGCAATGAAAATATATAACTAAAATCAAAGATAGATAAGCTACTAGAGCTTTCCTGCTGAAATTGACATCCATATTAACTCTATCCAATATGCAACTAATCCTCCATTACTTGGACTCATTGATTTTGCCTCTGCAGCTGCTTATTTTGTTTTAGTTGCAACAATTGCTGCCTTTGCTGGTCAGCATGTAGTAAGGAAGATAATTGCAGTCCTTGGCAGGGCATCAATAATCATTTTCATTCTAGCTTTGACTATCTTTGTCAGTGCAATCAGTTTAGGTAAAAGGCTCTCAGCTTTCTGCCATTTGTCAAAAATTGAGATCAACATTTTTGAAGTTTACATTCCAAAGAGAGAAAAATTAATTTTCTAGTGTATATTGCAGGTGGAGTAGGCATCGAAAACATGATTGAGAAGCTGGAGAATCAAGAATACATGGGCTTCGAAAATCTTTGTCACCAATCTTGAATTTGTTGCGTATCCAATTCCAGATAATGTTAAGCAGACAGTTGCTACATTCACTACACTCGGTTTCACATTCATCTATTTTTCCATTTATTTTTCAAGGAAAGGTTATGGCTTACATATGTTATTGGACATTCATATGTTGTATTATTGTCTGCTAAAACTCCTTCTACAGAGTTTCATAATGTTGTTTTTCATCTCTTCCCCCAGCAAAGAATCAGTGATTGCTTCTTCAGGGTAATCTTGCCAACCATCTCTTATGAAAATGATAAGAAGCCCTTTGGGTATAATAATGTAAGATGTCGAGACTTTAATTTTCACATTGTGCTACCTTTTTATTCCATCTAAATCTTATAATATGAAGAGTATTAACTTCTGAGAGCTGGACAAAAGCTACGATATATTACCAATTTCTTCATCATATTGGTAGACTATGAAGGGTCTCATTTGGGCTATATAGATTTCCCAAAATATCGAGCACAAATTAAAAACGAACCGAAAACAACATGATATTCACTAGTTTAGTCACTTTAAGATCAACCAGGACCATACCAAATACATATATACTATTCTGGATATAATATATATATTTTTTCTACCTGCAATATTACCCATTAATAAATCTACTCGTGGTACCGATTGTTAAATGGCATCTCAACCACTAAGATGTATACTCTCATGATTAGCATCACTTGTAACTCAACTCTCTGTCTAGTTAATCTTCCTCTAAATCTAGTAGCCAGGGGTGTTCAAAAAAATCCGGCCCGATCGGGTTTAGTTGGGTTGATCGGGTCCTCTCTTTTAAAAACCCGAAATCGGGTATAAATGGTAAAACCCGACAAATATCGGGTTAGATCCGGGTTTAAATATAAAACCCGATTAATAACCCGACCCGAAATTAAATTAAAAAATAAATAAAATTGCCACATGTTAGTGTTTTATTTGAAGGATATACAATTATATTGTACACTTGGCTACACTAAATTACTTAGTATATATTTAACTTTTCTCACTTCTTAAGAAGCCCTAGCCGCATTCTTTCTTCCAGCCTCTACCCAGCCTCTCTCATCCCTCTTCATCTTCTTTCTCTCCTCATCTTCTTTCCTTTCCATGGCTCATCACTCCACCAGCCCACTGATCACCAGCCACTCGTCCACCTTCTTTGCCATCAACAGCTTGATCGCCAGCGATAATGAGAGCAAGATCGACAATGGTGATAGCAACAACATCTAGTAGAAATTTATTACAAATTATATTTTTTATTTTACTGACTTGGGATTGTAGTTTCTTACTAAATTCTCATTCAGCTTTGAATTTGTATGGCATGTAACAAACACATGGCTTGGGCCTAACATGTATAGTTTCGTAACATTTAAATGCTAGACTTAGTTTCTTTTTTTTTTTTAATAAGGAACGTGTCTAAGATTTTCCTTGCATGTATTTTCTGTACTTAGTTAAATTCTTAAATCGTTGGTTTTCATGATTTTCATTAGAAGACATGGTTAGTGCAAAAGAGAAAAAAAAACTGTGTAAAAACCCGTCAAACCCGATCAACCCGATCCGAGGATAACGGGTTGAGTGCGGGTTGGTATGTTAAAAAACCCGATGTCGGGGTATAAATGTAAAACCTGATGATAGATCGGGTTGAATCGGATTTGCTAAAATCCGACCCGACCCGTGAACACCCATAGCTATATGAAAAACTTATATTAAAAAAAAACTAAAAATATATCAGAAAAATAGTATTTCAAATCATTAATTTAAAAATAATATTACACACGATTTTATAGATTTGATGTGCGAAAATATTGGGGAAAATTGAGAAAATAGACAAATTTAGGGGGCTTGTTTAAAAAATGGACATGTTCTGAAAAATTTTCATCCCATAGACACTTTTGTGTCTAAAAGACAAAAATACCCTTGTACTATAATAAATTCCCAAAACCTTTGTTATTTCATTTCCCTCGGCCGAATTTGAAGAAAGATAGTAAACAAAACAAAGAACAAAGAAACCAGTAACATATCGAATTATATAGCTTAAAAATGGGTTATGTATGTGAACTAAGGGTAGAGATAGTGCCGTCTGTGTGAAAAAATGCTGGAAATTGGCTGTCGGTGTGCAAAAATATGTTTTCGCAGTCGAAGGTTGAAGAAGACGAGTGTCTTCGAGTGCTTCGAGTGTCATCGAGTGTCGAGAAGTTCTGTCGGACCGAATCTCGACAATTCGGATGGTGGTGTCGAGTGTCTAGGCAATGCGTCGATTCCAGGTTCGAGTGTCGCGGGTTCGAATGTCGTCGAGGGTCTTGTGGATTGTCGACGTCGAGGAAAGTTCGTGTGTCGCGTGTCGAGAGTCGAGTGTCGGACGCAGGGAAACTCGACTTGTAGATGTCTCGAACTATGCATGTCGAGTGTTTCAAGAGTCGTGGAGACTATTTTGTCGAGCTTTCGAGTGCGTGCGTCGAGTGACAAACTTGAAGAGTATCGGTTGCAAAAGATAGTCGAGTGTCGAGTGTTTATGTCGAGCTTCGTCGAGCGTTTTGGCAGAACACTTGTTTTTTGGACTTTTGCAAGCAATTTCGTAATTATTTTTTGTCCACGGAACTTATATGATATGATATGTCACAATCATGCAGGAAATGGAAAGTTTACACATACTCATTGTATACAATGGTTGTTGGACCAGAAAACATGAGAAACATATATGTACTATCACAAAGACCCCCCCTAGGTTTTGATTTAATTTTATTAGGAAACACTGTTTGTTACTTTTCATCATACAGTAGCCCTGACTTTTTCGAAATTCATCATGGGCACCCCTTCCGTCAGTTTTGCCGTTAAGTGACATCATACGGTACCCCTAACTTTGTTGCCAGATTTTGTTGTGAATGTTTTGCGGTAGGTGTTCACATACTTCCGAACATCATCCTCATTTGAGAGGCTAAAAAGCTTCCTAATCTCGGATGCCCTCTTTGGACCCCTCATCCTTAGGTTTTCACTGTCTGTCAACCCAGGTAGATCATTCTCATCCTTCATAACTATAACCAAGTTCAATACAGACAGATCTTGACTAACAATGCATCCACGAACAGATTTCCTCCTTCGCTCTCCATTGTGCCTTCCATAACCTTTGAAGCAAGGGGTTCCTCTTTGAAGCAAAAGATGAACACGACCAGGAGTCAGAACTCATAGTTTCATTGGGAATCCTTGCTTGTCGCAGCCTCCCATGATCTTAAAAACATATCCTTTAAATTCCAGACCCAGAGCATCTGTACTAAATTCCTGGGAGATCCTCCTATCAAAAAAAGGTCGGGCTTCTGATCGTCATCGATCTCAAGCTTGTTGTGGCAACCAGTGGTTGGGTTTGCTATGTTAAACTTCATTTTGCATCAACTCAACTCAACTGAACTCTTGCTATTAGCGTGCGCAGTGCAGGGGAGGCAGCGAAGAGCACTTGGATTCTGTGAGCAGCTCCTGTGGGACTGGTCAGCAGAACTAATTAGATGGAAAGACTTTTTTTACCCTATTCATTACATTTATTTTCATACAATTAACGGCAAAACTGACGGAAGGGGTGTCCATGATTAATTTCAAAAAAGTCAGGAGTATCGTATAATGAAAATTGGTAAACAGTGTTTATGAATGAAATTAAGCTAAAACCCAGGGGAGGTCTGTGTGATTAGCCCATTAAAAAATGTCACTATACAATAATGTGTATTTACAAGTTTTCGTACAACTATACATTATAACCATGTGCTACTATAAAAAAAATGTACTATACAATAATGTGTTAGTGTCCAGAAACTATAAACAAAAAAAAAATTGTGTAACTAAACATAATATATACAAAAAATAGGTGATCTCATGGTCCCAACATGCTCGGCTGCTACTCGACCTCCGCTGAATCAACGTCGTCATGGGCAATAGTGGTCATAACATCCCCTGACACGAGTCTTTATTCGCGGTAGTGGCTGCAACATCAGCAGGCACTACCGGCTGAGGCAACTGCGCCTGAGGCACAGGATATCTAGGCAACAACGCCTCGTTGTCGTAGGGCACCGTGATGGTCGGGGCGGCCTCTTGTGCCTGTGGGTGTTCGCGGCTGAGCCAAAGTTGTACCGCCATTCTCTCCCGGCATTCCTCGTCCGAGAATGCCTTAATCTCAGTCAGTGGAACGCTCCCCGCTAGGAACTCGATGTACTTCAAACAGTACACGCCGCATGCCCCTCCCCCAGGCTCCTGCTGTGGCACCTGGTCCATGTCCTCGATTCGCATAATGTCAAATGGGGTTGCGGGATAGTCAGGAATACCGTAAACCTCCATTGACACTATACGGGGTAGTAGCTCAGCGAGGCACCGGACTGTCTGTATGACTATGTCTGCAGAAGTATGACCAATAGATGAGTCGTATATCGAAATGTGACGACGATTCAATTGCACCTCAGCTGCCACCCAATGATCATCGATGAGGTGAACTGGGAGATAGAGCTGAAAACGAATTGACAACATGGAAATGGAAATCAATCACAACATTTTAAATAAGATGGCACATACTAACTCAGTGAATATAAATGTTCTCACCCTATCCACGTCGACCCATGGTGTTCCAGCGAGGGGCACCTGTCCCAGGACATACCGGACCATGTCCTCCTCACTCACCCAGCTAATGTCGTCCAGTCTGTCCGAGTATAACTCCCACAACGACTTCAATTTTAACTGCAAGTTCATGAGTTCAGTTAGCGCATTGAAGGAATCATAAATTACAAGTGAAAAAAGTGAAAGTAAGATGTCTACGAATTACGTACCCAAAAAGTGGTGTCCAGGAAAGCAGACCTCTGGACACCAGGTCCGGTCATGACGCGAGCTCTGCACCGTAGCAACCACAAGTAGTTGTCTATGTGCTGAAAACAATAATTGCTATCAATATTAAATCCAAATGTATATAGCAATATTCGATAGCCGGAGATGGTATGAAACTACCTCAGCTTCAAGCCACTGTGATGGCTTGAGCAGCGTCTTGAAGAACTGACGATCTGCGTTGCAGAATGCCAAATCAGCGCGATCAATTTTGGTGTCGTCCGCCAGCCATGCGTCAAATGCATTCATGTCAACTTCTACTATTGGGGCACGTGGGTCGAAAAGTGGAACCGGAGGGCACAAGATGAGACAGTTCCTACATCCGCTGATGGCAGCTGAGATCGATTATCTTCCAGCTGAGGAACAGGGGCCTCAGACTGTAGCTGCTGGTGGTCTGCGGCTTCCTTCTGCTGCTGAACCCTCGGCCTCTTCCTACCCGGTGGACTGACAAAGGGGCTCCGCTTATACTTTGCTGGAAGGAGGCGGCAACCCCGGCGTGAAACTAAGGCCGTCGAAGGTGCATCGGCTGCAGAAACAGTCCGGTCGACGGAATCAGGTTCTACGATCGGCTGACCGTCACCATCATCAGCCGATCCTCCGTCGAAATCAGCATCTGAATCCTGAAATCAGCCAAACATAACCATCAGCTGAAGCGTTTGTGGAAATGACAACGCACGGTATGTAAATATTGTAACGTACCGTGTCATCGTATCCGAAGTTGGCACCGAGGTCCAAAACAGCCTTGCGGAGAAGAGCTATCTCCTCACGCATTTCCTTGTTCTCCGCCCATAATAGGGCAAGTTCACGCAAAACTGTGCTCTGGAAGTCGTCATGGACTGGCGGCACCTGCATGAGAAGAGTAACACGAGTCTTCATTAACCAACGGAGCATCATCAATATTCGGACAAGAATATTAATGCAAACTCGCATTACATACCTGCGAACTCGGAGGACCGTCGTATATAGGCGTTGGGTGGCTGGTCGCAAAACCCGACGCCGTCGTTGATGCTCCTGGGTGTCCGGAACTATGGAACGGCTCCGACGGTGGACTGAAAGGCCCTACGTCCATGTCAGGACTGGCCGTGTCTATTGCTGGCTCCACATCCAACTCAACAGGGGAACTAGGGCCAGCAGGAGGTGAAGCGAATGAGAGCTCCAGAGGTGGTGCTGATGGACCCTCCGGAGGTGGTGCTGATGGACCCTTCGGAGGTGGAGCTGCTGGTCCCTCAGGGGGTGGACCTGTTGGACCCTCTGCATGTGGACCTGATGGGCCCTCAGGATGTGGACCAGCTGGTCCTTCCGGAGGTGGAGCTACAGGACCCTCTGTCTGAAGTGGCTCAATGCTCTCCGCCTCCAATAATGGAGCATCCACAGCTGTTGCCCAAGCCACATGTGCCCCTCTACGGATGCCAACTACTTCAGCGAGCCGTTCATACCACTCCGTCTGCTGCTCCACGTCGGTCGGCTCTAAAACGACGAGCGGCCTAGCCTGCGTCAACATATAATCCATCACGCAAAACAGTTAATGTGTGGTGAACAAAAAACAAGACAAATTCGATGTAACAGAGGAATCGTACTAACCCGCCTCCTAACCTTCATTATATCTGTGTAGGCAACGTTCTGGGCCGGGGTCTTAACTATCTCCCACTTCAACAACCGTGGTATCCTCCGCTCGTTGTCCTGGGGCACTCTTCCAAAATTAGTGCCAAAGTAAGGCACGGCCTCGTACAACCAAACCTTAATTACATCGAACAGGTTAGTTAGTGACATGTACTAAAATGACATCAAACAGAAATAAACACGTTCACACTCATGGATAGCAGTTTGTACCTGAAAGGCGTACGGGCACCCCTCCAAGTTATATTGCTCCACCTGGTCCGTCTTCGCTTGGGCTCGCCTCTTGTAATTTTCTAATCTCCCAACCAAAGCCCTCTTCATCGAGCCCAATGTCTTTTCATAGGACAACGAACCCCATGGATACGTATTAAATTCATCCAGTCTGTCCACAAAATTCAACCATGTCCGGGACACGTGTCGGCGTCTATCCCGTGCCATGAAAAAACGCTCAAGCACGTAGTACACGGCTAGCTTCACGGCATCCTCGTCTGGCATACGAGACACATTCAAGTCCCTAAGTCTGGGATACAAATGCCTAAGCTCCAAGTCGACGCCATCGAAGTATGTATCCAACAATCGGCACGGATTCAACATAGTCGGTATTGGTGGCACCGTGGAAGCAAATCGTAATCCGGTTACCAAACCGAACTCGTGCACAGAAAAATGAATTAGTCGTCCTGGAAATAAGGAAAAAAAAACATAAGATGACAACTATGATACAATAAAATAACTAAAAATATCATACGTGTAAAACTATGAATTTGTAACAACATTGTATCTGAAAACCTTTTTTTTAACTTCAACAAGGAACCACATCTCCTGGTCGTACCCCACGATGTTAACCTCCTACTGAAGCACGTGGTGCGCCAACTGAGACGGAAAGGAGAGCCGACAGATGTCTAAAAGAAATCCGAAACATGTTGCACGAAACATCTCCTGTTGCCTCGCACTGAAGCTCACCCGAATCCATTGTATACAGTCCCAACTTGCCATGTTTGTGACAACCGCATGGTAGTGCTCCGTATCCGGTGTCTTAAGCGTGAAGGACAGTCCAAATTCACCAACCATTTGCTTCAATTGGCAAAAACAAGTCCATTATAGTTCAATATGAAACAAAAAGCCAAAAAAACAGCAAAAAACCATGCAAACTGCCTAAACGCTCGATACAGCTCGACAAATCTCGACAAACTCGACATGACTCGATAAAACACGACGAGACTCGAAAGATCTCGATAAATCTCGACAACACTTGACAACACTCGACAACACTCGTTTGCCGAGTGTCGAGTGTCACTACTACGAAAAACGGCTTTTGTAATTTTTCGGCAACGACAAAGCCGAAACCAACCAGATACAATACATTTTCCGTCCACATATATAAATATAAACTGCCTAAACATCACTAAACAGCCCTAAAACCACTGAACTAGTCAAAACAATAATGGAAAAACCACAAATTTCAATCCTATAACAGCCCTCGCGACGGCGCCTCACCGCGCCAGCCGATTTACCCCGACCATTCCCATATCAAACAATTTTGAAACTGTATGCACAAGACCAGAAAACAACATGCATGGCCCGAAAATAATGTCTAAAGCAACGATAAAGCCGTACCTCAATGCCGATGGGTGCTGCGGTCGGCGTCTATTGGAGTTCCGATGATTGTCGCTGGGCGTCTGTTTGCGTCCCAACCGTTGTCTGTGCGTTTCTGTGAGTTTGGAAAGTTGACACGGTGTGTAGGACTAAATTTGTGTGAAGCGGGAAGTGACGGTCGAGAGATTGAAATTAAACCCTAAAGTTCGAGTTCTTATGTCGCGTGTCAGTCTTCGAGGGTCGAGGGTCGAGTCAAATTGTCGGATTCCGGGTCGAAGTCGAGGGTTTGTCGGATTCCGGGTCGAGAGTCGAGGTTCGTGTTATGTGTTCATCGAGCTTCGAGTGTTCGTGTGACGTGTTGGTTGAGCCTTGAGTGTTCGTGTGACGTGTTGACCGAGCTTCGAGTGTTCGTGTGACGTGTTGACCGAGCTTCGAGTGTTCGTCTGAGGTGTGGATCGAGCTTCGAGTGTTAGTGTGACGTGTTGATCCCACTTCGAGTGTTCGTGTGACGTGTTGATCGAGAATCGCGTGTTCGTGTTCAATATGATCGAGCTTCGAGGGTTCATGTGACGTGTTGATCGAGCTTCAGGGGTTCGTGTTACGTGTTGATCGAGCTTCGCTCATTTATGTCGTATTTTGTGTGTCATGTTGATCGAGCGTCGAGTTTTACCGTCGAGTGTCGTCGAGCGTTTCGGTCGAACACTCGTTTTCATTTTCTGTTCCATTAATATATGTCGAGCGTCGAGTTTCGTCCGTCGAGTGGCGTCGAGCGTTTGGACAGAACACTCGTTTTTTCGAGATTTTGAATCAGATTCGAAATGATTTTTCGGTTGAACGTCAGGTAAGATTATTAAGTTTAACGACAACGCACATAAAGATGTGTTTAATACAATAATGTTGCTTTACAGTGACAAAATCCAACACCCGAAATATATTAATTTCAAAAGCTTAGGATTTGTTATTAAAAAAAGAGACAATGTTGCAAACATCAACATTTGGTATACATCATCCCCTGTCATGCAGCGGAACTGGGTTTCGGCAAGTTTGTCGATTGTGCCCGGAACTTCCACAACGCCCGCAAGATCGAGAGGAGCTAGACTCACCGACAGAAGGGATTCGATTCCTCCGAGGACGATCGGCTGGTCTCCTCATGACTGGCGGGAGAACCACTCTACTGCGAACCTCCTCAGGAACCACCCAATCCTCACTAACTCCAACAGGAACTACTGGGAGAGCATATGCATGTAGTAATGTTTCAGTGGTATACCAATGGGCACAGTAATCGTGGCACGTAAGTAGATTCATACGTTTGCATACCGCTAATACATGTGCACACGGAAGCTAGTCAAGATCAAACATCCGGCACGTGCATGTATGCGCGTGCATGTCAACTATGCAAACACAGTCGTTGCCTCTAACCTCATACATAGTAAGAGATATACCACTAAGCCTCACACAATCTCCTTCTTTTAAACGCTCCTCCATCAACTTGTTTGCCCAGGGTGAGAGATGTGATTCTGAGTTAGCAAATAGCTGTCGACGCTCATAGAACCATTTCTGCAAGTTGGCCCGAAAATAATCAGCTAACAACGTCACCGGGAGGAATCGATGGTGTCGCAAACAGCTGTTCATCGACTCAGCTATATTTGTTGTCATTATGTTATACCGCCGACCATGAAACTGTGAACGTGCCCATTTCTCGACTCCGATCTCTCGAAGATAAGTTGCTGTTGCTGGCATATGCGATTCAATTTGTCGCATATGATAGTTGAAATAAGCACAATGATATGTCCTTGCAGCGCGATAGTACATTTCCAACAAAGTCTTGTCCTTGAACGTTGCCTTCAAGTTACCCTTGAGATGATGAGTGCACAATCCATGCAGTACATGAGGAAAAACTGCTACCACAGCGCGTTCAATACTACGATGACGGTCAGAAATGAAGACAAGATCTCGGACATTTTGTACAACATGATCACGCAACTGTCTCATGAACCAGTTCCAGGAGTCATCATTTTCAGAATGCCCAATTCCAAATGCCAAGGGGTTTATTTGTTTATTACCATCCATACAAGAAGCTAAAAACATTGTACCCCTATATTTCTCTTTTAAAAAAGAACCATCAACTGCAATAACTGGCCTAATTGACTATGCAAATCCAGCAATCGAGGCCCCCATACTCATGAAAAAGTATCTGAAATGGTTCTCCTCATCAGTTTCTAATGACGTTTTGGTCCCCGGATTTGCTTTCTCAATCATGTACATGTACTGAGGGAGTAGTGTGAATGATTCATCATGAGATCCGTGAAGTTCTTGCAAAGCTACCTCCTTTGCCCTCCATGCCTTGTTGTACGTGATATTAACACCCAATGACTCCTGAACATCGGACATAATATCCTTTGGACGATATATTCTCGATGCCTCAACGAATTTGCTCTTAATATGTTTGCCAATGACATGTGCAGTTGCCTGTTTGTGAACTGGGTGAAGTCCGGCTCCGGAGCACGTGTGGTGGTTCTTATACGTTTTCACTTGGAAGAAATGTGAATCGGCCACCTTTATGGCACGTAAACGCCATTTACAAGATTCAGCACGACATACAACCTCAAACCTTGTGGCGTTGGAGTTCCTCACCTTGAATTGAAAGTTTCGTCTTAATGCCAACATCGCTAACTTCTCTCGAAGCTCCGTTTTGCTGTTAAACATCTGCCCAACCCCAACCTCAATCTCGTCAACTACAAACGATGAGGCATCATCGCCAACTGTGGAGGGTGGATGCACAATAGGCGGCATCCACCTGAATGTGTTAGCCTGAGAGCTGTCATTATTCGACATCGGATCTTCCTGATGTCCATATACTGGACGAGTAGGTGTGGAGTGAATTGGAGGAGGCACGGTAGGTGTGGAGTGAATTGGAGGAGGCACGGTAGGTGTGGAGTGAATTGGAGAAGGCACGGTAAACGGCTCATCCTGATTCACATCATTCAAGATCTCCCGTTCTCCCTCATTATCGAAATGTGGACCAGCTACATTGTGCCCATCAACAACAAAATCATCCAATCCCTCAACATCATTCTCAATATGAACCGTGCAATCATTATTGTCATCGTCAACATGCACACTAACATCATCACCACCATCATCAGTATCTTCGCAATATTCATTGCCACCATCGTCATCATTAACATCATCAATATTACCTAGACTCTCAAACTCTCTAATGCTGTCAAGATGACGTACCAATCTCGATGGCATCGATGGAGGCACTCCTTCTTCATTTTCAAATAACACCCCTACCCCAAATGACTCATGCCCTGCATGCCCTGAACACTGCTCAAACTCAATGCCAACATCATCATTCAATTCTGGTTGTCCACAAACAGGAGTAGACTCACTTAATTGGTTACTCCCACTTGCTGAACGAAACAAAGAGGGAAGAGAAGATCCTTCTCGCCTACGTATTGCATCGGATCCTGACCCTGACCTCTATCTTTGCTTCTCCCTATCTTCAACTTTAACAACTAATGGTGTATATGATTGTTGGTCCTCCAAACAATGTTGTATGAAAAAACAAAAATCGTCGTCAGTCTCAATACGAATCGGCATTGGAAGAACACCCTTACAAGCAAATTGAACCTCTAAACTCATTCTTTTCTTACAAAGATCCTAACCCATTTTAGTACTAATATAGTCAACCAACTCGTTATAAGTAGCACACCTACGAATTATCAATGGCTTCGCCGTCCCACCGGCATACAAATAACTACCGTTCTCTTGCACAATCCAAGAACCATTGTATACAATGAGTATGCGTAAAGTTTCCATTTCCTGCATGATTGAGACATATCATATCATATAAGATCCGTGGACAAAAAATAATTACGAAATAGCTTGCAAAAGTGGAAAAAACGAGCGTTCTGCCAAAACGCTCGACGACGCTCGACAAACTCACTCGACACTCGACATATGTGACACGACACTGGAACTCGACTATATTTTGCATCCGACACTCGTCAAGTTGTACACTCGATGCGCTTACTCGAAAGCTCGACAAAATAGTCTCGACGACTCTCGAAACACTCGACATGCATGGTTCGAGACATCTATAGGTGTGTTTCCCCGCGTCGGACACTCGACTCTCGACACGCGACACACGAACTTCCTTCTACGTCGTCAATCCACAAGACCCTCGACGACACTCGAACCCGCGACACTCGAACCTAGAATCGACGCAATGCCTAGACACTCGACACTACCATCCAAATTGTCGAGATTCGGTCCGACAGAACTTCTCGACACTCGACGAGACTCGACGACACTCGAAGACACTCGTCTTCTTCAACCTTCGACTGCGAAAACACATTTTTGCACACCGACAGTCAATTTCCAGCATTTTTTCACACAGACGGCACTATCTCTACCCTTAGTTCATATATATAACCCATTTTTAAGCTATATAATGCAGTTGTCAGTTACCAAAGCGATCAATAACGAAAACACTACACATACATTAAATTTTCATGCCATTTACAGAGAGATTAAGGAAAGTTGTTATTACGCGTTTTGCTTACTGCTTCAGATGTTGAGGTTGTTTCGGGACAGTGAAGTGAAGTGATTCGAGCTGTTACTGGTTTCTTTTTCTTTGTTCTCTGTTTTACTTTACTGTCTTTCTTCAAAATTCGTCCGAAGGGATATGAAATAACAAACGTTTGGGAATTTATTTTAGTACAAGGGTATTTTTGTCTTTTAGACACAAAAGTGTCTATAGGATGAAAAAATTTTAGAACGTGTCCATTTTTTAAACAAGCCCCCTAAATTTATCTATTTTCTCAATCTTCTCAAAATATTGTTTAGAAAAAAAAAAGATAAAATATTTAAATAAATGACAAAATACCGCATCAATACAACGGGTATGGAGTATGGAAGCCTCAGCTCTGCACCGCCTGATGTTAAACTTAATGGTTGGGCAACCTTAGATTTCTACCGTCTAACTGCTGGAAAATCATCACCATCGATGTTAAATTTGGTATGGACTCCTTAAATCTGCACCGTCAAATGCTGAGAAAATCATCACCGTTTGATGTTACATTTAGTGTGGACTGCTTAAACCTGCACCGTCAAATGCTGAGAAGATCACATCTAATTATTAGCCATATTTTGTCAAGAAACACGAAACTTTTTAAACATGATTTGCCTTATGTGCACAGACACCAGAGCTAACCATTCTGCATACAAGAACAACATTAAGCCACAAAGTGGGACATAATGCTCTCTGTTACAGTAAAGTAATAATTAAAACCGATAAATAAATAAATAAAATAATAGAGAGCAAGGGGAATGAACAGTAATTGAGGATAACAAATGAATCGAAAATCTCACACAATCCAAAGTGATTCGACTGCACGAACAAAGCATGCTCTACGCTCCTTCAATCGGGGAAAGCATCCATCAGTTACATCTTGTCAAACTGTCAATAGACAATAGGCGATGGCTTCGCTGCCGACCCTAAAAAGCCTAACAAAAATAACATTTAATTAAAAAAAAAATTTTCTATCCGTACCAAACAGCTGTCGTCACTAACCTGGTAGGCACAGTAATTAAGTGCAAGTTTCTGGGCAAGATTCAAACACGAGTTTCCCGCCCAAACCCGAAAACACCGTATAAGAAAATTAAATAAATTAATAAAATTAAATAGTTGCTCTATTCAAAGCCTCTTAGTGCTTCCCTATTCTTATTTTTCGGTGACGTACCATATTCTCTGCTCTGCTCTGCTCCTCTTTTAGCTGCAAAAGCTGTTAGTGGGTGAGTTTCTTGTTCGTAAGGTTCGTGCGCTCACAATTTTTTCTGAAATTATTTTTTATTTTATTTACATTGAAAAATTAATAGTAGGAAACCCTAGTTTTGGTGGTTCTGAGAAAATTTGGTTGTGTGTTTTTCGCTTCATTGTTTGTTTAGATACGTTTTGTGTGAGGGAAATAACATTTTCTTGTCGTATTGGTTCATTTTTAGGGTTCTAAATGGACGACGGTGACGCCGCCGCTACAGAGTCTCCGCCATCGGTCCTCGAGTCCGAGGTTTGATTTTGCTTTATTTATTTATTTATGGTTTTGTTTGGTTCCCTGGACGCGGAAAACGGGAGAAATTTTTTTAGCCCCTGTTTGGTTGTGAAAATTAATGTTGAGAAGGAAAGAATAGATCCTAGAAGTGACTTAATTTTTAGGCGTTTTAAGCATTTATTTGTGGTATTTTACACTCTCTAAATTGGCCTATTGTTTTGTTTGGAAATTTTTTATTCAAATAAAATGTAGGATATATGGCAGAGAAATATTGAAGTGAAAGTAAAGGAAGAGGATAGTGTGGATGAAGAACACGTTAACCCTTTCATGGACAAAGCCATAAAGCAGGAGGAAAAAGAGCTAACGGAAGCTCGTGGGGGTGAAGTTGAATGTGACATGGAGAGGGAACCCACGACTGAAGCCCCGCTTAGTGAAGTGCAGTTTACCAAGTTGGATGAACTTCTAACGCAGACCCAGTTGTATGCTCAATTTCTGCTGGAAAAAATGGAAGACATTACACAGGTATTCTCTTAAGGACCTTCGTCATTGAATCTTCTTATTTGGGAATTTTTCATGTTGCTGATTAAAGTTTTGTCTGAATTGCATTTCTAGAATGGCGTGGAGCAAGAGAGTGAACCTGTGGGGAAGAAAAAGGGCCGTGGGTCAAAGAGAAAAGCAGCAACCAACTATAATTCTGTAATATACTGTTACTTTTACTATGTTGATTTATTGCTTCTCATCTGTCTGATGCAATATTATTTACCATCCTTTAAGTACGCATTGCTAGATATTATGTGTGGAATTAATATTGTTTGTTTTATCTTTCATGATGTGTCTATGATTTTATATATAATGTACATAATGTAACATGTCAACAGAAAAAGGCTAAGAGGGCAGTTGCAGCGATGCTTACGCGATCTAAAGACGAAAGAAAAGATGAAGATGAGAGCCTGAATGAGGAAGAGAGACTTGATAAAGAGCAGAGAGAGCTTGTACCTTTGTTAACTGGTGGAAAATTAAAATCATATCAGGTCAAAGGTGTGAAGTGGTTGATCTCACTATGGCAAAATGGACTGAATGGGATTCTTGCGGATCAAATGGGCCTGGGAAAGACAATTCAAACAATTGGTTTTCTCGCACATCTGAAAGGGAAAGGATTACATGGGCCTTATTTAGTGATTGCTCCCCTCTCCACTCTCTCAAATTGGCTAAATGAGATTGAGAGGTAATTGTTTATCTTTCTTATGTGAATATAAGCATAGATCAAAGTCATCTGATATAAGTGTAGAACTCTAAAAAAATTGTTTTTAACAGGTTTGTGCCTTCAATGCGTGCAATTATCTACCATGGGAGCAAGAAAGAGAGGCAGGAAATTAGGAGTAAGCACATGCCTCAAACAATTGGCCCAAAATTCCCCATAATTATCACTTCCTATGAGATTGCATTATTTGATGCAAGAAAATCTTTGAGGCATTACGACTGGAAATATGTTGTGGTGGATGAGGTAAGTGTTCTAAGTGGTTGAGAAGCTTGGCTGTATCCAATTATCTGTTAGACTTAAATTTAGTATGAGTAATTTTACTTGTGCTTTTGTAACTCTTTCATCTAGGGGCACAGGTTGAAGAACCAAAAATGCAAACTGTTGAGGGAACTGAGCTATTTACGAATGGGAAATAAGCTTCTATTAAGTGGGACTCCTCTGCAAAACAATTTGGCAGAGCTTTGGTCATTGTTACATTTCATTTTGCCCGATATTTTCTCATCTCTTGAAGAATTTCAGTCATGGTTAGTATGTTTTTCCTATTATCTTTTAGTTATTTTATATTTAAATAGTTAGTTTATGTTTGTAACGTACTTTTGTCTCTCTCAAATGTATATCTAAATATTAATGCTGATGCAAAATGTCATAGATTCGAATATATGAGGCTCTGCTTTAATACAATGTTAAATTACCATTGAACCTAAAATGAAGCTTTATAGGTAAATGTACGAAATAGTACATAATTTCTGACACAGCCATATGGTACTTTATACTAAGAAAAAAAATATACCCCATGTTCCATCTGTACTCTTCAGGTATCTGATTGCAAGTATTTGTACATTCCTCTATAAAGGAATTACTTTTTGTTTCCTATCAAACATCACGCAGGTAGCCAACCAATGAACATATGTATGAAATTCTACCCCTTGTTTAAATCAAAATGTTTTTGTTGATAATTAGTTTTTTTTTTTTAAATTCTATTTTATAGGTAAAGAGAATAAAGAACCCAATCTCTGATACCATGAGATAGCTTGGCAACTATGATGAAGGCAATCTCATACAAAATTTCAAATACCTGATTGCAAGAATTTTTACATTCTTTTATTTTATTTTACTTGCAATGGGAATAAGGAACTTGTGTTAATAAATATGAGTGGACCAGGCATCCACATGTCCAAAATAGCCTAGAGTTGCAAAATCTAGAATTCTTTCAGTCAGATAACATGTTGGAAACTTGCTTCCTTAACTTTTTTAGTTAGTGGTTTTCTCCGTGAACATGTCATTGGTTTGATTTGTCTTGTAATAATAATCTCTTAGTTATTAACAACATTATTTTCAGGTTTGATTTTTCAGGAAAGTGCAACTCTGAAGCTGCTAAGGAAGAGTTGGAGGAGAAGAGAAGAGCACAAGTACACGCCCTTGTTAACATAGTGTCTTTATTTGTTTTCTATTTGTATGTAACTTCTGTCTTTGGTTCATAAACAATGCTCAAGGATTTGATTATATGCAGGTGGTCGCTAAACTCCATGCTATATTACGTCCCTTCCTTCTTAGAAGAATGAAGTCCGATGTTGAGATGATGCTCCCTCGTAAAAAGGAGATCATTTTGTATGCTACCTTGACTGAATATCAAAAGAATTTCCAGGATCATCTAATTAATAAGACATTGGAAGGCTATTTACGAGAGAAAGTGGACACAGGTATAAGATATCTCTTGATATTGATTAGCCAATGTTATTTTGTTAATAACAAGCAAAAATTTAGACAATTTAGGGAACATATTATAGGGAAACGGCACCTTATAATACAGTCCTAAATTTGGGTAGTTTGTAACTCTGTTCGTGCTTTTAACCATGACATGATAAATTTATCACTGGACCAATAGCTCCCTGAATGATGACCCTTACTTCTTATCTGTTGGTTTACTTTTTAACAAGACAATTTGAAAAAGTACCGGCATGGCCTTTTGCAATTATCCATCTCTTTAATATTTTTTATTAGGCAGAGAGGTTCTTATAGTTAGGCCTTTTTCTCTCTTGGTTTTCATAAATGATCAGGTAGATTAGCTGGTGGCTACTTAAACCTTGCTAGAACAGGCACTTGGATGTTAAATACTGGTATCTTAGTGGCTTCATCATATTGGTTTTTTTATGGTCTCAATGACTTTTCAGTTCTAATTTTTTTTTTCATTTCATGATATTCTTGATATATTGCTATTAAAATGTTATCTTGGTGGCTCCATCATAAGTCTTTGTTCATCTGATTTTGGTTGATATCATCAATATGTTGCCTTTGCTCATCTAAAATTTGTAAAATTGCAGGACGAGGCATGAAAGGGAAGCTTAATAATTTGATGATTCAACTCCGGAAGAATTGCAACCATCCTGACCTCTTAGAGTCAGCCTTTGATGGCTCATGTATCTTACTTGTGATCTATTTAGTAATTCTACTGTAACCATGAGGTCTTCTGCGTCACTTATACTTTTTTTTACTGTTGACAGATTTTTATCCTCCTGTCAACCAGATTGTTGAACAATGTGGTAAATTCCGGTTGCTGGACAGGCTATTGGCTCGTTTATTCGCCCGCAATCACAAAGTATGACAAATATTATTGGTTCTCATAATTTTTCGTGCTATGTCTATCTGCTTACTTGCCTCGGACTGTCTCTGCAATCAGGTTCTCATCTTCTCTCAATGGACTAAGGTTTTGGATATAATGGACTACTATTTTAGTGAAAAGGGATTTGAAGTTTGTAGAATTGATGGCAATGTTAAATTAGATGAGAGGAAAAGACAGGTTTGTGCTACCTGCTACCTCAGTGTTGTTCTATTTCATTTATTTGCATTTTAAATGATAACCTAATATTTCTGAGGTTTGTGATTTAGGCAAACAAAAAGATTTTGCAAACTATCCGTAAAGACTGTTATAATTTGGTTTCCTATTTCTCTTGTTTTGGTTTGGATAAGTGTTGGTAAAGTTTAAATGACTTTGGTTGATTGTGCACTTATCTTTACAAACAGATTCAGGAGTTCAATGATGTGAACAGCAATTATAGGATATTTCTTCTGAGCACTAGGGCTGGTGGATTGGGTATTAACCTTACTGCTGCTGATACCTGTATTCTATATGACAGTGACTGGGTATCATCTCTTTGTTCATGCCCCTTTTTAAAACCTTGAGCCTCTTTTCTGTTTCCTTCCTTCTGGTACTTCATTTCTTATTTTTACAAGTTTCATTAACACTTCAGTCAATGATCATGAAATGCTAAATGATTTCATTATGCTTCATGTGCATGCAGAACCCTCAAATGGATTTGCAGGCCATGGATAGGTGTCACAGGATTGGGCAAACCAAGCCTGTTCATGTATACAGACTTGCTACAGCTCAATCTGTAGAGGTACTTAACTGATGTTCTTGGTTGTTTAGCCTTCTAAAATTATTTCCGTTCACAGAATTTGTAATAAGTTGAGGGTTGTGTATTAACAGGGTCGTATTTTGAAAAGAGCTTTTAGTAAGTTGAAGCTTGAGCATGTAGTGATTGGGAAAGGCCAGTTTCATCAAGAAAGCATGAAGTCTAACATTATAGATGTCATGGAGGTATTTTTATCTTTATTTTGAACTTATTTAATTGTTTTATTTTGACATGACTATTCTTTCTATGGATCTGCTGAAACTTCACTAGAGGATTGTGCATTTGCTACTGAACTGGAAGATTTTTTAGAAGGCTTGTTGATGTCATTTTCTTAACGATGTTTTGGTTTCTCTCTGCTCTTGCATTGCAATGTAGTTTTGTCATGCAGAAAAATATATACTGATAAAATATAAAACTTTTATAGGGCTTCTACTTTTTTGCTTTTGCTTTATTTAACCCTGCAGTAGCTTTTGCTTGCGGGTTTTTTTTTTTTAAGTTAGATTTCATAACAACTAATTAGGTTTGAGTTAACTGACAACCAACTTATACATTCATATGATTAAATAAGGTGGCAGGGCATTTAATGCCATGCTACCATGTTTCTGTTATAAATATCTAAATATCTTGGGTTTGATGTCTCTTTTGCAATATTTATTTGATTCTATTTCTCATTGTAATTTATATTTTTTCATTTTTAATTTCAGGAAGAGCAGATACTGGCTCTTCTTAGGGATGATGACTCTGCTGAAGACAAAATGATTCAGACGGATATTAGTGATGAAGATTTAGAGAAGGTCTTGGATCGAAGTGACCTGATTACTGTTTCATCGGATGATGTTGAGGAAGAGAAGCCTAATGTTGCTGCTGCTGTTTATCCCATGAAAGGACCTGGTTGGGAGGTGGTGATACCAACAGCGACTGGAGGAATGCTCTCTACCCTCAATAGTTAAGCATCCTTGCATTGCCGTGTATATGCCTCCAGGCAAATGTTGTAGAGCTCTAATTTTTGCGAGCAAAGAAATGCTGTAAGAGCTCCATTTTCCACGTATTGTAAGTACAAAGGCTATATATACTCTAAAAAGCCTACTTTTGTAAATGTCCGTTCTGAAGTTTCATGTCTGCTCGGGACCACCAGATTTAAAAGTAGACGTGAATGCTGGACATTCCTGAACTTGTCATATAATAGTTAATAGCTTGAGAATGTGCCCTTTTAAGCGGTACATTTGATGCTGTTCCTTCTGTCTCTCTTTTTATTCTTTTTTCTTATAAATATATATTTTAAATTAATTTGTTATTGTGGTATTTGACAATGGTTTCAGAAAAGTGTTAAACATCTTGAACAATAATAGAACTTCCACTTACCAGTTACAGGCCGACTGTTGTTAAATCTGCTCGTGTCTGAATACATTAAACAAACTTCAGAACATTTTCCGTTTCTTCGTATCTGAACTCAGGCCTAAAGATCTATTCTGTTATGCTGCAATTACGTAACACGAGCAACCAAATACTGATCATCTAAAATCAGCCGCAATACATCCTACCAATAGCGCAACATTGAGGCAAAGAAGCAAAAAGAAAAACAATCGGAAAACATAAACTAGTTTTGAAATTTTAAGAACTTAACAAGTTAGAGGGATTGTTTTGAAATATAACAAAATTTTTATTTTTATTATTTAACCTAGTTCAAACTTCCTATACATGGATAATACACATCAAATCTGACAAGTTGGTTAAACAATGAATCATAACTTCATCACTATTGAGTTTGTTAAAAAATAAATAAAAAGCCTCAACTTAGTGTAGTGATTAATAACCGTACTATTTTTAGGATTAATATTGTATTTAATGTTTCTAAAACGTTTAAAGGTAAACTGGAGTTTAATTAAACGAAATTGGGGGCGAAACATTTCATGTATATGGATTTGAATGAAACATAAGGGGAGTAAATAAAACCTATCCAAAAATATTTTAAATTCCGTTGCCGGGAATCGAACCCGGGTCTCCTGGGTGAAAGCCAGACATCCTAACCGCTGGACGACAACGGATTTATTGGGAAGTTGGCTGAAATGAATACATATATCGTAATATGAGATAGGCGTACACGATACATGTCCAACAATAAGTGCGATGGTTCAAGTAGAAAAGGGATCTCCCCGGGTGAATTGGGGGAATTTATAGAAACTTCCTCTCTTGTTTATATTTCCATTCTGCTTGATTGGGACAGAATTCTAAACGGTTACAAATGATATTAAATTGTTAATCAGGCAAATGAGCCATGAGAACTAAAGCTTTTCATGCATCAGTGTTAAGTTACAGCAAAAATAATAAAAATCTCCGGCAGGATTTCTTCCACACACTAGGCTTAACAGGCTATCTTTGGAACAACATTCTATTATAGTTATCACTGAATCCAATTCACATTTTCGTGAATAAAAGAAAAAGAAAAGAGAAATGACATTCGCGGACGTTACTCATCTCGGCGAGTCATCTCTAGTCATCAACACAAGCAAAGGCTTCATAGTGCATTTGGAAGCGTGAACGTCTGGCCAAACCCTTTCCATTTTACAGCATTCTTATACTGTTGTATTTTGCTCGTCTGGGTGAAACTAGAACTTCTTTGAGCACTTTTATGAGTTGCAAACCACTTAGAAGTTGCATCAAATAGAGAGCCACAGTTAAATATGAGGCACATCATATTTTCCAAGTCCTGCTGCACGCATGGCTCGTGCTTCCCGTGTCGTTATTACCTGAGGTATTGACATGCCGCCAGAGATGATGATTTCTGTCCCACAATTACAAAGAAAAAGTAGGATTACCTTTTACATAAAAAAAAAAAATCCTAGAAAGCTTCTTGTTATGTAATGGTCTAGAATTCTTACCAACCCCTTCTCGAACAGAGAGGTTAGGCCTAAGAATATCATTCGAACTGATGAGAAAAACATCTCCAATATAAAGGTGGTTGGAGGGCACAAAGACACAGCAAAGCTCCTCTGCACCTGAAGTTCCTTGGAGAATAAGATTAGCGGTGATGAAACCAATTGCGTATTCCCCAATTCGTGGATGCCTTATGATTGCAACTTCCTTGAAAGCTTTGGAGTTCTGATCTGGAACAGATAGCAGACTTAAAACTGGCGGCTCATAAAGGCTGAAACTACTAACTAATGTAGTTTCACTCACCAGGTGATATTGCTGCACTTATTTGTTTTGAAGCAGTATAAATATAGCTAACGAGGGGCATCTTCTTTATAAACCATTCTCCCAAGCTAAGAACAGATGCCCCCAACCAAGATGACATGAATACACCAACCAGGAAGATGAAAGTGATAGAGGTCATGAATCCAAGACCTGAAATCAGGTTCTTTTTATTCTTAACATAGGATAATTTTTTTCACATGTCCACTCCTAAAAATTTACTATAACAACGAAAACAAAATTCAAGTAATCTAGGCAACAGAATCAGAAAAGATAATATATATACCAACCAAAGACATTGATGCCAAGTTGAGCATAAATTGGGGAGAAGACTCCATCCACAAAACGTATAAACCACCAAGTAATGTAGAATGTGATAGCAATAGGAAATAAAATGACACTGCAAAGCACAACAATTTTGTCACAACGAGAAAATGGATAGCTTTTCAAAGTGCAGCTTCAAGTTTTTTTTTTTTCTTCTTAATATAATTTAATTGAAACCCTACTTGATTCTTTCAGCTAAAAACTCACTTTGATCACTCAATTTACATATTAATGCTGTGACCTAATAAACATAATTTAAGCAAAAGAGAATGTAAAGACTGACCATCCTGTCATAAACTTTTTTGAAGCCCAGCTGCGAATGACTTTGGCGAACGCCTGTGCAGGATATAAAACAAAACCCTTCTCAAATTTCCGCAGAAAAAGAGCTATAAAGCAAAGTTTTTTTTTTAAATTTTATATTCATGTTTCATAAAAAAAATTCCATTGGCACTCAATCAGACTTATATTATTACACCATATCATAAAATACCACAAACACAATAAGACTTTATAATAAAACAACTCATTCAATTCACGTAGATTGTTTCATGAATCCCTCCATATAAGAAAAATAGAAAATAAATAAAATCTAATATAAAAGAAAGAGACCTCTTTGCCTGTATTAGTATGATGATGATGAAGATGATGATGATGATGGTGATGAGGAGGAGGAGGGACGGGAGAAATGGTGGTGGATGATGATACAGAGTCTACAATATCAGGATTGCCAACTCCTCCCATTGGGATCAGTCGTTCTAGATCTCTGTCCCTCTCTCTATTTCCCATTCGCCGGCTGCAACAAACCAACTCTTCTTTCTTTTCTTTTCTTTTCTTTTACCTATCGAAATTCGCTAGCTTTCTTCTCTCTCAGTGACGAACTTGTTATTTGTCATATTCGTCTATTGCCTTTTTGCTCCTTCAAGCCTGTCTTGTTACACGTTCCATTATATTAGGCTAGGCCTTAAAAGGCTGTAATTATGAGATTAAACAAAAATATATATACTATATATATTCGCATTATAAATATTAGATTAATTTTAAGATATCCACCGTAGTATTTGTAATTAAATTTTCACCATCGTTTCAACTAAGGTTTCTGCCACTTAAAATAGCTATAAAAATTATAATCTATAAGAAAGTGGTTTCGGCGTATTTGATGCATTGATACATTAACAAAAATTAAATAAAAATTATAAATAAATATATAAAAATTTAAAATAATATATAAAAATTATAAATTATAAATAAATAAATAAAAATTGTATATATATACTCATTTATAATTTTTATATTAATATATTATAGTTAATCACAACATATGACATGATAACTTAATTAATAAATAAACATAACTAAACTCAACATAATTATCAAATCTCTATTTTTTGTATTAAAAAAATAAATTATGATTTTTAGATCATATTACCAACTTATTTAAAAATGGAAAAATCAATAATAATAAAGTTTTTCATATTATAAACGCATCTACGCTAAGCATCATAAATAAATGTAGAATAAATCGTGAGAAAAGTGGTAAGAGGTTACCCAAATTAAAATTATTTCTTTTTCTTTTATTTTTTTATTATTACCAAAAAAAAAAAAGTAAACGAAGTTGAGCAGAAAATGACAGTAAAACTGAATCAATTCAACAGTGGTATGCACTGAGCGATTTCAAAATCTCAGCGGCCAACCGAACGCATGAGACAATTATATTTATAGAACCAAGATTGGTTCACCAACTCATAACTCAAAAGTATCTCGCGTTTTTGTTTATGAAGAAAAATTGAATTGAAATTTGGGTTTAATTTGCGAGGGTAAAGAAATGATAACTCGTTCTAAACTCGTGGAGCAACTCAGAGACTACCAGATCCGATCTCAACATAAGTGCCCTGCTCTCGCTGTCTTCTCTCCTAAACCTTTCCTCTCATCCTGGTAAGTATCTTTGTCATAAGTTTCTATTATTTTATTATTTCATTTTTTTAGCGGTTTTTAGGAAGTGGATATATGTTTGCTCTGTCAAATCTTAACTTGTTAATTTGGCTTCAATATTTTGAAACTATCAACTGTTGTTTTTGTTTCAAGAGATTATTTTGCTTTTAATGTTTGGAATTTACAATTATTGCTTCGCAGAATTATCAAGTTCGAACAAAAGTTACACACATTTGCTTGAATTTGATTACCTCACTATTTTGTTGTTTGTTGATGTTAAAATCAAGCATTGTGATTTGTAAGTTCGAACATAAGGCTAGGTGTTTGTTGTTGCACAAAATCTGCACAGTGCTGTAGCTAGGTGGAGTTTGTTGGTTGGTGGGGAAGTTTTTTTTTTTTCGCTTGGTGATTGCTCCTACATGTTGAGTATGGTTGGTTCTAATGGGTTCCGGTGATCCTGCAAAACAAAGAGGGCAATTGGGGTGAAAGACCGGTGACTTTACTGGCGTTAACCCTCTCATGCCGAAGTTAGGCCACCGGGTGTTTTCAAGGTAAAGAGCTCAGGCTTGCCTTCGCAAAGGGGAGGTAAATAAAAAGACAGTTGTAAAACAGTGAAGTTGGAGAGCTTAGGGGTAGAGAACGAACCCAGAGAAAACCTCTAGCTAGAGTCTCAAGATGATTGGAAAGAATTAATCCCCTTCTCATGAGTTTAGGTGCGAGGTACCAATTGTGGATATTGTGCTTCTTTCCTTTTATTAATTACTGAGCTCCTCAAACAGCCATAAACCTAGAGCTGGGGTTTATGGTGCGCTGCTTGTTGGAGGCCCAACCTGGACCTTTCAGAGTATTGTTTAATTAACTCCAGTCTGTCTATTTTCTAAAGCAGCCAATCTTTTTCACCACATTTGGCTTGAGTTTATATTGTATGGACATGAAATTATGATGAATAGTGAGATTTTTTTTTTTTTTTCAAATACATTGATGGAAATGATTTGGGCTCCTTGTTATATGTATAGCGGTTGCTAGCTGGTTTAGTGGAACTAAATCTGCAGAGGCAGGGATTGTAGAAACCATTTATGAAACCAAAAGCATTCGTGTGTGGAGTCTGAGTTAGGTGCTCACCTAACTAAACGTCTTATATGTCTGTTAAATTTGCAACTTGGTTTTAAGTCACTCTAACCTCAATTGCTGTGTCTGTGAGATTATCCATTTAGTAGCCTTCTCTTTTTTCTCCACTTTGAAATGTTTTTGCATTTGAAAAGCAATATATTTTTTCTTTAGTAGGCCTCTTGAAGGGCCTATGCAACAGAATCCAAGTCGTGTGAATCACATTTTCATCCTCCATTGATCTGAGCCTTTATTATGTTGATTGAGTAATAAAGCATTAAATTTCATCGGAGTACTTCGTTAAGTCATCTTTTAGGCAACAGGAACTCCTGTTGACTTGCATTTTAACATATTAACTGCCTTGTGAAGTATAATTTGCATATCCATTCACTTCTTTGCTTGATTATGTTGGCTTTGATTAACAGGCTGATTAATATTTTGCTGGAGTTGAGCTATATCCTTAACCGATATCCTAATAATTTTTGGCATAGTTAAAGGACCCCAAGGGTTTGAGCTGACTTTTGCCTACTTAAGTATAAACTCAATGATTTTAGGGCCCAGACAACAGGCTTATCTTGTGGATCCAAACACAGACCTGTCTTACTCTTAAGTTGTTATTTATTTAATAAACTGGAAGGTTTCGTGACTTGAACACAGGACCTTATGTTCAAACTGCTCTGATTTGAGGTTGAATAACCACTAATTAAAAAACTTATGTTTATTATACATGGCCCAATGAAATGATAGTATTTCAACATTAACAAATACATCTAGTCCTGTCTCTTTTCAGTTGGAGGTATAATCTTGATAGGGAACATGTGGAGGGAACTTCAGAAAGAATTCCTTCAAGACCAGTAAAGATTGGTTGGTTTTTATGCTGTCAGAGAAGTGCTAAGTATTTATTGTTAATCACATATACTTAAATCACTCCTACTTGATAGGGACCGGCATCTCTCTAAATATGTAACCCTTTTGATTAGTGATGGACCAATAGACAGCCTAACAAAATTTGCAATGCTAAATTTGAATTAGGTTACATCCATTAGGTATGATTTGAGGCATAGCGATGGGCAAATATGGAGAAAGATGGGGTTTGTTTGAATCCGCATGGATAATCTTAATATGGACAATAGTGTTGGTGGATTATGGGATACCATGCGCCTCATAATATATCTAAAACTGAAACTATTTCATTCATTTGCTATACTTAAGTGTCATGACAAAATTGAACTCAAACTCCCACCCTAAACTTTCCTGTTTTCATCCTTTCTCTGTGCTGCAGATGCTTTTGCTTATCTTTTCTTAGTTAAGATAATCTAAGATTTACTCTTCCAGTTTCCTTTTCCAATTGATTCATTTTTTCACTTGAGTATTCCTTATCCGTATCTGTACAGGCTTATGAGTGCCTGATTACATACCATGCCATTAAATGTGATAGATTAATGTTTCCTTCATGCAGGGGTGATGTCACTGTTGCTGTCTTTTGCGCCTTATTGTTTAGCATGCTTGTCATATCATCCTACGTGGCTTTTTACTTCAGGCACTTCTGGCTTTCGTTCTTTGTTTTATGCCTTGGTATTTTCCTTCCCATACGCCTAAGAAGTTCTAGACAGGCAGCTGCCAGGAAGAGGGAGAGGCGATTGTTATTACCTTTGTCCATGTGATCCTTCTAGGTAGTTAAGTACTTGCAGCTATATGATTGGGCTAACAAGGGCACATTACTCACCTTTCCTTCATGTGGCTTAATCCTGAACAATTTTAAAGCTTGGAATACTGATCTCGGTCAACGGGCCCTAAACCTCACTCTCTGAGATGGATGGTACGGTTCTTGCCTACTCCATCAACCATACACAAAAGGCATGAGAATATGCCAAATAATACCCTTTCCTCACATATATTACACCATACATTTGACTGGGCCAAGTTTAGAGGCAACTACCTGTTAAATTTTCCCATTCTTGGCATGTAGATTTCTTTCAAGTTCAAGAAATTAAATATTTCAATCTTCTGCGAGTTGGACTTTATTTCTTCAGAGTTGAGGTGAAGGTATAACCAACTAGCAGATTAGAATAAATCTTCAAAACATTATGTGATGATTGGAAAAAATATAAATATGAGGGAAGATGAACATTCTGTGATCTGTGGATCTTATTGGCCACATTGGTGGGATTTCACTTGTCAAGTTCTGAAGCATTTTCTGTGTTCTTATTTCCTTTCTGTGTTTTCTTTTTATTGGGTGGACGGTCTGATTCTGTGTCTTGCCTTAATATCATCGGCCTGTTACTTGGGGAAATACAAGATCAGTATATTGGAAATCTAGAAGCTCATTTATCCATAATCATGAAAATTTCTTTTTGGATGTCTCCATGTCTTTTCGGGCTAGTTTCCTTTTATTTTATAATGTATATAATTATTTGTGCATAAAGCATCTCAATAAATTGAGAAAAAGAATTAGAATTATTTCTAGATCATCTTATTCTGTATATTTTATAAGACATACTTTTTTCTTCTCTGACATTAAGATTTGAACCTCCGTTAAAAGTGCTTAACATTTAATGTCGATTTCAGTTCTTAACTAGGCTTTTTGGATAGCACCACTAAAGTTGGAATTATGCAATTCGAAAATGTGATATAAGTTTCAGTTTGAATTGAAAAAACCATAGTGGGAAGTGATCCCTTTATTGTTCCATTCCATCCCCATCTTGCATGCTTTGATCTCTGAATCTATTAAAATTTAATTTTCAGTTTAGAATTTTATTATTGCCTTTAAAAAAAAAACATGGTTTTGCTGTTAGGAATATTGGATAGAAGGCAATATTGGCGGCTTGTTGCTGAGGCCATTTTGTGTATATTATTAAGCAATTAATGTTACTCTGAGTAATGTTAGCTTATGTCTTTGCTCTCATTTTATTATATATTTGCTTCTACCCTCATATGAGTTCTGAAAGAATTCGGATTTATTATGGGAATGAAAGAATTCGGATTTATTATGGAAAGCAGCTTTCGGGTAAATTTTCGAGTCCACAGTAAATTCATCTGTTGCTTGTTTACTTTGTTCATTCCTGAAGGGACAGTCCTCAAAATTAATAGCTCAAGGCCCAATTGATCAAGAGCAGAAGAAGAAGAATGTTAACAGAATCAATTTATTGATGGTGAGCAGGTTCTGGTGGCACGAGGTGACATATTGCTTTTAGATTAGAGTTAAATAAGTGGACACGTGACCTCCAAGAATTATAAGAGCCCTTTATCCATTGGCTCCTGGATTAGAGTGAACAAATGCCTGTCCATAATTGTTGCATAGCACTATTTCAGTTTATCAGATTCTATAATTTTATTCTAATGTCTGGGGTTCATTAGAGATTAAAAAATAAAATAAAATAAAAAAGTATACAACATGGATGATTTCTGGTTGTTCTTTCAGTTCTTTAGCATATTTTTTTCATGTTACGTTTTCAACCCTTTACTTCCTTGCAATGCTTTTGAGATCATATGTTGGATATTCTGATTGGATGGTGCAGTCAGACATGCTTACAGATTTATGACAGTTGGTGCCGCAAAATATTGGTAGAATTAATGGAAACAGTTTGTGCTTGCTCTATACTCTAGGAATTTATGAGCTGTCTACCATAGACGTGCTTCTAGCTAATTATTATAAAATTAAAAAGATGTTCATTGCAGCATTGGTGGCGCATGGCATTTCTATCTATTGAAAAGGTGAGGTTGTGTTATTAGAAAGCACTTTTAAGCAACAAGCTGTCTGCTTGAAGAGCAGTTTTGGCACTAGAGAACAAAATTGATGTGTTTTCATCATTATTGTCGTCATCTTCTTCATTTCATTTCAGAAATGTGAACACTGAGCGCAATGGTGGAATCGTGTTGGAAAAAAAAATGACAAGTCATATTCAGATGAAGAGATGTGGCAGAAATTGTCATATTTTTAAAACGATTTGTCAAATAGCTTTTTCATCTTCTTATCCTAAAAGACGAGTAAATTGATATTAAATAAAAATTAGTTCAATGTTTCTACCAAAAAATTCTAAATTTCGATCGCTCATAGTTGCAAAAAGTTCTCCAATAAGCCTCTTACTTCAGACTATTGTTCTCCTAATTAAGTTGCTCTTATCTTGTTCATATGTGGCCTATTTATCTTTTATCTCTTATCAGGTGTTAGATGTTGATAGATGATCTATCCAAAAAAGCATGAAAACACTTCGTTAATAGCAAAATCACTATAATAATATAATATTTCTCCATCTCACAAGGATTAATTGTCATAATTTTCTATTTCAGCAGATACGACAATGCATACTCGGTGGCACTTGTAGCAAAAGGCCAAAATTCGCGGCCAATCAATGCTCTTCCACTAAGTCTTAAATTATTATAGATATGCTTTGGATAATACTAAACAGAAGCTTCAATTGTGACTACTTATTGTCTAAGCATGATTCATGTAATGCTAGCTTCCCGTTCATGAATTCTAACCGTCTATCAATGATCAGGGGACCGCAGGATTTGGATTTATGCAGCCGAAAGAAAAAGGTTAAGCCTTAGTTGGATTTCCCCATCCTATCAAAAAGGCTGGCTTCATTATACTTCTTTGTGGTCATAGTTTCACTTTTAGGTGTTTCTCTTTGCTTGCTTAGAGACGTTTTGGAACAGCGAAAAGAAAGGCTTTAGAATTTTAAATCTTCACTAAACACTCAAAACTCAAGCTTAGCCTCCCAAATTGAAAGTCTTGGGGTTGGTTTGCTGGCTGTAAACCTCACTTTCCTTTTGACTTTTCGCCATCCATATTCACTCTTGTAGGCCTATTGTGCCTTGATGATGTGCTGCATACGGGCTCCATGCACTTGTGGAGCCCGTTGTGCATCACCAAAAGTTTCTTTTATTTTGATTGTTGCTGGTGCCTCTCGAGAATCCTAGTGGTACAAGTATGCATGAATCATGACACTGATACCTTTTTTGAATTTTCTTATTTGTGGGTTATTTTTTACACGCCATGATTGGATATTAAAATGAATAATTGCATTATATGACATCATCCATCGACTATGGCATCTCATGCTAAATTATTGCTCATGTAAGCTTGATAAAACCTCGTAGTTCGCTTTGTCTGGGGTTGCACACGGGTGGATGCACGGCCGATGTTACTTGTTATTATTCATTTCTCTGACTTTTAGGCTTGAATTGTCTTGATGTTGAGATATCTATAGAAGGAAGCTGCATGCAAAAATCTTTAATGATCCACTCACTTGGATCTATCTTCACTTCATCCACATGTGTTCCTGCTGAAGTGAGTGGTAACCTTCTTTATCAGTTCAACATTATCGACTTCAAAAGCGACATAAAGGGAATATAAAACTTGCTTTGCCAAGGCATTAGAGCAATTACGGTCATTCAAAATGCTTCGCTTTGTTGTGTCAACATGGCCCTTCAAATTCAAGGCAACAAATTTTCCGAGTCACTAAGCATGATTTGAGAAGCATGATGACTCCATAAAGGGCCTTCGAATCCAAGCGATTACCGTATAGAAGTGAGAGGGATGGAACGAAGTGGTCAAAGATTGTGACCTTGTAAGTTGAGCCCAAGCCCCAAAAAGCCATCATATGCCTGCGAATTCCTTGAGCATCGTGCGGCCACGTTGTTTGGCCATACCCGCGCGTGAGCAATGATTGATGTTCCTCCATTCTCTCAATCATGATGAGAGCGCAGTGAAGTGAAGGGGTGGGACTGGGTCCGGGCCATCGAAAACTCTCACTTATTCTAGAGCTATTCATTAGTGTTCGACTGGGGACGTGCTTTTCTTAATCCGATTTTAGAATAAACTTGTGATATAATTTTTGCAGACTTGTTTTATGTAATTAGAAACCTTTTTTCTATGAAGAATTATCTTATCTGTCACATTTTCAAGGGTGAAAAGATAAAAAGCTGGTGCTTGTTTCTTGAAACAGTTTTAATTTTCATGTTCTGACAGCCAAAATTTAAGTCTCAATTCAGTAATGCATTATTGCAACCAAAAAACTTGCTCTCCCTTGTCCACGAGTGATTTCGACAGTGAATGGGTTGGCCTAAAGATGCAGTAAGTATCAGCAGGGAATTGGAGCTAACAACAAACAAAGATAACAGAAGATAAGTGCCATACAATACAGATAATGCACATTTCTATGCATCATCAGTTGCTCGACCTTATGTGGCGCAAATTATAGGTGGAAGGTGGAGTTTTTCATTTGAATTGAATTTAGTTAGAATAGTTACCCTAGAATCCGTTTGTTATTTATCTCATTTTTTAAACAATCAATTAGGATTTAATAATTCTTGTAATAACCCAGTTGAGTAAAGCAAGCGTCCAGTCCACATCAAGTTTCTTGTGATAAACATTAAATTGATGAAGCATATATTAGTGTATATACCAAAGTTACCTACTTTGAACAGTTATAAATTATTTTTTTAGTAATATTAAATTTGTATAAATAAAATAATTAGGATTAAACATAATTATGATAAATATGTGCCGCATCGATCAATTTATAAGAAGATTACTCTATGTCGTACACTGTCTGTCGTAAAGGCGTAGGCGTATTTGTCGTGTCCTACAAAAGGGATGAATGCAATCGATTAGTTGACCAATTAAAAACTTTGACTTCAATTTTGTACTGACACATGTCCATACTCTCATAATTCGGGACTATTTCATTTCGTGTCTGAATTCTGATTACGACAAGTAGCTTTTTGAACTCAATTATACATATACATACATATATATATATATATATATATATATATATATATATAAACTATACAACATGCACTAAATAAAAAAGTTAAGGGTTTTTAAATAATAATAATAATAACTCACTTCTTAAAATGTAAAAATAAAATAATTTTTCAAATCTTAAACCACAACAATCTCACATAGAATCATAAACCGAATAAACTAATGACAATTCTTTTTATATAATTTAAAAATTTAGAAAAATAAAATGATTAAAGATTTATAAAAGATTTTGTTAAAAATAAAAAGAAAAATATTACCTTTTTAAGTTTTACCACTATGTCTCGAACAAATCTTGGATATATCCGTTGCAGTGCAATGGACAGCCAAGCATGTACCACATAGGAGTCTCATGTTGATGTGATGTTTAAACGACGCCCTCTTGATGCATCCGTTGCGCTAAGTCTCACATTGATGTAGTACCCCCATGACACCCTCTACTAGCATCGACTGCACTGCAACGGATTTACCCAACCCAAGATTTACTCCTCCTCTCATATGAAGATTTAAGTTAGAGATTTTAAGAGTGTTAGCTGCGAATTGGCACAGTCTAATCAGATCTGGCTGTAAAGAACCGACCCTCCTTCAAAGACTACACTTAAAAAAAGTAGTTGGTGCAGAAAGCATTAAAATTGGCTGCCCACATTGACAGAGAGGGGGCATTAAGCCATTATAAGTCATTGTCAACCACACGTGTTGTAATTGCCACGTGTAAAATACCCCGCCCATGTTATGTTATGGAGTGTTAGGTTATGTTATCATCTTAATCTTCTTATGTTATGTAATATGTAATATGTTCTGGTAGCAATGATTGGAAATGCATTGTTGTTCACCCGCACGAGCGGTTACTGGTTAGGTATGCCTGCCTCCCTCTCTACTCTTTGTTAGGCTATCTAATCTCTCATTTCCTCTTTACATTTTAATTCGAATCAATCATCCACTTCCACTTCACCCATTAATATTCATCCCCGTGCCCCTTCTCATTCCATCTTCCCCCAATATATGTAGGATTATTTTCGTCAAAACAGAGTTTTTATTTTAAGAAAAATTAGCTGTTGGATTCAAAATATACAAATGTTTTTAATAAACAAAGAAAAAGTTATTTCAATAAAATAAAAAATTGTTATCGAACGGTGAGATATATAAATAATACTTCACCTATAACTTATTTATAATTATCTCTCCCTACAACTCGAGTTACCAAAATCCTATTGAAGATATAATTACTTATACTAATTTTTATTTTTTTCTTATTCAGTAAATTTTTGCTAACTTAGATGGTAAAGAGGATTAGTTGTAAATGGATTGTAGGTGTTGCATTATTCCGGATATATAGGTTTATGCATACTTTTAGTTTTAGAAACACTTCTAATTCAATAAGCTTGGTATTATAATTTTTTTTTTCTCCTAACAATGTGCTTGTGCCCCCGCCCCGTATTGTATTTAGAAATTATAGAATTTAGGAATCCTGGCTTCTGTGTGTGCTGGAGCATGTGGAATTGGTGAAGCTTGACGAGATAAGTTGGGAGACAAACATTCACGTGAAGGGCAATAATGTACGCACGTGGACTGGAGTGCAAAAATGCCCCACTAAGAATTGGTTTGGCAATGACTTGTATGATTTTTTCTTGTTCGAGTTTTGTATCCCTTAAAAATCTCTTCCAAACTTACAAATATGTCCCAACACTGCAAGGTGCATCTCTCCTCTATATCTAATTATTACAATTCATTTCTTATCTCACATTTTCCGTTCTCCTCGATATTCTTTTCCTTTATATATTTCCATTCAAGTGTATGCAATCACTCACAAATTACACATATGGCATGATCCGTAACACGGCTGGACCAACATTCAATTTCATGGTGCCATCGTTTAGGTTTAGCTAGGTTTATAATCAAATATATTGTTAATAACAATATTGAAACAAACTCTAGATCGTCATAAACATTAGGATTTGTTAACCCATTCAGATTTCTTACATTATTTTTTTTTTTAATGAGAAGGATCATTAACTCTAATGCACTTTCAACTTTTAAATTAGTTAATTAGAAACCATAATAACATATGTGGAGATTTAATTGGCCAGCAGCTAGCGGGGCCATTTGTGTACTAAAAGAGCCTTAATTTTAGAGTACATTAGCAAAGCCCCATGCTCATATAGGCACAGATTGTTTGCATCCCTCGTTTATATATTATTCAATTTGCGAAGGTTGGGTTGTTGGACAACTAGAGACCGTGGAATTGGTATGGCCATGGTCATCATAAGAAAAATCTTTCTTAAATTAATCTAATTGGCCCTTGAAAGCCCCATTATCGATGAAGGAGGCAATGCAGAAAACAAAACTGTATTTAAAGAGTAATTTTAGCTAATTTCAAGTGTTGAAATGAAATGGTATTCACTGAGCTGTGATTTTTGCTTCCAAAATCAAAATATTAAAGTACTCTTCGAAGTTCTTTATCTTTTCAGAGATAGTATTAATTAATTTCAAGGATAGTGGGTCCTTGCATTGGGTTTGCCCTAGATTTCTCCATGATTAGCACAGCTCAAATGAGAATATTGATCAATAATTAATAGGTAGCTACTGGTCATAATAATTAATCAATTAGGTGAAATAATTTGGTTGTCCGATCAAATTTCCAAATGTGTTGTCATCATAAAAGAACTATTTATCGGTATCACATCTACATACTACAGTTAATAGTAATGAATATCATTTAGATCAATATTTCTCCTTCAACGCAATTATATAAATATTCTCTAATTTTGACTTAATTATAAGTAGACAATGAACATATATTTTGATTAATCACATCCTTAAAGTTTTTTTTTTAAATCGTCATTTTTAACCTTTAAAACACTATTTTTAGGGGTGTGATTGATCAAAAATAAATAACGGTAGGTATATGATTAACAAAACATATATAATTATTCTCCGCTTAAAATTAAGTCAAAATTCGAAAGTATTTATTGATATTGTCTCATTCATTAATCAAAGAGGTGAAATAATTTGGGTTTCTAATTAAACTTACAAATATTAAAGGTTTTTATTCTTATAAATGTGTTGTATTCTTATTCATCAGCATCACATATGCAGACTACATATAATAGCAATGAATATGATTTAGATCAATATTTCTCCTTCAGTCACTAACAGCTAGCTGCTACTGGTACTGCTACATAGTGAGTTCTGATAAGAGCTTCCCTTATCTATATGATTAAAATACACATTGCAAAATTTTTAAACTTATTCAGGAAATGCTCTCTCATTGTAAGTCTGTAACCAACCATATCTCGTTGCTGTAGCCAGAATCTTTTCGTTGGTTACTGTAGGTCCCAACTTTGTTTTTGCGCTAAAAGTGTCGTATCCGGTATCCCTGCAGGTACAGTTGTTTATTTTCATTAAACTCTCAATTAATTTCACTCTAAATTTTATTTCTGCATGGAGAAAGAGACTTTTAAAGGAAATCAACTACTTTTACAAGGTCAGCGCTAGTCGAATTAATCAAACGGGATGACACACTGTTTAGTAGTACAAGGAGAAGAAGCTGACAAGTTTTGAATTAAATTAAAATCAAAGCCAAACCCAAAACGAAGCCCCGGTTGTATTTGAGTTTTGACTGATGACTGTCGATCCAGAGAGCGTGGGGCTCTGTATCCACTTCCACTTCCGTCCAGTTAACGTAGCGTCCCCCTTGCGGTCGGTCCATTGTCCTTTCAGTTACAGCAATAATACTGTTTGACTTTGACTGTATTTGTGGGCCATTGACTCATTGTCCACCTTCTTTCAAATCTACTCCGTCGTATGCAGCTATAGTGCGGCAGAAGAGGTCACCCGTGTCCTTTCATGAAACCAATCAAAGCAGGTGACCAGAGAAAACTAGGAGTGAGAAGTTAACAATAACAAAAAATTTCCTTATAACTGCGCCTGATTGAGTCTAATTCTGTGGAAGGACCATGCACAACAAAGTTCTTGTTCTTGTTATTAATTAACGGCATTTACAAAGTTGCTGCATATTATGCTATTAATGCTTTCGTTTTCTGTAAGTTCTGTTGATATTGTAGCCAGCTGGGGTTGGGATATCTATAATAAATTTTTTAAAAAATAAAGCAGACATAAATTCTTATATTAATTTTTCAACTTAATCGAGGGTTCATGTTCTATTTTAATTTAAAATTTTGGAATTATAATAGGCAATTACATATATATGTCACATCAATATGTAAAATTTTAGATATTGTGATAGCCTGATATCATATGTATGTCACATCAAATAATAATATTTGCAGTAAGCTTAATTCGAGTCAAAGAAGAAGGTTATACAGTGAGATATCTGATTATTAGCTGTTCATATATATAGTTTAATGGAAAAAGCATACATGAATTGAATGCTTATCTGCCAAAGAATTGAAAGCAATTTTCTCACAAGAGTAAATCCAATTTCATTACTACTTATCGGGCTTTATTTGGAGACAGCAAAAGGAGCCATTGATTATAGTTAATATATACAAAAGCAAGGCTGCTAGGGGCGATTGGTTTATAAAGCTATTTTTTATATATATATTAACTTTGGTTTCATCCAAAACCAGGCACATAAAAGAAAGTTTTCTTTTGAATATATGAAGAACTCTTGGGAAAAATAGATATCTGATTCATTTTGCTTCAACAGCTAGAAGATTGTGCAGAGAAAGAGAAAAGAGTCAGCCATTCTCCATGTCTGACTCATCAGCCCATATTTTTCTGCTTGTTCCACCAATCTTAACTCTACTTGTAATCTTGATTATTAATCTTACAAAGAGAAAGCAAAACAGATTGAATCTGCCACCAGGCAACATGGGGTGGCCTTTTCTTGGTGAAACGATTGGTTATTTGAAGCCTTATAGCGCTACTTCAACAGGAGAATTCATGGAGCATCATGTTTCAAGGTAATGAATTAAAGTTTGAATCAGCCGGCAGAAGAAGAAACGAAGGACTTTAATCTTATGGCATTCACAGTTTTGTTTTAACTCATCATGTATATATATGCAGGTATGGAAAAATTTATAAATCGAATTTGTTTGGCGAGCCAACCATAGTCTCCGCAGATGCTGGGTTGAATAGATTCATATTACAGAACGAAGGGAAATTGTTTGAATGCAGTTATCCAAGCAGTATAGGTGGAATTCTGGGAAAATGGTCTATGTTGGTTCTGGTTGGAGACATGCATAGAGACATGAGAATTATCTCACTTAACTTCTTGAGCAACGCCAGGCTGAGGACTCACTTGCTCACAGAAGTGGAGAAGCACACCTTGCTTGTGTTGAGTTCATGGAAAGAGAATTCTGTATTTTCAGCACAGGATGAAGCAAAAAAGGTAAAGTATTTCCTAGTTGAGCAAGTTCCGCTAATTGCATGTGTATTCATGAAAGTTATATGCTTATTTGATCCATATTGCAGTTCACTTTCAATTTGATGGCGAAACATATTATGAGCATGGACCCTGGCGAGCCTGAGACTGAGCAGTTAAAGAGAGAATATGTTACGTTTATGAAAGGAGTAGTATCTGCTCCTTTAAATTTTCCTGGATGTGCATACAGAAAGGCCTTACAGGTAAATTACTCTAGGATTTCACACAAAGATTAATTTGATCCTGGAACCTCATTAATTTATTAGTATTAATATAAGCAATTAATGTAATACTCAAAATTCAGTGTAATTAATTTTGTTTTTGTTGTTTTATTTGGCAGTCCCGATCAACAATCCTCAAATTCATTGAGCAAAAAAGGAAAGAGAGAATCAGCAAAAGGGAGGAAGGACAAGAAAATACGGAGCAAGATGATCTCCTTGGGTGGGTTTTGAAGAATTCCAATCTTTCAAAAGAGCAAATTCTTGACTTGATACTCAGCTTGCTCTTTGCCGGCCATGAAACTTCATCAGTAGCAATTGCTTTAGCTATCTACTTCTTACAAGCTTGTCCTGAAGCTATTCAACAGTTACAGGTAAGCATCGTAGATTCTATATGTAAGCTGCACTTTCAGGCTGTTTGTATTTACATTATCGTTATTTTCCTCTCCTGTTCACATACATACAGCAAGAGCACCTCGCTATTGCCAGGGCCAAGAAACAATCAGGCGAGACTGGGTTGAATTGGGAAGACTACAAGAAAATGGAATTCACCCAGTGTGTAAGTTGATGTTAACTTTATGTTACGGGATTTAATTTATTCAGTAATTAATTAATAATGGTGAAAATGATTTTCCCCCTGTGAAGGTTGTGAGTGAGACACTTAGACTTGGCAATGTTGTAAGATTTCTCCACAGAAAAGCCCTCAAAGACGTTCGGTACAAAGGTAAATACATTTAATTGTACAAGTAAATTCAGATACGTTCCTGGTCTATGTTGATTTAGATTGACTAATACATAGGCTTTGAAAATTTGAAGCTAAAATTGTATTTTTGCGTACGATAGGCTATGACATTCCAAGTGGATGGAAAGTGCTTCCAGTAATAGCAGCCGTGCACTTAGATTCTTCTCTTTTTGACCAGCCTCAGAACTTCAATCCATGGAGATGGCAGGTCAGTCAGTTTCAGTTTAATCAGGACAACCTATCTAACTATTTAGACGTCATTGCTAATCTCTCTCTCTCTCTCTCTCTCTCTCTCTCTCTCTCTTATTATTATTATTATTATTTCTCTGAAAAAAGTTAATATAGAATTGAAGGGCACAGTAGAGAGTCCTTCAGCACTACCACTGCCTCTTCTACATGGATGATAGACCCAATATGAAATCATAGTAGAACTTGAAAAGGGCCAAGTGCCCTTGTCAAGGGCTAGCGTGCCTACTGCCTACCCAAAGTTTGATTATATTATTATTATTATTAAATACATTTTTCTCATGATTCAACCTGCAATACAAGTACATCTTTGCATCTATAATTCATGATACGGTGGGGACCTTTATGAATTCTGTAAAACACAATTCATGATAATCACACTTTCAATGTATTGTCCCTAAATTCAAATACTAGACTAAATTTTTATCTCAATTAAACAAAATTATCCTCTGCATTTGCGTTTAAAAACATATGTTAAACAAGATTTTCCTCATTTAAAATCTTATGAACATGCATGATCATTAACATTATATGCAATTCTAATTATTAAGACCCTTCAAAGAATTTCTTTTAACTTACATCTTTACTAAACTAAAACTTCAAAACATCATAATCAACACTAAAAAAACAATTTTATCATCGCTCTACCCTAAAGTTAAAAGTCCCTTCTTTATATATTACTTAAATACTTTTTAAACTATCTCTACGTGAACACATGAAGGTTATGTGTATGTATACGAGGCAGTAAAATTAATTAGGAGAATTCAGAGTTGATGCAATTGAAGTGATAGGCAAGTGTTGGAGAGGACATGGGGCACACTACAGCATGTTCCATCAAGGCCGTTTAATTTGTCCCATCCGGATAAGACACGAGCTTAACGTTCAAAGGGGATCCGACGGTTCCCGCATCGCCATAAGAGGTGGCGTCTTGATCGGAGGACCACAGTTGGAACACTGTACGGACGTAGGTCCTACAGGAAAACCTCTCTCGTGCGCGTGGGCAGGGGTGGGGTTTCAGGTAATTAGAGGGCCATGTGAATGTGGGGTTCGGAGTTCTTACACTCCTCACATGCACGTGCATGTGTGCTTTTCTGTGTGGATTACTCGCAAGCTGGTCCAACAAAATTCCAAACCAGTCCTTGTTAGAACTTAGAGAAGGGTAAAAACATACACCAAAGCCTTCCAATTTTTCTAGGTAATTAATTAAATAAGACAGTGACAATTGCAAGGCTGTTGACCATATACGAAACAAGATATTAATTAAATTTATCTAAATTATTTATTTATTGTATAAAACTTTTATTTAAATTGAAGCTAGTCTTATATTGTACAGTATTGAATTTGAACCCTTTTAGTTCATTTATAGGAATGTGATATTTCTCTTTATTTATTAATTTGCCATGGTGCAGCAGAGCAGTGGAACCCGTGGGTCTGCGTCCACGTGCCAGAACACTTTCATGCCGTTTGGGGGAGGACCTCGGCTCTGTGCCGGATCGGAATTGGCAAAGCTCGAAATGGCTGTTTTTATCCACCATTTGGTGCTCAACTACGAGTGGGAACTAGCTGAACCGGATCAAGCATTTGCCTTTCCATTTGTCGACTTCCCAAAAGGCTTACCCATCATAGTTTGGCGCCACTCATTGATATGATTAATTAAAATCAAGTTAAGAGGTTTACATATATACATGCATGCATGAATTGAATATCTCCAGAAGAGACCTCTCTGTCAGTCTCCGCCTCTCATATTGGATCGATACATATATATAATTTAATTAATTAATAGATGCAGAAAAATATATTTTTTACGTAAAGTTGGATTAATGTAAGTTTTCTTTTGAAATTATAATATTATACGTTGGCAAAGGCAAGACAAAGAAATGAAAAAAAACACAGACAGTTCTGTTAGGACCACCTTTTCCTAGCTCAATCCTCATCTTGTAAATTGTATTATCTTCCTCTGGTCCCGCCATGCAGGTCCAAGATCACTCGGGACTACTAGGGACTCAGTTATGTAATACTACGTCGTCTCTGTCTGTAATTTATCTCTGTAATTTACTTACTTCCGAGTTTATTCACATCTATTCAAGTGTAAGTGCCCTAAATAATTACTCTGGCACATGTGACATCTGTATAGCTTTCGTAAAATGTGCAACAAGATTGTGGAAATTCTTACCATCATGACTTCGTATTCGTGTGTGTTGGTGCAATTTTGAGGAATTAAAATATCTTCTCATCCATTGTATTTCATTGTCATGGATTATCTGAATGATCTTGGTGGGGACTCATTGCGCTGGAATATTAAGACGCTGTGATCATTACAATATATAGGGAACCGCCTGCACCACCTGTAACTTTCTAGGAAAGTGATGCTTTCTGGATCTAAGAGACGCAGGAATTAATCGAGAAATTAAAAGCTGTTTTGTCGTCTGGGACTGGGAGGCTGTCCCGTTTCTCTCTTCATCGATCCCCCGTTGGAAAATTTTCAACAATTTGCTTTTGGTTGGTGATGGCACCAAGCGAGCGATCCATATCTTCTTTTATTTTCTGGACCCGGCCCCCTCTCATAACTATTTGTCCTTTCTCCTTCCCACCACTACCTCGTTACACTTCTTATTTTCTTTCTTCCCTTGTATACGAATTGATGCACTAGTTGAATAATAAAGGGTATTTTAATATAAATAATACTACACTCACTATGTATTTACAAAGCGTACATATTAACACCTTAAAGATAATGTAATTTTATTTAAAAATTATATTGATTATTTATCAAAAGAAGCAATATAAAATCAAAAAAAATTTAATTTTAATTTTTAAGAGAAACTACACAATATTTTAAGTGTTGACATATATATGTATGTAAAGCATATGATAATACTACCCATGTAACAAAGACAGCTCATCTCTCCTTAGATTTTCTCAACTACTCTTGATATTTATATATTCATCAAATATCTTAATGTAATATTATTAGTTTATATAAAGAACATTATATAAAGATAACTTATATTAAAAATGTTTTCCTCTATTCTTCTATCTATATCCAACAAACATCAGTTGCAGGAGTACTAATAATATTAACTTACCTTGCATCATTTCAAGGATATTTTAATTTACATCATTATCAACTTTCTCCTTCTACATCATGTAATCGGAGAAAGAAGGATTAAGGAATTAATTCATGAGCAATTCGAATGATAGAGGGAAAAACCAGAGCTAGTAAATGTTCATACCTAAGAAATCTACCATAAAAAAATTATAAATAAGCTGATAATACAAACAGAAGATGATCATATTTGTTGGTTCACCAATCCTCTTATTGACGTGACTTAGAGCTACTTAAAACATATATATATAATCATTCAAGAAAAAACAATAGGTGCCCTATTAATCAATCAAGCCTTCACATTTGGAAACATCAATTATTAATTAGTGCTCAAACAAGAAAACAAAATCTAGTGGAAGGTTTAATTAACTTAATTTAGTTTATTGTTTAAGATACCATGGAACCCGTGTGGATGGTCAGACAGGAGGACTCCAATAATACTCGATTAACAATTGGAATGTCGGCCATGTTTCTCATCACATCAATTCTTCTTCAAATAAATTAAATAGATCTTGAAATATTACAATTCAAACTATTATTTTTTTATTGATTTTAATAAGTTGAATTGTAAAATTTATCAAAACTTTGTGATTCATGTGCGTCTTGTACGCTTGTGCCCATTAAGCAAGGTTGGTACATCTCCTTTTCGTGGAAGCATTGAAAACTGCATTATACCTGCATGCGTTTTTTCTCAAACAAAAGCAAATTGATACAATTTTATTTCTTTCCTCTCGTAATCATAATTTGAATCGAGTGAAATTATAAATATTTTATACTTCAAAAGGATAAGCCAACAACCACAAGCTCAAGGAAATTACACTTAAAAAGAGAAGAAGTAATGGAGATTCGTCACTAGATTGCTAAATGAAGGCTGAAGCCAGCGACCACAACGCTATAGCTCGTGCGAAACTTAAAAAGAGAGAGATCATGATACCTAAATTAATGGAGACTCATCACTGAGCCAACCATCACCTTCTTGTTAGGTTTCCTTTCGCTTTCCAGTTCTCTTTTTTTTTTTTTTGTTTTGTTCCTTCTCAATGATTTTTGTGTTTCTGTTGACGTATCTATCGAATATATCACTACACATGCAGTAGAAACTCTTATATGGCTAAACAAATAAGAGTAGTAAGAAAAAGAATAAGCGTACAAACCTAAAGTGGAATATATATAATTATATATCCTTCAAATATGTCACAAAGGGATCAATATTGTTATCTCACCCTGTGATCTTCGAAGCTCCACGTTGTGGATCAAAAATGTGGGCTCATAATCAACAAGAAAAACACTGTTGAGAGCTACTGATCAACGAAATGAAAAAGAGTCGTTAGTAGGTCCTTAATTTCATCGAGTGTCGTCTTCAATGTTTGATTTTTTAGCCCTTTTGATCCTACCTGCTTTGAATTACAAATTTGTCTGTTTTTGAAGCCAACGTGAGAAGCAAACTGCCAATTTTTGCACTTTTGCCGAGGGCAATGGAACTGAGACGATGGATATCCTTCATCAAACAATTAACGAATAATGTCCAATGTGCATTCAAGGTCCAGTTGTCCTTCAGCCCAGTTTACCTTCTGCCAACTACGCTAAGATTTGTCCCCTAATGATTTGCTGAAAAACTTAAAATAAATCATATTTTAAGACACTACATTTGTTTAAATAAGGCCAATATTGAATTTCACATCACATTAAGGTTTAAATAATATATTTCGGTCTGTAGTTTTGAAATTCAAAATTTTGGTGGTCCGGATTGAATTAATTTTAAAATATTTATCCCAAAAAAAAAAACTAAAGGGTGATCTGTTCAAACTATTTCATAATATGATTTGTATGTGATTGTAATAATTAAATTGTTTTTAATATTTTAGTTTATTATATTAATTTGGTGAAGCCCACCTTCTGTTTCTTGCAGCAAATAGTTATTTATTTAAAACAACCTTACTTAAAGCATTTTCTATCAAATATTCTCAAACACACCAATGAAGAAATTAAAGATCGTTCAAATTTTCATTATTAGGAAGTGTGTATAATCGAATATCACACGAAATTCCAAGTATTGAGGCAGCCAAAGTCACTGCTGATGAATATTTTTAACTTTTTTTATTCTTTTATTTATCTATTTCCCTAACGGTAATTTGTATATGTATATTATATAGAGAACAATACTATACCTACAACTAAATCCTCCAATCAAAAGCTTACAACATGAGTTAATGTTACACCTATAACTAAATCTTATAATCAACTACTTACAACTTGAGTTAACAAAAATTTGCTAGAAGAGAAAAAACAAAAAATGAAAAAAAAAAGTTATATATCCAATAAAATTTTGTTACGTTTGGCTATAAGTAATTGACTGTAGATGTGGTATTGTTCACATATAAAGCATATGTATAGATAAATTTACTAATCTGATAGTAAGGATATCAAACCTTGGACTATTTAGTTATTTTGTCATCTAGTAATTGCTTATTGCTTAGCAAATTTAAGTAACACTTTTCAAAATTTATTTTACAGCATTCAACTCTAACTCGCTTCACAGCTTGTAAACGAGCAACTTCGGCTTTGCTCCAACGAAGAGACTATTAGAGAAGCCTTTCTCGAATTGGGCTCCAGTTTAAGAATCATCCAAGTCACTTCAACTGCTTTCCAGTGCAAGCCAGAACCGGTAAAGCCCAGTTGTGAAGCACCAAAGCCCACTTAACCAAGCGAAGATTTGGGTCGCAAATCATTTTTAGGCGCCCCCCGTTATCGCGATTTTTGGAAAGTGATATTCTATTCGACTCTTATTTTTTATCTCTTCAGCCCACTTTTAAATACTTTTAATTAATAATTTTAAACCCGTATATTCAACTCATTAGACCCCATGTAGTTTTTAAAATAAACTTTTAATTTATAACTAAGTTTTTCATTCCATCCCATCTATTTGTTGACTTCTACAAATTACTTCATAACAGTTGTACGATCTACCTTCTTCTTATTGAATAAGGTCAACTTTCCTTCTATCCTTCTTGTTTAATTAAATTGTTTTGTTACTCTTGTTTGGGTGGGAGGTTGGAACTTCAAAAATATGAGAAATTGAAATTTTAAAATATTAGTTAAATCTTTCATTCTCTCTGTTCTGCATGTCGAAAAAGATTCGTGTATTAGCTGTGCACTCCTTGTTGAACTTGACCCACTAGTTAAGCCGAGCTCAATCCTTTCCTGTGCATTCTATATGGGAGTAGGGGCTTTCAAATGGAGTTGCTGGAAATCTTTGCAGTGGGTTGGTGCTATTTAAAGTCTGAATTTTGATCCTTCCTGACAACTTAGAAATCATTTTTATAATTGTATCCTCGAGACGGAGCCATGAGTATCTATTGTTCTTTCATTTTATGCATGGAGGAAAATAGGCTAACATACTACTATATATGTTAAATGTTAATCTGGACTCAAGATGCTGTTCTCTTCGATAATGAGATCATTTTTCCAATTGAAATTTGGACTTAATTTAATATCGCAATATGATTCTTGCCTTCTTGAAGCCATTTGAATTAGCATATGGTTTCTTAATTGCTTTCCATAAATTTACTCCTTTACTCTCATTTTCAAATCAATGAGTACTTTTGAAGCATATGTTCAGTGTAGGGAGACGAAGGAGAGCTAAAAGCAATATATATTTTTGTTGTTTTACAAGAAGCAACAAGTTAAATGATACATGTATTGGCAACGCAAGCATAAGCAAAATGGTAATAAATTTACTTGAAACAAAATACATAGAAAATTTTGTGCAATAGATTACAATCCGTTCACAAAAAGCTGATTATAGGTGCGTGCTTTACTTTCACGCACGATCAACAAATGATAGGTCCTCAGTTGCACTTTTGCATTAACAGAAAATATTCGAGATCTTTGAACTCAATTGTCTCAATTGTTTTGGGTAGAAGCATTGACTAGGGTCTTGCCTGCTCTGATAATATGGTTATACAAACAACAGAAAGCAATCCCTTCTAGCTAGGCAACCCGTGAAGTTGAACACAAGACTAACTTAATTTAAATTATACGTGATTAAATATTTAATTTTTTAGGTCATAGTATTGCAACTTTTTTTTTTCTTACATAATTTAAATTCTTACGTCCATCTATAACTAATCTACTATAATTCATAATTGTGAATGAGAAGTTAAAAATGTTATAATCCTTAATGTTAACTCAACGAATTTGTAATTATTAAATCTTAAAAGATAAACGATTATGAATAAGTATAAAAATTTAAATCATACAAATTAAGTTTTAATAATTTAATCCTTTATTATATTATTTATTTTAATTAGATGAAAATCAAATTAATAGAGTTATGATCTTAATAAAACACATATGAGACAAACCCATTAATTAACAAATTTCCAATACGAAATTCTAACTCCAACAATTTCTCCACAAAAACCAATTTAAATGCTTGACTGACTTTAGGAAACCACTTTCTATCGCCAACCCTATATTAAAGTGCTGAATGCAAGTAATCTTGATCAACAAGTTTGGCATGTTTGTTAAGGCTTCACCTGTTCACGGTAACTGAAGCCTCCAAAAACGTATACGAAACTGCTTTTGATTATTAGTGATGGGCTTAAAGCCACGTAGCCAGTGATCCGAGATCCGTCGTGGGCCAATGAGCGCCAATGCTCTCCAACAGCAAAAGCTTTGAGCCCATGCGACGTGGAATCATTTTGGTCTTAAACGCCCACGTAACATCACAATTTGTATTGCACGTTAACATTAATTCTTGTTATAACGATTGAATTGATTTTTTTTTAAATAAATAAAATGATAAAATTATATATGAAAACATTTTTTTCTTTGTATACTTTATATCAATTTTTAGAAAACAATGAATCCTATTAGGTGGTTTTGTAAATCTTAATTTTAGTAATATTTTTTTAATGTCTCCTATTTTCACTAAATCCATATTGTTAATGTTATTTAACAAAGAAAATTTTAATGGGAACTTATACGGATACAAGTTTCAACTAGAGAATGTTGTCACGTAGATTCCATAAAAATGTTTTCATAATTGATGTTAAAATTTTAGATTATTGAATAAAAATTACTATTTTGAAGTCCGTAAAGACGTATTAAAAGTCAGTATCATTTTTGCTTTGTTATAACGAATCAAAGAGGACAACAAACAGCAAGATAATCCCATAAACCACAATTACCAAACTATCCTCATAAGATAAAATAACTATTAGCCGCCATTATAGGAACCAGTGTTTCATAATCCCAACAAATCCCTCTTACCTCAATCACAGTGGCATTTCAGTAGTAATCTACTAACCTCAAGGGTAACCAAAACATGATCCTGGCACAGGCATCAGTTGAGCCCGTTCCCATAAGCTAAGCGGCCCTCGCATCGTCTCGCTTTTAATCAAGCTTCTCCACTTCGCCTCCCAGTTCAAGATTCTGTGATCTATCGACTATTCGAGTTTGCGAGGAAGATAGAGATGTGGCGCTGCGTTTCTCGTGGCCTTCGCTTTTCTTCTTATTCGAAACGATCCATCTCCAATGACTCTCCACGATCTTACATTTCCAGATTCTTCTCCTCCAATTCCGTAAGCTTCTCAAATCTCACTCCCTTCTATTTCCTCTCAAAAATTAGGGCTTTGATTCCATTGCTTTGATTTCTCTGTTTAAATCTGATCATTTTTTTAAGATTCTGGATTTGAGAAGATTCTGATTGACGTTTATATGTATATTTATGTATTAGAATCATTATCTCTCTCTCTTTTTTCTGAAAATTTTTTATTTTTGTTAACGTATTTGTATTGGTTACAATCTTTTTGGTGGGGGCAGAGTGGGGGATACACTGTAGTGGATCATACGTATGATGCTGTTGTTGTAGGAGCTGGTGGTGCTGGGCTGAGAGCAGCCATAGGACTCTCAGAGCATGGCTTCAACACCGCTTGCATTACCAAGCTCTTCCCAACTCGTTCTCACACTGTTGCAGCTCAGGTATCTGATATTCATACTGGCATGTCGTAGAAAGAATATATTGATTGCAGCCTCATCACGTAACATGTTTGATTTTGGATTATGCCTTCCGTTAGCAAACAAAATCTTTTACAGTTGTTTATGTGATTGTATTGTTTGTTCGTTGAATTTTGGAAGTATGATATACGTGACACTTGAACTTGATAACACTTATTGTTGGATTAAGTTTTATGAAGCTTTTGTTTCTATTCTTGGTGTTAAAGGCCGTCATGATTTTTCTGGATAGTCGTTGAAGTATTCTGATTGACTGCAGAACTTTTATCCTCATGAAATTTATGTAAAGTGTTCAATAATTTAAGATTATTATTCCATCTTCATGTCATTGGCTAGCTTTTTGCTGATTGTGATGGTGAACTTTAAACAGGGTGGTATAAATGCTGCGCTGGGAAATATGACCGAAGATGACTGGCGGTGGCACATGTATGACACAGTCAAGGGAAGTGATTGGTTGGGTACGTCACCTCTGTTCTGTACATCAGAGATGTTTTTTGGTGCACATTTGCTCGCCGATGGGCAGTAATTGAGTTTGTTTTAGAAGATATCTAGATAGCTTGTACCCTACCATACCTTCATGATGGATTGTGCTGAAGGGAAAAGGAATTGTGCACACACATATAGCCATGCATCCTTCCCTTTTAATAATCAGGGCATTACTGTGTGCGTTGTAAATTTGGTATTTTTTGGCATAAGGCTTTCTTTTGTTTGTGTGTTAATATTCAAGAGAATCTTATGTCAATAGGTGATCAGGATGCCATTCAGTATATGTGTAGGGAGGCACCAAAAGCAGTTATTGAGCTTGAGAATTATGGGTTACCATTTTCTCGAACAGAAGATGGAAAAATATATCAGCGTGCGTTTGGTGGTCAAAGTCTTGATTTTGGGAAAGGTCAGCTCAGCAAATCTGAAGTTGGAATGTTGGTTGCCAAGTCACAGATATGCATGGAAAGGTGTCTAATATTGTCTTCCTCAATGTTGCTATTATGACAGGTGGACAGGCATACCGTTGTGCATGTGCTGCTGACAGAACTGGTCATGCTCTATTGCATACACTCTATGGCCAGGCTATGAAACATAATACACAATTCTTTGTGGAATATTTTGCTTTGGATCTAATTATGAACAATGATGGTAAGTTTATTTCAACTTAACTCTTCTTTATTAGAGAGAGGTTGATGACTGGAGGATAAAATGACATACTAAACCTGAAGGCAGAATGTAATCAAACAGTCAGATTATTATGTTTTGCTGCAGTTGTTTACTGTGGTACGATTGACTAATGACTTCATTTCTAAGTTAGTAATATTTATGTATCTCTATCGTTCCTTGTATGTTGCTGTTATGTTAGCTCCATTGGCCGTCTATCTTAACTCATTCCTTTCTTCCAAATTGATTGATATCCTGTGATATACACAATATCCTTCTTAAAACAATTAGACAGCCAATATGATGTGTAAATGGGGAATTTTTGTCAATTTTTCATATGATGTGCAGGTAGCTGCCAAGGAGTAATTGCATTAAATATGGAGGATGGAACAGTGCATCGGTTCCGTGCTGCTTCAACAATTTTGGCTACAGGGGTACGGCGTTGTTTAACAGCTTATTTTGATTTTCAAATAACCGATATGTTTACGTTATTCTTGTGTGTTTCTTTCAGGGCTATGGTAGAGCCTACTTTTCTGCAACCTCTGCCCATACATGTACAGGAGATGGCAATGCCATGGTTGCACGCGCTGGTCTCCCACTCGAGGTTTGTTTTGCTGCATCATTATTTTGAATTGACTTCTCTAGACTTGTTTTCTTGCTTTTATATTTGTCTCTTTATTCTTCCTTCAGGATTTGGAATTTGTACAATTTCACCCAACTGGTATATATGGGGCTGGGTGCCTTATTACTGAAGGTTGGTACTCTCATCTAATTTGTACGGAACAGAGTCTTGATTTCTTGTTACATGCAATCAAGCCCCATAATTATCTCTTTTTTTTTTTTAATGTTATGAGTTTCAATACTCTTGTTAAGTTGAAGTTGACAGAAGTTGTATCTGATTTGTCTGCAATTTTTAGGATCTCGTGGTGAAGGTGGTATTCTTAGAAATAGTGAAGGTGAACGATTTATGGAGCGATATGCCCCTACAGCCAAGGATCTTGCATCAAGAGATGTTGTTTCAAGATCCATGACCATGGAAATCCGGGAAGGTCGTGGTGTAGGTATGATGCCTTTCTAGAATCAGATATTTATATCTTCAGGGCTGATATTGTTCTGCACTCAAAGAGAAAACAGCAGGGTTTCCAGCTGGTGAAGGATAGATATGTTACAAAACGAGTTCCTCTACATATAATGGAAGATATATTATAAATGTGCATCAAGCATTGATTCTGATCAGTGAATTAGTCAAGAATATCGGTCTTGTCATCGTTGATTTTCCTGAAGTGTGATAGGTCACGTGATTCCTGGTCTTAGCTCATTTAGTCAATTAGATGGACTATTTTGTATCTGTTTAGGAAGAAATAACTACGCCTTTAATGGGCATGCCTCATGCATGCAATTACATATCATGCAAAATTGTGCCCAAAATATGGACTTTGCTATGTGTCTGGAATAGGTACCGGCCCTATTATCTGATCTCTGGATCTTTATGGGTTTCGCAATAACTTTGATGTTGATATCAACAGGACCTCTAAAGGACCATATCTATCTCCACTTGAATCACTTGCCCCCAGAGGTACTCAAGGAGAGGCTACCTGGTATCTCTGAAACTGCTGCTATTTTTGCTGGTGTTGATGTTACGAAGGAGCCCATTCCTGTCTTGCCTACTGTGCATTACAATATGGGTGGAATCCCCACTAATCACCATGGAGAGGTATGAGCTGAAAAAATCACATATTTAGCCCTTGTAGTTTTAAGATTAGTATTGTATTCTAAGAATGTTCTTAATATAATCTCTCTTTTCGGTGAAATAACTTGGTTTATGGTTTATAACTAAAATTTTCTAACTGATATGACCTGCAATAATTTTCTTTGTTTTGATTTATTTATTTATTTACTATTATTATTATTTTGGTAGAGGTTTTACCTGAATATCGGTATAGCCCAATTTGTATGTTCTTGATAAATTCTCACAGGAAAAATGGACTCACTTTTTTTTTTAAAAAAATTATTGTCTTGAGTAAATTGAATTAATTAGAGATGAAAGAAGGATTTTATGTTTCTATTTATTGTCAATACATGTCAGAGATGAAGAATAGTTTTATCTGTTTTTTTTTAAAGTCTGATTTTTTTTACCCCTATTTTTCGAATCATTCTGGTCTTTGTTTTGCAGGTAGTTACCATCAAAGGTGATAATCCTGATGCTGTAGTTCCTGGACTAATGGCTGCTGGGGAAGCAGCCTGTGCATCAGTTCATGGTGCCAATCGGCTTGGTGCAAATTCTCTTCTTGACATCGTTGTTTTCGGTCGAGCTTGCGCAAATAGAGTTGCAGAGATCCAGAGACCAGGCAAGTTGTCCAGAAACAGGAAATAATTACAGAAGATGTCTCTATAAACATTGAAGATGTCTCTACTCTATATAATGCAGGGGAGAATCAAAAACCTTTGGAGAAAGATGCTGGTGAAAAGACTATTGCTTGGCTGGACAAACTAAGAAATGCAAATGGCTCGCTTCCAACTTCAAAAATTCGGTTGAATATGCAACGAGTAATGCAGAATAATGCTGCTGTGTTCCGTACCCAGGAAACATTGGAAGAAGGTACCAGGCTTTTCATGATTAATTATTTAGTATTCTCCTGTAGATTTTTGTACGATACCCATCTCTCTCTCTCTCTCTCTCTTAAAAACTTCTCTACCCAGCCTATTCAATGGTTAAATATTCAAACTTTACTGGTTGAATTTGAAGACTAGACTTCACTCGACAGTTGGGCCTTTTTCTCACCTAAGAAATTACACGACTGGGAACTTACGACTTGTGTCACAACCCGTTAAGCATTCCCTATGAACACCTCTTTAACGCTCTTCTGTGTTGCTTCTGCAGGATGTCAATTGATTGACAAGGCATGGGAGAGTTTCCATGATGTTAAGCTGACAGATCGTAGCTTGATATGGTAAGACTTCTTGTACATGAGAATGTTGATTGTAAATTATTTCATGTAATTTAACCTCAAGAGATTGGTCCAATGGTAAAGTAACTTGGCCCTTTTGCGGGCCCCGTGGACTTAAACCAGGGTTAGACAAAAGAAGAAAATTTGTTTTATGTAATTCTTAATGTGATGTTCCTAATTCTGAGATCTATTGGTAGGAACTCTGACTTGATAGAGACTATAGAATTGGAAAACCTTTTGATAAATGCATGTATCACCATGCATTCTGCTGAAGCCAGGAAAGAGAGCCGAGGAGCTCACGCACGTGAAGATTTTATGGTCGGTTTTGTTTCTTCTTTGCCTACTAATGTAATCTCTAACATTTTCTATATATTGAAATTAGCTGCTTTGGTTGTGCAGAAAAGAGATGATGAGAACTGGATGAAACACTCCCTGGGGTAAGTAATCTTTTCCTCACTTTTAAAAAGACAAGAGTCGGTTTGAATCACTCTAGTTTTCCTAGTGTCATGGTAGAATAGGAACTTGTAGAAAACCCCAAATGTTGGATTGGGTGATTTGAATCACCATGTTGCCTTGGGATAGTATTACCTGTAAGTTTCGTGATGAGATTGCAGGGTCGGCTGGCAGTAGTCTTCAATTTTGGAATTAAGTAAACTCCAAAAATATACAAATAAATAAATCTTGTAAAGCTTTGGTTACTATTCTGAAGAATTCAGTCAGATTGGGTCATTGTTGTGTTGATTTTAGACTATTGCGAGTTTTTACTCAAAACATGTAATATAAGTTGCTAGTTAAAACAAATACCTTTATCTGGGTAAGACTAAAGTTCTGGCCCTGTGGCTATACCGGCCAGCACTGCCTTAGGATTCAAAAGCCAGGGGTATTTCTTTCTAGCTATCTGGTTCAGAACTCCATTTTAGTCCCACAATGAGTTTAAATCCAGGTTATTCGTATCTCATTCGTATCTGCAGCCCATTTTTGTTTTTAACATTAGAAATATCAGGTGATTGATTTTTGTTGAATTTCAGATCTATTGATGTTCTGTTTCAAATATGATTTGCAGATATTGGGAGAATGAGAAGGTCCGATTAGATTACAGACCAGTTCACATGAACACATTGGACGATGAGATTGAGTCCTTCCCGCCTAAAGCTCGTGTATATTGATCCATCAGGGCTCACCCCAAAATAAGAACAGGAAAAGAGAAGTAATAAATTGTAATTTCGCCGAATAATTGTCGCATTCATTATTATTAAACTTTTGTGACTGAGAGTTTCTATAGATAAGCTTCTCTAGAAGTAATAAGCTTTATGATCCCTTGAGGAAGCTGAATGGGTGTTCAAAACAGTTAAGTCATAATTTTGGCACTCGCGGGGACAATTGATGACCTTGTTTATTTACTTCTTCAGCGTAATTGGAGTAAAGGCCCCAGTCTCTGTATTCTCTTTGCTGTCGTGAGTTATAGCTGTTTTCTTGCTATTTTTGCCCTTAGGAGAGTACGCGGTGTTCAGGAAATGTGAAGGTGAATAATTGCTCTAAATTTATGAGTCAATTTCCACTGCATTTCCCGAAGCTATTATTATGATCTGTGAATGTTATTTTTTAGAGGGGGGGAGGGAGGCTTTTTCGAAGGAAATGGATTGCGTACAGATGCTGTAACCATATCGTAATTATTTATTTTAGATAAAAATTATAATTAAATAAATATAATATGTTAATACCAATATGAATAAAAATTATATAAAAATTATGCTTATAATTTTTATTTATTTTATTATAATTTTTATATATTTATTTATGATTTTTATTGAAAACAAATATTTGATACAGTTGATATACCGTAGAATAGAACGACTCTTTTTTCAAATGAAAGAGCAAAGGCGTTCGTACGCAGTGGGCGTAACTCTGCATCTTCTATTTGGCAGCGAGCTTGATGGCTGTTGTCTGGTTGCATAGTTTTGACTGGACAATGAACATTATTGCTCGTCTGTACCGAAAAGAAAAAAGTATCTTTTATGATAACTCGTACTCTTGCAAGTTGGCATCTCGCTATATTCCATTCCTGACATCATTTCTTTCTTATTTTACAATTTGAAGAGATACTAGCTTGCGATTGTTCTTCATTTTATCGTTAAACATGATTGTTTCTATTTAGTAGAAAAAAAAAATTCATTAACGTCCGTTAAATGTTCCCTGAGTTTCCATTTCCATGTTTAATAAGCAATAATACCAAGTAGAAGCATTTCATTGAGGCTGATGCATCACAACAAAAACACTTGAAAGCTCATTAACAACAAAGAATCAAAGTCTGCAAGCTTAGTACAAAAAGAAACTGTAAAAGAGATCCTGGAAACCACTAACAACTAACAACATAAGACCAGAGGCTTTCATCCAAAAGTTCAAATGCAACAGGAAAACAAAATACGCTTAACAGAAACACAAAGCATGAAGTTTTAGCTTAATTTCTCATCTGCCTACAAATCTCAAGACATTAATGTAATTCATCCCAATTCACAAATTTTATATATAGATAACATTTTCGGTTTATTGTTATATAAAGATCAACATAATTTAAGCGATCTCATGAAAATTTTGATCTTTACACTAGTTATATAATAATCTCATATAATGATGAAATTACCAAACAAAACCTATAATCTAAATAAATAGCTTAATATAATGATTGTGAATGGCTATGGCAGCAATAAAGTTTTTAACAAAGCAAATACCACGTGGACGCTGGTGGCGACAGAAGTGATATCCTAGGTCATGTGGGCCACTTTGATCAACCCAATTAAACCTTCCCCACACGCACCCCAAAAAAAAAAAAAGTTGGAGCTCGTGGTGTGGTTGCTCTTCTGTATAAGCTCTTAAAAATTTTGTGAGCAATAAAATGCAGCAATTTTAAAAACTCAAAGGGGACAAGTAGATTAATTGCGTACAGCAAGTGGGTGTTTCAGATCTTGATCATACTTCTATTATTTAAAGCAAATAATCATTATCTTTGTGACTAGTAATAATGGTATTCAAATTAAAATATTAAGCAATTTCAAAAGACTAAAGAAATTAATAATAATGATGATCAGTAGCTTAGTTGATTTAGTCAATACTGTGTCGTCCACTACAAAGTTGAATTCAACTTCTTCCACTTACCAAAACCCAATGGCAAACATCTAACACCACTAATGTCACTGTTATTAGCAGCAGTCTACTAGTAATCCACCACATGTACTCCTTGGAAATCAAAATCTGCTTCATTGGTAGTTTGACTGAAATTTTCAGATTCTTCTTTGATTGATTTTTAAGCGCTTTTGCTTGCTTCACTGGGTGATTCTGCTTCTGTTCAACTTCAAACCTCCTGTCCAATCCATCATAAGAAAAGCACTTTTTTTTTTCTTTTTAATTGAAAGACCACCACCAATTGATTGATCCCGTTGATGAACATTTTGGTGATTCATTCATACTGTGTATTGGTGGCATGCAAAAATAGAAATATTCTTTAATTTTCTTTAGTAGCTAAACGTATATCATGGACATGGTGGTATGCTTAATTGCCTATCCTTCAAATTTTACTTTTATTATTTTTCAATAATCTTTTTGAATTTGTTTATTAAGTTTTGTCTTTTAATTGATGTGGTGGTGATGGAACAACATATTTTCATAGACAAAATAAATGGTAGATGATGCAGCAGATGATGTAATTATAACAAATTTATTATCCCAGTGTTTTGATTAAAAAAAAAAATTTGACTTTGAAGAATACTCTGCTTTCTAGTGTTAAACTAAACTTCCTTTAATATCTGAGTAATAGCATGATAAGCTTATTTTTTTATTTAAAATATATATATATTATCTATTTGGTTGAAAAATTAAAAAATGTATGATACATCATAAACGTAATCTTTCAAAATTGGTCCAAGCAGAGTAAGTAGATGAAAACAACGTTTGGAAGATGATCGATGTCAACAATAATGTAATTGTAGTTGTTAGTCAAATAAACAGTTGATGGAGATTTTTTTTCGACAAAGTTGTTTAAATTAGAAGTCCGTCGGCATCGCAAACGGCTTATCTTAATAAATTTATGCCATATATGTATATAAAATAAATATTTCAATGTCACTATTAAGCTTTATAATTAAATGGATCGACAACACTGCCTCAGTCTCACTATCATCCTCCGTCAACAAATCCATAATTTAAATGAAAAAGAGAAAATAAAAATCTTAATCCTATGAAGTGAACAAAATACATCTCACTGATATAAAGTAAGTTTGAATGGTCATTAGCTTTCCTTTTCGGCCACATTTTAATTTATTGCTTTAATTATCTTAGAATTGTAAGAGTCTTTGAAACATATAGACAGTAGTTGCTTTAATGTATATTTAATTGTTATAATGCTGGATCTAGATCAGCTTGTTGACTAATGAACTCATTATAATATATATCAAAAAATTAAGTTTAAAGAGTTTAATAACCTTAACAATAATACGTTAAAACCATCTATTCTTAAAGGGTTTTCAAAACTTCTATCTCATAATAATTTCTTTTATTATCATGATCTGAACTATAATTGTTTCAATTTATTGAATATATATATATATACCAACCTCATTACATTGGGCATGTTTGATGCGCGACACTGTATAGTACTATTTTATTACATTGTATTAAATAGTGTAATACATGTGTTTGGTGTTAATTTAGTATAGTATTAGTTAATATAAAGTACAACACTTAGATGCATCAATTTTTGTATTAAATTATATAGAGTTAATTAATGGCATTAGCATTACATTGTATAGCACTAATAAAAAATGTTAAAATTATTCCTATAAAATTCTATATATCCAACAATATCCTTTAATTTTTTAAAAATTTTAAAATAAATAAAGATGTATTTAATAGATAAATTATAAAATTAAATTTATTTTAAATTTTATGTTCTAAAAATAAAGAAGGGATGAAAAGAGTCACCGCCCCCATTGGGTGATACCAAGGGTCCACTGCCTCCGTTAGATCAATTGACACGTAGCATGCCACCATAAACTCGAATTGTCTAATAGGTCCAGTGGGGGCATTGGGCCCCAAGTAATTTTTTCAACAATTAACAATTGTTCGATAAATTAATAAATAACTAATTTTATAAATGAAATAAAAATATATTTATAGTTTGCATATTTTTTTGAAAAAAAATTCTTACTTTTTTGTACAAATTAATACAATACATGAGTATACCAAACATTATGCAATTTTGACATAACACTATTTTTAGTACTATACAATACAATGCTATATAATGTAATACTATATTATACTATACAATGTCGTGTATCAAACATATCTTAATAATTTTCATAACGCAGTCAAACTAGTGATAGTTGTCTTTAACAAACATGATTCACATTACTTACCCAACTAAAAGTTTTTACAAAATACATGCATTATATAAGGATAAAATAACTTTAAATTAAAATTACCAAATGAACACTAAGTTTAGAAACATGAATTATTTGTCGAGGCATGTGTTTCACACAATATCCTTAAAATAGATTTATCCCTTCCACTCGGTGCTGGAGGATTAGCATGCGGTTGTCTTCTAAGATACAATGACTTTGGACAGCAAGATGAGTACAACACTTCTGCTCATACGAATTGAAAATCCTCCAAACTCTATCACAAACTCTAGACTAGAAATTGAAAAAACTCAAGAAAGGTAGAAAGAAATAACAATGTAGAGAGAACACTAACTTTTGGTGCTTTTAATAAATGAGGAAGGACCTCTTCATATAGGGTAAGAAATTTGTAAAATCAATTAAAGAATTTGGAACAACACTTTCATTGAATTCATCAATCAATTTTTCACTTTCCATTCAATTCATCAATCAATTTTTATCTTTTATAACATCTAGAATTCTATATCTTGTAACATCAATTTTCATTTAATAGTTTTTCCAACAGCCTCTTACTATGATAATTCGTCCTTATGTATCAAAACCAATAAATTTAATTCACTTTTCCCTTAACTATCTTTTTTATTTTACATGCACCAATTTGCTTTCCAAAGGTAATTGAGCAGTTGATTTAGAGATTAGTTTGTGACAATTTGGATATAAAAATTTCGGTTAACGTGGATTTATCTATAATTCATCTACATATGTGACATGACAAATTTTTGTTTTGGTTATGATACAAGAAAGATTAAATCTAAACAGGAAAAGATATATAATGGTGGGGAGATTTTGCTAGGATGAACTTTTTGATACTTTAAGGAAGTAGAGCACTTGGAGTGATCTTAAAGGAGTGATTGGGTAGTTAGGAATTGAGAAGAAAATCAGAAGAAAAGTGTGAAAATAAAAAAATGGATTAAAAGGAAAAGTTCAGATAAGGTTAATGCTTGTGGGGCTTTGAGAGATGGACCACTAGAATTTCGTGTCCAATTATCCAACCAATGACTGCGATTAAGACATCTAATTTTGTCTACCAATGTTGTTACAATAAAATTTTAATTTAAAAAAGCATTTTATTTACCATTCTGAAACCTTTGATTTAGTACGCTAGTCATTTCACTTATGACTCACTTTTCTAGACATTTCCATATCGCACTGCACCTCGTAGACTCAACAGAGACAGCATCATATCAGTGGATCGCCATCTACTCTCGCTTAGTTTTGAGTATCAGCAGTTCAGCACACGCAACTGAGCTTATAAACATGAATCCAAGGCATCCCCCCATCAAATTTTGTCGTAACAAGTCATCAATAATGATACATTTATAAAATGATATTAAATAAATTAAAATATTAATATAAATTATCAATATAATAATATTAATAAGTCATATAATATTAAATTAGTGATATTATATTAATTTTATATACAAATTTTATAAGAATAGTAATATTTATTAAGTCATATAAAGTTTATTGCATAAATATTGATCTGTATTATGAATTTAATGGGTTTAACTATGTCCCTATAAAAATATTAAGACTTGATCTGACTTATACAAAATATTGTCATATTAAAGTCTGATATCTTATTCGTAATTATTGATAATACTCACATTAATTTTTATAATGAGAAGTCTTAATTTGAAGTGGGTACAATAAAATGTTACCTAAATTGAAAAAAAGGGTTTTAGATTCACTTAAGAGTTAAGAGCATTGTGAATCTAAAAATATTTTTCTTAAATCTATCTATTAGACTCTGATAATTCATCTCCATAGATTGGTGGGCTCATTGTCATCACGATTGGATGTATTGACTTTTTTATAATATACGAAAAAATAAATTGTATATAACTAATTTATACAATTTATGCAAACAACTATTGTGATAAAATATAATTGAAAATTTTATATATGGAGAGGTTAAATGATGTGATAATTACGAAAAATTGGAAAAAAACTAAAAAGAGAAAAGCTTATCCAATTATATTGTATTGTATGAAGTTGTGTAAAATTGAATGTATAAATTGAAGGTAATTGTAGGTCTATATACAGGAAAAACGTGGAAAGAGGGGGAAGGGCAAATTTGAAAATGTAGACGTTAGTGGGAGCTGGGTGGAGTGTCGTTTTGTTTGATGGGGAGAGGAGACACCACGGAGGCGTGATAAGGTCGGATTGCTTTCTTTCTTCTTTTAAGCTGACGTCGTTCCGTCAAAATATCATACACCGTTGCTTTTCCCGGTGGTTGCATTTCGGTTGGTCTAAGATCACTGGCCCACTGCAATACCTTTACTCCATTACTCGTAATGGGCCCACTACGGTCTACTTGGGCCCATTAACCGCCCAAAAAGAACGGCCTTAATTGACACCTTATCGATAAAGAGTAAAACAAAGCCCTGCGCGTAGAGTTTTTTCACCTTTTCTATTCTCCTTTTATCGTAAAAGCTTTTACTTGTGTCTTATAATCATCTCCTTTTTATCTTCAGTCATGTGAAATCTAAACGTTTATATAAAAATAAACAAGTGACAATGGACAAATCATCCTTGTCTTATTTAAGTACACATGCTAACTTACAAGCGACAAGGGTTGGATTTTTGAATTTTCTTCAATAAAAAACTAATAATAATGGAATCATCACAAGGGGCAATTCAAAGTTGCATACGCATTGAGATTTATGTCTAATTTTCAACAATTTTTATTCCAAAAAAACTACTTAAAATGTTCATTAATATTATAAATTTATAAATATATATTATTGTCATTATCATCATCATCTAAAAAATAAAATTTATCAGTAAAATACTAAAAATAACGTAAACTCCAACACGAAAAAATTTATCGTCAACATCATCTCATTTATTGCTTGAGTTAAGCTCTGGCAAGTTTAAAAAAGTTCAGGTGGGCAAGTTTTTCCCTCAGGTCAGCGGTTTTGTTATTAAAAAGTCACCGTTAGTTAACAGTGGACATTGGGTGAATGGTCAAAATCCACCAAACGCGTGAGGTCTAATTTTTTTTAAAATAATTTAGAACTCATTTAAGTAGATAAAAAAAATTTATTTAAAATATTTTGGTAAATTCGATAAATATTGGGTGCTTGGCAAAAGATTAAACCATCGCGTAAAATCATGTGACTAAAATATTTTAATATATTAATAAATTTATTAACAATATTTAAAGCAGCCCGGTAGAAATCGTTAAAAATACACGCGTCGAGATGAGAGAGCGGGTTTAGGGTTTTCCCTACTTCGAAGTACGACAGGTCCATGCAGAGTCATTTTCAGCAAGAGAACAAAAACAAAGTGTTACTGTACTGTGGTTTCCTCAGATCTTAAAACGGACGGCGAGGATCCTGTTTCAGTTACCAAGGCGATCACTGAAGATGACGTCATAAAGACGGCGACATCGGTGCGCCGTATAAAATCGACGTGTTGTGGAAGGTAGGACCCACGTCAATTTCTCGGACCCCGAACAGAGCGGGAGGAGGGAAAAAAAGGTTACACGTGGCAATAAATGAGATGATGTTGTCATACGGAGAATTAAGGCCCACTCCCATGTTGACGCCACGTCATACGTGCCGCACTAGAACTACGACTGGAGGGAAATAAAGGAAGGAGGTTCCACATAAAGCTACTGTAGATTCCACAACATTTAGTATAGGGTTTCCATCATTTCACTTTTTAATTTTAAAAATTTATTTATTTGATCTAAATTGAGAAAGCTGGACCCACACCTAAACGTTTGTCCTTCTTCTGGGGCCGATCTTTTGCTGTTTAGACCTATCCTCTCTGCTACCCCTCAACCTCTCTCTCTCGCTCTTTAGCTGAAACAAATCCAACTTGTGAACTTGTAGTCCCGTTATTTCTGGACCTTTAGTTCTGTATGCATGTACTCTCTTTGTGTCTCTCTCCCTCTCTGTCTCGCACTCTCACAGTGCTTGTCTATATAAACGTAGGTCTATAGAACACTTTCTTCATACTCTCTTGTCTCGCTAATGCTTTTGTGATAATGTGAGTGCAGATTCTCATTATCTTTTTCTATTATTCTTCTATTGAGATTTGGCCGGAGAATGGCATACATGTGTACGGATAGTGGCAACCTAATGGCAGTAGCGCAACAAGTGATCAAGCAGAAGCAGCAGCAAGAACAGCAACAACAACAGCAGCAGCAACAGCAACAACATCAAGGGGTTAGTAATCAGCAACAAGCAGTCAATAGCCAACAACAACAAGAGCAGCAACTGTTAGGGCTCAGTCCTTTCTCTCTAAGCCCTTGGACCAGCAACCCTAACAGTATGTCCAACTCTCCTAATTTGGGGTTTGGGCTCGGCACCCCGGGCTTCCCTGACCCGTTAGATACGGGAGAAGCTGGGTTCCAGTTTCCGCAAATCGAGCACCACTCGAGTGCGTTTCGATTCTCCGACTTCGGCGGTGGCCCTTGCGGTGAGTTTGACTCCGATGAATGGATGGAGAGTTTAATGGACGGTGGACACTCAACGGATAGTTCTAATCTGCCATCCGGTTGTGACGCGTGGCAAAACAATGCTGATTTTGGTCTTTACACTACCGACCCATTTGCCACTTGCCCTAGTGGACTAAGCGTGGCTTGCTCTCCGCCGTCAGATCTCAACCAAGTCATCTTCTCTGAAGCTCCGCAGACCCTTATCCCTGCTGCGTGGGCACCGCCTCCACTTCCTCCGTTTGTCCCGCATTCATCTGTGAGAGTTTCCATACCAGCAAGCCCTCCTCATCAGCCACCTGCAGTCCAGAACAATGCCGCGGGTGCCTCAGCCTCAACTAGCTCTCCCAAAAATGACTCACCAGACTCACCACAGCCAATCACAAAAGTCTTGATTGACTGCGCTCGACTGGCGGAGACGGAGCCCGAACGAGCTGTGAAATCGCTGATCAAACTCAGGGCTTCAGTATCTGAATACGGAGATCCAATTGAGCGAGTTGTGTTTTACTTCACTGAAGCTCTCTACAACAGAGTGTCCCTCCAAGCAGAGAAATCCATGGCCATGTCCACGTTGGAGACCAACTGTGGGGATTTTATCCTTCCTTTTAAGGCCTTAAACGATGCTTGTCCATACACAAAGTTTGCTCATTTAACTGCTAATCAAGCAATACTGGAAGCTACACTCCGAGCAAGTAAGATTCATATAATTGATTTTGGAATTATTCAAGGAGTGCAATGGGCGGGTCTGTTACAAGCTCTAGCTTCTCGTCCAACTGGAAGGCCCTCGAGAATTCGAATCTCAGGTATACCCTCTCCGGTTCTTGGTAAGTCACCAGCTGCTTCACTGTTTGCTACAGGCAATCGTCTTCGTGAATTTGCTAGGGCTCTCAACTTAAACTTTGAGTTCGAACCGATTCTAACTCCGATTAGGAAACTCAATTCGTCGTGCTTCCGAATTGAGCCGGACGGGGAGTTGGCTGTCAACTTCATGCTTCAGTTATACAGTCTACTGGATGATACTCCAGTCGCTGTAGAAACTGTTCTGAGAATGGCCAAATCGTTAAACCCGAAAATAGTGACTCTTGGTGAGTATGAATCGAGTTTGAACCGAGTTGGGTTCGTAACCCGTGTGAAGAACGCGTTAAAGTATTACTCAGCCATGTTCGAGTCTCTGGAGCCAAACATGGGTCGTGAGTCAGCAGAGAGATTCCAAATCGAAAGACATATCCTTGGTCGGAGAATTGCTCGTGTGATTGGAAGGAGAGAACGTGGGGAGAATAAAGAACATTGGAAGATTTTGATGGAAAGTAGTGGCTTCGAGCCGGTGGCTTTTAGCCATTATGCGAAAAGTCAGGCTGAGATACTGTTATGGCACTACCATTACAGTTCTATGTACTCATTAATTGAGTCTCAACCAAAGTTTCTATCTCTGGCCTGGAACAAGGTGCCTCTTCTCACCTTATCTTCTTGGCGTTGAAGGTCGGTTTCATGACTCTGTTTGGAAATACTTTTCACCTGATAAGCCGTTTACTGTTCCTAGTTTCTATGTTTAGTTATGTTACAGGTTGTTAACTACGCATTTAAAACCCTGCATCGGGAGTATTAACTTTGTTGTCTACTATTATTAGCTTCTCTATGAGTCCTAGCTACACTTTGTTGGGTTTACAAGTTCCAAAAGTATGACTTGTTGTAAAAAAGTTGAATTCAAAATCGAGGTGGAAAGGTGTGTGTATTAACTAGTAAATGAAATTTCCTTCGCTTTATTTTCAGTCTATTTACGTTTTAATTAATGTTAATTTCTCTTTTTAATTAATGCCCATGAGGCCATTACATGGAGAGTGCGATGGGATCTGAAGTGAAATTGACAAAATGGTCAGCATCACTACAACTTTTTTTTTTTTTGGGCTGAGGTCTTTGAATTTTTCGATCTTTGGTCTCTTTTTCTGTTCAATATGGTACGCCCTAGACTCCAGAGGTGACGGTAGGTGCAGGATAGGCCTGTGATTCTGTCTTCTTATTAGTGCATTACGCGGCTAAAAAATGTAAAGCAAAATCTCATCCTTGAAAATTTTTTTACTGACTTCTCTCAGACTTATGACTGATGTGTTTGTTTGGTGAAAACATCCAAGCTGTTCTTTCGGGTTCCTGTAATTGACATTTGATGAAGCGTCCATGCATTACTGGTTGGTAGTGATAGTGGTTCGTATAATTGGGATATTTATCGGTATTATTGACAAAGAAAGAGAGAGCTTTTAAGACTAAATTACCTGCCACTGCCAGCCAATATCGTTTGCCTGAAACTTAAATTGATCTTTTAGGTTTCTGCTTCGCTTAGCCTTGCTCGAATAATAAATATCTTGGCAAACCCTGTGAATGGAAAAGGACTTCAATATACAGATGGGCTTTTTGGCTTTCCTACCGATTTCTTTTGTCAAAGTAGGGACCTGCATCTGTTGATTATAAGCTTTGAAAGAATAAATGCATGTTGCTTATCCCTTTCATTCTACAATCGAAGATAAGAATTGTGAGAGTCTTGATAGACACCTTGGCTTTTAGCATGATTGAGAAGAAACAAAGATGCAGAAAGCAACCTCTTTCCAGCTCTACCAGAACGAATGGGCCAGGAGTGGACATGGTGGGCAATGGGCTGCATTGTTGTTCTAGTCTTGATCGTGACCATTCTGGACCATGCTGGATTCTTTTCTACCGAATGTTCAACCGCTTAGAATCTCGATATGCACAGCTTTGGGTCCTCATGGCTCATACAATTCGAATGCAACTTTTCTGTAGTTTGTTGCATGTCCTCTTCAGACTTACAGCCAATTTGATTCCTAATTAATGTTTCTTCGTATGCCTGCAGCCCATAGTTGCTTCCCAGTACTATGGAGTATCATGTTGTACATCGCCATTGCACAAGCAATCAAACAAGTAAACAATTATTTATCAAATGCTTCATGTTGCCTTCACCCATTGAACCGAAATTTATTAGGGTAAATTCTTAATTATTGTAATGCTTTATATGTTTTGTAGTTTTGCTCAGAATTCAGATTGCTGTATCGTACAATTCAATTTTTCTCATGACCTGCCTGTTTACACTAATTTTATATTTTGTGAAAACTAAATTTCATGCCCATATCTTAACATTACTTTAGGGCTATGGTTGTTCATAATTTTATCATTTAGAATTAATATTTAGTACTTCAATAGTGTTTTTTTCCTATTAAATTGTACTCGGTACTTGACCTTTGTTATGATACATTTATCTTGCTGCAATAGTTGGCTCTGATGACAACCCACATAAGGGACACTAGAGAGGACCAGTGGGCTTCCTGTAACACCAATGAATCATAATCATAATCACATTTGGTCCCATAATAAATTCTTTAGGGCGTACAAGTCAACAAGAAACTCATCCTTCAAGCTAAAATTTGAACTAAATTACAATATAGTTTTATCTTTATTATTGAAGACATATTTTAACAAAAAGAAAAAGAAATTTAATTTTAGGGGACCAAAATCAAGAAATTGTCTTTGGTTGAATGATGATAGTTATGAAAAGAGTTTGAATATAATTACAATAACCTGAGTGCGTCTCACTTCAGAAATAAAGAAGTATACTCCCTCACACGTCACATGGCAAATCAAACACATGTTTAGTTGCATTCAGATTTTCATTGCCAAAGCTGGCATCATTGACGTCGTCTCTGGTGACTGTATCAGAGTCAGAGATCTTGAGTTTGAATAAGCTTTCTGACGTTTGCACAGATGCAACGGTCTAGTGGTCCCACGATTACGAGACACGAGACCTGCCTTCACATAAATCTTATAGTAGGTTGCGACACAGACTGGTGCAGCCCAGCCCCCACCTCGAGTTGAGTGACTTGAGTCTGACAGACCTAGAAGCTTATGAAGCTTTTATAACCGAATAATCATATGCTCAGGCACAACAATGTTCTCTCTCTTTTACATTTTTTGGGCTTTAAGCCCATTTCTCTTCCTTCAATCCACGAATCCAACCTTGCCTGTGCCCTACCCCAAAAATCTTAAGTGATTGCAACTGAAGCCACTTTTTTAACTCAATGTCCTGCATCATCTTATAAAACAATAGTATTACAGGTATAATTTATTTATAATTAATTTATTTTATAACTTAAATTATAGATATAGTATTACTCTCTTATTATACGCGAAAAAAAAAGTCAACCTGTGAGAAAATGGATCATGTCCATGAGAACTATCAAAAAATCATTTTTTAATGGAGTAGTGCTATTTAGACCTTGCTTTTAATGTAATCAACCCTCACATTTTAATTTAAACAGGTTAAAATTTTAAATAAAAAAATAGGATTTTAATTAAAAAAATGAACTACAAACAACTGAACATTAAGGTAAAGGTGTTATTCTCTTATATGCTCTTTATCAAGGAGTTCATCACACTATCTAATTTCAGTTTAAGAGTTTTATGGCCTGTGACATTGTTCTTCCCTTTTCGCTTCTTATTTTTCAATCTAGTTGATCTTAATTATTCCTTATTTTACTTCAGATACACAATCAAGAAAATTAAAAGCACATCATCGATCTCCCATCTTTATTTAATTTTTCTTTTTTAATTCTATAATTCCAAAAATAAGTTGTCTGGTTCATGACTAAGAAGTAAAATTTTACAGATTTTATTGAGATTATGCCATTTGATTACTATCTTTTTCTTTAAAATTGATCGTTTAATTATTGCAGACAAGATATGAAATTAGTTTAACAACGTACGTTTAATTCTTGCGGATAATATAAGAAATTAGATTAATCATTTATTGTTTAAATTTGTATTTTCATTTTAGTGCCAGACAATGCCTGAAGAAGAAGGAAAGAGTCGTGATGTTTTCAGAGAGATGAAGGTTTTTTGTTCCAACTTTATCACCGTCAAAATCAGAGATTGCGCTATTTAGATGGGAAGTGGGGTTCTAGTCAGCAGCACTTTTTTTGATGTGGTCAGACAAAATTTCAATCCCAATCCAGTGTACCAGTTTCGTCTCAAATCCATCCTCAATCAAGCTCGTTTGTAGGTTGTAGCCCAAACATTGTAGCTGTCGAGCTTGATAGAATGTAGTCCACTTTACTCCAATAACCCAAAGCCTCTTAACATTTTCATATTCGTGATGCCAAGGGGACTTTTAACTTTGTCATACATAATGGTTTTTATTTGCCTATTTTATCTTGGTAAGTTTGCTTATTAATTTGTCTAGGAAAAGTGGTTAGCGCTAACCGTTTACCCTTAAGCTGGCTTGGACCTCCATACCATTATGAATAAGATATTTTAGGACAGATTTGAGACCAAGTAGGCCTCATTTAAAGGAATATAATTTGGGCCAAACCCAATAATTGTGGTAAAAAGTACCGGCCTAGGTGATGCTGAGCCAGCCTCCCATTGTTTGTTCGTTTCTTGTTGAAGATAGTATAGGTACCAGAGTAGATGAACTAGAACACTCAGTTGTTTGATTACTTAAAACTTCTAAATATTTATTGACGAGTAATGCTACTCATATAAATTATTTATACAAATTTACACATATAAATTGATGTGGCATCCCTATATGATCGCCACATCACTCATGTTAATTAATGACATTTATTATTAATATATATTTATCAAATCATTGCATTTATTTATCAAATCACATTATGTCACGTCAGTTTGTATGGGTGAGTTTGTATAAGTAGTTTGTAAGAGTAGCATTACTCTTTATCGACGCATCAATCTTTAATATTGTTGATGCAGAAAATCAGCACCAACAGCTGCAGCTCACGTGTCCATGAGAACCAGTGAACTGCCAACTAGAGTTTGGATCTCAATCCCAGGAAGAGCCGTGGACTCTCCCCCTCTTGACAGACTGCATTCTCCTTGACCCCGTTGCAACTAGAGAAAGACATGTAAAACAGAAGAGAACGTTAGCTGGAGGTGGAGCCGGGGTCTCCCGGCGTAAGCCCTCCAAGGCTCAAATTAGCGTGGTTCATGGTGATAGTTGATGAAATATAAAATGTTGATGAAATATAAAACGAGGGTAAGGCCTTTTTTAAGGAAATGGAGTGCGGGAGGAGTGTCTAATGAGAGTACAACGGCTAGTTGTCAAGGAGGTTGCTGAATCCTTTCTCGGTTATGACCTAAGGTTTCTAGAAAGATTTTATAATCAAAATAAAGATGATGACTGTTTAGGTTTTTGTGAGATTCTTCCGTTGTCTAAATCCTAATTATTGTTTTTATATCTTTCTCTTTTTGTGTGTAAGTGATCTGAGCCACTAATCCAGATGAGAAGTTGGATAAAGTTTCTTAGTCGTTAAGCTCTACTTATTGTGTTATTGAATTTCGAGCAGATACGTGGAGGGGGGACCATCTTACTGACATCTGCAAATCTAGACTCCTCGAATTGACACGTAGTCGGAGGAGACATTACTCTTTTCTTTTAGATGTGCACGCTACTGTAATGTCATACTTTTTAGCGTTTTCTACCTGGGCGACTATATCGAGGTCGGGGACGTAGACTATGTAATCAACTGTGCAGTTTTATCCCATGCTTGTGGCACTTGTAATGCTTAGATCTAAGGGTTGAGGAGAGCTTGAGAGTAAGCTCCCAAGTAAAATGATCTAGACAGCTTATTAAGGACAGTTTCATCTTTTCCTCGGATGTTCAATAGTTTCCCTATACAAATATATATATATTACACTTTCTCTTACATCAATTTATATCCCTTATATTTATATAGAATAATAATTAGGATTTGATTATATGACAAGTGAATATTAAGACAATCATTAAATACACGTAGAATGAATAACAATTAAGTAGGTAATTAATGATCTTTTTCTTTCTCCATTCTTCTTCATCTTACCTTTACATGTCTCTCTTATATAATTTAGGTATAATTTAAATTATTTCTTAAAAAAAATTTTAAAATAAAATAATCAATGAAAATATTACTTAATTAATTACCCAAAAATATATTAATTACTCAAACAACAATGTATGATAAATTAAAATCAATTCAGAACTGTAGGTTATAGACTGATAACTACAAAATTGATATTTATTAGAATTTAATAAAAAAACCATTAACGATAAAGTAGAATTTAATTGTCGTATACTTTATAGTCATAAACTCATGATTATAGTAGAAGCCTATCAAGTTAATAATAAACCATATAGAAACGATCAAATTCGGCAGAAGATATTAATTGATAGCCTACGAAGATTAAAGCGTTTTCGTGGTTATATGGACAAAATTAAAAAGAAAAAGAATGCTATATTCTCAGCCTTCAACTTATACGGGTAGAGGTTTAAATTATTGCTATTATGGAAAGAGTAATTAATGGCTCCACAAGTCCACAGCCCAATTGAACGGAAATGCATGTCTTTAGAGATTAGCCAAGATTCTAATAATATATATTTTGTCAAGAATAATGTTAGTCTATTAAACTTTTTACATGTAAATTAATGTGTCATATGACTGAAGTAGTAAATATGTAAAATCAATTTATTTAATGAAAAGTGATGCTGCGTAAATAAATGAATGATGTCATATCATCCGTTTGTATACAAATTTTGTAACTACTATTTTATTAATACAATAAGGAAAAACATTTTATCATTTAGTACATTTCTTCTTCTTCTTCTTCTTCTTCTTCTTCTTCTTCTTCTTCTTTTGCCTGGCAAATCAAGAGGCAAATTCATTAGTTAAAATATTTCTTTGTAACCTTACAAAGATAACTAACTAGTCAAATATGCAACCCTTTTATTCTTTTATTTTGTTTTCACCAAACGACACATGCACTAGCAATTCAAATGAAATGCAAGCAAAATTAGCAAAATGGTAGAACCTAAAGCTAGATGGCAGTAAAAATAGTTTGTGTGAGAGTAAGACCAATAAGAATAATAGCCGCCATGGCAAATTATAATTTTAATTTATTATATCTTGTTGTTTGATAACTAATGTATTTTTAGGTAATTAATTAAGTAATATTTTCATTGATTATTTTATTTTAAAATTGTTTAAGGAATAATTTAAATTATACCTAAATTACAAGACAGAGAGGATATAAAGGTAAGAGGAAGGAGAATGAAAAGAGAAAAAGTTCATTAATTAATTGTCTACCTTAATTGTTATTTATTTTATGTGCATTTAATAACTGTTTTAATATTCACTTGCTATGTAATCAAATTATAACCAATAATCTATATAAATCTAATGAATATAAATTGATGTAAAAAAAAAATGTAATTTAGAAGGGTTGCTGATCCTTCCCCTCTATATAAGTTAAGATTTAATTTTATTATCTATTTATTAGTTTTTTATATGTCATAATGCAAAAATCATAAGCATATAATTGAAAGGACTAGCATGCCCTTCTTAAAATAATTAGGAGAGAAGTCATTCTATGTACTCACCAAGTAAAAATCAAAGCAAAGGGCCTAAGCTTGACTACAGAGCTATACTTAAAACACCTACTTGGATCACAATATGAGCATGTATGTGTTTCCATGCCTTGTTCTATAGATCACATAATGTCACGTATCATCTAATGAAAGATCAAGATTAAAGATGTATTTCAATTGGTCTATAAATACAAGTGTTTTTTCGCTTCAAAAATTGTTGAATCCTCTTTACCCTAATTTACAAGAGCCTAAAGTCAAGTTTAGGCTTTGTTTATCATTATTCTTAATCATTTCCTATTATTTTAGGTGATTTCACATCACATTGTTATATGGAACACTTATTTTTGACACTTTCATTTAAACAATTAACCAGTTGATTGACTTGAACATCGAAGGGATAATGCCAATATAAAACTCGGCCCCCGCTAACATTTGAGTTATTTTGTAGTTGAGTTCGTGATGTTCAAATGTTTTCCAGCAGGCGCTTAAATAGAGAATCGTCGTCGTCGTTTGTGAAGAAGGAGAAGCAGCTCTTAGTGAGGTTACTGCCAATCTACTCCTAGTACCAAGTTGAATGACGATTGCCATTTGAGGATATGTAATTCTAGAAGTGTTTAATTCATTTCATCAGTGGACTGATGGAGTTGATGTTTGAGTAAGTGTAGATTGAGGAATTAATTGGAGTAAATTAAGAGGATTTGTTACTTGAAATCAAGCTTTGAAGTTAGGGTATTTTTGTATTTGAACTTTTTGATACATGCCCAATTATTTTGGACATATGTCGATCATAGTTGAGCAATTTCCTTGCATCAACATACTAGCAATCACGTTCTCAGTTCATGCATGGTCGGTGGTTCCATGACATGACCTAAACAAATTAGCCAATAGTCCCCACACAATTCAATCACTAGACAGACATTTTGCAGATCATTCGTTTTCTAGCTTTTCCCACCGCATAAACTCAATAAGAATAGCTCCAACCAACGTGCACTTCATTTGGTTCAGAACCGGGGGGTAGGGACCCGGCAAGCTGCAATTGAGCTCAACACGTGGCACTTAAAAAATGAAGTGTTAGAGCGACGTAAATGCAGATTTCTGGTCATTAACTTTGTAGTAAGACTAGGATGACTCTGTCAACCAACTAAACTTAGCTTTTATAATTGTATGACTTGTCTGGTTTATCACTCCCTCATATCGTCTTTGACCATTTAAATACAAGTCTGTTGATGTGATTTTATGAAAAATGATTAACGCAATCAGATCAGTTAGAGCAAATCCTCTCACAGATAGCGTTGGCAAAAAAGCATCAGAATCAGTAGTCAAATTTAGGCAGGTGATAACTCTGTCAAGGCGACAAGAGAATCCCGCAAGCATGGAACAGAGCCAGAAAACGGAACTGAATAACCCTCAAGATAAATCAGGGTTAGTAACCACATGATATAATTTTTCTGGTTTGCACATTTTATGTTGTTTATTTCCTGTTAAATTTGTGAACATGGTGAATTGTGCTTCTAACTTCTAAGGGACCTGCTGTCTAATTCATTTGGGGACGGATATGCTACGAGGGCTGATGAAGACGGATTTGGTGGCATGTGTGGCGGCAGCCAACAAGCTCCTAAAGTCGACATCGACAAGGATATCCATGAAAATCACCCCGGTAACTTTTATATAGGAAACCATTCTACCTTGAAATTATAAGTACCAAATAATAAGTTTTGATATATTTTTTCAAGTATTAAGATAAATGAATTTACAAGAATGGAAAAATATATGTCCAATAGTTTGTTAAGAAAACACTATAGTATGTTGAGAAAACAGTAAACCTACACATTACTGTTCTTTTATAAATCCAAATCCTGTTTTCTGTGCTGCACGTTTTCCAATGCAATTTACACTTAATCTCAACCACATATCCTTTTTAAAATTCAAAATAATTCAAAATCAACCATATATTTTTTTAAATTCAATTGAAAACAAAAATACTGGATTCATAAAAGAACACACAGAGTTTTGGGATTTGCTGTGGAATGTATTAGTATATCAGATGTAAAAATTGTAAAAAAATTATAAACGAGTGTATAATAATTATAAATAAGTATATAAAAATTATAATTTTTATATACTCAATTACAACTTTTATATAAATTTTGTATTCGATTTACTAATACATCTGCTATCCTGTAAAAAAACCCGAGACTTTTTGGGTGGAGTGGTTTTCTAATAGTAACAACATCAAAATCATCATACTTTGAAGCTGTGGATCAATTTGCTAATTATAGGTGGGTATTTGTGTGCTTGTGAAGCTTATGACAAGACTCAAGGAAGCGAAGTGAGGGAGAAGGAAACCTCTCGGCATCATAACAATGCATCGAACTGAATATGAAACATTTCCGACTACTTGCGTCCATGTCTTGGAGCTACGGCTTGTATTAATGTTTCTTGATACGTTCTACGCATGTATCAGTGTTCCTCATTGGAGCACTAACTCTTTGTTTTTGTTTTGCTGAATAATTAAATATGTTGCTTACTATATTATTACGGTAACCCGAGTTAATCATAAGTTGTTGAATTTAAAGATCAGTCTTGTTAATTATTAAATTTCAAGCAATTTTCTTGTTAGCTGATCATTAAAATTACAACGGGAATGTGCAATATCTAAAGCTTGTCGAAGTGAAGGTTCTCTGCCTATTCTATGAACTTGCTGTCAGCTCATAAAAAATAAAAAATAAAATAAAAGACAGCTCCAGGAAAACTTTCATTTAATGAATAGAGGTTGAAAAGTCTCTATTAAGTCTATATATTATAATTTCTTTATATTTTTTATTAAATAAAATAATCAATGCTGTGGAAATTAAAGCAAACAATATGTTTTACTAAAAGTCAAGGTTAGTTATTCCATGTTTATACTGGATTGGATTTAATGATTGCTAATTAGATTTAAATTAGGCTTAGTTAATTTATTTGTTTTATTATTATTAGGTTTAATTGTTTTAATGGAATTAGGTTGTATCCATTATAATTAAGTTTATGTATTTTATCAACACTAGTTTACAAGTAGTGATTTCTTTTTTTTTTTTTATTTGTCTTTGCATTCTTCTTTTGTTTCAGGTCTAGTATTAATTTTTTAGTTTCCTACATAAATATATATAGTTTTTCACATTTAAATAAGAGCATACAGACTGTGATGTGTGGGTGGTTCAAATATCATAGCGCTTCACTTAAATTAACATTTTTCAATACCATTTTTATCAAAATTAGTTAACGAAGGATCCTTTTGTTTAATTTAAATATTTAAAGGAAATTGAGATATGCATTTGATCGATGGGCTCGAGAGAATAAAGAGATTTATAGCATTCAACACGTGTTTAAGTTCATAATTTGCATCTAAAATTTAAGGGCTTCATCGTTGACGTACCAAAACTTTCGGTTTTAGCTACGGTATATTGGTGTATATAGGCCTTTTCAAAATTTTTATAAATTTAATACAAAAATTGTAAATATTTGTATAAAAATCTTAAATATGAAAAAAAGTTATAAATAAAAAATTATACAATTATTTTCAATTTTTTGTAAATTAATATAAAAGTTGTAAATCATTGTATAAAAGTCATAAATGTAAAAAATTATTTATTTACATTTTTTTCACATTTAAAATTTTTATATAAAGATTTATAACTTTTATACTAAATTTACAAAAAATTTAAAAACTGTTATATAATACAACTGATATACTATGACCCTTCAAAACTTCCATTCCGGCCTTTATTTCATATTGATTTTTTGTTAAACCATAGCTTCCTTCAAGCAAGCGGTCACAGTCACGATAAACCTATTATTTGCCAACAGAACAGATTATGTCACATAAAAAAATAAAAAAGTTTCACCACCTCCTCAACATTGGAGGTTGTCTTACTATCCCTATTTCTTTTAGAATAATATCATATTTATAAAGTTTTTATAAAAAATTTATTTATAAAATTAATTAATAATATTTATTTTAGTAATAATATATATTAATATTTTTATTTATTCGATATTACATCAATTTTATAATTTTATGTATAAACTTTACCGAATGTTTATGATTTTAACACAAAATTCAGATTTATTTATATATTTTTTAGGATGAAGTGATCAAAGCCGTAGATATTATCGGGCTACTGGCCCACAATTTAACTCTGCCGACAAAGCCCAGAAGCCCATAATTGAATCTCTATTGACATAAAATAGATAATGCTATTAATGGTGCCAGAGAGTCGTGTTTCACAAGGTTAGCACAATAGCTGACGTGTCTCCAGCGCAAAGTAGGCGTTCCAATCTAGAAGTCTCCTAACACAACCACGTTTCCCAATCACGAACGTTAGGTAATACCAGCCGTCGATCATAAAACAACTCTTTAATCGTGTCCGTCCGTTACATTCAACGCCCTATATATTACGTCCGTTCATTGCCATATTTCACGAACTCCATTGATTGCACAGAGCGTTATTTCTTCCTCCTAGTCTTCTCTAATTCTGGTTATTACAGATCTCGTTCCGATGGCTCCTCCTCTACGCTTCTTCTCTCCAGGTTACATTAGATCCGTTCACGCTCTATCTTTTGATGCAAGAATTAGCCTTGGAATTTCCTGAAGGTTAGCGTCTGGACTCGTGCTTTGGCAGTTGTTGAATTCAGAATTATGATTTGTTCTTGTAAATGATTTTACTCGTAATTCTTTTGTAGGCTATTAGAGTTTTTATGTATCAGAAATTATGGCATATAATACACCGTCAGCGTCTCTGGTGATTTGATCTATTCTTCTGCGTTCTTGTTCTACGTAACATAACTTTTCTTGGATTGCTTTAATTGCTCTATTTTCTTGATATTTTGATTGATTGTAGCTGATTTATATCATGTTATATGTTGTTTTTTTTAATTATTTTTTTTTAAATATTTGTATGGTTTCTTGTACCAGATCGGATCATTTGACTTTGGTGGAAGATTCGGAGGCTGTTGAAGAGGAGAGAATGTAGAAGAGAAGAGATGATGACGATGACGGTGGTTGTGGCTATGTAATGATATTATTATATAATGGATGTGTAAGATGTCGGTGGCGAATTGATGAACGAAGAGGCCGATTGAGCCCTGATTAATCTTTGTCATCCGACCTTTGCCATGACGGGTGCGCTTGCATGGCAGGTCACACATATTCTTAATAAAAATTTACGACTTTTTTGTTTTTGAGGGGAGATCGCACGGGGATTGCCCGGGTTCTCCCCTCCTTGCTGTGTCCTTGCTTCCTTTCTTCTCTTTCGCTTCGCTTTTCCTTATATAACTATTTCATGCTCTTCGCGATGGCATCATCATCAGCTGCGAATTGATTCTCTCTCCCGGATTAAAGGTAAAATTTACATTTATTTGATCCCTCCCGCATCAGGCCTTTATCATATTCCTATTCTAGGTGGTCCTAATTGGTCTTAAAATTATATTAAAATTTGTCTGCTGAGCATATATCAATATTCTTCATTGACAGTTACGCCTTAAATTGCATTGAGGGAATTCATCAGAACATCATCTCACCATATCATTTTTTTGAAAGGTACAATTGGAATTTGGTTTTTTACATGTCAAGGACTCACGGGTATACTAGAGTCTCTAATCACAAAATTTATTTATTGCTACTTCCAAGCATTCATCAATTATTCAAATAAAATATATATGTTGGCAATCGATCTTAAGGATAAGAATTTTGGCAAGTAATTGTGTTTCCATACCTATAATACTTCACATGCAACAGAATCTGGTGTAACAATATCATTACTCCAAGCTGCATAGTCAAATGGGAATAGTAGTTTACATCTTACTGGCTCTGTTGCCCGTTGTATTGCATGTTGGAGCTTGCAACTATTTTGGCCCCTTGGAGGGCTTTGTATTGTTATGGAAATTGCCTTGCTTAGCTGAGAGATTCGTGGAAGGGCTTGAAGGACATGTGCGATATTCTCATTGATGAAGTTCCAGCGGGAGAGCATCTCAAGTTACATTGTCAAAGAGGCACATACTGGTTAAGCCTTATCATCAGTTGCAGCTGTTGTACATGTTAAGACTCGGTAATGAGAGTCTTTGAGGTGATAAATCTAATTTCATTATATTCTTATTCAATATTTTGAGTATTTGTTTAATTAATGTCTAAATTCAAGGAAAGCTATTTATGATGTTTTAGAATAGCATTTTTTTTAGTCCACTTTTTGTTTGCTTTATCTTTGGTTGAGGGAATGGAATTTTATTACGGAATGCCACACAAATGGAATCTCGCTGCATTCCTATGAATGGAGTTGGTGTAGATTTATATCTTGTTTTGTTTAAACCTAAACAACAATTTATTATTTAAATGTTTTATCGTCTTTTGAAGATGATGGCAATTAATTAGAAAGTCTATAATATGGTTTTTGTAGTTCGTCAACCCTTTTTCATTTTTATTTACTAAAATTACCAATATGTTGTGGATCTTTCTTAAATTTTATCACATGCAATTTGAACTACTTTTATTAGTAATTTAAGTAGAATTTTGCAATAACTTAATGTTGTTGAAAATAAGCAAAAGCTAAGGGATATAGGTTTACCTTACCTAATTGAAGCTTGATGCATTTTCTTCACGTGTCAATCAACTAATTACTATCTAGCTATTTTCTTCAAGCCGCGTGTCTTCCTTCTAGCCGTGAGAAATGCTAACGAATAATGTTGCGTGGCTACTTATTTAACTTTCTATGTAAGATTGTTCATTTGGGGGAATATATGTGTCAAATTAAAAATTAATAATGTTGTGTAGCTAGACATGCTATATAGAATTTTGTTTTCTGTAGTTTCAATAGGAATCAACAGCATAATGAGCAATTAGACTAATATTATAAAAGATAAGAGTGTGTTTATTTTTGTATTTTGTATTTTCAGAAAATGTTTTTCGAAAATGAAAACAAACAAGCCTAATGGTGTTGTTTGTTTTCAGTCTCAATAGCATATTTAGTGATGCATTTAAGTCAAATATCAATTACATCATTTTTTTAAATTTAAAAAAATTTAAAATCAACCCTATATTATTTCTAAATTTTATAAATAAAAACACAAAATACACAATCAAATAGTTGATTTTGTTGAAGATATATTTTGATCAGGCTAAGCTGACTAAATTTTAGAATTGTGAACATTTAAAAGGTTTAGTTCAAAACTTAGTTTTGTGATAATTATTTGATTGGAGGTTGACTTGGTTCAACTGTGATTTGAGCACTCAATTAATTAAGAAACTAATTAATAGATTTGATTAGAGGATTTTTTTTAAATTATTTTTGGAGGTTGTATATCCAATACGTATCCTATTTGAGGAATTAATACCATATTTCCTACTTCTAATTTGATGTGGTGTGCAAGTTAAGTTGTTGATTCTTAGTTAGATTATTAGTTACATATGGTCACTATGTGATGGTTGAATCTCCTGGCATAAGAAGTGTGTGGTTTGTTTCGAACATGGGCAGTAGCTGGTTTGTTTAGACAGGGAAAAGTGATAATCGGCAGGAGGGTGAAGGAGAAGAGTTGACGCATAAAGTTTCAAGAGTTATTTCTTGATCCTCAGTTAGCAAATATTGGTACGTGACATGGAAGCAGGGAAGATGACATGCATGGGGCTTAAAAATTTTTTCTTAAATCCAATTAAGCTAGAATAACCAGCATATCCTTTAAGGTAACGTATTAAGATCACGCATGTAGTATATGATATGTTAAACCTATATGGGCTCATATGAATGGACCTAATTTTATATTGCGATAGCGTTGATATGTGCTTTAAAGGTATTTTTTAAAGACCTCGAAGACAATGTAGTTTCTCTGAAAAAAAGTTTATTGAATGATACAAAATTTATGAAGAGAAATAAAATTGACGATGAAAACTCATTAAATGTCTTTTAAACAAATTTTATTATATTTGAGGTGGTAACATATATATTTAGAGTGTACGATAAGATTATCCTTCTAATATAAATGGGTTCAATTTATTTTGCGTCGTCTTGACTGTAGGATTAAAATTTCATTCTTCCATGATGTGTATTGTGGTGGCAATTAGTTTATACCTCAGGTTTATGAGAAAGACTTGGATACATCCGCTGTAATGCAGCCGATGCAATTAAAGAGCGTCACATAGGCATCACATAAGGGTGATGTGCCTATGTGGTGCATGCTGGGCCGTCCGTTGCAATGCAGCGGATGTACTCAAGCTCTTTTCGAGGTTTATTGTGTGTACTTACCCTAATTTGTGAAAAAGAATAATGTTATATTTATAATTTATTTATAATTTTTTTTTTGCAACTTGAGTTGGACTCATTTACAATCATTTTTTTTTGCAACTTGAGTTGGTAAGGTATAATTACTTGTTTTTCAAGTAAATTTTTGTCAACTTCAAGTGTAAGTAGTGTAGTATTGATCTTTATAAAAAAATTATATTATCTTTCACAACTACTACCTATTTTTTAAAAAAATTGTCATATAATAGATAATAAAACTATCGTTATTTAAAAATTATAATAAATAGGTCAGATTTTATTATTTAAGTGTTTGATATTTTCACTAACGTGATATTCTTTACTTGTAATTACATATTTATGTGTGTTTGTTTTGTTTAATGATTATTAATACTCAGCCACTTAAGTTATAAGATATCAATCTTATATATATAGTTTTGTTTTTATTTTTCATAGTGATTGTTTTTTTATTTATATTCCTTTTAATGTTTAGTAATTATAAATGTTGAATTTTATTTTTTGAAGAAATGGAAAACCTAATGAGTTTTATGGAAATTTTATTATTAAAAATTAAAGGGGGTGAAATTGTGGAGACAATAATTAGCTATTGACGATTTTATTTCGCCTAGGTTGTATTAATAATATTTTTCAGGTTGTGTTAATGCGTGCTAAGATAATCAATAAGTTTTAATATATTTTTTAATAAAAAATGAAAATAGAATATTATTTTATTATTAATTTTATCCAATTAACTCAACTCGAATCAAGTCGATTTATTTATTTTAAATTGATTTAGGTTATCAAAATGAATTTGTTGGGTTGGACCTTATTTAATTTTGATTAATTAAAATTTTGATTTAGTTTGGATTGGGTTAAAGCTTACCGACACCGGTCCTTGCAGACCCCACTGTTAAATGTTTATACTCAAATGAGATTAATTCTGCCCAAGTAGGAAATTATGCGTATAGATCCGTAAGCTCAAAACGGGAAGAGCGCTGAAACCTTTTGGGTTTTGGAGGATGGTGGTTCGAATCCACTCGGATCTACTGTTTGTGTTTTTCCTTGAAAAAGTAAATGAACTGATTAATCACATTGGAGTCTCGATGTTCTGTACTTTTCTTTCACATGTTTCCGTATGTAAGAAATCACATATTACAAATCTGAAAATGCTAAATAGAATTCAAAAGGCATTTTCAATAAAATTCTTAATTGAAAATGTTTTAATTATTTTTTTTCATGAGTTGTCCTCCTAGAAAACTACGATTGTATTTTTAATTCAAAATGCATTTTCAATAGAAGCCTCAATTTATTTTTTCAATAACGCTTCAAATACTATAAAGATCGTATTCTTTTTTTATTATTATTATTATATCATTTTTCGTTGACATAATGAATAAATTTTAATTTGAAGATACGCTAACAATCTGAATATTGTGTTGCATCCATCATACGTAAATATTTTAAACCTTGGAAACACAGGCGGTTTCAATGCCAACATGTTCTAGGTTTAATTTTGGGTCATATAACTGCTTTATATTTATGAGACATATAACTTGAAATGGTTAAGAATATATTGCATAATAATAGAAACACATTTTTAACACAAATTTTTATACAATAAATTTGTTCATTCAAAACTATAAAATTATTAAATTTATGTAAATTACATAATTAACTTAAAAAAGATTTACATGTTTATATTATAGTAAATATATCTACACGTAAAGAGAGTTTAAAATTCAAAATTAACACTCAACTCATGATCTTTAGATTATAATTCTATTGGAAAAGAGATATGGAAATTGCTATTACCCTTTTGGGATCTAGTCCTTGGAAGTTGATGTGATTCTTGGATCTGTGGTTGTGGGAATGACCGATGAGACACTCTATGAGGAGCTTAGCCTTATGAACTCTCGTCCAAGGAGAGATAGATAATTGGAAGCTCAAATTTGAGGATCAATTGTTTTCAGGAGATACGGCTTAATATGAAGTGAGGATCAAAGGATGGAAGCAAAGGCCGTGAGAGACCAATAAGTTGAGAAACTTCACATTCATGAAAAAGACTTACATAAGACAAGCTCACTAAATTATCTTACAGATTTTGTAGACCTATTCAATTACGAAATAACGGAATGGGTGGTTAAGAAAATTAAGAAAAAGAATATAATATAATAACCTCATATAATAAAATGTTGAAAAAATTAAAAAGAAAATCGAACAAATAACCTTCTCTAACAATTGGTTTAAAGTGTTTGACATGCTATTTCAGCATTTTGAGGTGGTTTACTATACAATATAAGTATTTTCCCACATTTAATGTACCAATAACCGTATCATCTTGCTAGCCGGCGACGCGCCCTTCAGGGGAGCCCATCAACTATATGGCTTGCTTTGTGGCTGCTGACATGTCAAGAAACAGTACCATTATACTATTTAGTAGTGGGTGTTTTCAAGATGGATGAGAAGCATGTGATAAGTACTGCTAATGTTAGAGAAATTAGGGAAGACGTGTGCCGACACTACAAGATTTTTCACCTTCAGTAAAGTGGATTTTGCATTGCGAAACATCTATGGCCATATCTCATTTCCAGTGGAGAGCCAACTCTAATTTTTAGTCCAGTGTCAACTCTAACTGGCAACGTAACTTTTGTGTACGAATAACCAATTGGAAGTCCTGCATTTTCACTCGACAATAGAAATATAAAAATTTGATTCTTAATAATTAACAATAAGGATATGATTTGATTACATTAACAAAGAGAAATATAAAAATTAAATTAAAAAGCAGTTTTTTTCAATTTTAGTAAATTTATGGAATACTTTATTAATAAAGGCATTACAGTACAGGGGATCTTTAATTAAGGAGAAGGGTAAAAGGCATTTGCCTTGGTTGCCTGGCCCTTAAGCCGACACTGACGACCAGAATCTAAGAGAGAAATTAAGCTAGCCACAAAAGCTGTGAATTGATCGATCTTAATATTTCTTCTTTTCTGTCACCGACTCATTTGGTTCTTGATGTTGGATTTGATAATCACGATTATTCGAGAGCCTTCTAAAGGTGAACAACTTACTTATAAACCTGAAAGTTCTCTTTTTCTTTTTTCTAGGGCTGATGATATCATTATCAACCTCGTCGTTGTCGTCGTTGTTGTTGCTTAGCCTCATAGACTTTGCTAACCTCTTGTAAGCTGCAGCTCGCGCTCGCGCACATTCTGGGCATATAGATTCTGATGCAACAGGCGACATATCTGATCTTCTGAAGCTCAAAGAATAAAAATCCTTCTCAAGCCTGAATCTTCCGCTCATGCTCATCTGCTTCATTCTTATCGTTTCCTTGGATTAATGTGTTGATTGTGGGACACGATCGCTGTAGCTAGCTCGAATATGTGTTTCTAACTCATCTGGGTCGTTTCTTATGGAGTACAAGTATTTATATATTCGTCTTGTTGCACCATGCTCTTATCGGATAATGCCGAGTACGCCTTCACTGGTGCATATTTCGCCATGAAAGCAGCTGGTTGAAGACGGGTTTTCTATAATTGGAATCTTGGAGGATAACTGCCGATACTATATATATGTTTTCTTTTCCTTTATTAATTTCTATTTTTACGTGATTATATTTAATTTGTCACTCAAAACAATAAAATTTTTCATCTACACTTATAAATTTATCGTTTTCTCAGTTCGGATGGTTAAGTTTTTATAGATAATTTATAAGAACAGAATTACTCGTCAAAATATAAAATATATTGTTATATATTTAAAATTCATCAACGAATTGTGTGGATTTTCCTTGCTGTTATATATATATATATAAAAGAAATGTTATGTTAGTTTTAGTTTGTTTTGCCTAATTTTCCATCTAAATGTATTAATTTTGTCATGTCGAATTTTTTTTTTTCTGGTTAATACATATTCTTATCAAAACAAGTTTAAATTATATATCTTGATTAAGAGCAATTATTAAATCTTGGCTAAAATTTTATCTATTTCTCTATATAACTCATGAATGAAAAACTCTTCAACGCATGAATTTTGCAAGGCTTTAATCTTAAAACACTAATAGAAAATAAGTATTAAATATCGAAAAGAGTCATACTATTCTTACAAATTGTTTATACAAACTTATTTATACAACTAATGTGTTATGTTTTGATTGGATTATTGAATTTCAAATTTTAATTATATTAATTAATGTAGATGATATGACAATTATTCAATAATGTCACGTAAATTTGTATAATTGAATTTGTATAAATAGTTTATAAGAGTTGTAGCACCAATCAATAAAAAAATAAAAAAAGTAAAAACTCTACTCTACTTTGATGTGAATGTCAAAATCAAATGATGGATTTATTGTCTAATAATTTTGATCTTTATTCTTTAACATAGTTTACACATAGATTAAATAAGTTTATAAAATAAAATAAAAATTTCACCAATAAACATCTTTGTATGATGACTAAATATTATACACTCATTAGCTCATATAGAAAAGAATAAACGTTTGGGTTTGTGTATCAGGTGGAATTCCAACAAAACATCTTACAACTCTCCCCTTTGCGTCTTAGGTGGCTTCCACGTGGCCATGTTTGTGTCTTCATTGCATTTGTAGTATGGAGCGGTTTGTGGCTATATGTAAGAGCTTTTGATTCCATAAGAAATTGTACCAAATTGAACTTATAAAGAGCAACTTGAATGCTTAGAATTTTATGGCAATGAAGTTCTCTCACACACTTTGGCCCCCTATATTTTAGATTTTGTTCATATGCAATCTTAAAGTTTGATACTCTCATTTATTTAATTATTGATTTCACAACAATATGGGTTCTATTTTGATCATTTTACTTGGGGGGAAAAAAAGCCTTAACATATCCCAAATTTTCAGGCTAAATAAACGAACCATACAAATAAATAAAGAAAATGCCTTTGGTTCTCTGATGTGTTTTCACCAATGACCAGATTGATTATCATTTCAGTTCGTACCACATGATATTGACATTACATATATGAACATCAACTGCATTTTCATCACAAATAATGCTTAACGCGTCAAAGGCTCGAATTCATTCCAATTACTCATCAATTGACATTTGACAATTTGAAATATTTGTCGATATATATATCAAAGATTAAATTGCATGATTTAATAAATATGATTCTTGTTATAAATTTGAATAGAACGAAGAAGCAAATAAATTGAATAAATTCACTAAATGTTATGAACTTATCTAGACACTAAACATATGTTATGGACTGTTATCCTAATTCAAAAACCAGTCTAAATTGAAATTTTTTTCTCTAAGATTTTTTTGCCCCCCAGAAATCTAAGTACTATACCTCTCTGTCCCAATTACTCTTTTTATTTACCCAAATAAAAACAAATAAACAAAACAGAATCTCTATATCCCTCAACCAAAAACATTTAACTTTTAAAAGTATATAGCCAAATCTCTGCCAGATGATCATATGTAAAGAGGTATATTAATATAAATTTTGTTTATGTTAAAGCTTGATCATCTCACCCTAAACATATTTTATTAATATTTAAGGTTATTCAATTCCATCGTGATACATTGTTTTACGATCCTTGAGAAAAATATTATTTTTATCCCCAACTGGGATCGTCGGTCATCAGCCTCCGATGCTTTCTTTAATTAAGTCTTACGTTACGCTTTTTGGTTGACGTCTACGAAGGCAACGAAACTGGCGCCTTGATAATTGTTACAAGTTCCTCGATAAACTTATCTTAATGATCGTTATCAACAACTTCTAATCAAATTAAATTATTTAATTTGACCAACAAATACAGTCACAAAATTGAAAAAATTTGTAAAAATACCTTTATTGGAGTCTCTAAAAAATAAGTATTTTTTTTAAATTTATATGTTATAATTTTATTTGATGTTTAATAATATTTCTAATATTTGATAGTTTATTGTTTATCGACACTCAATAAATGAATAGTATTTGATAGTGTTGACATTCAAAAGAAAATTATAATATATAAATTTTAAGGGCGTAATTATTTTTAATCTGTAATTAAATTTAGGGTATATTTTTTCGCAAATTTCATGTTCACCGACTTTAATACAGTCTTGTGATTCGAAGGACGTATTTTGAATTAATTATATAGTCCTCGTAGAGATATTATAACACATTTTCATAAAAGCGCGTGGGTCCAGTTCTCTTTCTTGTTTATAACAAATTTTTCGAGACAATCCACTAAAGCTGTTCGAACTTTTAAGAGTCGATCCAATTTAATATTATTATTATTATTTGTTTTCAATTAAAAGATAACTCAATTTAATCAAATTTTAATGATAGTTAGGTAATTAATTTGTATAAGAAGACATTGGGTTGGTTTTATTAAAAAAAAAAATTTCACACACAATCCATTCAACACGAAGATCTAAAAGATTCTCGAATAAATCAAAAATAGACGTAAAGTTTAATTTCAATGGACTGGCATAAATTTTCGAATAAATCCAACCATCTATCAAGGTGCGGAATAATGTAAATAACTAAAAGCTTTCTGTACGAATGAGGAAAAAAAAAAGAAGAAGAAAGAAAAATTGAGAATATTACATAAATTATAAAGTCCTTTTATTCTATAGTATATGACCAAAAAAAAAACTAAAAGTAATAAAATTTAATGTCACATTATTATTTTAGAAGTCAAAATAATTGATCATAAAAATATTTTAATGTTAAATAATTACTATTTATAGTCTAAAGCAATTATATTTTTAATTGGTATACAGAATAATTAAAATGTCACTTACCTATATCATTAATATTGTTTTTGCATTTCAAGTTAATATAAACATGGAGCAAAATTAAAATAACTTATCTACCTAAACTCTACCCCGCTAATGCCCTCCAACAACAAACCATACAAACAATGACACAATAAATGTCAAATAAACGTAATAACTTTAATTAATTAAGTTGAAAATATTTCGTAAAAGCGATTTGTGGGTTGGTGGTGGTTGACTTAATCCAATTCCAGGAGCTGGACCATTTGTAATAATAATTAATCTCGTTGATTGCTGACGTGACTTTATAAGATGAATAAATGTAAAATTGCTTTCGATATAGCTGAAAAAGAAAGGCAACATAGCGGTCAGTCTTGAGCCTGGACCAAGAGCTAGCATATTAACTTTACCAAGCGCTGTTCCGGAATTTGGTACAATAAATAAAAGCATGAACGAAAGCAAAACTTCAACAAATTCTCCACCCTCAGAATTCTCTTCGCTGTCTGTTTCCGTTTCAAGAAATTAATGAAACTATCGTATTCGTTCAGGCAGAGTATCCTTCTAATGCCATAACGCTCCTATAAATATCTCTCTCTTTCTGTCCCTTTGTGTCTCGTCCCACAAATCCTGTCTCTTCAACTATTACCAGGAAGTCTTGAACGGTTAGAGTGCTTGACAAGGTATATAGTTTTCTCTGTGCAACATTTTATTTGTCTCCGGGAAACTGAAGATTTTTTTAGCTTCATTGTATCATTTGTCGAGCTGACTTGTTTTTGAGTCCATGGCTTCTTGTTTCTAACTTTCTATAGTTCTTCTTATATCTAAATTTGGAGTGGCTTTGGTCATTTCCTGATCAGTGCAGTTTTAATTTGTTTATGTTTCTTGTTTTTTGGATAAGGTATTGAGAAAGGCAAGTTTAGATCTATGAAGTTAATTCTTTGTTTGATTTCAGATTTTTTTTTTTTTTTTCAAATTAATGGTTGCTTAGATACCTCTTTTGATGCTAAGATATTGAACAAGCCAAGGGCTTTGGTTTTGAATCAGGGTAGTCTGGCTCTGGCCTGATTTTCTGTTAATGAACTTGAAGGTCTGTATATCAGTATCATTGTAACAATAACAATAATAATAATAATAATAATAATAATCTTATATGTATGGTAGCTTGAGCTAGTCCATGCAGGGAAAGGGAAGTGCGGTCCTCTTGTTGATTTTTTTCTACTGTTGTTAATGTTCAACACGAAAGCATGGTTATGGCACAGTTTATGATTTTGTTTGCTGTTGGTTGCAGTAAGCATGTTTCTGCTAAAAAAGCAATCCCAGAATCCTCAGGAGATGGGTACTGAAGAACGAGAAGCCAAGGTAATGATCATGACATTTTATGTACGATTCTCTTGATAATATGTTTGTAATTTGGTTAACAAAATCTGGTTAATAAATGATGATTGGGTATCATTCAATCTCCAGTATCCACATGATTTTAATTTGGTAAAATGCTTCTGAATTCATTGATGTTTCTAGAGGGGTCTTGGAAGGCCTTTTTGGAACTTAAAATTTTTTTACGTAATTTCCTTCAGTTTTGGTAATAATACTGCAATTTGACTTGAACGAGATGTTTTCAGAACATGATGAAAACAATTAAGCTTGATGCTTACTCTGCAAGCAGGTGAAGGAACTCAGAGCGGCTCTTGGACCTCTGTCTGAACGTAGTTTAAAGTTCTGCACTGAGGCATGCCTGAGGAGATACTTGAAAGCTCGAAACTGGAATGTTGATAAGGCGAGGAAGATGTTGGAAGAGACACTTAAGTGGAGGTCAACTTACAAGCCTGAAGAAATTCGCTGGGTATGTCAGTTGAATTTTTTCCAACATTATATATGTTGTTATGTTTCTCTTATTAAATGCTCACAAAAGAGTTAGAGTTATAAAGGCAAATTTACTCGAAAAACTATTTTCTAGCTAACTGGGTTCCTGTAACAATTCAAGTGGATGTTATTGTTGTTTCATCTGGTCAGATATTTGGCAGAAACAATTGAATTTGAAGATAGATCTCTTGAAGTCTGTTTATAATCCCATAGCCTCGTCAAATGAGAAGTTTTCTGAAGCAAGCTGTTCAAAGCCTGCGCTTATACTGTGCTTATATTTGTAAAATGTGATTGTACAGAATGAGGTAGCCCATGAAGGTGAGACTGGGAAAGTATCCAGAGCAAATTTTCACGATATACATGGAAGGACTGTGCTCATTATGAGGCCTGGGAAGCAGGTTTGCACTATAAATTTTTCTCGTGTGCCTGGGTGCTTACACGCAGAAGCTTTTGGTTTTGTGAATTGATCTGTTACTAACTTTCTCTTCTATTCTTGACAGATTTCATCAACAGGAGAAGGAAATGTCAAGCATTTGGTATATCTTCTCGAAAATTCTATCCTTAACCTCGCGGAGGGTCAAGAACAAATGTCCTGGTTGATTGACTTCACTGGATGGACACTAAACACTAAAATTTCCATCAAGACAATTCGAGAAATAATTTACGTTTTGCAGAACCATTATCCTGAGAGGCTCGCTATTTGCATTCTGTATAATCCATCAAGGTTTTTTGAGTCAATTTGGAAGGTTTGAAAATCCAGCCTGTTTCCGTCTTTGGGAAGACCTTAAAATTTTGTTTTTCTCATTGGTGGTAGAACTCATATAGTCGGCTGATGGTTCATTGACTATCTTTGTTTTGCATGACTTGCTACTCTTTTTTTTTTTATTTTTTTTAATAGGCGATAAAGTACTTCGTGGACCCAAAAACGTCTCAGAAGGTGAAGTTTATTTACACAAACGATAAAGAAAGTCTGGAGTTTATGAAGTCATTATTTGAAGTCGAAAACCTTCCAATTGAGTTTGGGGGAAAAGCAACACTAAACTATGACCATGAGGAGTTCTCACGATTGATGGCTCAGGATGATGTAAAAACTGCCAAGTTTTGGGGAATTGATGAGAAGCCATTCCTGATCAGGAATGTGCATTCAAAGGCTGAGGTGGCACCAGCGCCAGCAATCCTTGCACCTCCATCTAGCTGAGTCCATCTGTCCTGTGCCCATTTTGTGGTATGAAAGAGACTTGAGAAATAAAATATGCATTCTGGACTTTGCTCAATTGATGCACATTTTAATATCAAATTAATGAGCATTTGCATATGTTTTTTGTCTCTAATGTTTTTCACATTAAAGATAACAAGCTGTAATGTTATTTCAGACTAATGAACAAATAATTGAGCTTTTTCATTTTTTAAGCGTGCATAAATATAATCAGGAGAAAATTGCAATCGAAGTGGCTAGCAGGAAAAGAAGACTAAAAATAGATCTCTTATGGGTGTTTAAGTGCTTTCCAGTTAGCTCTCCACTCTGCACTGTACATTGAAAATTTCATCAATTACAGTGACCCCCCGTACATGCACTAATGCCCGCTAAGTTCTGTTAAGAAACATTCATGATTATGAAAGATGAAAAGAACGTTTCACATTGTCAAAAAAGTGTAAAATCCTCGATGTTTTTTCGTGGTGCGAACTCCTCAAAGCCTGAAGTGTCGTGATACCGCAGGAATTCTTTACAACCGCTGCATTCTGATTTGTCAGATTTTCGACTAGTCCATAAGTGTAACAAATATCTTTTTTTTTTATTTTTTTCGAAAAAAAAAAGTTTTTGGCTAAGTCTCAACCCACTACAAGAATAGGAAACGCGTCATAATCATACCTTCGAGAATCTATAGAACGAAGGAACATCCAGACGATTTTTCAAACCCCTTAAAAATAAGAACCGGTTACGTTAGTCTCTTTATTTTGCAAAAATTCAAAATTTGACTCTAACCAAACGGTCTCATTAAAAAAGATGATACACTCTCTAAATATTTTAAGCCCTTAACCTTTTTGGATGAGAAATTATCTTATTATCATCTTTATTAAATAAGCCTAACAACATTTTTCCTTTCTTTCTTTTTCTTTCTTTTTCATTATTGGACAAAATCTCCGCTATATAACACTATTTTACACTACACATGATATTTTATCCACGATTTTTCATATATTTGTTGTTTAAAAACATGGTATAAGCTTAAAAGAAACGAACTGAGCTATGTTGAAGTAATCTGAGTAGTTTTGATACAAAAAAGTGGAATTTTTGATAGAAAATCTAGATTCTTTATTGAGGAAGATGATGACTCGATAATGTTTTTCGTCATTGTTGAGTATCGAACACCCTGTCGTACACCATCCAATAGTGAAAGATATGTGTCCGATACTATCGGATTTACGTCATCAATAGAACTCAACGCATAATGTCGAGCGTCGAGTACATAATCATATAGAGAAACCAATAATCGAGAGACAACATTTGTCATCGAGTTTTGATTACATGCAATCCAATAATAGACGTCTGTTCATCTAGCCTCGTTGAGTGTCGAGCACGAAACTAGACATCGAATCTGACAGACATCATTGTCTACCTTTGTCCACCAAATTCAATAACGACTATTTTTACATATCTCAAGCTTTGAATCATTCATCAAACACTCTAAAAACAACATATAATCATAAATAATTTCCAAAATACAATGAATCGTCTACCTTCATCATCATCATAAGTCGATCCACGTATGCGTCAGTAAAGGTGCTTGGGAAGATTTGATGATGAGTAATGGTTATAGAGGGAATGAAATGAATGGTATAAAAGTGAATGAATTAATTGAATTGTTAAGGATATGTGGTCATTCTTTACCCAAAAGAGTAATGGCATCAAAATATTTGAAGAATAGGTCATTTTTTTTATGAGACCCCTTAATTTGGGGTCAAATTTTGAGTTTTCCCCTTTATTTTCTTGTCTAAACAATTTTGAAGGAATTACAAGAGTGATCACCTTAATTTGATACGCATCAGATATGGGCTCTTCAGGTGTGAGAATTAGGGGTGGGCATTTTTGTTCAATAGACCCAACCCTAGTTAGGTCGGGTGAGTGCATGCATTCCATCCGAAATCAGATAGTATTTCAAGGACCCAACGAGTGTCGAATATGTATCAGATATGGAGATGAAGAGCCGACCAGGATCCGACCCAAGAATAATATTTTTAAATTCTAAATTTTGTACACATGGCGATATATTATTGGATATCTTATGTTATTACCATAGGTCTAAGCACACTTGATAATGAGGGATACAAGCATCTTTTTGCAAACTCTAGCAGCTAGCATTCCCCTCGAGTTCAAAACCCTATTTTCTAAATCCTTAAATGCCTAAACAAGCTATCACCGCACCCATCGCTCCACACTCGACAGCCTTGACTCCACCACTTCATTGATCGTCCAGTGCTGCATGCATCTCCTTCTAGATTCCTCCCTCGAAGGAGGCACGCATCCCTTCCCCTCCGCTCCTTAGCTGCTGCCTGGCGCTGCACTCCACAGGACGCACCCATCTCTCCACTCCACCGCACACCATTGGTCCACTGCCGTCTTCCCCCTTGAAGAGCACAAAATATGCTCCACTTTCCACACATAATGCCTCCTCGACTGTTTTGTTTTGTGTTTTTCTATTATTGATTTGTTTTTGCAGATGATTACCAACACTACCCAAAACCCCAAATTCATTGTTCTTGGAATATTTAATCACATGAAAGAAGTAAATATTTGCTTTGATTTGCAATATAATTCCAGAAAAAGTTGTTATATGATCTACAGTAATAGTATATGAGTGAGTTTGATGTATTTATACATGTAATAATTAAAAAGGTTTTGCCTAAAAAGCCTTATGGGGTTGGGTGAAGGCCAATATAACACTTTAATATGAAAAAAATAAAAATAAAGATTTAAAAAAGCCTTATTGGGCTCAAGCCCAAAGTCTGTATGAGATTACAAGTTCGATTTAAAATTGCCTTTAAGGCCCTAAGCCCAACCCGACAAATCCGACGCGACCAGCTTCGGGTAACATCAAGTCTAGCATGTTTTTGACACTGGTCTATTTCTACCTACCCGAACAATGATCAGGTTTAGGTTTTGTGAGTCAGGTCCAAGCCTAACCCGAACCGACCAACGCCCGCCCTTAGTCACTGAGAACTCTATAAAGATACACTGGTGTATGCCAAAACTTTGCATTACATTTTAACGTGGAAACCCGAACACCATGCCATATGAGACTACAATAATTGGAATCAATGGCATTTTCAAATGTAAGAACCATGTTTTACGCCCTTATTTACATTGCAAGACATTACCTAAGAAAGAATTATTAGAACAATAGCTTCGACGCACTAATTCTTTCGGGGGGAAAAAACCAAAACAAAAACGAAAATGGTCTAATCAAAATCAAATTGTTCTAGTCCTTGACATTCACATACATTTTCACAGATATAAGCCATGATCCACTAATGAACATTGTATATAAAGGCTATCAGAATATTAGTGCCATATGGCATAGTTTACCTCAATTGTTTGTCACGACATTGTATCAACAGCTCCTCCTTTGCCTAGTGGAAACCAACTCCAATGGATATAGCTCGAAACCAAAATCCAAGTTGAGCAAACTCCGATATCTTAATTACCTCCTCGAAGTTTATACTATAATATGCAACAAGCTACATCATGTATCTCTGGCATCTACAAAGGGATTCATTAATGCAATCATGCAAAGTGAGGAGATACAACAAAATTAAAATACAGTCATCAAATCAAATTCATATAACAACAACATTGTTTCTTATTGCTTTCATGCAACGATGCTAGTAGCTTTGTATAGTGGTTTATGTGCAGCCAAATGCACTTGGTTAAAGTTCACTAGAGTAAAGGCACTCATCAACAAGTTGGCGAAGATTAGGATTCTCCAGAGCAGCTGCAACTCTCTCTTTATCATTCAACTGCTTATTAACTGCAGAACAGAAAGCTAACATTTTTCAGAGATGGTCATGAAGAGAAGACCGACAGAGGTCAACTAATTGCACCAACATGGAATGTGATTTCGCTCATTCTAATTACATTGATTTATGAATGATGATGCAACATTTTTCAATATAAGTCTGTGATGTTCATCAATGCCATTTTGAAGAGAACTTCAAAATAACGACAGGATTTATTGGAAGAATTGAAAATGTAGAAGAAGTAATAAATTCTTTCACATTGTTAATTAGAGCCTTTGCCTACTTAAGTTAGTTAAGAGAGAGATGCAAAGCCAAACCCTAGGATGACATGTTCATCAGAAATATTTATACATAGAGAAGTTCCCAAATTCAATTAAGATTGTTGAATGGCATATTGGAATTGAGCAATTTTACCCGATTCTTCGTCAGCATGAGACCCTGGAGATACTTTGATGTCAAGCTGCCAAAATGTACAAGTAAATATATAAATTAGTATCACTAACACTTCAATAACTCGTAATGGAAGAGAACTATTTTCCATAAACCAATTGAAACAACAGAACATATGAGATGAAGAAGAAAGAGACAACATATAAGATTAAATTTCAGAACAACTTCCATGATGACTCATAGTCTCTCAGTAGCAAAAACATATAGCAGATAATAAAACTTAAGATCCTTCCAGGCCTAAGAAAATTCATAATTACAACCTAAAAGAGAAGTCCTTAACATAGCAGATATTTCATATTATTGAATCAACCAACCCTCAGAAGAAGCTAAAATATGATGATAAATTAGGAAACTAATAATAAATGATGCAACAGGTGCAATCGATTGTAGCACGTCATGTTGTAAGGAGTGGAGTTGGTTATATGTGAAGAATTATTTTGTTAATAATTACCTTAAAGTGTGGAGGGAAAAACTCTTTTAGTTTAACTCTCAGGCAAAGACCAATCACCGTTGCCATACTACAATGTTGAATTGTTGGAGTGAAAGTTATCCTAATATATTAACCAAAATTAAATATTAAAATCCTAATAAATAATCCAAATAAGTGAAATGAAATTGAAGCTCGGCATTGCATCGGCAAGGCTATACTCACAAAATACGCCCCATCTTCTCGTCAACGGTGATTGACTCCTCAGACAGAACACTTAGCTGTTCTAAAGAGTAGGGGTGCTCTGGATCTCTAATATCTCTCACATAATTTACCATTCTGAGTCAAAGATCACCATTTCTGTTTTCTCAACATCAATTTTGAAAATCAGAAAACAAAATAAAAAACAAAATGACGAAAATACTCGTTGAAGGATATCATAAATTTCAAGGGGATCAACGGTGTCCTCAGAGTCGGACTCTTCGGCGCGCACAATCCTCTCCTTCCTGGCGTGGACCACTGGGTTCGCATTGATCAAACCAAGAGTCATCTCTTCTCTTCTCGTCTCTTCTCAGTTCTCACTCGGTCTCTTCCTGGCTGTGACTCTGTTCTTCTGTTTACTGTTTAGTTCACGGGCTTTCATATGGGGGTGGGTGAGGTGAGACTGTCTATGCCCAACCACGGCCTGCCACGTCACTTTACTTCTTTAGTCCCTTACTTACTTTGCACGACACATGGTGCCGCCGCAACGCGATTAGCTCTGTAGCCATCCAGCCGTTCTAGCTATGCCACTTCATCACAGACACGGTTCCACCTTGCTATTTGTAAAATCATTTTGATCCATCTGGACAAGGTTGTTGTTAGAAAAAGGAAAAGAATTCAAAGATGACGCTGGATGATTCCCATTTTTGGACTCCTTATCTTTCACTTCTCACTAGGGTGTAATTCCTCCAATTACTTTCCTTAAACATTTTTACTTTGGATGAGAATTCCTTGAAGGACCATAGAAATTGAGCACGAGCAGCTTGTTGCCCCATATTCGAGTGTTCTCGAATTAGATCTACCTACTTGTCTGGTGGCTACTATGGTGCACATTGTACATTGGGAAGGGATCAGACACTCGGATAGTTTTTGTTGTGTCAATGGGCTTCATATTGGGCCCATTTAACATACAAAGGGCCTAAAATCAAGCAGACCAGTCCAACTGGTTTTCGCCTATTTTCTTGTACTATAACAGGTTTCTTTGATAAGGGATTCCTTATGCTGCAGTTTCTCCCAGTAACGATAACGGTGTGCTTGCGCGAGTTCATCACGTCAACAAAAGCCTTTCCAGCTTGCCACATCGATATAAGGCAAGAGATAGACAAGCTTTGTCAACTTCCAGTCCTCTGTTGTTTGCAAAGTTTCTATGGCTGAGGTATCCGATTCCGATTTACTGGCTAGTGGCTTCCAACACCCAGAGATGCGACACATCAGTTTGCTCAGTACATCCAATTCTTCAAATTTTTAATAGCAAAGGTTTTCATTCAATAATTTTTTTAACCTTCAAAAGGCTTAAAACTTCATTTAAAATAAGTTATCATTTTTAGCTAGATATCAAATTGTGGCCGATATTTTGTCTTCTCCCTGTAGGATTATCCAATTTTGGATCTTTAAAATAGTTTCCACAATTGGATGGGAAAATAGTTTCTTTAAACATTGTATCGGTCCCGTAGCTCAGTTGGTTAGAGCGTTGGTCTTATGAGCCGAAGGTCGCGGGTTCGAGCCCCGCCGGGACCATCTGCATATTTAAAATCACTGTGCGTTTTGTCATTACTTTAATACTCAAGCTTACCTGTGTAGTTGATTCTTCCCTGTTGTTTTTTTTGACTTTGGCACTGATAAACCAAGTAACATTTGTTAAAGATCAGTTGCAAATAGTCGGGATTGACATTATTTTTGTTGCTTAGGAAGTACAACTTTTATTATATACTTAAAATTCATGAAATTCAAATATACTTGATTATTTTACATCAAAATGGGTTTTGCTTGCTCAGTAAACAGTGAATGACTTGCAGCCTAAATGAGCGTAGAGGAACGAACAGAGCATCTCTCGTAGCGCTATAAGACAACGAAGTTGCTGCATAGATGTTGCTACGCGGGACTCGCTGAAAGCGATTCGTAGTTATCTAACCCAGGAGCGTCCCGTTGGCTTTGAAATAGCTGTATGGTACTGGCATTTTGTAGACGTGATTCGGTTATTCCCATTTGTCACTATGTATGGGTGGGGAGGCATATGAAGGATTAAAGGGCATAAATAGTGTAATCAGGGATGACAATTTTCGACGGGAGTAAGTTTGGGTTAACTTTAATCATGTTTATATTATGTTCGTGTTAAAGAACTTCAACTTCCGATAACACAAATTTATTTATGACACAGATTTATTTATAGATAGATACTCTTTTGTAATCTAAATATGTTCATAATATAACACGATTAAAAAATTTGACATGATTATCTAATTGATTTTGAAATTTGAATTATAGATTAAATTTTGTTGTTTTTTTACTTTATAGATCATAACCGTATGTAATCGTTTCAAACGTACAAATGTGTCATAATTGTGTTAAATGTGCAAATAGATTAAATGCGTAAATCATATCATAAGTATCATGATCGTGATAAACGAGTTATATTAGTATTTAATATGAAAATGATCCGTTTTATTATTCATATTAGTGTATCGTGTCTTGTTACTTGTGTAATAATTATGTCGTATTTGTGTTGAGCCTATTTGATATGAATAATAAATGAGTTGTGCTCATGTTAGATCAACTTTTTTTGTATTTTAACTTGACACGACAGGAACACGATACCCGAACATAAATTGTTACCTCTAAGTATAATAGAAAATGTTATAATTTTGGCTGAATAATAATCAGATATCATGTTGTCATATTAAGAGAAAATAATATTAAGAAATTATATATAAAAAAATAGTACCATAGCTTTTGCGAGTTGCATTCTATGATACATTCCATTGAAAAAATAAAATGTATGAATAATTTTGTTTGTGTTTGTTTATGTTTTTTGAGTTCTGTTTTCCAAATTTGGAAAGGCTATATTATTAATTTTAAATTTTTTCAAATTTAGAAAATAATATATTATTTATATTAATTTAAATATATTAGAAAGCGTGTGTTTTCGTAAAATAGTTTTTAGAGTCCGTAAACACAACCTTTAATTTTCTTTCTCCAGTTAAGGCTGCTAAGTTTGATGAATTAGGTTGTGAACGTGACAAATAATTTTATTGTCACATAATGAAGCCTTTTCAAGTTTCTTTCGGTTCCAACACAATCATAAAACGAATAAATTATTCAGAATTTCTTAAAATAAAATTATAATCTACGAAGAAATTTCTCAATTTCAAAAATTTATTCATATATATTTAGTAGGAGTGGCAATCGTGTCGTGTCGTATCGATCTATTTAATTATTCGTGTCAAAACATAAAACACAAACCCATCCGATTATTAAACGTGTTACGCACGTATCATAATCGTGTCATATTTAATTCGCATAATTTACTTAATTGTTTAACTTAATTATATATAATATATTATATTATCTATATTTAAATCAATTAAAATTATTTTTAGAATATAAATCATTGTTAGTATAAAATATTATTAAAATCATCATAATTTATTATTTTATAAATTAATTTATTTTATAGTATAAATATTTCAATTTTATAATATATATATTGTAAGTAGGTAATAATTTATATCATTGAATGAATTTACATATTAAGAATATACAAAATATATTTAACTATTCGTGTCATTAAACAGGTTGACGTGTTGAATACCTTCAACACTAATCCGACCCATTTATTAATCGTGTAATGTGTTCGTATCATGTTCGTAGGTGGTGTCAAAAATTACCACCCTGATATTTAGTAAAAAATTGAAAAACCTATACTAGATAACAATTAACAAAGAATTAAACAACAAAAAATGATGTAAAGTTGGGACACCAACAGACAACAGAGTGATTCTCCTGACCCACCACGACACTACAGTCCACAGTCTGCTGACTGCAAATAATTGCGTGTAACGCAACCACCAGATTTGGATACGGTCATGCCACTTACTCACACTATTTATTAGCCTACAAATCCTCAATTAAAAGCTAATCACAAAGAAAACTCCCTGCCACACTTCAAAAGCTGGAAGAGAAATGTGGCGAAGGAGCTTCAGCAGCGCAAGCGCAAACGGAACGCGCGAGTTAAAGAACAAGAAATGGGACGCGCTAGTGATCGGAGGAGGCCACAACGGCTTGACAGCCGCAGCTTATTTGGCTCGTGCAGGCCTCTCAGTCGCCGTCCTTGAACGGCGCCACGTCATCGGTGGAGCGGCCGTTACTGAAGAACTCATTCCAGGCTTCAAGTTCTCTCGCTGCAGCTACCTTCAAAGTCTCCTCCGCCCTTCCGTTATCAGGTGCGCCCGTTTCCCGCACTTTCCACTAGCATAGGAAATGCCTCCACTGTTTGCTTTGCTTCAACTATTAATCTTTTTATTTTTATTTTTTTTTAAATTTTAATAGAGAATTAGACTTGGCGAGACATGGACTGAAGTTACTGAAGAGAAGTCCGTCATCATTTACGCCGTGTTTGGATGGACGTTACCTTCTACTGGGGCCTAGTAAGGAACTTAATCATTCTGAGATTTCCAAATTCTCCAAACGAGACGCTGATGCTTATCCGAGGTGCTGTTTTCACTTTTTCTGATCTTAACTTCCAGCAAAATATATACGTTTTGCCATTTGTGGTTTTGGCTGCTAATGTAACGTTGAAATTAAATTAACCAAAAAAAAAAATCACGTTTAAGTTCGCAATTTCATCTTTGATTGTAACTGTTCAGGTTTATGATATGTGAGGCATTTGAATATGTGAAAGATAACTAGTGTATCAAATACAAGTTACTTGCAGGAGTTGATGATGTGAATGTGATGCTCATGTACTGTCGTTACATTTATTTAGATACGAGTATCAGTTAGAGAAATTCTGTAAATTCATGGATCCACTTCTGGATTCAGCCACGCCTGAACTATTGCAAGGCAACAGATCTTTCAGTGAGCGTTTCAAGAATAAAATACACAACTCAGCGTTTTGGGCTCGTTGTCTTCGCCAAGCCTTTGCAATGGGGCAAAAAGACATGGTGTAAGAGTTCTTTTCTCGCAAACTTAAGTGATTTTATTGTTCTGTTGACATCAAATAACTTAGTAATCATGAATTAGTCTCATCACTTTTTGTTTATTTTTTTATTTTTTGCCAGTGAGTTTATGGATCTTTTGCTGTCCCCAGCTTCGAAGGTTCTGAACAAGTGGTTTGAGGTTGTCATTTAATCTTGATTTCCCTATGTGTTATATTAGGTTACTTGAAACATAACTGTTCAGAATATTGTCTTCTTTATATGTCCTTTAGATTTGATTATAATTTAGTTATTGAGTATCTGCTTATTGTGGATATGTTCCTTGAGTTTCTTTTTATCTAATTTATAATCACTTGATTTTAATATTCCATCAGGTATACAAGTTGATTACTTGCTATTCTCTTTTCTCTACACTAGATAAAATTTGCATCTATTTAATTTTGTAATAGGCATATCATAAAACATTTTATATGAACCACGCAAAGCTTTTCATTAATCACGTAGACTATACTCTTCTGGGGTTACAATTTCTAAAGAAGTTGTAGCCCATCATATCATGTTTATTATCTAGCCATAGAGAGTTTATTTTATTTGTTTACATTAGAATTTTTTTTTCTCTAACGCATGCCTAAAGAAGAGGTTTTGCTTAATCTACTTACTTATCTTCTGTCTTGAACTTTGATATATGCAGGGAGATATTTTGAAGGCAACCCTTGCCACAGATGCTGTGATAGGGACTACGGTAATAATTCTTGTTAATTAGTATGGAGAGAGATTAGTTTCAAATTAAGTTGCTCTGTGTAATATAGTGCTTAAAAATTACTGTGCACTCAACACAGCATAGGGGTCTCAGAATGCAATGATGTGATGAGGGTTTGTCATTGTTATTCATGAGAAATTAATTAAATGTGACATATATTTTTGCATTTGACAGGAGCTGAAAAATCATTTTACCTATTGAAGTTTCTGTTGTAGGGTAGTGTACATACACCTGGGAGTGGATATGTTCTTCTACATCACGTGATGGGTGAAACTGATGGTGATCGTGGAATTTGGTCGTATGTATTTCTGTTGCTGGCTTGATGTAATGTATTGTGCATCAGAGAAATAGCAAGCCGTAAATTACCTACTATCCTTTCGTATTCTGAGGAATCTCTGAATGTATCTATAACCAGTGTCACCTATTATCTTATATTCCTGAAATCTTTAGGAAGTAAATTTGGGAACGAAATTTGAAGATTATTGTCTAACTAAACCCACCTGGATTAATGCCATGTATACCTTATATCCTACTATTGTTTCATTTACCGAATTTGTGATAGTCTTGTTAGATGACATTTAGAAATTTGTACCTTAGCGTAATGGGTGTAGCCTCATATTTTTCCTAAAAGTGATATTCTTTGCCAATTTCTTTCTAAATTAAATTTACATTTTTTCCATGTCACATCTTCCAAAGGAGTTCCACATTCTTTTCAGTTAATCTTGAGTGCCATGATGCTTTAGATCTATTTCTTTATGAGTGCTTTCTTAGGTAACCAGAGTACTTGATAACTAGCTATTCCATAGGTATGTTGAAGGTGGGATGGGTTCTGTATCAATGGCCATTGGTAAAGCTGCTAGAGAAGCGGGGGCTCACATCGTGACAAGTGCAGAGGTATTTTTGTAAAAAATCTCTTCTTTTGCCTTCATAATGCACTGCCTTCTGTGTAAACGAAAACATTGTTGTTCTGTGAACTTGTATATTGGTTCTTATTAGTTTCATGAATATATTCTGCTTTGTGTCAGTTACAGCAAGAATAGACAAAACCTTAAATTCTGGGAACCTGCATGATGTCAATAAATATGTCTTTAGGCCCATCAATAGGGATCATATATTATAATGAAATGGACAGCAGATCTCAGCATCTTGAAAACTATGTTAGGAATCAATTTAGTCACATGTTGGATGAGTTGATTCTGTCTAGGTCATGCTATAGTTCTTTAATCCTCTCAATATTCAACTATGGTTAATCCTCTCAATTTTTATCGTATCTTGCTAAATATTTTCCTCCTTATAGGTTTCGGAATTGATGATCGATGATTCTGCAACTGTAAATGGGGTTAGTTTCACAACTAAATGCTCTCAATGAAGTGGGTTTTGAAGTTTGGATTGAACTAATTGAGTATTGTTGCATGGCGAATTTTATTAAGGTACTGTTAGCTGATGGTACAAAGGTGCATTCTTCAATAGTTTTATCGAACGCAACCCCTTATAAAACTTTTATGGTAAAATTTTATCCCTGCGAATTCAATCTGTTTTCAAGTGGCTTGTTAACAAAAGTAGGATTCATCTTGTGTGTTAATCTTAAATTGCTATTATTAGTGTATTTCAGTAGTGGTCATGGGATATGCTTTCTGACACAGGATTTGGTGCCTAATAATGTTCTTCCCTGTGATTTCATCCTTTCTGTTAAGCACTCCGACTACAGCTCTGTAAGTTCCCTTTTTACCTTTAATTTTATACAGTTTAATCAATATGCCATTTCTTTGTTGTCAGTTATTCTGCCATATTTCCAACAATATGGAGTATCAAGGTATTATTTATATATGCATAGAAGGTTAATATAAAAAAAAAAAGTTTTATGACATGCAACTCTGTGATAGTTGAAAAGGTCCTTCAAAAGGCAATAGTTGCATTGTTAGTTTCCTATTGAGGAATCTTTGTACTCAGGTTTATTTTATGTAGAAACTGGATATGAATAATGCTCATAAAAAATTTTGTTTGCAACAAAAGGGATGTATCTGCTTGTCATTTGTTCCAAACTATATGGTTCTTGTGCTCAATAAAAACTGGAATGTACCATTAAAATAGGCGTCTATGGTTGTTGACTCCTTAAACCTTATAGATGATGTTTTTTAGTTTCCATCTCTATAATAAATTTATGTTTAGAAAAGTTAGAATTAATTCGTGAAATGTGCTAGCTGTGTTCTAATTTATTGCAATTTTCTTGAAATTATACGGTACTTTCAAGGCATATGGCCTTATGGGTTCTAGCTCTGTAACACCACTCTGAGGGGCTGTGGAGTAAAAATTAAAAATTCTAGGATTTCTTTCCCAGTGTGAAACTTACCTTCTATGTATGTGGCTGTGCACTGGAACAGGCAACTACCAAAATAAACTTAGCTGTCAATAAACTACCCCAGTTTCAGTGTTGCAAGTTAAGTTATCCGGATGCAGGTCCTCAGCATGTGGGTACCATTCATATTGGTTCTGAGAGGTATGCTTTTATTTCAGGATTTTTTGTTCCCCAAAACTATATGTTTTCTAAGGTATCTGATTTTATTTTATGATAAGGTTAACTTATATGCGGTGGGGCAATTGACAACCTTAACTACATTGTTGGAAGCGAAAACCTTATTGGAAAGAATAGTAACTCTGACTCTGTGTTTAAAGCATCAGCTAAGTTTCTGCTACTCATTTTGATTAGGCTATGTATATATGACCCTTAAATATTTCGGTGGAAAGAAAAAAGAATGTAGATAATAATAATGCTCCATAGATGCACATGTAAAATCTGCTTTTCTTTTAGCTTCTATAGTTTGTTTCAGTTATAGTTTTTGCAATTCAACTGAATAAAAGACTGCATCTAGTGGACAAGGAGGATGTAAAGCCAGATAACACTTCGCACTTGACTCGAGAATTCAAGGAGTCTGATTTCAATCATGTTGCTATAATGACTGTTATTGCAGTAAGGCTGTTATACATGAAGCTAAATGGATTAAATTGCCTTAAAATCTAACATGTTGCTCCACTATGCACAAGCTTTTATGGTCATTTATGGTTCATTATCTATTGCAAAGTCGCATAGGAACTGTATTTTGGTCAGCTTGATGAACAGAGTAGCCAAGAAAAGAATACCTTCGAAAGGTTCACAAAAAGTTTTAAATTTCATTTAGCACCTTAACCTCATTTAAATCATTCAATTTAAAGACTATCAATACCATCTTAAGATGTGGTTTCTCTTTTTTAAGCATGGAGGAGATTGACATAGCCTGTCAAGAGGCCATCAATGGAGTTCCATCAAGAAGGCCAGTTATTGAAATGACAATTCCTTCTGTACTGGACAAGACTATTTCTCCACCAGGTATCCAAACTTTGCTTTCGATGCCTGTGAATGTTTTAAGAGGTTTTTATCTTGACCTTCTATGTATTTTATCATGTAAGAGCTTACACATTTACCAAGAATTATCATCATTCATCTAATATTTTCTTCCAGTGATTTTTTGCATTATGTGCAAAATTAATTACTCTACTAAACTGTGAAATTTATGAAGTCTCATCTATTTGTTTGTAGGAAATCATGTTATTAACTTGTTTATTCAATACACACCTTATAATCCATCGGATGGTAACTGGACTGATCCTGCTTATAGAGTGAGTAGAATTTAGATATTGTAGTACGTTTAATTCCAATTCCAATCTTTTAGTATGTTAACAGATTTCCCCATGTATTATTTGATTATAATTCTTATTTTTTGTTAGCGGTTAGCGGCTATAGCATTCCGACATTAATCACACTTGATGGGGTACTGATTACTGTGTCTGTGACTAATCCTGTGAGAAATACCCATAAATATCATTTGTAGGAATCATTTGCCAAGAGGTGTTTCACCTTGATTGATGAATATGGCCCAGGCTTTAGCTCTTCAATTATCGGCTATGACATGCTGACACCACCGGATCTTGAAAGGGAAATTGGCCTGACAGGTACTTGAGAGCTGCAACTATTGAGATACTGGATCAAAACATTCAGGCATTTGAATTAATCTTACATTTAGGTTGGTTCCTAATATTTGAAAAATTATTCACAGGAGGAAATATCTTCCATGGTGCTATGGGATTGGATTCTCTTTTCCTCATGAGGCCCGTAAAAGGATGGTAATTCTAAGAACGTACCATAGAACTGATTCCAATTCATACCTCTATTTTTATAGCTTGCTCAATTGTTTACTGCATCTTTCTTCTCTTCTGCCCATTTTAATGCCATTTAACGATTTTTCGTCCAACGTACAGGTCAAATTATAGGACTCCACTCCAAGGACTATACTTGTGCGGTAGTGGGACACATCCCGGAGGTGGTGTGATGGGTGCACCTGGACGTAATGCAGCGCGCATGGTTCTTCAAGATTTGAAGGACGATTGAATTGATTTCAGTAAGTTGCAGCTCTGCCTCTGCTGCTAATACCATGTTCTCTATGTATCTTCGATCAGCACATTTATGATGTCAACTCCCTTAATTACCACCCTGTATTGCATGACAGACATCTTTTGCGTTCAATTTTTTACCAAAATCAGAAATTTAAAGAATGATTGGGCAGAGAGAAACGTGACCCTTCAAGGTGGTCTGGATGTCCATTCAACATCTCTGCACCTTCTTGATAAGCGGGTTTTACAGACTCTAAAGTAGCTTGTTACCATTCAGAGGCGAAATCGAACAAAATACGTTATAAAGTCACTGCCCACCCGCTTCAATTAAAACAGATTAATAGATCCAAATAAAGGCAAATTTCTTTCCCATAGCTAGAGCTGGAAATAAAACATAAAACATCTTATACCAGAAATAAATTATAAATTGTTCAAAGAAAAGAAAGGAAACGCTTTTCCAATATCTGACCTCACAAATGATAACCATCACTGGAAGCCTTTCAATCTCATGCTTCCATTGGTAAATCCATTGCTATACATTTGACAGAACAACCTTCAAAAGATTGCATGCAGGATGAAACGAATCAAATCCATAACACATTGGACAATAGGTGGTAATGTGTAAACGGTCGCATTATACAATAACAAGCATATTGCTCCACAAACAATTCACTCTATAATACACAAACCTTCACCCATCATCAATCAACTTCATCTGGCAACCAATAACCACGGAGCCAAAGCCGTCTTTATCATGCTCAAGTCTTTTTTGATGGAAGCCATCAATAAAACCAATTTCTGTGGTCAAACAAGTAAAGATTCACCAAAATTTTAACACTGATAATTGGCATAGCTTAACTAAATTCACATGTTACCCTGTTAAACAGGATAAAAAATGGCTGCGGAGTGTGATAGCATTTCAAATCTGCTGATGTTGACCATCTCAAAGCTTCTTTGCACCAAATGCTACCGGCCTCGCCAACTAGAAACTGATTTTGGAACAAGTGTAATAGCATTTGAGGCATTTTCCAACCTGCATAATGCATAAGTCTATCTGAGATCACACACACACACACACATACACACGCACACAGATATATATATATATATATATATATATATATATATATATATATAGAGAGAGAGAGAGAGAGAGAGAGAGAGACCTTGATATTTCTTCAACAGCTCTCATAACTTCTGCTGAACTTGTTTCCAGCACTTGACCTCCAAAAATGATCTCAGCCAGAATGTTATGCAGCTGTAGACAAGTTAAGGTAAAATATTATGGAGATATTTGCCAGCACATACTTTTGATGGATTATACGTTATCAAATGAACAACATGGAGGAAAAGAATAAAGAGGAAACGACATGAAGCTAATTATACAGTCACGATGACACAGAATAGTGTGCATGAGCTGCCATGTACTGGCAATCTTTAGCTAGCGCATAGAAACCAACAATCTTTTAGGTCTAAGAGTGAATTATCCATTTTAATAGCTTTTACTCTGGATGTTCAATGTAACTTGTGAAAAAATTCATCAAATTGTTGGAAAAACTTAACAATGAAAATTTTGACACACAAAGTGACTAAGCAATTAAGCAAGTGTTTCATGATAGTAGATCTAAGAAGCAAACTTGCAGTGGAATCATCCAGCAGAGCCCTAGCAGCACACACGGTTTCATTAGCTTATCCAGTAATTTTAGCCCATTTTTCAACTAAATGTCCCAAAAGTACAAATGGCAAAGCTAGCTTCCACCTTTTGACACAGCATAGTGCACATTATGTACGATTAAAAATAAAAATTCTGTATTTGACCCATAATCAAAATTCCACATTCCTCAAATAGGCATTTTCTACAAGAAGAAAATTAGAGGAATGCTCAACCTTACTGTAATTGTACACAATGTCAAGCTCGCATACATTTTTGAAGCATCTGTCCAAAGTCTCTACAAAAACTGCAGGCATAACAGTTCAAATAAAACAAAGTAGGAAAGAAAAAAAAAAAATTAAAGGATTAGTATTCACAATCAATCAGCTATTTACAGTAAGATTCAAGCTCATTATATGCATAGAGAACATCAAAAATGACTCTAGTCTACCGAACTAACAAGTTCTTTGTTCCATCACCCTAGTAAAACGATAACCTACGTGAAGAATTCTTTAGCTAGATTGGTGATAAAGTTTCTAAAGATTTCACAAAATTCACTTCCTAAGCCAATAATCAACAGAACCTCTACCTCTCTTTCATCTTTAAAATTCCAATCAGATTTATACAGCAAATGAAAATTTTTCAACTATCATAACTTGATGGAGGCATTGCATTACATAAAAGAGCAATCATAAAACCTTGCAATCGGTAAAATTAATTTCAGAAGGTACCTTGTATGAGATCAAGCATAGCTAGCTCATTTTCAGAACCGTCAAAAACGAACACAAAGTAAAGAGTTGCGTAGTGCTTATAAACAAGGCGGGAATCCTGCCACCAATTAAAAAAAAATTACACTAAATAAATAGCTTCACAACAGCGAATCCATCTAACATTAAAAGGACGAATCATCGTTACAAAATTTACAGTGAAGAAAATACCGGGCCGAAAATTGAATCAGCCTCAATGAAATTGCTCACATTCTCAGCTCTACTGCACAAAACTGTATAAACTCAAATTAAAACAGAAGACCGAAAACAGAATTATGATGATGAAGGCCCGAGAGAGAGTGAGAAACCTGTATAGACTCTGCGTATTAGCTCCTGTTGTTTCTCCACTGGCTGGAATCACGAAATTTGGTTATCGTATAAGGTGAATAGATTTAGCTAATTGATATCGGAAATGTAATTGTTGAGTAGAGAAAGATACCTGAAATTCATAAAATTTGACAAGACGAGGCTTGCCCTGCGTGTTCATCACCATCACCGATTTTATCATTTTTCTCCAATCACGCTTTCTGCCAAGCAAGTGATCTAGATGGTAATATATACCAGCTCTTACTCGATGTCTATATCATTTTGGAATTTCATTTTCGTCCCCTTATTTTTTATGAAATTCTGTTTTAGTCTTCGAAGATGGGACACAAAACAATCGATTCGGTTGGCTGGGTGGGCCGGGTTGAATCCGGTTGAAATTGCTTTAGCCGAGTTTCGTCGTTTACTGCATATTTATACCTTGAAAGAAAAGACGACATCCTAATTTATATATCAAAATTTGAATGATTTAAAATGTAAGTTTGAGGTTTATAACATTCTTATTCTTGAATCTGAATTTCTGATTGTAATTTGTGTTGATATAAAATATTTAAATTACTAATTTTATTTAAAATCTAATTTTTATAAAAGAATTTTCAACTTTTATCAAATTTTATAGAAATTACTAATGTAGAGACTTTAAAAATTATCCAAATTATCATTCATATCTTGAAAATCTAGTAGAGGTCTCTAATATAGAGAAAATTTTTGATACATTTGTTAGACATACAACATATTAATAACAAAATTAATCACGCATGTTTAAAGTGACATCTTATAATTAATAGACTCGTATAAAACAACTATAGCCAACATTTCTCTTCTAACAGAATATAAAACAAAATATTAATGTTATATTTCACTCTTTTATGTATCGAGTAATGAACAATAGGATGTTAATAAGACTTATGGCATTTAAAATTATTCTTATTAAATAATCATACAATAATACAAAATTTGTAATTTATATATAATCTAAATTTTATATCCTGATGTAGTAGTCTACATGACAAAATTCTATAAAACTTCTCTTATTTTTAAATTCTTACTATATAGATTATCACATCTAATAAATTTTTATCATATAAATTATTATTATCAAATTATAGATTTTCGGTTACCACGTAGATGTTAAGTCTGACACTACTATAATTGTATTACCTTTAACATCAGGTTTGTATTCTAATAAATATTAAATAATCGTGACTATTTAAGTATCCGGTTAAATTAAATTCCTTATTGGCTTTTGGTTGGCCAAGTAAATTAGTTTAAGTAAACACTGATCAACAAAAGCTCCCGTGTGGGGGCATACGAGGAAATTCATCTAAACCAATATTGTTTTGACACAAGCCCTAACGGCAGGAGCGAACTACAAAAAGGGAAGAAAGGAAAACGAGAGCTGGCGACTTCGACGGCGCATTCCATGTCATAACATCCAAGGAAAGGCTTTAGATGGCCACCCACAACGACGACCAAGACGACGGCGACGACATCAATCCCGTCAAAATGTTGTTTAGCCCAAATGAGCAACACGAAAACCATCAGGATACTTCATCCAAACAAGAGGAGCAGCTACAAGAGTATTCAATCCCTTCAATTAAGTCAACTTTCGTCATACGCCAGCTCCCCTCTCAAGGCCTTTCCTTCAAGCTCTGGCCAGCAGCAACCACCCTCGTCAACCTCCTGGACCAATACCGCAGCCACCCTAGCAAATCTCCTCTTACCCCCATTTTGTCCGCCACTCAAGATCATCAGCGCCAGCTCAGCATCCTGGAGATGGGTTCTGGCACTGGGCTTGTTGGGATGGCTGCAGCTGCAATCCTTGGAGCTAACGTCACCGTCACTGACCTCCCACACGTCATCCCAAACCTCCAATTTAACGTTGACGCCAACTCCACTTTGTTGTCCCTCCAAGGTGGGACCGTCCGTGCGGCACCGCTCAGGTGGGGGCAGGCTGATGACGTGGACGTCATTGGGCGAGATTTTGATTTCATATTGGCCTCTGACGTGGTCTACCATGATCACCTTTATGAACCTCTACTCGAAACGCTGCGTTTGTTACTGAATTCAGGTGAAGAGAAGAGGAAAATGATGTTTGTTATGGCTCATTTGAGGAGGTGGAAGAAGGACTCGGTGTTTTTCAAGAAGGCGAAGAAGCTGTTTGATGTTGTAACGATACACGTGGATCGTCCGTGTGATGGGGCCAGGATCGGTGTGGTTGTTTACACTTTTGCTGGGAAGAAAACGAGATCCCAAGGATCAATGTAGTAAAAACCCAATCTAATTTCGCTTCATTTCTACGACTTTGCATTTCTTATCACACATATTGTACATATCTTAACTGATGAATAATCGGGGACAAACTTGATCGGTTAAAAATTTTTAACTACTCAAACAAGTACGAACTTGGTCCTCACTTACAATCTAAAAGTCGTGCAATCCACAATTGATTCAGTTGCATATATCATGGCAACAAGTAAGAGACACTCTGTAAAGTATAATATTGCTGCCTATCTGCAGAAACTTGGCTGGTTATTTTTGAATTGTTGCTTTGTTTAAATAAGTTTACATGCAATATCAATTTTAGGTTTCAGAATTGATGATCAAGGACTGTGGCATGGTAATTGGGCGTTAGTTTCACCACCCAAAGTCCCTCACTGAAGTTGATTTTGAAGTAATTATATACTTTTGCATGGCTAATTTTGTTAGGTACTGTTCGCCCATGGTACAGGTGCATTCTTCAATAATTTATCTAACGCAAACCCATATAAACTTTCATGCTAAAAGTTTCTCCTGTTAATTCAATCTATTATTTTCAAGTAGCTTGTCAGTTGACAACAGCAGGGCACGTCTATGTAATTCAAGGTTCATTCATCTAATGTTAACATCAGCTATTACATCCACCTTAACGAAATTGCTTCTTAACATCTTGGAGAACCAGAATTGCAGCATTACGACTAGGTGCACCCATTTCGCTGCCTCTGGGATGCAATCCACTCCCACGTATATATAGCCGTCTTACTGGAGTCCTATACTCTTGATCTATAATTATAAGTAAATAAAAGTTAGAATTGGATCGACATAACTCGAAAACAATAAAAGTTAGAATTGGATTGAGATATAACTCGAAAACCAGATTGTATGGGATCATCTGAAAGGTTAAGCATTACCATCATTTAATAGGCAGCATCAAGAAAAGTGAATCCAAACCCATAGGACCATGAAAAATACTTCCCCCTGTAATGTATATTCAAGATTTAGTAAATTTAACACTGGAAGGATAGAAAATTATCAATTATTTTTTTATTTATTTGGTTCTGTATATACCCAGGCCCAAAAAAGCGAGGAGGTTCGGCTGAAAAAACTAAAAGATATTTATGATTCAAATTACCACTATACATTACATGAGGCTGCAGCTGAGTGAGAATACCAGTTAGACCAAATTCTCTTTCAAGATCTGGTGGAGTCAGCATGTCATAACCATTGATCTGAATATGACCTAATTGTTAAAAGAGGTATTTGAAAAAAAATAAAATATATTATTTACACTCAACCACTTCCCAAATTGACCAAATTAATACAAGCAAGGCTCTTTCATCATCATGAAATGAAACCTTAGATAAAGTTCTTTCATCCAGACAAATAAAACGTACAAGTACTCCTACAAAATCTTATGAAATTTTTTTAATATCTCCCTAGTTTTTATTCACCACCCATTATGTTTTCTTATTGATATTTGTTATTTACCCTAAAACTGTTCTGTAGGAATCTTAAGTTCAATGATAAGAAAGATATTGTTATGAGATTAATTACTATAATCTAATAAATTAAAATTCTATTTCTTCTATTCTGAGCGCTCATCTAAAGCAAATAAGAAGCAACCTACCTGTCTTCAAGAAGGTTTCTAAAGCTTTTTTTAATTCTTAATGTGGGCTTTTAAGTCCATTGCAACCCTCCTTTGTTTGAACAGGAAACATAGCCATAACGTCCTTCCGTGAGTTCTTTTTTTTTTTTTTTTTCCCCCGAGTCTCAGTCCTCTGTTGTATTGTTGAATTGAAAGCAAGATTGACTGCAAACTCACTCAGGGGTTATAGGTTTTCTAATTGTTTCTTGCCCTACCATTTCCTTTGCCTAGATCGAAAGGGGAATCGTGGTCTCGTCACCCGATTACCTCTATAGCCTCTTGATCAATGGCTGCTCAAATAAACACCTTGAGTTTGAATCAATCCTGGAGCTTGCTTTCTAAAGTCTTTAAATGTAGGAGTTGTATGATCAAGTGAAGATGAAAGAGCCTGGAAATTGTTTTTCTTAATTTGAATCGAGTATAAGTGATGTGTATTGTTTTTATCTTAAAGTCTTCATTAGCCGTTAGATCATATTTAAATGAATCGTAGTTGGTTGTCTAAATTTAAGTGAAAAATTTAAGCCCAAATAGCCTCACATATATATAAACTCACATATATGAGTTGTAGTCAGAGTACTTAATGGCACGAAGAAAAACAACAGGAAGAACACCGTAAGACATCCATTCCTGCACCATGAAAAGCAACATGAAGCATGTTTATCTTTCATTGTGATAACATTTTGTACAACACAGAAAAATAAACTTCTTGCCGTGAGAGTTACAAGGGGTTGCATTTGATAAAACTATTGAAGAATGCATATGTGTCTCATCAACCAGCAACACTTACCTGACAGTTTTATTAAACAATTGAGATCAACTTAGTTGAGGCAATCCAAAAGTGAACTGACCCCTTGCACAACTTAGTTGAGGCAATCCAAAAGTGAACTGACCCCGTGCGCTTTTCCAGAATCTCCAATCGTTATATGTGAAACCTATACAAAGAATTTCAAAAAATCGGGAACATAAAGGCCATAGTAAAGCAGAGAAAATAATTTCCTTATGATAATGTGAAAAAGAAGACAAACAATAACGAATGATTTGACTTATTAAGTTCATGAGATTGAATCAACAAAAGGTCTCAAGGGAATAAATTGCATAATCATTCAACATTTGTCTTTGTTCCCCAACAAGATTAAGGAAATATAACATTTGTTTGATTATTCGAAGAATTGGTGAAGAAGGTATGCTTAGATTTAGAGCCGGCACTGCATCTTATTGAAACAACATGAGCAAGAAGAACCTCACGTATATAAACCTCCTCATTAGTTAGAATATGTGCCCTAGCTTCACTAGCAGCTTTAGTTATGGCCAAGGATACAAAGCACATCCCACCTTCAACATGCCTACAATGGGGTTATTCTAGTTTAGAAAGGACATTCAACAGAGAGTTTTTCAACAATATACTTATCAACACCATCCAAGAATTATTTGCTATAATCTAATAATTTTATGTCAGCACTATTATGTCTCCAATTGGACCATATACAAGAATTCCAAAGTCCAGTTTAGAAATCTGATTCACCATTCCTTGTACCAAATCTCAAGAAGAGAGAGACTAGGAGAGAAAAATGTGGATCATGGGATGAAAGCGTCCAACCATCATAAAATTTTGAGACGGACAGATGCATGGAGCCACAGGCTGGTAAGGTAGATTTAGTTTGACATTGGCAATTTGCAGCTTTCTATTCTGCAATATATAGTTACTAAATTGATTATCATTCATATTAACTCCACAAATGAAATACTTACGGCCAAACAATACGATCACCACCAGCTTCCCCCATCACATCATGTAGCAGAACATATCCACTCCCAGGTGCATGGATACTGGCCTATAAGAAATTTAGAATGTCAGTTTAACAACTCATTAATTCATTTAGTTGCCCACCACGAAACCCCAGGTCTAAATTATCAGATAAATTAAACTAGCATCTAGCATCAGTTAGTCAAAATCGAATTTCCATCCTTATGTCATTATGATAAACTAAAAAAAAAAAAGATCTGAACTGTAAAATAAAATGGGTAATAAAAGCATGAGTCATCCTCAGACCTAAAAACTGTTAAAATAAGGGAGTAAATAAATAATAGTAAGTTGAAGCAAGCCGCAACATTCCAAACGCTGACCGTATCATTACATTGAACTATAATCCAATCTAACTTCTAACATGAAAAGGATAAAAGTCCTACCATACTCCGATCAATAGCATCTCCTGCAATTCCTGACTTCAATACATCTGTCTGCACATAGCAATGAGGGAAAAGAAAAAAATCATGGTACATAAAACTAAAGCATCTGTCCAATTAACTGAGTCATAAAATTACCACAGCAAGTAACGTTCATATTAAATCATAATCACAATTGAACTTCAAGTAAGAAAGTTTCACATTCATGAAAACACTGTCCCCATTACTTTGACTCCAACCAGCCAAGATTCAAGAACAAATCTATTTTAAACCTCAGGTAATCACTTTAAAATTATGTACCTTCATAAAGTTAACAGTGGAAACCGTAGTTTCATAGATTTCCAAGGAACTTAACATGAGTACAAAGAATCCAAATCCATCATTTTAAGGCCTACTAAATATAAGAACACACATAACATCCAAGTTTCGAGTAACCATATAAGCTGAGTACCTCAAACCGCTTTTTCACGGCCTTCGAAGTCAGGGACAATAAGAGGTCTATAGAGTCCCGTCAGAAATAACAAAACACACATTAACTGAGGGAAAACGATAATAACCTATTAGCGTATGCGTCATCAACAATTGAAATAGTCTTAATTAATTAGTGGACACCCTATTTGTATTCATTCATGATATAGAATATCAATGATAAATGTCATTCCGAAGGAACGGTAACAACAATAATAACAGTACTTACACTAGATACTTCTGCCCCAAGGATAACAAATGCCCAAGAAAACGAGTCCAAAAAGCAGACATCTGCAACTTATCCCTCAGCTGACCATGAAGAGATAAATCCCCGCGAAAAGTTTCTGGTGGACGTGAATCCAAAAGAAATTGCATGAATTTGCAGAATTTGTTAAGGTGATTTTCATAACTGTCAACCGTTAAAACATACAAGTGAATTAAATTATAATTTTTCAACGCAAAAATAGTCTAAAAGCAGAGTAAAAATATATATATTAAAAAAAAAATTGGATAAGCATCGGCATCATGTTTTGAGAATTTGGAAATATCAAAATAATTATGTTCCCCATCAAATCCTAATAGAAGGTAACGCCCATCAAGACATGGACTAAACGACGTCGCAATTGGCTTTAACAACTTCAAGCCATGTCTCTTTAACTCTAACACCCTTCAAATTCCAACCTAGGGTAAGCATGGCCAATAATAAATACTAATTATGACTCAGCTTTTAGTGCAAACTACATAAATGCGTGAGGCCCACCTGATGACGGAGGGACGGTGGCGGCATTGGAGGTAGCTACAGCGACAGAATTTGAAGCCTGGAATGAGTTCTTCAGTCACAGCTGCTCTGCCAATGACGTGGCAAAGCTAGAGCACGGCGACTGAGAGGCCTCCACGAGCTAAATAAGTATCACTAGCGCCTCCCATTTCTTCTCTTTCAACGTTAGCTTGGAACTTCCGTTGCTAGTAGTAAAGCCCCTTTGCCACATTAGTGCTGGTTATGTTTCAGTAAGATGGAGGAGCGACGAGGCTCCACTGAACGTACTATGTAAAATAAACTAGAAGCACGATCATGTGGTTCCATGGTCTAGTGGTCAGGACATTGGACTCTGAATCCAGTAACCCGAGTTCAAATCTCGGTGGAACCTTTTTTATTGAAAATTTTATGTGCCGAATTATTTATATAACCTTTAAATTATTACTAAAAAATAATATGCGACCAGGAGTGGTCCGATGGTCTATTGGTCAGGATATTAGACTCTGTATCCAGCAATTCGAGTCTAAATCGTGGGGGAATTTTTTTTTTTTTTAAATTCCATGTGAGGAATTCAAACATGAAAGAAAGAAAATTTTACAATTGCATTTCTTTTTTTTTAAAAAAAATTATATATGAGGAATTCAAACACGAAAGAAAGAAAGATTTTACAATTGCATGATTCAAGTGAATATATAAAGCAAGTCAATTATACGATCCTAGTAGGTGAACAACCAAAGCTGATGAAGCCGTTGTTAGAAGAGTCACATGCCATAGAGATTTCCTTGACAATATTGTATACGTTATCATGTCTCGATAATTCAAGTCAAACAAAGTCAATATTTTGTGATCACAACATGATAAGCTAAGCGTGCTTCCCGTGATAGCCAAATCTTTACAGTTTAATCTGAATCTCACCAAATAGATCCTGGGACGACTTTATACTTTTCTTTGATCCCCGAAGTTCTGGCCGATAAGCTTCAGCTCGTGCGCTTGATCCCCATCCGGGAAACACTCTACTATGAAGATTTGACCAAATTTGGCAACCATTATGTCTGATTTTCTGGAATCTAATCTCGATTAATAACAAGTTGGTGATCTATTTAATCTACCTTATTAGAGCTCTCGTTTGTTTAATATTGTTTTCTTTTACTTGTCATAGGCAGATTATGCTGTTCGATCCTTGATTTTTCAATTTTCAATTATTGTTCTTATCTCGTAAACCATTAGTTTAAGCCAACTAGGCCATGCATAGTGCCAGAAAATAATGAAAGTTCATCTTACAGATGATTGGGAAACTGGAGTAGATATGTGTAGGTGAGTAATTAATCAAAATTGAAGTTACAGATATCTAGCAATTTATTTCCTATATTTGTCATCCAGATACAGTTCTTTGATTTTCAAAATTAGGATACAAGATATATTAAGAAAACAATCTCCCTTAAGGTATTTTTAAAAATAATTTTATGATAAGCTTCTGAAAACTAGTTTACAATATGAAAACAAGGGAAAAAAATTGTCAACGTCTCTCAAATTGTCTTAGTTTATTAATAACGAATTAACAAGTTATTGATTTATCGAATTACAACTATTATCGAATTACAACATTTCTAAGTTTCTGTTTAGTTTTTCCGGTGTTTCCAGGGCATTTCTGGTGTCCTTTACCCCTTTAAATTCAAGTTTATTTGTAAATGTTTTTAAATTTTTGAACCTTGACAAAATTGGGAGACAGAACTGTGTTCACTCGATTTTAATGTTTTATTTGTCAACACGGCTAACTAAAATGTAAGAAAAAGAGAGAGCAGGTGAAGATAGAAAATTATATACTATAGTCAGATATGATGCTAGTGGATGCATTTAGTCATTTCTTCCAAGAGCTTTAAACCAATTAATTTTCTATTATTAAAATACCATATGCAAATAAATTATAACAACATCGTACACTTGCAAATAGATAAACAATAGTAAGACTAGGAAAAGCATCAAGTAATTTACCAAAAGAAAAAAGATGACACAAGCAGCTGACTAGACTTCAAAGCGTTGAAATACAGATCCTTTCGCTGCATATGTGGCTAATATAACAATGTGCAATGATCTTCAAACTTTTGCGGCAACTTGCACCATCCCATACAAAACGTTTCTGGGTTGGAGGCCGCCTGCATAGCAACTTCTCTTTTTTTTTTTTTATTCCTTTGACTTGAGTCTCCCATTACATGCTTTTTTCTTCCTTGACTATTCTACATTCCCACACATTCAAAAACTTTCTTCTCCATTTGCTTCCCTGGTCAATATCATTCGCCTTGTTCATCCTCCATTAGATTATTGTATACAAACAATTCAGATCGTTGAAATATCGATCTCAGGTAGAAAATGGAATCGAGTCAGGCTTCTTCAACCCATTCCTACTCAGCCTGGACAGCCGAGCAAAACAAATTGTTCGAAAATGCTTTGGCAATATATGATAAGGATACCCCTGATCGATGGAATATTATCGCCAAGGTGGTTGGTGGAACAAGCGCTGAGGAAGTGAAGAGGCACTATGACATGCTTCTAGATGATATCAAGAGCATTGAGTCCGACAAAGTGCCAATTCCTGATTATGAAAACGATGGAAACAGCAATGAGCAAAACACCACTAGTAATGAAGAGCAAAGGTAATAATTAATTAATGAAATCCCATGTTCTTATACGGCTCGGAACATCTAAAAATCTTATTAATATTGTTCTTATAGCTTCCATATATAAATATATACGTATATATATATATATTTGCTTATATTTTGATCATTCTGCAGGCTGAAACATCTAAATCTTTAAGGGATCTGGAGACTGAAACAAACAGTGGAGATGACAATCACAATCATATTCCTTATCAGAGAAAAGCAGATTGGCATTTCTATACATATATATATGTGAAGTAGCAACCACTGTTTATCCATCTTCTTTTCCTTTGCTTTCTTTTATTAGTAACAAAATTTCTTCCAGATCCATATATGCACGTTATTCTAGTCTTTCTTTTTCTAGTCTATGCTCCATAAACTTCAGGGAAAACCATCAACGTTCCTTTTTACAGAAATAAGGCATTTCTTTCAATATATTCATGTCTTGATGATCATTTTTCTTAGCAGGATACAGTCCATCTTTCTCATGTCAAAAACTCAAATCGAGAGTCCAGATTTACTAAGAAAAAAAATACACAAATGAAAGCTTCATATATATGTGAATATTTAAAAGTTTTTAGCTGCATATATTTCAAGTACGTTTTATCTGCTTCAGTTGTCGAGGAGCCAAAGGATTTCGAGCGTCACTGAACAAATTAAGGTTTTCTCGGTTCCAGAAATTTTAAGCAAATTAACCTGCATGCCTGTTTAGCCCTTAACTAATTTATAATGTTTGTTATGATTGATGGATTCCTGAATAACTCTCTCCTTTTCTGGTTGCATTAATCTAACTCACTAAAGTGATTTGTTAGATAAGCCACAAATGTTGTATTCGCTTCAATTGTTGTTTCTCGGCCAGGTCGTTGTTGCCGGAGCCGCAAAGGCGATGATGGGCTAATTCAGTTTGGCTCATTGAGAAATCCGTTTTTCTGATAGGAATAGTTGCTAAGACGAACAAGGAAATTACAAATTCATCATTCTCATAAAGATTCATTTATTTGTATGAGGAATGAATTTTAACCAATAAAATAAACCAAAGAGATATCCATGCATTATGCGGACGAAATATAGAGACATTATCAATCATAAATATTAATGAATCATAAACTTGAGTGGTTCTATGCAGCCTCCACTTTTTATCTCAATAGATCTGATTTTAAATTTAAGTAAAAATAAACAGGTAATAAATAAATAATTAGGTAGGATTCATAGAAATTGAGTTGATAAACTTAGCAGAATTTTGTTTTCTAATCTAATTGGAGATAAATTTTTTAAACCCTGTGACCTTGAACTCCTTTCGCTTCCAAACTATTACTAATATCAAACGTCTTTTTAACAATCACTCTTGGAAAAATTTTCCATTATATAACTTGATTTTCACTGTGTACCAAAAGGCCGAAAAAGAAAAGGTTAAGTATTTTGCTCTTTCCTATGATGAGGTTGGAGTTGTGTTAGTGGCGGTGGTAAGATGAGTAACCGTAGAAGGATTATTATAGTTGTACAGTTTGCTGCTGCATGTTACTACTCAGCATCACGATGGTGACCTCTCATACTCATAAGCTGGCCCCGCAGAGAAAGTCTTGAATTTTGAAAGGCTGCAAGAATACCTTGGATCCAAGACGAATTTGTCCAAAACAAAAAAATAAATAAACAAGATCTCTAATTATTTAATTCCTGTTGAACTTAACAAAGAAAATGATGGTGGAGTCTTGAGATTCTGGGAAAGTTAACTGTGTTAGATGAAGTTAAAGCAAGTAGGTTCACTTCTTTGTTGGTTTTTGTTATTGAAGGATTAAAAGAGTAAGGATTGTTTATTTTATTAATTATTTTATTTTGTAAGATTTTTAACCTACTTATAAAGATAATTATCTAAAATTATAATTTTAATCATACAAATTTGAAGTTGGGGGTTAATAAGATAAAAAGTGAGGATTGAATAGAGACACTCTAAATTAATTAAGCTTTATGACTATAATACAAATATTCTTCCCTGATTAAGAGTCCATTGATAGATATTCAATAGCAAGCAAAAAGGTCCGAAATAAGAGCCCATGAGCTTTATTGGATCTTATGATAATAGCCTATTTTATTGCTTATGAACAATAGTAAAAAATATTAAGTAGAAAATCAATTTAGACAGGTAATTTGATATCATATAATATATGGCAATATCATTTCGTTGCATTTATTTTTACTTACTAATAATTTGTATTTGTTGAATTAAATTCTATTATATAAGAGTAATAATATATATCTCAAAACTTAACTTAAAATCATATATTTCAAATAATGGCATGGAATTAAAGCTATCATATTTTATCATTTTACTCATCACATAATTATACCATTCACTTAATAAACCTTTTGCAAATACACATTATTTCGAAATAATTTGAAAAAAAAATCATTATCTTAAAATTAGTGAGTCATACTAAATGAACTGAAATTTTTTACTCTAATCAATATCATTAATTCACTCCAATCCAACGGACGTGAATCGATAAGTTAACATTAAATTATAAATGCCTCTTAATTTCTTATTCACGTGCATTTGATTGTAACGAATCAAATAGTTATGAATTTGTGTAAAAAATTTAAGTTGATATAAGCTGAGCTAAAATTAATTAGTACAAAATTAGTTGTATATACATAATATTAGTAAATTGAAGTAGATACATGTATTCCCACCATCTGATTTTTACCACTGATGCACAGGAAAATAATCTTGGGAGGAAGTAAAAGGTGGGCCATGGCCCATAGAACCATTAAAACGACTTCGTTTAGCTCCTGGCGAACAAAGTTAGACCAAAGGACGTGATTTTTTTACTGTGTAGTCCTCACGCACGCCTCATCCGTCTAAAGCGTCTGTACGAAATTGGAGTTTGAAAGAGAGAGCGAGAGAGATATGGCTGGAAGCGACTCGTCGTTTAAGGTTCAGTTTATGCTCTTTAGCTTAGTTGCATTTGCATGCGCTTTATTTTCTTCTGCTTCATTTTGTCGGAACAAGTATTTATAAACGAGAATAAAAATTGGATACGGTATTACGTGGCAGGTAATTCTGGGTTCATCATCCATGGCCCGGAAGCAGATTCTGGCCGATATGGGATATCAATTTACTGTCATGGTTAGTTCACTAGCAAAATATTTACTTTTTAATTTGAAAAAAAAATGGTAAAAAGTTAACTGGGTTCATAGTATAGAGTGCAGATATTGATGAAAAAAGTATTAGGAAACAAAAGCCAGAAGAATTGGTGATGGCTCTAGCTGAGGCAAAGGTATTATTTCGCTACTTATCTTGAACTGTTTCAATGGTTAAGTGGCCATTTTTATTTTTATTTTTTATTTTTATTGAACTTGCAATGCAGAGCTCTTGTGTTCATTTACTTGTTTGTGATTGAATGTTGTGACACATAAGATAAATGGGAATCTCTTTATATTATATTAGAGTGTCTTATCTTGATTTTTTAACTTTAGGCAGATGCCATCATATCAAAGATCCAAAGTGCAGGTCAATTCAAGGAGGATGCTCAGGCAACGCTGTTAATTACTGCTGACACAGTATGGTTTAATTCCTTCTTGTTATGTTATGTGCTACTTTAATTACTTCTTTTTATGCTGGGGCAACGCTGTTAACTTTAAATTTTTTTAATTTGGATTAGTTAGTGCATTATGTGTTGAGAGTCTTATCTAGTAGACTTTTAGGGAATCTATGTGAAGACAGTGGAACGAAAGTTTCATGTCAGACTTCTAAGTTCATTACTGATTTAATCTCTCAGGTAAAGACTGAAATGGCAATTTAGATATTTCTGTGTCTGAGTTATTATATGTTCCTGGAATCTGTAATGATTAGCACCAACTAGCTAAAAATATTACACTGGCATATATCCTTTCCTTCTTTACTGGACAACTAGAGCTATATTTTATTATGTACCTATATGCTTATCTCTATTGTCTAATGTTAAGAATGCACGATCTATCCGTCTTGTTTATGAATTTGTTGAATTTCCTTGTATCCTATTGCCAGATTCTGGACGGGCACATTGGTTGCGAGTGCAAGCCTCTTAAATTTTACTTTCTTTGTTAACTTTTTTATGTGGCCTGCTAATAAGAGAAGATGTTGCCAGTAGATAAAAGAGAACAAAATTTCAATTTGGTGATTTTCTGTCTGCTGGAAATAGGGCTTATTTGAGGTTGTTTCTTACTGCTAAATCCAAATGGATTTTGAGGTGGTCGTGTATAAAGGCAAGATCAGAGAAAAACCATCTAGCAGAGAAGAAGCTCGAGAATTTATCAAAGGTTTGCCTAACTGTTGTCATAGTCACCTTTTTCCCTCTAAGAAGTAGCTAAGGGGTCACATTCCTATGGTTTGCAGGCTATTCAGGCAGTCATGCAGCAGTCGTAGGATCTGTACTTATAAGCAACCTCAAGACAGGGGCAAGAAAAGGGGGATGGGACAGAGCAGAGGTACTACTTGCTCGGATACACTTTAGCTTCTGCATTTTTCTTGAGAATGATCAAATGATATTCTAGCCCACATGACATTGGAAGCTTAAAGAAAATGTTGTATATAAGTTTTGTTTGGTGGTGAGTTAGGTGGGATTCTTAGCATTGGTTGAATTTATTTTATTTCCCTTGAAACTGCTGGGGCCTTATTCCTTAGAGAGTTGTCCAAATACCATTTGGGATTTTTAGTTAGTTTGACTTTATAAGAAACTTAATTTACAACAAAGTTAAAATGCCTACAATATTATTATTATTTTTTTCGGTTAATTCATTTTAGTTATTGTGATTTATAATGCAAGAATAAAAAAATTGTTGGTGTTACACAGGTTTATTTCCATGACATACCTGATGAAATCATTGATAACCTGGTAAAATTCATGAAATAATTCTTTCGATTATTTCCTTCCTCAGCTATTTATTTACTAATTGTTTCTGGTCCATTGCTGGTGGTGAGCTGTGGTCAGATTGATGAAGGAATTACGCTCAATGTTGCTGGGGGTCTGATGTTGGAACATCCACTCACATTGCCCTTTGTTGAAGCAGTGGTCTGTTCTCTCTTTCCTGTGTCATAATCCTGTATTTCACTTTCTTGTATTTTGACAATTCTGACATGATATGAATTTTACTTATCAAAATAAGGAAAAATCCCATAGGCAAGTGTAGTTAAAGGATGTTGCTTTATTCTGTTCCATAAGAGGAGCTGAAGTGATCAATAGAATTTCAGAGCTACTTGGTTGTCATTTCGTCCATCTCCTGATCTCTAATATGACATCAATTTGTGCTTGGCAGGTAGGGGAAACTGATACCGTGATGGGACTTTCTAAAGCTCTCACAGAAAAACTCATACGTGAAGCTCTATAGCAGTGAATTAATCCATCAACCATTTCGATATTTGGCACCCAATCCAGATACTCTTTATCTTCTGATTGATTTATTTTGACTGTTGAGAAGTCGACTTGATTTCTCTCTTCACAATTGAACAACTAAGACAATGATTCTTGATTGTTTACACAACAATCCACTGCAAGTTCGTTGTATTCTTTGAAGTTGGTTTTTTTCCCCTTTTTTCTTTTCTTTAATATCCTGTTGTAACTTGTAATGGAAGATTATTATTATTCATGACTCCAGCAGCGATTGCAGTAACTAAATTAGATGCTTATTGTTGAAGTTTATTCTTATTATGTGATTATTTTAGTAGGAAAATCACACTTGAATAAACCTCACGGCACTCACCATACATTATTTTGCTTGTTTCGATTGTAAAGGGGAAAAAAAAAGGGGCCCGAAGTTTTTAATAAATAATTTTGTAAAAATATTAGAAGACAAAGAAGATCGTTTATAATAAACTCTTCTCATCATGTGGGTACAATCATGTGGATTAAGTTGAGGACGCATAAATTAATGTTAAAAGAATAGTAATTCAAGTTAATTTAAGCATAAATAGAATTTTTTATTCTAATATTTTACATAAATTTTTATTATAATAAATAAATAAATAAAATTACATAATAGATAAAACTCTCGTGTAATAGTGTTCTTAGCCTATTATCAACCAATACCAATTCTCAAATCCTATTATGCGACAAGAACGCTATAACTCGAGCATCCAAACAAGTCAAGAAGTAGAATAGACACGACTCACTCCTCACGTCTACCTTACATATTCTCAGTGGCTTCTCTGCTTCAACATCCCTCCATTTTCTAGCAAACGACAGCGCATCAAGAGTTCCAATAACCTGCAACGGAGTGTATTTAGGCATGCCCTCTTTTCTCTCTCCTCTCTTCCTTCACATTCAATTCCTATTTATTGCCGCTATCATTAACATCATGAAATAACAGTTGCTTGATTCACCAAGTGCTTGATGAAATGTCTCTGCGTGTGCATATGATTCCATTCTGTATTGGTTCCAGTTTTTAGGGTTCTAGTACCACTTTCTACGGCATGGAGCATAAATATGTACTAATCTTATTATCAACTATAATTTTGGTTCAAATTGAAAATATTGTACTTATCGAAGTTGCGCGTGATTGTCATTCAGAATGAAATTAATGAGTTCGAACGGGAATGTTGTCTGCTTGTTGAGTTTTTAATTACTAAGTTAAAAAAATTCGTAATGACTCTTGATGTTTGATCTCAGGAGATAAACATTTGTGATGGAAGCCAAATTTTTTCGCTTTCTGAAGATTGTAGGAGTTGGGTACAAAGCTAGAGCTGAAGCAGAGGGTCGTCTCCTATTTCTTAAATTAGGATACAGTCACGAGGTTGAACTCACTGTTCCACCAGCTGTGCGTGTTTTCTGCTTCAAAAACAATGTAGTTTGCTGTACGGGAATTGACAAGCAAAGGGTGCACCAATTTGCCGCTTCAGTTCGTAGTTGCAAGCCTCCTGAGGTTTACAAGGGTAAGGGTATACTGTATATTGATGAAATTATCAAGAAGAAACAGGGAAAAAAGTCAAAATAATGGTGGAGATGCCAGGAACTCATTTGCAAAATGATTTTGCATCTTTATGTGGGTATGTGATGAAGTTTATATTCTGTAAAACTATGTTGGTTCTCTAGTTCAATTAGAGAAGGATTTTGATAATGTTAAGAGCTTTGCCTTATGAGAACTGCTTATTTCATAAATCAGCATGAAGCTGTGTGTCTTTCCAAGGGTTTATTATTATAGTGATTGCTGAAACCAATCATTGCAAATTTCTTTGGAGGAATTTGAAGCAGGTTTTACTGATTGTTTTTATCTAGTGATTTGCTATTGGTCCGATCTTCGCATGGTGCACAACGCTATGGTTATTGTTATTTTATTACCTCAGTTTTATACTTCAGCAATTTAGAGTTAATGCAGTTATCCAAACCTGTAGCCAGAAGAGATTAGATCTGTGTTGTGTGGATATTCGTCCTGTTTCAATTCATACGCTAAGGGTTCTTTATCATGATTTCCTGCTGGAATCTGATAACTAAATTCTACATCTGCTATTGAGATCACCGATGATTTCTGTCAGGAAATTTTATGCTATACATAGAAAACTTAAAAGAACGGAAAGTTTGTCAAACTTTCAAGATGGTGACATTTTTATTATCACTTGAGTTTATCCTCAATGCTTCAAAGCTTCATTGTGCTGCCAAACAAAAACCAATGAGATAAGGTTTATTTCTGAGTCAAAATGATTGTCTTTGTAACTCATAACCTCCTCAATATGTCTTCTGGCTTCCCATCTCTGGCCAAACTTAACTCTTCTCACCGGAATTTTCTATTTAGCAACGGTAAATCTATTACAAAAGTGCTCCTATAAACAAATGATATTAGTTTGCATTGTTGTCACAACTTCTACCACGCTTGACAGACGGCTGCTTTCAACAGTCCATACCGATCATCCAGTGGAAAATTTGGTGGGGTGAACCTGACAGTCCCTGCCTGAATGATTTGCAGCAATCTTCGTTCACCACTTGTGTGCTTTCATTAAATCTACCCCAGATTGATATTGTTTCTATGGCACTGCTGGCTCTGCTTCTGTGAGTATCAATGCACTTGAGAAAGACCTGAAAATGATTTTACTATCACCTCTACAAACTAATAATTTCAAAAGGCTTTGAGCCTTAGCAAGCAGGTTCCACATTGTTTGATGGCGTTAGTAATTGTATAATATCACAACGCATTAATTTGATATCTTAGCAGAAAGAACCTAGATATATATATATTTTTTTTACCTGAAATTTCCATACCCTGTGGTTATGGTCCTTGTGGATTCGATTATGGAGAATTCAAGAATTTTTGAATTGTTGATATGAGATTTGAGTTGCTCAGAGAGAGATACAGAGAGACATAGATTACACAAACAGAAACCCAAATTATCCAATCAAGTTACACAAATAATCTGCGAAATGAAGGGTAACATGACCAAATAAAGATATTCATATTGGCGATATGGACGATAATTTCTCTGTGGTGAAGGGCAGCACCCATCGAAATGATAGTCCGGTACAGTAGAAAATCATATGGATCAAGAGCTAACATCATAAGGTGGCATAGTCGCATCCCATAATATCCACAGATTGTCTTTCAGCTACCAAGAATTCATTGAAAAGAAATGTCTTGTACAATGAAAAGACTTGAGCATGAGCTAGTCAAGCATGTAGATCCTGGAGGCTATGTCCTGAACCAACCAATCAAAAGCCTCGAGCAACCCCTCACCTGTGTATGCACTACAGCCAACAATTCTCCAGTGTCTAGATTTATCCATAGCTTCCAAGTTCAGCACCTGTGGCAGCATAATAGAGACATATTCAGAACCTAAAATGTTTGAACATGTTCCCATGTGTAGATATTAACAAAATAAAACAAAGAAGCTAAAAATGAAATAAGAAAACAACAACCACGGCATGAACCGAAACATTTCCATATGACAGATATCAGACATTGCACAAATCTTTTTAAAATTTAATAAATGTTCCTTTTAATATGATTTCAAGCGGCTGTTGCCTAAATTATGCAAGCTACAGTAAAGACTGCACTCTTAAGTGTATTATCACTAGCTTAGCCACAATTCATGTCAGCTCAAAATGCTCTTCCACCCCAATGAGATGAAGAAAGCCCCAAAAGAAATTCAGTGCCTGTACATGGCATTTCTACAGAACTTCTACAAAAAACACAATTCTCTTTTATAACCCCAAAAAAAAAAAAAGTCTTCAATATATTCAAAATTAAACCAAGTCTTCAAATCTCAGCTTGGCTCCTAAAAAACACCATTTTAATAAGCATGAGCTTATATATATATAGAGTGTAGACAAACTTTTGCAATTTCTCCTGGGCTTAGTGCCCCTTTGATGTCCTGCTTATTTGCTAGTATCAGTAACGATGCCCCCGATAGCCTCTGCCATATAAACATTAAAGTCAGACTTGATAGTGTAAAAAATTCAACCAGAAAACTCAGCCGCAAGCTGGAAAAAAAAAAACATTCGACTTGCCTAAATGTTCATATCAGCATTCTGAACCACCACCATGATAGATTGATAGCCATCAATTGGGTATATATAACTTCAACATCTAGTTTATATAAATAAAAATCATAGTTCTGGGAGAAATTCAGATTAAAAAGAAGAAATGATTCTTATGCTAAAGTTACAGTTTCTGTACAAGTTGGACTACAGCCAAAAAACCCAATCCTGGAAACACATCTTTAATTTCCAGGCAATAAACTTAATAGTCCAATCTTTGCACATATGGTCTATCAACAAATTATCAGGCACGAGAGACTCTTCCAGAATTAGTTCTACAAAGCATCACCGACTAAATAGACCATGCAACATTTGTTTTTTCAATTAACAAGTGGCAGAAACTTAAAACGACAAATACCTCTTCCTTCAAAAGATTATCCAGTTCCATTTTGCAGTCATCTAACCTTCTAAGATCTGAACTATCAACCACCCAAACCAAACCATCGGTCTGTTCAAAGTAGTTCCTCCAATACGATCTTATAGTTCTTTGGCCCCCAACATCCCATATATTTAGAGTATACCTATCAAATTCACATAACACAGAAACTTTAATATTGCAGTAAAACCTTGCAATTCTCATCTGGGAGAAGTTAAATCAACCCTGATAGTGATACTACTACAACTACATCTGATGTAACATCAGCAACAAAAGGAACTTGAACATGCCAATATGAAATACAAGCTAATATGATAAAACCTACAAGTTCCTTGGATCTGATAATCAATAATTATATTGGAAAAATACAAATAACTCCATTTCAAGAATATCATTGGGATTTCAATGACTATGCTAAAACAAAGATTAGATGCCCATAAAGTGACTGAAGAATCTCTACTTAAAATAAGAAGATGGGTATTTGAGTCGGGTTTAATTAAGAAAGCTTACTTCTGGTGGCTATTTGAGTGGGGTTTAATTAGAAAGCTTACTTCTGGTAAGTGATAGTTTTAATGTTGAAGCCGAGTGTGGGACTGATGACGCTAGTGTCTTCTCCATTGATCTTCAAAACAATTGTGGTTTTCCCAGAATTATCAAGACCTCTGCACAATATAAGGCAAGACGATTGCAGAAACAAATGAGAGAGAGAGAGAGAAAGAGAGAGTGGAATTTGTTTGGTAATTTAATTAAATTACATACACCATGAGTATCCGCATTTCCTTCTCTTTTCTCTTGATTTTCCTTATGATGCTAAGAAGCCCCATTTCATACAAATCGCTCAAATAACTAAATTATAATATGTTCCACTCAACCTTTTAGTTCTTCAAATCAAATGCCTTCGTCCTGTCTTCCCAGACTCATTCCATAAATCGAAGCGAATTGGAATTCAAGTGTTTTGGCTCGTGCCGTGTGTGAGGAAATTATTTGCTGTAGAAGGCCTGGCCTTAATGTATTACTACTATGATTCCTTTTTTAATTAAAAAAAAAAAAAAAAAAAACGACGACGTTTTCATAGCTTTCGTAATCACTGCCCTGAATTTTAGGTTTGCACAGATGGTAGGCGAGGCCTTTGAGTCTTACATAAACACTTGAGCTAGTACAAAATGACTATTATCTTATATAATATTATTAGTTGATTTCGTTTTTAACTTTCTAATTTGGTATACAAATTTTTTTCATAGAGGCACCTGTCAATAGAATTCTTCCAAATTTTAGTAGTTGAATTGGTAACAATAGGAGTTTTACCAAATTAGGGTCAGGGCGTCGAACAGAACCCAAAAATATCCGAGTGCAATACATTTCCGAATCAAAATTTTGTGTAAATTAATGAAGAGCAGTCATACAAAAAGCTCTAATTCAGTACCAGTGAACATAATACATATTATCTTGTATAATTGTAGCTGCGTCTATATTGGTGATAGGCCTAAAAGCATTCCCTTAGCTGTTTCACTTTTACAATAGTTTCTACTACCTTCTTTTTTCTATGTTTTGGTCTTCATGAACTCTCTATTTGAAATTTGAGTCATTGCATTTACGTAACGTGGTTTGTTTCTCTACGTCACTTGTGTTGTTTCTTTGTTCATTCTTGAATCAAATTGCCAATCTTCCAATAACAGTGGGTCTCTGTGGCCATGGTTCTGTCTTGTTAAATTTCTTGGACCATGTGATTGGTTATGCAAGTTTCAAAATGTCTAAAACTCATATCAAGTTCCAAGTAGGAGCAGTGAAAGCAAAACTTTGCCAACTATAACTGATTCACTCCGTAGAATTGGGACTTGGAACTGAGAATTGCCTACTATACTTTAAAACAAACCACAAAAATTACAACAAGGATTCAAGATACCTAAACCGCTAAGCCGCAAGCAAATGAACACTTAATTTGTCAGCTTTGGAGCCTTAAGAAGATGAATATTCCTCACAAAACCTTTCCCAAGTTCACCTACAGCTTTCAGCACATCAATAGGATCTATTTCTTCTTCTTCAGCTTCCTCTCGATTTCGTTTCTGAAAATATTCAAGGGACCAAAAGATTCAATTAGCCGATTTATAAGCCACTAAGTCAAGAATATGTTCTCTCTAAAAAAACATTTAGGTCATGATTTCAAATTATACCTTTGAACAGACTCTTTCCCATGTTAGTCCAACGGCATCGCCTCCCAGGGAATCATACCACAACTTCAAACTCTTTGAGAATTCTTTCTACATATATTACAGCACAAAATCAGTAAAGAAGAGTGATGCTGTCAATATCAACAAAACTGTACAATCATCATACTTGCCTCTAGATCCCCAACAAAGCATCTCAGTGGATTGAAGTCCACCATCAACTTATTTTTCAAATCCTCCGAGCTTCCCCTCAAATCTCCAGGCAACAAGAAAGGGTGGAAAGCCTTGCTAGCATCTCCATGAGCCACATGCCTCCCTGTCCAAGATGTGCACATAATGTCCGTTCCATTACCGACAATAATCAAAAGCCTAAAATTTGGGGTTATGGGAAAATAGTCATTACAATATATCAACAGTACCAAACTCTAGGATCCTCCCTCAGATATACCTTGGTTTACTTCAGATGGGAAGAGAAGACGAAAGGGGTAAGCTAACTTTTCCCTATGAAGAAGAACTACAGCATCATAGTTGTTCAATGGAGTTCGGAAAAGGCACTGCAGGAGAAAAATTATGCTGTAATAATTCATAATATAGTAGTATTAATTATCAGATAATCAGAAGTGAAATAATATCTGACAAGTTTATGTCACTCACTTCCCATCTGTAAAAATCAGTCTGATCCTCCAAAATTAGTTTTGCCAACAAGTTTGCACTGCTTCGAGCATAAGCCACCAACCTTTTAAGCTCCTTTTGCATTGAGAAACCCATAATGGCCAAGAAGGAACAGGTAGTGCACTATCAGTAATGAATAAGAAAGCATTTTGCATATATTAAGAATATTGAATAAGCATAGAGTTGTGCATTATCTAACATAATACATTTTCCCATTGAGACAGTTTTAAGTGAGTTGTCCACTCTCTGTAGGTTGCTCAAATCAAAATCCTATATACTCAAGCTGAAATAAGAAATTTTTTTTCAACTTGAACATTATCTTAAAGAGAACTAAAAGTTTTGACTGGGCTTTAATCTTTCTTTCTTCATTTTTTGTCCTTGTCCCTTCCCCACAATGGGTAAATGATTTTGAAAACTATAAGATGAGAAATACATAAATAAAACAGAAAAGAATGAATTAGTGAGGAATTAAAGATTTTGTTTAACATAAAGACAGATTAATAACCATTGCATTGGGCGAGGATCTTGTCCAAGCTTCAGATGTCCTGTCATAAGCTGTTGCCAAGAACATTGCGGGGCTTATATTTTGTGTGCTTTCCTCATGCACTTTTCTACTTGACATGAGGTTTTCCTGAAAATGATGGTAGAATAGCGACTGTTATGATAACATAAAAAGACCAAGTATCCTATTTTTAGAATTACAATTTTCTGAACTGCAAGCGTACATTTATCTCTTTGTAATCATCAGGGCCAAAATCATTATTTATGTCAATGACCAAAGCAGAAAAGGTCCAATCATAGTCTGCTAGAAGTCGTAGAAACCTGTTAAAATGGTCAATTCCAAACACAACAAATTGTAGTTATGAAGACACACTTCCCAAATATTTAACACACCCACATGAGGCCAATAGAACTCACAAATCCAGCAAATAAGATTCCAAACTCAATAGTCAGTTATTTCATTGCCGAATCAGTCAAATCTCATTCGTAATTCGATACCATAAGTCCAAAATGAATAAAATAAGTAAATAGAAATAGGACAAACCTTAAAAATCCAGTGACCCGTGAACATGGAACATTAAATGGTAAAGGCTTCAAAAATAGATATGCAACCAATAGTTCAACAGCCTCCTCTACCAAGCACGCTGAAAACATATGTGAAGCAATCCAACGTTTTGCAAGCCTTCAGAATATCCAAATGAACTCAAGTTAATACAAAATATGTCTTATTTTTAAGGCTCAAAACTTTCCCACCACCAAAAGTGAAGACACAAAAGAAGCAAAAGTGGGAATGGGACCTATCAGCTCACTACAAAATTCAAACAACCCTACCTAACAGTTGGGCCATAGACTGGGTAACGACCCTGTAATCCATTAATCATGCTTGCATGCTGACCACAAACAAAAAGAGCTTTGTCTGTAGAATAAATCCGCTTTGATTGATTTCCATCTACAAGTTGAAAAAGGTTCAAACTAAAGCATTACAAGAGCCTGACAAGAAAAACATGAATCAATGATAGGTTCCATGATTCTTACTTTCCCTTTTCACCAAACTCAGCCCTCTTTCGTGCAAAATTTTAAGACGGAATGCATATCCAGACATCAAAACATCGACATCATCCTCAGTAGCAGTACATGTCATCCCCCATCTGTTCTGGAGACTGCCACAAAACCATTTGTCAGTTAGGACCTTCAATATATATAAGTATGCTTGTTTGTGTGTGTGTGCCAGTGATTGTGCTTGTGTGTCACTGTGTCAGTATGTGGGTTCAGCAAATGAACAAAGAAATCTAGCTTGCTCAACCTTTCTCCAACTTTAATAAGGAAAGCTGATTTAGTTTTCTCTATTGCTACAGGGTCCATCGGCCAATTCCCAGAACCTTCCAACTAATAGAGAAATTAAAAGATCTTTAGAGCCAATCTGAAAATTTAAATCAATGTTTTAGGAAAAAACCAACAAATAGAGAACCATGCCTGAATCATAACTTCCAACGGCTGAATGCAAGCAGGTGTCATCTTATTTTGTTTTGAAGCATGAAGTTTTTCTTTAGCCAGTGGATGAGGTTCAGGAGGGAACACAGATGTGAACCTGAAAGCTGTAAAAATGATAAGCATACATAAATATCATTGGCCATGAAGGTTAAGCATTCAGGAAGACTAAGAAATATAAAGCCAAGTCAAAACTCTACTTTATGAGATTTTTTAATGCTAAGAAAATTTACCAGAGTCCAATGGTTGTACACTAGAAATCCTCAAGGGGATATCTTCGATAAGACGCAAGCGCTTTGATAAAACTTCGAATGCCTCAAGCAAACTTCCAGAATATGATACAGGATCTGAGACCAAATTAAAATATTTTTTGAGCTTTAAATGATTCCTAGGTGAGAAAAAGAGCAGCACCACCCAAAGAAGAAAATAACAAGAACTATTGGTAGTCTATGGTCCATAGAATCACCTTTAGCACCATGAAGCAGTGAAAAATCAAGTTGATCAACTATTTGCACAACATTTTCTTTTGATAGACAAAGATGTCGCAGAAGCACATGCTCAATAATGCGTTTTAAAATTAGATGTCTTGCCCACTGCTCACTTTCCCATACTGTAATGGGGAAATACTGTGTCACATTAATCATCACCAGCAACACAAACTCAACCAAAAAATGCTAACAGAAGAATGATAAATAGTCACCTGTGCTTTCTGCAATTGTACCATCTTTAAATCTCCGAAGCTCTGCCTTCTCCCCCCAAAACTTCCGAAACATGAGAGCCTAGCATCAAACACATGTGAAATTAAGACTTGAATAAGAAGAAAAAATAATTACCATATTTAAAATAATAATCTCAAATACCTCCTCTTTATTTTCAGCATTTGGACCAATATCAACGATCCTGAAAACTTTTTCTAGAGTGCTTGTAGAAATTCCCACAAGCAATGGCTCTCTATCAAGTACTGATAAGCCCTGGAATCAGAAAACAACAAGAATAAGCTGGTCCTAGATGTAATATATTAATAAAATTATGAAACAAAGCTTTTGACAGTCTCATACATTTTCCATAATGCATTCGGAAGGAGTGTTTCTCCAAGTGACACGAATAGACTTTACTCTATCACCCAATCCTTGATTAAGCAGACTATGCACCTTCTGCTCGTACAATCTCCAGCACTCATCATCCAAGCAGAATCCCAATCTATGAACCTCAGTATGACCCTTCAAATTCAATCTGAAAAGAGAAATTACCCCAAAAAAAAAAAAAAGGAAAGCAACAAAGTTATGATGCTGCATAAAATTACAGGTCAAGAAAAAAATATTATAGTACAACAAGGAGCTACAATAATCTTTCATGAAATCTCGAACTTGCAAACTAGTAATCAGAAATTTTTTTATTTTGTCTTTTTTTTGTTTTACTAACCATGCTTCTGCAAGACGTGTGATCATTTTCATTCAAAAACTACTGAAGGACCAAATGTGCCCAATTTGTAAAAGCAGAAGTTGTTTTATCTTTGCTCCAAAAATGTTTGACCATATGCTTTACCAGGCCCACTTCATCAATGCATACATTGTCATTCTGGTATACGCACAAAACTAGATTGTTTCTCAAAATAATTCTTTGATCCTTTGAAAATCAGGTTCAGTTCTACTAGACTTCCATATGATTGATCCGCCTATTTCATGATCAAATGAAATGAAAATACCTGACACAGTAATCATATTTAGCAGGATAGTCAATCTTAGTCACAAAAATCTCCTCAAATCCACCATCTCTGCCTTTGTCTATGCATTGAAGTGTTGAAGCAGCCTCATCTTGGAGCTGAATGTTGGAAGGAAATAAAGAACTTCAAGTACTTGCAGTTGGTCCAAAAAGATCATAAACCTCTGTGGAGATCTTTTATCTATATTTTATATAATCAAACCATTAATAAGTGATTAATAGTACCTCACAGAAACCAACACTCGTCATTCGAAAAGCCAAATTGACTTGAGCGGACGGATCACATATAACCACTGGAAATGATTCCTTATATTGCAACTTTTCCTGTAATCCAAAGACCATAGTAATATAAATATGATAAACAATGCAACACAGCTAAGCAATATTAAAGATCTCAAGAAAGAAACTATTAAGGAATGTCATAAAGTGGACACATCCATATTATAAGGAACTGAGTAGCAGCAAACCTCCTTTGAAACTCTGCTCTGTTCTTGTGGCAGAAAGTACAGCCCACGGTTCCACAATTTTGAAGTGGCTACATAAAACAATGCAGTAACAAAATTCATAACTTTATCAGATTGCAAGGAAAATGTTATTGAACAAGCACTAATAGATGTGTTATGGTTTGGGAACAAAGTACGTTACATTCTTCAAATTCTCTATAAAAGTAATTAACTGGTGAAAAGATTACATAAATGGACAGAAAATGAGATCCACTCCCACTAGAATACTAAAAAAACCAATTATCCAAATTTGTAAATTCTAAGGAGCTTTGATAGGGTTGACTCACAAAGCAGCCAATATTAGCACATAATTACACCAAACTTTTCTGTCGTCAAGGAGAAAACAAGCCTGGTTCACTCATCTCAAATTTGTTTGCTTGATTAATTAGAATAACATTAATCTTGACAGCACATTCGCCACTAAGGCATTAAAAGACTATGTTCAGTTTTATGAATTGATGCCTTAATTGAGATAAACAAAACACATTTACTTTGTATCAAAAGGAAAAAAGTTAGAAAATAACATACCAATAAAATCTAATACGACACGAAGTATCTGCACTGCATTCATAGAATTATTAATCTTATCCAGGCTCACAAGGTATGACAATAAGACAGAAATTAGATATCCATTTAAGCAGTCGTGAACATATATTGAACTTCTCTGTCGAGCCCAGATCTGCAACATACATTTTCAAATTAAAAAAAGGGCAATCAAAGCAATAGTTAACTAACCAAGACATCTGAGATTGTACCTTCAAAAGGATTAAAGCTTCTCCCAATTCTTTCCGTTGAGTAAGAGTTTTATTTACAAAAGCTGCATTATCCTCTAAAAACATATCTTCCAAAATACTGCTATTGTACTTAGGAGTAGCCTGAGGAACACCATCTTAAAGAAAATTCAAAAAAGGATAGATAACATAGTATCAGTATCTCCAAATGACTCAAAAACAATAAAAAAAGAACTATAGACAACATAATACCTTGATTGAAAGCACGGACATTGTTTCGCTTCAAGTTTAATTTTGAAATGCTGAATAGCGATGTTGCTGTAGGAATTACCCTTACGAAAATTCCAGGAGCATCAACTGGCCTCACAGCTGCAATATCATTTTTTTTTTCGCCATTTCCAAAAGCATGATAAGGATCAGTTATAGATAAAATAATCCTATCACTGAAAATACAAGCAATCTGATCAAATATTATGCAAGAATAGGCCAATAGGAATCAAACCTGGATAAACAATCAAAACAGGTTTCCGTGCCTCATTCTGCAGGAGAGACCATTCAACTTTATTAAATGACAGAGAGGACGTCAAATGCTTCTTAATTACACAAAGGTAAAGGCACCTTTTGGCATGATACCGGTGATTCAGATAATCTTTCTCATGGAAACACTCCTGTTACAAGGGAAATACTTTCAGAAAATTTACTAACATTTAGATAGAATAAAAATGTATATACCTCAGAAGAGGGTCAAGCAGAATCAACCAACTGCTATTCAGTAAACCATATTATTTTCAGTGCCTACTATCTCAAAACTTTTACTTATTTTCATAAGCTTAAGTTTTTAGATCGAATGGTTCCATACATAATTTTAGAAGTCAAAATAAGCCCCTTAATACTTATTAAATATTTGGGCCACGTACAAAGTACGTATAAGAAAATGTGAAGCCCATTCACCTATCATAAAATAACTTCAATATTATAGGTGAACCCTCAACTACAAGCTTAAGCTTCTAGGTGAAAAAGAGTTATCATAAAAATGTTAAGCTTAAGCTTAACATTATGCAGTCAATAAAAAGAGTCAATATCCCAACCATCCAAACTCTAAAATACTTTAATCACTAAATCAATAATATAGTCTTACAAATGAGAACCTAATTATACCTCAATAAAACAAGCAAATCAAAACACCATAGCCAATTGCATAGTTTCAGGAAAAATACCTTGGGCAATCTGATAAAAAGATCCACATTCACTTCAGGTTTCACCACACAATTTATCGAATAACTACCACCAATCTTAACTGATTGCGGCTTTTTAAACTTGAAATCCACTTTGTCTGCATCAATGTCTCTCACAAAACCTGGAGCTAAATCCGCTGAAGCCTGCACAAATTTTCAATACAAGTAAAAATTTATATGAATTAATTTATTAAATAAAGACTCAATTACAAAATAAAAGAACATAAAGAAAATTACATATAAATATAATGTAAATACATTTAATTAAACTTCATGAGGTGTTTACATTATTTAGAAACCATAGAAAACAAGATACGAACCTGCAAGTCGTCGGGGATTTTATTGATTGCTTTCTTGATGGCTGAAACGGTGTCGCCTACTAGCTTGGTAATTGCCGATGTTTGTACGAGGTGGACCTCTTTCAAAAGCTCTTTTACCTTGAAGTCCATGGAGTCTGTTGCTGTGATTGTGCTTTCAGCCCCCATGTTTCTTTGTCAGATTTTTGCTGTGTCAGTTTAGCAGTTCGAAGAGGAACTTGATATAGAGTGACAGTTGTTAGGGTTTAACCAGGGCTTAGCAGAGCCAGAGCCAGAGGCAGAGGTGGCGGGAGAAGGAATGGCGAGAAAGGGCAATCTCTGTAAATGTTGCCGTAGGCCTGCTCTTAGAATTTGGACCAGGCTTCCTCGGCTTGGGTTTTCGGCCTCTGGGCTAGCTCCTCTAAGAAAGCTACGAAAACTGAATACACTCCATCTGGTTTTTCTTTTTTAGTATACAACTAAAATATACAATTTCATGGGACATAAATTCACTGAGTGGATAAAAATAAAAAATTAATTAATTAATTTTTAATAAATAAAATGGGATCTACACATCCAATAGATTTATACCATGTCAGGTTGTATGAGTTAGGTTGTACAATTTGGTTGTATACCTAGTATTATTGTTTCTTTTTTTGGGCAATAGTGTTATTTAACCCATTGATTTGTTGAATAAGCGCAGTTTCAGAATTTTAATGAGGGTAACTTTGTAAAATCTAATAATTTCACTATTAATACAATACAATTATGAGATAAAAGAAAATTAAATAATTAAAAAAACATAATAAACTTTTGTTTACTCCTAATTTTGTAGAGAAATCATACTTTTTATAGGACTCTAATGTTAACTTGTTATCTTTCACGGGATAGCTTTCTGTTGTTGAAATTTCTCACGAGAGCTTGAAGCAAAAGCGGTGGTCTGTGCATTGTCCATAAAATCAAAGAGAAATACTTAATTATCAATTGAAAAAAAAATATATTAATTTGTTTGTCCATCAGAATTATTGACGTTGCATTACAAATAAAAGTGAATATGGGTTTTCGGGTTCTAACTTTTTTGAAAACATTATGAGAATATTTGTGTTTATGAATCTAAATGTTGTTTCTTCTCTCCTCTACAATGAATAAAATAATATTTAATATCTTTTAATAGATCAATAAGAAACTAATACATGAAACAAACTACAAGGAGAATCACCATAATAATTTATGTAAAATAAAGAAAGCAATATAGGGGCAGGGTTTGCGTAAATGTTGGGGAGAATGTCTCTGTTTATCATTTATTTTTTAAATGACAATTTTATCCAAAGGCGGGCCTTCATTAAACAAATTAGCGCTTATGATATAACATTACTCTTTTTTTTCAGTGTTGTTATTGAAACCCCAATAATTTCTTTTTAAGCCGTTCTTCTAAATATGTCTTAGATAATGTCATATCATCCCTTTAAAAAAATTTGTTTACTATCGCTTTATCCTCCTTTTGTCAGTTCTTATTTTTTTTCCCTCTAAAAAATTATTTTCTTTTCGTGTAGAATATAATGGAACAATACTCTTGCAAATATTTAAAAATAGCAAAAATTCTTTTTTTTTATTTCTTCATTTTTTTTAAGAGAACATAGTCGATGAAAGCTTTAATTTCAAAGCATGATCAAGTAGCAAGACGAACGACGAACAAGAGGAGCAATATAATTGGGAACTCCTTTCAATGCTTTTGAAGGGGAGGAAAAGATTTGTTTAATTGACTAACAATTAACATTACTGTGAAGTTTGAATAAGATGAGGCCTCCATTTAAGAAGTATGTGAATGAACTTTTAGTACTCTTTCTTTGCTGCAAAGGAAGATGAGGGAAGAATTCAACTGGGCGTGGCGGACCTTTGCTTCTATGCTTATGAAGTTCAAGATTTTCATATATATCAATATATGTAAGGAGTTAGAAATTAGATTTAAAAACTTCTCTAATGAAAATCAAACACGTTATAGATTATGTTTTCTTCCAACTGTAAACAATAAGAAAATTAAGAAAAAATAATGTAGTTTTAATTTTTTTGGTAATAAAATATAGACTTAAAGAGGTGCTTGATTTTAAAGTTCATATTTGAATGAACATCAATTCAAACTGGAGATTCATATGGATTTTTTGAGACAAATTAATGAGAAAAATAGGTTGGCAACACAAATATTTAAAAAATTATTATTAACAGAAGGCATTATGATATTATATAAAATATTTTAAAAAATGGAACTTAAATAACAACACTCTTTTTTTTTTTTTTGTGGTTACGTCTACTCTTCCTTTAGGCTAACTTCTTTTTCAATTGAGGGAGAATTAGGCGCACCCCAAAGATTTCCAGGCACATCCATGAATTCTACGAAGTCGGGTCAAGATTCAACCCGAAATCATTCAAAGCTTGTGAATTGTGAGGTTGGTCCTGCTGATTGGGCTGATTTTTTCTCCACAGTGGCACCTGATTTTCTCTCAAACTATCTCTAAGTACAGCCAACTAGTATTATATGCAATTAGATGATCATTCAACTCCAATTGCATGCATTTGAATACACATTACAGTGCACCATGTAGTCTCATCCCTTGATCAAGCACAAACTCTTTAACACTGAGTGTCGCATAAATCCCTACCTATTAAAGGCATAAACACCCATTAATAAGCTTCCATAACTACAGATGACGAGGGTGTACTTAGCAAACAAGGGTCAGCTGAATCAGAGTAGTTCAAAGTCATCTTATTTGATCAAACCGTACCTATTTTTTAATTACAAAAAAAAGATTTTTTATACAATTAATAAACAACTTAATATTTTATTTTTATATACATTTTAAGAAATTACTATAATATATACAATATATCAATATATCATTTTTAAAATTATATAAAAATTATAAATAAGTAAAATAAAAGTTATACATAATTAAAATTTTATATAATTTTTTATTGTATCGATGTACCCGATGTATTAGGAAAAAACTACGATCATTTGTGTAAAAATCGTAAACACGTTGTAAAAGTTGTAAACGAATGAATAAAAGTTGCATGTAAAAAAGTCGTAAATAAAAAACATGTAAAAGTCGTAAATATAATTTTTTTCAGTTGGATTACGATTTTTAGATATATTTTTACGTTTTTTATACACTACAGTAAAATTATTGTACCATATAATAATAGTATCGTAGCAAAACTCGATGTATTATAATTATTCTCTAAGGCTTTGTTCTTTCTTGTTTTCTAAAAACTGTTTTCCATTTTCGGAGTATAGAATTCTTGCAAAACGTGTTCTTTTCTGTTTTTATAATATGTTTTCACAAAATATTATTTTTAACATTTTCAGAGTTCAAACTCATCCCCCCTTAACTCTTCTCTCTCTGTTTTCATCTTCTATTTTTTTTATTCTCTCTCCATTTTATATCAATAATTCATTTTTAAACACATATCTTGTTTTTGTTTTCAAAATTTCAGCTCAAGGATTCATTTTCAAACACATATTTTTAAAACCATTTCTAAATTTACATTTTACGAATTCATTTTCAAACGTATATCCTTTACTTAAAATACATTATCTAAATCATAAAAATTCATTTTTTAAATCATTTTAAAAATAAAAACACATTAAACAAAAGAAAACACACCCTAAATTCTAGTATCATAAAAAAGAGGCGCATTAGATGTAACATTTTTGGAGTCGACAGGTGATTCTTTTGTGAAATGGATAGGTCAGTCTTCTTTCATTGGGTTAAGCGTTGTGTTGAATCAAAGGGTAGGGTTAAGGGCTAACGAGGCGCGGTAGAATCTTATGTTAACTCACGGTAGAGTTAAGAATTGCCAACTGATTGAGACAATTGAAAGACGTAACTGTACTTTTCCGGATTTTGTAAAAAAAAAATGGTAGCCAAGAAAGAGATGATTTATGTCCCACATCGTAATCACGTTGACCCCTTAACTCTTTGGACCTTTTGAGAACTTCGCCCAAAATTCTTGGAGTTTGTGTCATTAAAAACATTTTAACATGTTGTTGGGTTGATTACCATCCTAACTTCGCCTTGCTAAATTATTGAGCTTCGTCTTATCAAGTTTTATGTAATATAAAATATGTATTATTTAATCATTTGTGACATTATATATTAATTTATTTGAAACCTTATTTTAATTAATTATGTGCATACATTATTGATTTGAATATAAAAATTTAATACTTTTCTTGATTATGTATATGCATCTATTTTGGAATTTCATTTCGCAGATAAGGTTGATGGATGACTGATAAGCCAAGCTTTGTTCATCACATCACAAGTTAATAACGATGCACAATGCTAATGGCCCTTGGTGATGGTGTTGGTTATGGATTTCACATGAATCACATCCGTCTCAGTCATCGGCTAACAACTTCAAATCGCAAGCCTAGGTTAATTTACGCAATCCAATACAAATGGGTTAATAATATTGACTGATAAAATCAACTCTTAATTTAATATATACAATGAAAAACTATTATTAGTCAATTATTCCACAAAATAAAAAAAAAAGTGAGAGGAGAAAAAAGAAAAGAGTGATATGAGAGGGTTGAATGATTCCATTCTCTTCCAAAAAATTGAAATAACGTATGTTTATTAACAACATTCTTTGGTCCTATGAAAAAGGTTCGGATTAGATTCAAAGTGTTAAAGAGAAAGAAGTTATTATTATTTTGGACAAAATCAATAGTTACGTAAAGAACATGTACGATGTAGGAAGACTAGATCCCAGTGAAAGATACCTCTCCCAAGATTGGGGCATTCCACATTTCACATGTTATTGGAATATTACGTTTTATACTTAATTAATGAAATGATCCTTTAGCATCAATCTCACCTTTCTCCATTATCAAAATATCAAAATAACTCTTAGATATATAAGCAAAAGCACTTATATTTTACATTTATCAGTCAGAACCAAACCATTTACAGTATCATTTGATGGCCCGGCATAGACAGTTCTATATATATACCAATGTAAATATGTGAATGACTTCAAAATCCTAACTTTTAAGAACCAATATGATTTGCCACAAATCACATTTATTTGAATAGATAGAGGGCGACGGAGAGGGAGAGATTGCTTGTGGTTGGAGTTATCGTGCCACAAAATTAAAACACTGATTCAGGTTTTTATATGCTGGTTAGTACTGTGGGGTAAAGCTTCATCAATTAGGTGTACCTGACGTCTTTATAGGCTGAGATGGAGGAGGAGGACAAAGAAGGATCTTAAATCTTAAATTATTATATAGATAAGAAAATAGATTGGAAGATTTGGAAGACGTAAAGTGAAAATTTTCTTTAGGCTAGAAGGCTATAGGGACTTTAGATTTCCTGGGAGGGGACAATAAGAGGTTACAGCGACCGCTAGATGTGATGATACTGACAGTAAGTTAACCTTTATAGGACGGCTTAGAAGGAGTTTCTCCTACAAGCTCCTTTTGTAAATGTTGGTCCATTGGGTCCTCTTCGTCTCGATATCTTTTACTTTCCTGTCAATCCCACTTAAATATTATTACTTTAATCTTACCTGGCAAAAGAAAGAACATCCTGTCAACAACAAAATCACTGGAACAATCCCCAAACTCAACCTTTCCTTCCTCCCCACTAAAAACATTTGAAACCTTCACACTACACTACGCATATAATGTATAAAGAGAGAGAGAGAGAGAGAGAGAGAGAGATCAGAGGGAGAGACATTCCAGTTGTATGTTGTTGCTTTTGAGGAATGTATTTTTATGTGCTCAATACTGTTCAACGCTCATAATTATAATTGAAAGTTTCTAGGGCTTGTTTAATAACACTAATGCATGCATGCATGCAATGCAAGCAATTACCGAAATCTCTCCACGATGCCCAGTGGCATGCAAATCTTGATTAATTAGTGAAGGCGATCCAATCCATCATTATGATTAATATTTACAAGGAGGATCAGATACGAATAGGAAGAGGATCCTGCTTTAGATTAGAAGGCTACCTTGGAAAAGTGGAACAAAACCAAAAGGGTCCCACCAAATCCAACGAGCCACATAACATCATGATTAACGAGCATGTAAGATTAATTATATTTGTTGGTTTAGTTATCAGATGAATGATTAAGCAAATCCCAGAGTTCCATTAAAAAGAGTATAAACAGATCCTCATTAATTACTCGAATTTATAGGCATTAGAGCAAGAGATGATCTTACCCACTCATGAAAAGAGAGCGTCGAGGCCACACGTAGAGATTTGGACAGCATGTTTAGTTGCACGTAAAATGGGGTCGCGTGAGGGCATATATAAAACACTGCATGTGTAATTGCAAATGTAATGTAACACAGTGTGTCTTGGGCTAATCGTAGTTTTGTTCGTGGCTTACAAAGTGAATAAATAGAGAGAGCATCTTTTGGAAAGCGGTGGTCGTCCCGTTTGTCGAACTGTGAACTCACCAATCTCTAGACGATCTGATTCTCTCACTCTGTCTTTCTCTCACTTCATGTTTTTTTGAATCTTTTGATCAAATGGGGTCGATATTCCAGAGGAGTTTGTTTGGGTTTGGCTATCATCAATGTGGGGTTTAACTTTTAAGGAATACTACTGAGATATTATTTTTTAATTTATTTTCAAATTGTTTAGTCTTATAGTTGGTGTTTTGTTTTGTTTCTTTTTTTTTTTTTGACCTTTTCTTTATTGAGTTTCCATCTTTGACTCAAAGATATCCCTCTCACTAAGCTAACGAGGAACAAATGTTGCTTTGATGATTGCAGAGTATCTCATTTGGATACCTTTATCTCTCTTTAAACTAGCTTTCTTTTTGGTCTCTCTGATCAAAATCGGGTCTTCTACTACTAGTCTACCACTATTACTATTACTATTACTACAACTGCTACACACCAAAAAGCTTTTGGGGTTGTGAGGAGCTTGGATTCGGAACTTGAGGTTATTATCATTGCTAATTTGGCTTGGTTTGCTTCACGTGATTCCAGGGTACGAATGCAGTATCTCCTGATTTTAATACTGTTACTGATAAATTGTAGCGACCTTCAAACTGGTCGTTTTTTCATAAGGTCGCATTATTGTGGATTACAAGATTGACGAATTGCACTGCCCCTAAAAGGCCAAGGCAGCGGCCTTGGCCGCGGCCACTGGTCTGTTCAAACCAATTCATAGTAAACAAAACCAACCCAAGCGCTGCAACGAGTGTGGGAATGAAACACAATTAATCAATCACTTGAAAATAATAATTAAGTTTGTGTGTGAGTGTGACACTTTGAATTATGGTTGCAATATACACTTGTACCATTGAGAGAACAAAATTTTTGGTTCCCATAGAAATGTTTCCCAAATTTGGGAATCGAAAAAAGGATTAATATTAATTCTTAGCACATGTAATTAATACTTTTAAGCGATTTCCTAGATTTTGAATATGTAAAACTGAACTGGTCTTCAACTAATTAAAACAATCTCACAAAATGATTAATTAATTAATGAAGATTGTTATTTTATAGAGAAAACGTTTTCTGAGATGGTATAAAGCAAGTGAATTGTTTTTGGCTCAGTAAATGAAGTGGGCAGGGTGGAATATACTAGTAGTAGTGAAGTAGCGTGGGATGGCAGAGCCTGAGAGAATGTGGCACAGTGATTGAAGAATGAAGAGAAGTAGAAAGCATAGAAATAGTAATGGCGCGTGGAAATGGCAAGGGGAAACTATTCCATTTTCCTTGGGAGGCTGGCAGTGAGGCAGTGACACAGCAGTGGAGGGGGGAGGGCCAGAGATACGGATACGGACAGAGGTTTTGATGTATTGGGTTTGAGACTAGTAGGAGGGGGGTCCTCGTGATCGGAGAAGGCAGATCCATGGAAGACTGTTCCCGCTAGTCACGTGGGCTCTTTTGACTACCCAATGACCAACCCATCTGCCCCCCTCGCATTGTTAGGAGCGCCCCCAACCCCCTTTCAGTCTCTTTTATGTGCCCCTCTTCTCTCTCTTTTCACCTATTATTTACTGTGCCTCTTGTGGGTATAAATTGAGCTGCATCTGCATGCAATGCGATAACAAATCTCCCCCATAATAGAGTTGTAGCAGCAGCCACTGCAAGTTATAGCAACAGTTTCACCGACTAATAGTTGCATTGCATATAGAGAGATTGATGCACAGTCGCACTTACACACATACCCTTGCCATTGCCCTACCACTACTTAACTGAGTAGTACTGACTCACTGACTATCATCAATATAATTTCTCTCTTTGATATAATAATATACATTTTATATATTGTCTATTATATATGGCTTCTCTCTATCTATAACATGCACTCTGGGTCCCTCTCTGTCTCTGTGTCTTTATCTCTCTCTTACTATATACGTATGCATATCTCTCCAGTTTCATTTCACGACAACGTGGACTGCAGGTGCTGACTGGTATTTCGCCATTTTATTAGCTTATAAAGCTAGCAGACAACAACTCTTCTCAGCCCTCTCATAACATTTAGCTCTCTCTTCTAAGTTTTTATTCAAACAGCATATTATTACACTTCGCTCTCTCAGTTTACCATTTGGCTAGTACTTTCTCTGCCTCAGCTCTTTAACTATAAACTCGCTATCATATTCATCTACTTTATCATTGCATTGGCTGTCCGTTTCATTTCTCAGAATCTCCCTCACTTTCATAAACATAGCACCCTTCTTCTTCTTCTTCTTCCCCATATTTGCTCTTCTTGTCCTTTGTTGTTTCTCTTTGATCTTTTAATTTTTCTCATAGTTTTGAATTGGGAGGAAAAGAGAGTGAGAAAGCCAGAAACTATCCATTAAAAGCAAAAGATAGTAGAAATTATGCATAGGTGCAGTAGCTCTCAAGGAAACATGGTGGGGCCATGTTCATGCGGTTTGTTTCATAGCCAAAGCAATTCCGTTTCCATGCTATTTTCTATGCCAAACCACAAATCCTTCGATGAAACAGATAATATGTACCCTTACATGTCCCCATCTTCTTCTTCTTCTGTTGACTGCACACTCTCTTTGGGAACCCCCTCCACTCGTTTATGTGAAGACGACGAGAAGCGGATCCGCCATGAGAGACATTCTGGCTCTTGCATGTCAAACTTCTGCTGGGATTTGTTACAGACCAAAAATGCACCTTATGCACCACAAATGCCTAAGTCCAGCCGTGGAGGCAATAGCAGCGGCAATACCCACTCCGGCAATGATCCTCTTCTCGCCCGTCGTTGTGCTAACTGTGACACAACCTCTACCCCACTCTGGAGGAACGGACCTAGAGGACCAAAGGTATAGACTTGTCTCAACTTCAACGAAATTTTCATTGAAAAAGAAATTTAATTTGCACAGCAAACAAAATTTCTCTCAAAATTATACTGTTGTTCAAAGTCTAAAATTTTGAGTTAATTATTTATGAATATTTGCAGTCTCTTTGCAATGCCTGTGGAATTCGTTTCAAGAAGGAAGAGAGAAGAGCCACGGCGGCAAATGCCAACAGTGCAAGCGCAAGTGCATCAGGAGTAATGGAGCAGCACCAAGCTTACTACAACAGTTCATTGGTTCAGCACACACAGGCCCAGAAAATGGCTTATTTCTCTCAAGGAGCCAATGAATTCAGGTTCATTGAAGACAGCGATCAAAATTCTGATACGGGCATTCCCTTCCTCTCTTGGAGGCTGAATGTCACAGACAGGCCTAGCCTTGTCCATGACTTTACAAGATAGAAGAAGAAGAAGAAGAAAGCGGTGATGGTCAAGATCATGATGCAGTGAGAAGCGTGACCAATGTTATAACGTGTATCACGATGATGATGTTGAAGATGTTTGTGATGGCGATTGGTGATGGTTAATTTTTATGGTCCCGTCTCGTCAAATAATTCTTTTTCTCTTTAGTTGTTTTTCCTTTTTCTCTCTGTCATACATGGATGGAGTGAAAATGGGATAAATATTTCCATAATATGTTCTTAGTTTGCTTTTCTTTCTTTTAAGTTCTTTAGCTTTAATTTTATTTACTTTGAGTAGTTATATAAAATCTTTCTGTTAGTTCACTTTCTTACTTCGACTAGATGTTGAGGATGATTATATCTGATGATATATGATCATCAATCAATGTACTGTCATGATCATGAACATGATGAACGATGATGATAATTTATATATTTATATATCTATATATATAAGAGTTTAGCATATTTCTGCAGTTTATAAATTAATTAATCATTTGACATTCTATAATTAGAACGTGGAGTAGCTAGTATCTAGCTAAGCAGGATTCCAGTAGAATATTAATAAATATATGAACTGAAAGTTAACCTGAAAGAGTACTGTAACTATTTGTTATGGTTCCTTTTTGCTTTACTGAATTTCACAAACTCAGAAGGCAGCTGGTTCAATTCATATGATTCTGGCGATAAATATGATAGTCCAATCACCATATACATCAACGTCTTTCTGATCTGGGCCGGAGGACACTGTGCGGCTCAGATAACAGTAATTACTTTGTCCTATTCGGTTAGTTCTGTCGCAAAAAATCCGACCGTCAAAATTGGCCACACCCTCATGCACAGTTGTAAATCTTGTACTTTTGAATTATCTGCTGCAAAAAGTTCCGTTGACTCACTGCATACACATCCTTTCAAATTCACAAATATACAAATATCCTTTTGTTTTGTTTTCCAACCAATGTCTCAATAACCCAGCACTTTTTTCTTCATAGAAATAATCAATTTTTGTGAATTACCCAAATCAGAAACAGATATTAATTAACTTATTCTAAACCAATTAAATTGTGTTAAATCTAGATCTCTTTGGAGCATATAGGAGAGGCTATGGCTAGCTAGCTATAAAATGAAGTATCATTTCATGATGAATTATTCAACTTATGTGATTTTGCGTCCAACAGAAGTGTTGTCATCATAGCCAGAGGGTGAAGTGTGTGGATACCAGAAAGGCAGAAGCATTAAATGAAAGCTGTAACACTGAGTAAAGGCGACATAATTCAGCATTTTGCCAGAAAGAATTGCTGTCAATTGGTTTAGAATGTGGTTAACTTTCCTTTCTCTTTACATTGGCAGGCAAAAAGATTCTAGACTTGCATGATAAAAATGGAAAACTTCACAGCCTTGTTGACTAGTTCCAATTTATTTGTTGGGGTTGTACCGTTTAATGTGTTAGCACAGAATTAGAATTAGGTGTAGAGCAGGCATTGTGGAATAAACCCTTCTCCAAGGAAAAATTTTATCCAATTTGGAGGTGTTTTTAATCTTCTGACAACCACAAGAATGCATTAGATCAAAAGTTACTAGGGAAAAGTCCTTCCTCACTTGGAATGAACAGACAATGTTATAAAATATGCTAATGGGAGAAAACTTGCTGATACCAATGAGTGATAAACGCCCCCAAAGGATAGTTCAGGTGATTGAGAGACAGGTTCGTGCTATTCTGATGAAAACTTAAAAATTTTACTCTTAATTGTTTTTTGGGTTATGGGATTGGGGCATTCTGTTGACTCTTCAGTTCGACCTTAATTAGCCGAGACTGACGAGACGGACACAAATGGTCCGGCTTGCTGTCGACCGCTGATAAGTGCATCTTTCAATAGTTTTACTTATCATATTTCATTTATTTCTTAATCTTCAATATTTGAACTACTGCGAGCCAAAAATTTAATCACAACAAAAAGCCAAGACACACACAAAACGAAAAGATGGTAAATTTCTATATGATAGGTTACTCACTTGGTTGATTTGGTTAATATATTTATCTAAATAATGATATATCATGATAGTTAATAAATAAAATAAAAATATATCTAAAAGTAGGTTGAAAAGAAAGGAAAGTGAAAAGAAACTGAATTGAAATCTGAAAAAATAAATTAAAATTAACTATTTAACAGATGGTGGAATTTGCGCGATTCACTGGACCTTGAGTGTCGCGTCATTGGACTTGATTTTCTGGCTGATAATATAAAAGTTATCCAAAATTGGCTTTAGTTTATCATTTCAGTCTTTGGGCTATTATTTGCGTTTGGGCTTGACTTGCTCAAGTCCAGTTCGGTTCCATCATCTCTACCAACAAATGGGCACGCCGACCTATCATTTTATACAATAATATTACACTTATAAAATATATATATAAAATTGATAAAATATCAAATAAATAAAAATATTAATATAAAGTGTTAATTTAATAAATATAAAAAAGTCAGATGGTATTGAATGAATAGTATCACATCAATTTTATATGTAAACTTTATGTATAAATTTTATAAATGTAGTATTTCTTATTATCATATTGTTACTCCAACGTCATCAATACATAGTATGTATATGATAATACATTTTGAGAATTGTATGATTGTTGAGCAACACTATCCCATCCAATTGGCTAACAATTTAATATTACAACAAAACTCCATCATTTTTGTTATTATCTGATATTTTTTTTTGGAATATAATATTTTTAGTTATTCTAAATAGTCTCAATTCATTTTCTCATCACCACCGCCAACAGTCCCCACTCTCAATTCAGCTGGAGGCATTCTATCCAATAAGACAGATGCTTCAGACCCTGTTTAGACGAAATGGAAGATATTGTCATTAAGGATAGTATTATAATATTTTATTTTCTGTTTAATTGCTTGGCGAACCAAACAATTCAGAACTCTTTGCTGTCTTTATCTGCTTTTTTGTTGATAATTGCCCATGCCAACCATTTCCTCTCCCACTACCTCCATGTCTGCTCTCCTTTTCACAATTCATGAATGCACAACCAAAATGACTGATACTCCCTCTTCTCCTCCCCTCCCCTCCCCTCTACGTCCACCTGTACCACAGATCCAAAAAAAAAAAAAAAAAAAATCATTAGCTGACCCCACAGTATAGATCAAATCAACACACAATTAGTCATCGTCCCATCCATGAGAGGTCCCTCCCAATGGGGTACCTACTCCACTAATAATTGGTGAGAACGTATTCGCTAGTTTCGTTCTCGTAGCTCATTCAACTATGCAAGACTCAATAATAATTTAATGACCATATTTTTTTTTTTAAGAAAAAGTTAAAATTTTAGTAGTTTACTTTAACATCATGATAATACAATAATCTTATATTCTTGATTTTTTTAATTGATTAAAAGCAAAATATAAATTATAAAATTACTATTTTATGTATGATTTACGATTAAATTGGAAGTGTAGACTGTAACAGAGTAATAATTGGAATACTGAAGAGCAAAAGCTCATTATTATTCTTCTAGAGTTGTTGTTTTTTGAGTTTCTATCGTAAGAGTGTTGTTAGGACATGTTTGGTACGTGACACTATATAGTATAATATAGTACAAAAACAATATTATGTTAAAATTATATCGTGTTTAGTATACTCATATATTGTATTAATTTGTACAAAAAAAATAAGATTTTTTTTCAAAAAATATATACAAAATATAAAAATATTTTATTTTTATTTATAAAATTAATTAATTATTACTTTATTTGAATAGTTGTTGAATATCAAAAAAAAATTTTATCATGAGACGGTCTTCAACACCTTTTTAACACGCATTGTATTATGGGCTCCACCAAATCTATGAATAGCTTGTTTTATAAAATCTGAGGTCCACTGGGCTCATCAAACAAGGGTTTATAGTGGCGTGCTAGCTACAGATGGGTCCAGTGAAGGCACTCTTCCGCCACCCTCTTCTTAATTTTTAGAAAATAAATTTTAAATAAATTTGATATTATAATTTATATACTAAATAAATGATTATTTATTTTTAAAATTTAAAAAATTAAAAGGTATTATTGGATATATATAATTTCATAGAGATAATTTTATCATTTTTAAATTAGTATTATACAATATATTACTAATGTTATGTATTAACTCTACATAATTTAATATAATGTATATTCATCTACGGATTGTACTTTGTATAAATTAATAATATGCTAAATTACAACTAAACAGAAGTATTACATTATTTAATATAATAGAGTAAAATAATATTATACAGTATCGTTAACCAAACGTGATCTTAAGTTTTAAAATAATGTTGTCAAATTCAACAATTTTATACATCTTAATTTTTTAAATTAATATATATTTGAAATACAAGAAGCATTGAATACTATGTTTTGCCGTCATTTGAAATCTGCGCATGCATATTGCACACGAAAAGGGCGAGTACAGGGAACATGCGGTGAGTGAAGAGTAGGCAGTGCAGTTGATCAAAACCAAACAACCCTGTATATCAATAGCGTAAACTATTCAAAAAGTAGGAGGGAGCAGACAAATCTAACCACGAGTTAAACAAAAGATATTCAAAGTAAACACAACACAATTTTTTAATAAGTTTGACCATAAAATAAAATTAAGCGATATATACTAAACACCCAACATTGATAATCAAACAAAGCTAACCACGACTCACCAAAAGATTTTACTACGATTTCGTGCAATATGATATATGATATTTGCATTAGCCAACGAGTTCGTAGAGTGTGGGCCTAAACCATATGTGCTGGCCATCATTTCAACTTTCAAGTAATAATAATTCAACAATTCAGCACACACGTTATCAAGATTTGTTTACATTAATGTCAAATTCGATTATATGTGCGCTCTCTTTTTTGGAAACAGATAGCAACCCGGCACCAAACCTGCCCTTTGCTATAGTTTAAAGCGCGAGTTTTTCCCTCTCAATAGAATCAGTGGAGAGAGAGAAAAGATGGTGAACTTTGTGGAAGCTCAGAAACCATTGATGGTTGGCCTTATGAAGATGGCCGGGGTGAAACCCTACACGGTAGAGATAGAGCCAGGCACGGTCATGAACTTCTGGGTTCCTTCTGAAACCATCAAGAAGCCGAAAAAGGGTGACAAGAAAAGTAGAGAGTTGAAAAAACCAAGCAAGCCAGTTGTTGTACTTGTTCATGGTTTTGCTGGTGAAGGTATTGTCACATGGCAATTCCAAGTTGGTGCCTTGACCAAAAAATACTCCGTTTATGTCCCTGACCTTCTCTTCTTTGGGGGTTCGATCAGTGATAAGCCTGACCGATCACCGGCTTTTCAGGCTCAATGTTTGGCTACGGGTTTAGGGAAACTTGGAGTGGATAAGTGTACAATTGTGGGGTTCAGTTATGGTGGCATGGTTGCGTTTAAGATGGTTGAGTTTTTTCCCAATTTGGTCCAGGCCATGGTGGTGTCTGGCTCCATCCTGGCCATGACTGACTCACTCAGTGTTACAACGCTAAACAGGCTAGGATTCTCTACCTCTTCAGAGTTATTGTTGCCAAATTCTGTTAAAGGATTAAAAGCTCTTCTCTCTGTTGCTGCTTACAAGAAGCTTTGGTTCCCTGATAAGCTTTACAAGGACTTCCTCGAGGTATTATATCATTAACATCCTTTTATCTCTCTATATTGATATATATATATATATATATCTATCTGATAATTGATTCATATGCTGCATGCCTTATAATCACATATGTCTCATGGGATGAGAATCGAGTACGATGACCAACATTGCCAGTTAGGTAGAACTTGCAAGTAGTAACTACTCCATTGTGCTGAGAAAATTCAATAAATGAAGTTTAAAGTAAATACGTACCATTATTGCTTTTGATTTTGAAAAATAGTCACGGGGTCCTACCGTTAATTTTCAAAGATCTACAGACTAGAGGGAAATGAGGCGAATTTTTCATTCTCTTGAGCAAACCTCTTTCCAACATGATTTTTTTGCCCTATTATTAGTTCATGTTAGCCATTGATTAAAAAAGAGGACCATTAATTTGATAATATGGGAGAGTTTCGGAGCTTTTCTCCGAAAGAGAACCGTAGGGTGCCGTGTGCTTGGGAATTACCACATGATAATCAATTCTCTTCGCTTAACTACTTTGCACCTAATTATATGTAAGTTGACCCTCATAAAGACTTGCTCCAAAAATTAATGGAGCTATCGATATTCCTATTTATTAATAATAGAATGAGATAGTCGGAGTATTTCTGGTAAGGATTCTAATCAAAATCAATTTATTGCACGTAATAATAATTTGGTTCTCACATGATATCATAGATATTTATAGTCATCGTGGAAATTTCATTTTTTCTACTTTTAGTATCCTTCTTAGAAGGGAAAGAAATAGTAAAATCTCATAATTTTCAATAAATTCATTCAATATTTCCTTTTTTCACTACAAGTTTTGACATTTAAAACATATTTTATATGTTCGCCCAAAAATCTTGGTTCAACCCCCTTCACCTTCGCTACCGGGTAAAAGATGCGTCTTCTTTACATTTATTACATTTTATCTAAAGGTTGCTATAATGCCCATAATGAGTAATTTATCCAGGGACACATAATTGGTCCAATTTTGTTACTGCAGTAAAACAGACAGACCCTGCTTTCTGCTTTACTAAAGCAGGTTGGTGGTGGAGGTTCACGTAAAATAAACATATTCATCAACAGGCCATGAAAATCTTAATTAAAACTATTGTTGTATTTTGGTTTTCTGAGCTCTTTTTAACAATGTGTTGGTGCACCTACAGGTGATGTTCACCAACAGGAAGGAGAGGGCAGAACTCCTGGAGGGTTTGGTAATAAGCAACAAGGACGCCACCATCCCCAATTTGCCACAGGTGACCCAAAGCGATAATTTTCTCGCTTTTCAGATTTCTCCAAGGCTTTTTTTTTTTTTTCAAGAAAATGATCGGCATGATCCATCTATTTCATGTTACTTGCAGAGAATACATCTCTTATGGGGTGAAAATGATCAATTATTTAAGCTGGAGCTAGCACAGAACATGAGAGAGTACGTCACCTTGATAAAAGCATGCCACAATCCTGATCTATATAATTGGTTCACCAGCAACCAAACAGCCTAAACTAGTCGCAAAAATAAGTTGATTTTATTAAATTTTAGTAACTTAAAGGCCTTATATAAATCTAAGATGACTTTGCTTGGTTGATTGCAGGCAACTAGGAGAGAATGCAACATTTCAGGGCATAAAGAAGGCAGGTCACTTGGTTCACCTGGAGCGACCGTGCGTCTACAATAGATGTCTTAAGCAATTCCTTGCTTCTTTGCATGCAGAGGGATCCAGAAAGTGACAATTTACACCAATTTTTCAGAAGGATCCCTTCCCCCCTTTCTTTAATTCTGCATTTATCTGGATTCTGTAGCACTGCTCAAAGTTGTAAAGCAGATGAAAAAATCTTTTATTACTGCAAAATTATTTACGGGTACATGAATTTTTGGAAAAAAAAAAAAGGCAATTGCCCTCCCCTGTTTTGCTAGACCCAATAAATAATACACATGAATTTTAAAGCAGTGAAGGTTGCAATTTGCACAAATACATAAAGACGAGGCATATTGACATTTACTCGGAAAGAAATAATAGATACATAAGAAAGAAACACATTATTGCAAGAAAAAACTTTCATCTGAAGGAAGACTGAATTTCTTCCAGACTTCTTCCTTTAGTTTCAGGGACCCAAAGAGACACAAAAGCAACAGTAAAAGCAGCCACTATCGCGTAAAGAGTGAAGGTTCCTGTTGATAGTGAAGAAACCACATTAATTAAATTAAAAAAAAAAATTGATGAGAACCCAACCAAGCGATGCACACATAATAAAGCTGTGAGAGAGAGAGAGAGAGAATTACCTCCCTTGCTCCAAGTCAAAAGCAAATTTGCAGTCATTGTGATTACAAAGGATGTCAGCCAATTCGCCAATGTTGCAATACTACCTGCAAGGCTCTTGATATTTACTGGAAGTATCTGAAATGTGAAATTGCGAAATTAGATAACTCAAAAGAATTAACTCTCATCAAATTTTTAGTCACAGAATGGACCCAAAAAAAAAAAAAAATAATAATAATAACAAACAACCAACAACAAACAATGTAGAACATCAATGCATGATTTAATGAAGCAAATTTATGTCTGACAAGTGAAGTTCATTTCAGTTTTATAAGTTTCAAATAAATTTTAAAGCTCACAACATGAAGGAGGAAATTCAAAAGATGTTAATGGGGGGAGAATGTGATGTAATCAGAATAGAGTCTATTACCGCAGGAGCAAATCCATAACCCTGATTGCTCCTAGTAAACAAACATAATCAAACTGTAAAAATTATTGTTTCTTCAGGCATGTGCATTGTTGCACCAGCATGAAACTTCAAGCTACTGCATATGAGTTTTTTTTATTTTTGATATCTACATCGCTTGAGAAAAAGTTAACTTCCCCAAAAGCAATGATTCCAGTTCTGCACAAGTAGATGTATTTTCCCCAAGCAGGTGGGTTTCCGAAAAAAATGTCAGACTATTTAAATGTTAACAGCTGTCATCCGGTGCTTAGACTGGTCAAGGTCAAATGGCACCCAGTGAAAGCACCAGCAGAATCAATTCTCCTCCACTATTGTTAAATATTTCAGCAGAATAAATATTGTGCCCATCGCCCAGGGAACAGACGAGATAAATCCATTAAAGAAAATGTAAATACTTTTTGATGGTCAAATTATGCATACCTCAGACATTATAACCCAAGGAATTGCTCCAACTCCCAAAGAGAAGGAAATCACCAAAATCTGGATAAAAATAGTTGATCAAACTAAAAGAAAAATACTTAATAAATAGGTATAGTACAGCTAAAACAGATGTACTGAAGAAACAATAATGAGCTGTGTACATAATAAGCCATACCACAAGCCCCACAAGCGACAGTATCCCCATTATGTAATATAAAGTAGAATCTTCTGATACAATACCCTGGTATCAAAAGAATAGGTAGACAAAAGTATCAAAAAGCAGTTGTAGCTTAATAGAGAGGAAAAACTGTGAAAATCTCTCATGAAGCATTACTAAACTCTTGAAATTAAAACAACAGATTTTTTATGTATCAAAACTAATAAAGAACAAACGGGACTAATCGCATACTAACCTCTAAATAAAATGCAGCTGCAACAACAATCAAGCTCACAGTCATGCCAGATGAGGATATCTGCAAAACAAATTTCAGACTAAAAATTTTTGTTTATCATATGACAGTGACAAAGATTCAAAATAAACAGAAAAATGACTATCAAACAAATGAAGAATTTGCTCAAACGCACTAAAAGAAGCAGCCTGCGGCCAGCTCTGTCCATCAACCATGTATTGACCCCAGTGGCAATGACCTACAAAAACGGAAGGATATATCAGATGGCTCTGAACATAATACATTTCCAGTACTCGGAGTCACAATAGTGCGGGCATGTAATCTTTACCTGAACAAGTCCAAGTAAACATGTAGCAACGTTACTTGATGAGATCCCTGTTCAAATTTTATAGCAGCTTAATCAATTATCAACATCAAGCATTGTAAGATCTCAAAGCCACGTAAAACATGATTGCCACTAAAATATTAATAAACTCAATTCAAATCCCACAATTTATATCATTTTCTTAGGATGAGAATGTTGGAAAAGTGATTAGTAGATAATTTTCTTGAGGTATGATTAAATACAACACAGTGAACCTTGTATGGACAGATTACTTGTTTAACACGTATTAGAAAGGGACATGAAGATACAAACCCTAGCAAATAAAACTTCTTTTCCTTCCCTGCATTCTAGGACACAATACTTGGCAGATGTCAGAACGCAAGATTGTCTCACATATATGATATATCCCATAGCAAAAATCATATTGCATACTGGTATACATTAGTGGTTTACATTGTCAAAGATAAAATGTAAAAAGATACTAATCTACCCATTATTAATACAGAGATCAGTAAAATAAAAGTTCAGAGTCAAAGAAATATTGTTCTAACCAGCACTTTCAAAAATGTTACTGGAATAGAATAAAACACCATTGATGCCACTGAGTTGCTGGAGAACCAGTAATCCAATTCCTACCTGCACCACATGATCTCTAACTTTAAAGGTTCTAAACAGTTCACAGGACAAGGGAAACATCGTCAGAAAATTCAAACAAAAGATTTTACCATTAAGGGAAACCAATATCTTTTTCGCTTTAGATCGGCAAACCGTATTGTTGTTCTTCTGCTGGATGATGCTACAGACCTCTGCATATGGTACATCCATTAAACATTGTCATTTTGTGAACAATGCACAATTTTATGCTTACAACTCTTGTACAGATTTTGTGTACACAAATTGGCTTTTGAGTTAATACAGATGGTAGCAATTTGATTTAGGTATCAAAAGTAACATTGGTGAAAGTTCAGTTCAAGACCTTGATTTCATTAACTTCAACAGAAATGTCTGTATCAAAACCCCGTAAAACTTGCAAAGAGGCTTCAAAATCTTCTGTCATTCCCATTTTAGCCTGGACACCATCCAAACGCCAGAACCAATCCCCAAAAAGAAAAGGAAAAGGGGGACAAAAAGACAAATCAGCCAAGATAAAAACATTAAAAAGTAATCCACCCAATGCAAAAATAAATATGAATTATACCAGCCATCGAGGAGATTCTGGTATGAAAAACAAGCCAGGTATCAATATCGTACATGGCAAAATTCCTACAAATGAATCATAAGTTATTCACTGATTAGAACTATGAATTGTTTAACTTATATGAGTGATTAAGTAGCATTCAGTTAAATGAAGTAATAAAAAAGTAGAGAAGAACATCTTGTAAGTTAACTACTCAAGAGAATTGAGCTGCACTTAAAGAATTTAATACTCGTCTGCCTTTTTGGAAACAATTTCTTCTGCATAACAAAGGAGATTTCACTTATTGATTATTTCTCAAAACAAAAATGACTTGACAAAATTTACACACAGCTGTCAACACATGCATGAACTTCTACAGATTTTGTTTTTCATATTGTTGACAAATTTGAAAGAGTTAAGCAATGATAAAAAATTTATCATGGTCTTACCTAAAACTGCAAGCACTCTCCAACCGACAAATAGTCCCAATAGATATGCTAGCAATACTCCAATAGTAACTGAGAGCTAGAACAATAAAGAAATTATTAAGCTAATCAGTCAAAATCATAAAAAACTGTAAACAAGAACGAAACAAATTTAGAATTAAAAAAGCACAAGAACGCTGCCAACCTGATTCACCGATCCAAGACTTCCTCTCTTGTTTTGAGGTGCTATCTCAGCAATGTACACAGGCACCTAAAGCATTACTGATTTTCAGCAGTACATTCCAAAAAAAGATTTGAATGACAGTTAAAAAGTAGAATATTTGAAGTTACCGTGTAAGAGATTACCCCAACGCCAAACCCTTCTAACAACCTTCCCATGTACAAAAACGAAGAATCCTTTAACAACACCATAAAAATGTTACACCATAGCCACAAGAAAATCGTGATGCACAATAAATAAAACTATTGATTTATCATTGATTACTCACTTTGGCGAAAGATATGGCAAGCCATCCTATAATATTAGGAATCGCAGCAATCATTAGGGACTACAAATCAACATAGCAATGCAGCATTCAGTAATTAATAGCTGAAACAACATTCAATGAACTCAAATATAAAATCCCTACTAACACTAGCCAAAGGCCTCAAAATCGAATTTGATATTCCTGTTGTTGTTATTCTTATCATTAAATGACAGAGATTATACCCCTTTTCGGCCAATGTACTCCGATATCTGGCCACTAGCTATTGCACCAACCATAGCACCCACATTAGCTAATGAGCCAAATATAGAAAACTGTTTGGCAACAAAATTGAATCAATCAAACGTACATTATTCATAATATACGTATACTTATAAAATTTCGCATAAGAAATCAAAGGTCACCTCGGACAGAGAAAGTTTAAGATCGCTAATGATTCCAGCTTGCGTAGGTGAAGAGTAACCACACTGCATCAAAAACCAAAACAAGAATTTAATACGTTCACGTTAAACATGTGAAATTAGTTGAGAGAAGGGGGCGTGGAGTGCGTGTTTTACGGTGAAACCAAATTGGATGGGGCCCAGAGCGACGATCAGGACGCAGACGAGGACGGAGATGGAACCATCGCGAAGGATCTGAGCTGATGACGACAAGACACTGGACTGTCTAGAGCCCATACCACCCATTTTGTACCAACTCCCAGTGTGCAGAAACGGTTTCCGTAGGTCCCTTCCATCATCGTTATCGTCTCTGAAACTCATCACCTCTCGTTACTTTGAGGTCAACGGAAGCAGAAACAGGTGTTCCGTTTGCTCGACGCTACGATTCAACCGAGTGCTGGAAATTGCATCCAAGACTTGGAATAATATATGAATTGCTTCTTCTAGCCAACGGAGTGATCGGTGTTGCTGTGCTGACAGGGTGTTGTTCGAAGAAATCATATTTCCATGTCAGACTGACACGTGTGAACGAATGCCTGCGCCATGTACACTACGGTTGGTTACGTTTGGACTTTATATTCTTATCCACTTTGTTGTTGTCTGGTAGTTTGTCGCCACACTCGAGTTGTTGAAGCCTGAATGTGAAAATGTCATTCTTGATTCAAAATTCATAATTGAAAGGTGTAAATAGTAACCCAATTTTTGCTATAATTATAGGTAATATAAACGTGATAAATGATTATATAGTATCTAATACGAGTATGTTACATGACGAGTACATTATTATTGGAATAAAATATATTCTTATTAGAATTTTCTCTTGCTATTAAAAATCAATTATATATTATATATAGTAGTGGATAGAATATAATAATAAGAGTGGATGATTCAAATGAAACAATTAGACATTGTACCTTGATCGCCAAGCATTGGTAAAACGACGTAGTTGACAACCGCACATTAAAAATTAAAAACTCAACGTAGTTGCTGGCCACTTGCTCTGTAAATCGAAGAAGACGATGGCCACCACCACCATCCATCTTCACTCGAAACCCTAACAAAAACTCTATCCAAAATGAAGAAGAAGCAATATCGAGCCACTAAAAGTATTTCTCAAGATCCCTCAGCCTCCTCCAAAATTTCATTCCGGTCCCGGAAAATCGGAAAACTCGTCCCCCGAACCCCAACCGTAACCGAAACCAAAAATGTGATTGCCACCAGCAATCCTCAAACTCCGCCCAAAATTGTTAAGCCGTTAACACTCAGAGGCGAAATTGACGTCGCTTTGCGGCATCTACGCAGCACAGATCCTCTTTTAGCTGCCCTCATAGATGCACACCGACCACCCACATTCGATTCTTGTCGAAAGCCATTTCTGTCTCTTGTTAAAAGCATTCTCTATCAGCAACTCGCCTACAAGGCCGCGAAGTCGATCTACGAGCGGTTTCTCTCCCTCTTGGGTGGCGAGGATAAGGTCGTTCCCGATGCCGTTTTGTCAATCTCGGCTCAACAGCTTCGTGAAAGTGGGGTTTCGTTTCGAAAAGCGAGCTACATTCATGACTTGGCTGATAAGTATGTAAGTGGGGTTTTGTCTGATGATTCGATTGTGGAAATGGATGATGAGATGCTTTTCAAAATGCTGACGAGTGTGAAAGGGATTGGAGCCTGGTCTGTGCACATGTTTATGATCTTTTCGCTGCACAAGCCGGATGTGCTGCCAGTGGGTGATTTGGGAGTGCGGAAGGGCGTGCAGGTTTTGTACGGATTGAAAGAGTTGCCGGGGGCTTTGAAAATGGAAGAGATTTGTGAGAAGTGGCGGCCTTACAGGTCTGTTGGGTCATGGTATATGTGGAGATTAATGGAAGCGAAAGGGGCTTTGCCAAATGTAGCTGTGGTGGCGTCGGCTACGGCGGCAGTAGCAGCTATAGAAACAGCATAAGTTGTTTGTTGAATTTTGGATAATGTTAATGGGATTGTGAAACTCATTGAAATTGAATTTGAAATCAAATCTAATGCCGGTAAATCTCTCGGCTGTAATGTTTATCATTGTAGACTTTCTCTTATATCAAACCATGCTCTTAAATATCATTATAAATAATCTAAAAATTAAGAGTTTTTCTTCTCTTATAATAATGTAAGAGCAAAAAATAAATAAATAAACAAATAATAATAATAAAAATTAAGACAAAAATAAAGACAAGGCCTTCTGGTAGCGGTAGCGGGAACTTTTTTTTTGTTTTTTTTTTTTTTTTGACTTTTAGGTGGTAAATTAATATGGCTGGGATATATATTATTTTTAATTCGGATATTTTTGTCTTTTGGCTCATAAAGATTGATATCAAGTCCATATAACAACACTATGAACCAAACCATACAAAGTCGGGGACCAGATGTAAACCCAAGTGATCAAACAATAAAGACGACACCCAGATGTGTTTTCCAGACCAACAAACGTGAATGTTCCAAAGCATCCATCCACTTAATGATTCTGTTTTGCTTTCGTTTATTTTTCTCAACAGTTTCCATATAAATTCTTCTAAAAGTTATAAATAACAGGGAAATAAGTATGGCTATTGAGTATTGAATTCGCGGAATACGTACGCGAAGCTCCAAGTGACTTTTATTTTCAGACAAAGCAATAAGCTAAGCCTTTGGCATAGCATACCCAGAAAACCCAACTTCACAAACTCGTTTTTATAGTTGATCAAACACGATGTAGAACATATAACCTTTTCATTGGTTGGTTTTTTGTAGATAAGTGCAATTCTCTTCCTTTCTTCTGTGAAGAGCTAATAATGTTCAAGTTGAAATGCAGTATTAATTTTTCTTTCTTCTTTCTCTAAACCAACGAAAGTTGAAAGTCCAGAATCCAGACCCTCCAAGTTTCTAACTTGCATCATCCAATTAACAGGTTTGGTGGCTAATTAATTGGGTAGATTTAGGCTTTGTTCTAATCAAATGGAAGCCCAAAGCAGGAACTTTGTCCGGCTTTGCCCTGTGTAATATGTTTTGAATGTACAGTCTCTGGACTGTGGTGGTTCAGGACAAACACACGATTTCCTCCAGAAAGGCCCAATAGAATGTGAATGGGCCATCCATTACCAGGAGATTAGTGTTCGATCGAAAGGTTATGTTTGCAGCAACTCAAACAAAGGTCACTAAACTATTTTTCAAGTTTTGGATTAACTAACACTCAAGGGAGAGATTTTTGAAACAAACTTTGATCTCCATATTTTAGAAAAAATTAGTATTAACATTCTTATAGTTAATTACTTATATTAAATATACAGATTAAAATATTCATTTTGAAAATCTTTAAATCTAATTATGGTTAACTCAAACCTCAGAAGTGTTAATTAGTTTTCTTCGGCTAGATTGTATCAAATCATTCTTCTATTTGACTAAATCCAATCTAATCTAATCACTTTATAGCTTTGAACTCTAGTTGTTATAAATTGAAAAATACGACTAGGAGGTCAAGCTCATATTAAGTAGTATGAAAAGTAAAGAGCTAGATCATTGATAATGTTCATGTTTCTTTTTATGTTGTCAAATGGCTGAAAGATCCATTACAGGGCGATGTATTTTGGCATGTTTTGGTTATTTCTAGTAAATATGAACCAACACTAGACAAAAAATATCACTTCCTTTGTTAGAGCCTAGAAATGGAACAAAGGGAGCAAACATTGGTCAATGAAACAAAAAATTGAAGCTAGACATTGGTTCAGGAGAGAAGCTCTCCCCATCTCCATTAATCAAAGAAAAGTACCCACAAGAGTGATATGGGCCACTCCCAATAGTTACTTTTCAGTGCAGTAATAGTTTGAACTGATCTTGGGATAGATACGATGTTATAGTCTTGTTCTTGAAACATTGCTTCACGTTGTGGCTAGTGCGCCTAATCTTTTCGAATTGAGTTGTGGGTTGATTAGCTCTTGACACTTTCTTTTGTTTGCTAAATTGAATGAACTAAAATTAAGGATGAAAATCTTCCGACCCGATTGATTATTAATATTATTATTTGGATCACATCAATCTTTCGTTTGGATTATAAACTTTAGATCAAACAGTATTCGTCTAATATCGTGACGTAAAGTTCAAATTAGTGTAGACAAGCAATATTGGTCCACAATTTTGGATGCTTAAATCATAATCGAGCATGCACAGGATGATAGGAAATTAGGAATGACAATATATAAGACATGAGAACAAGTCTTATCATTTAGACAAACTATTTAATTTACATTAAGCATCTAAGATTAGATACGCTTGAAAGTTGAAATCAAAGAGATGGGTTTAACCTTTTTTTTTTTTTTTTTCCTTTAGCCGCGTAAAAGAAGCGCCAACTGGAAAACTATGTAAATAGTCCAACTCCAAAGAAGCAAACGACAAAAAATTGAAATAGTGTCATGACAACGTTAATTGCTCTCATTTTCTTCGAAACGATCTTTATAATTATTCTGCTTGGATTTCAAGCATTATAGGTGAGAGGAACTCTTTAAAAACTATTACTGTATATTGTTACAAAGACAAGTTATTAATAAAAAATCAATAATATTACAATTATAATCTACCGTCTATAATTTAACATCGTGTAGAGTAGTTTGAGTGGTTAAATCCTACTATAAATGTAACTTGCTTTATTCAATTTTGTTTTTTTATCCTGCAATGAATTTGTATCATATAAAATGTTACATCATATTATAAAATATTTTTACTTGTGTTTTAGTATGATATAAAATATAAAATTTTTTTGTCTACATCAACTTAACGATGGACAAATTTGATATGATTCTTCTAGTACTTTTGAAGTGAAAATAGATTATTATACCGATCCGATGATACCCATACATGCACCTAGACATGAAATTTGCTAACAAGGGAACTCTTATCCTAGTTTTTGATAGGGACTAGAGAATAGATTTCTGATATATATATGTAAATAATTACTTTACTTACAAGCCATACATATATAAAATAAAATTGATTTCAATTTTATTGAGAGTGTAGATCCATCATAAGAAGGGGAAAAAAAACGAAAGAGAAAAGCCGTACAAGCAACAGGGAGTGAAGGTGAGAAAATGTGGTAATTGACAAGCACAAGATTTAGACAAGATGATGAGGGGAACCCTAGGCAACGGCAAAGGCAAAGGCAAAGGCAAAGGCAAGTTAGCGATGACCATGAGATTGAGTCCCATGAGTCCATGATCGCGACTTCAACTTTTTGTTGGATTCCAGTTGCACAATACAAACACTCACCACTATTCCATTACACTTAATCGCTTGGCGTGCAGATTGTGATGTGATATAGGAGGAGCCCCAATAATCCAAAACGACATTTACTTTCTCTGATTCTGGTTTTGGAAAAGCCCGTTCCTGCTCTCAGCAACCTCCGTCCTATTGTTAATTAGCATATTTTCTTTTTAATATTATATTAGTAGCTTTATGATGTTATTGGACGGATTCTAATCACCAGATTATATGATAATCTAAAATATTATATATTTTAAGATCTCACTCTAATAATTAATAAAAGCCCCCCTCAAATAATCATCCAGTAATAATTCCATTAGCTCTTCCTATTTTATGCACTTGCAAGCATCTCTTTTTTTTATTCTCTAAACTTTTCAAGCTTCCTCATTCTGCAAACAATACTTAGTGTCACACTCGTGAGAATATTTATCAATCTAATAATTTAAAATGTTATTGAATCGATATAGTCTTATTTAAAAAAAATTCCAATAATATATACTATCCCTTACAAACTTCTATGATTTTATTAAATAATCGACATATTATTAATCACATTTTGAAGTTGATTTTTCTTCGTTAACTCGATTTATACGATATCACAAAGAATAATGCTATATTTATAACTCATTTACAACTAATTCTCTTTATAATTCGAGTTAACAAAAATTTAATAAAGAAGAAAAAATAAAAATGAATGAAGGTAATTATATATCCACTAGCATTTTACAACATAAGTTATAAGAAGAGTCGGTCTGTAAACTGTTCTTATATGTAAGATTATTGTATCACAAACCACAACATTGGGATTAGTTTATACTTCTAATAGTGACCCAATTATAATGTAATACGACTGGTGACAGTTCATGGATATTAATTGTGGTCAATGGTTTGACCAGATTTAAATGCATAATCACATGATTCTTGTTTCATAGTTTGCACATTACTATATGTATAATGTGTTCAAGTTAGGGTGTAGCCAACACATGATACAAAATGTAAACATGACATGCCCATGTTTTAATTTTTCGCTTTAGCCAAACTCTTTACACTTTACTCGTCACTCGAATTTAACTATACACGATAATAGAAAAAAAAAAAAAGCGAAAAGTTTTTTTTAACATAAGTGGCTAAAGTTATCACTTTTCAGTGCAATTATCAGCCCATTTTACTTTACATTAAGAGATATCCTCCGTCTAAAGCAAAGGGCTATGGCTCTATAGACATAGAGCAGTTGCCTCCATTTTCACAGAAGAAATCAATAATTGGTCCATGTACGAGATTGGCTTATTTATATTATTTTAGAACACTAATGTTTCAGAAGAGGCAAAGTGCTAATTTGAGTATCTTACTATAAAATTATTTTATTCCAAATACCTCACTTGCATTACCCAAGATAGAATTAATTAAGAAGAAAATCGTGAACATCCGGCCAAGCTTTCGCCACGTTGGTCAGGATCCCGGCAATTAGTGTTTGTGCATGCATTGATCTTATGCGATTAGTTTAATCATTGGTCTTTATTCCTTTAATTTAATGATTACTTACTCGGAAATTGTTCCCTTAATCAAATACAAACAAGATGCTACCTGTTCTCATAGAAATTATGCGACAATAATAACTTTAGATTTAGAAATTTATATAAGATAAATTTTATAATATAATATAATAATTTAAATGATAAAATATCATTAAAAATATAATTTATTTATTTATTTTTATTTTTTTCTCTAATAAATTTTGATTATGTAAATTATCATATAATGTTATAAAATATATATTATAAGTCTAATATTACTCGTTAAATAAACTCTAACCATTAATTATAATCTCCGGTTAAAATAAAAGATATAGGATATATGACCGTTTTGCTTCCCTGTTTTTGTCAGGAGAGTGAGCAGAAGGTGCATGCAACTTGACCCACATTCACTTAATCTCTCAGATTAAAATGCTTAAATGATGCTGGGCGAGCGTGAGATACTTCAATTAAGTTTATTATTTTAATTGAGCCATCGATGTTGAACCACGTATTCCATGTAGATGTGCACATGCAGAAGAAGAAAAAATAAAATTAACGATCAAAATGTGATTTGATAGCGGATATGATCACGGAAATTACTCTGCTAATTGAGATTAACATTTTTGCTTGACAAAATCTGTTGAAAGGACTTGGCTTGCATGCGCAAGGTAAATATGTCAAAGAGGTGGATTTATTTACTGTTTAGATGTCTAATCTTATGCAATAATTTGATGTAAAATGGACGGTTCAGTATATTTTAACTTATAATGGTTTCACTGGAGGCGTGGGATCTCTAACATTTTATATTTCATTAATGTGTTGCACACTTTAATTATAAGCCACTTAATTGAGAAAAAGTGGTTAATGAACGAAATTTGACTTGGGTAGAAAGTGTTGGTCAATGTGAATTATTGGAATTAGATATCAAGCATTTATCTTTTTAGTTATTACTTAGGAAAAAGTAAATAGTGATTTAGAATTAATAAAAAATGTTTACTAGCATTAAGAAATTATGTTTATGTAGCTTAATTAATTTAATAATTTTAATTATATAATCAAATTGTATAACCTAACTCATTCAATATGATATGATACAAATTCACTGGACGAACGAGCCTCATTTTATTTATTAAAAATTATTAATTTATTTTTTATTTTTATCCATTCGTGATATGTTAGATTTTATGAGTTAAGTTGTATAACATAGTTATATACCAAATATTACTCTAATTAATTAATCTACATAAAATAGGCACCAAATATCCAGGAGTAAAGTCTTGGACCAGAAAGAAAACAAAGCACGATCTAAATGAGAAAGAGGAAAGAGGGGAAAAAATACCATGTTGGAGTAAAGGAAGTTTAGGTATCGGTTGAGGCAAAATTCTTAGCACAATGCAAGAGCAAGAGACATTAAAGAGGAGAAGATGCCAAAAATAGTAGAACATAGAGCATCAATTGGAATTCAAAAGAAAAATAATGGAGTTTTAAAAGAGGAGTTATTGGCAAGGGAAAGGAGTGGAGTTGCAGACACAAGTGCTGCAGCAGGCGCACAAAGACTAAACAGCCTCGAGTAGAGAGAGAGAAGAGGAGAGAGTCATGGAGAGAAAAGAGAGAATCTGACACAAAGACAAAAAGGGACAATTGCTGCTGGGGTGGACCAGCATTCTTCACTTTAATTCTCCAAGCTCACGAAAAGAAAAGGCCTCTGCTGGACCTTTTAACTTGTATATATCTTCGATTAAATTAACCATTGTTGTTTTTTCTGGGCCAAAACCCTCTTCAAAAACCTCTTTAATTAGGTTTTGTGTCTCATAAACCTAAATGATCAAACAGTGTAATCTGGGAATTTGAGTTTGCAGGAAGATTCCAGGCATGCGAAAGCGACTCACCTCATCCAAGTCACATTTATTCACACAAATTTTTTCTTTTATCTTTCTTTTCTTTTTTTCATTTTTTTAAAAATAACTATTTAAATTTGTTTTCACTTTTAGTACTCATGAGTCCCTTACACATGCAAGCAAGTAACTCTTAACTCATATTAATAGTACATTATATATACAACTTTGTTTAGGGTTGCAGAGAAAGGAGAGTACCGCTGCAAGCAAACACAGTGGGGAGAGGCAATAATTAGAGAGCTGGACTAATATGCAGTCTGTGGAAGAGAACTAACATGAGGTTGTCGGTTGTTTTGCAATTGCAATATTTTTGCGAGACTAATCTTCTCTTCTGTTTTGTGCCATCAGTCTCTCTTAGTCACCACTGATTTTTCCCAGTACAAACCAACCCACTGTTCCTTTGATGGATGGATTTTATGTGGTTGGATGGGTGGTAGGAAACACAAATCTCAACACATCTTTGTCTCGTCTTTGTTTACTCCCCTCTTTTTCTCATACAATCTAAAGATTCCAGATTTTGCTTAATCAAGCTTCTTATTTTATTTATTTGCTCTCAACTTGAAGGCTACTATTCTAATGATATATAGATATACAATTACTGTGTTTTCTTTCTTCAAACTCTATTGTGTAGACCTCATCATCAAGGTGAGTCTTTTAGTTAATTTTAGCTCAGGTTGATTCATTAGGGCCCCATCTAAGTTTCATCTATCTCCTATTTGAGTTTCAAAGGGGTTTCTTAGTTTCTTTTCTTAAAAATTGTTTTTCAGTTTGCTTGGGTTTGTTTGTCTGAATTGAGCAATTATAATCCATCTAATCTACTTGTCCATCGACTGCTCAATTACTTGCTTACGTCTTAGGAATAGGGTTATAATAGTGAAAATGGGTTCGTGGGTTTAGCACCAAGAACGTCAAAATCATACTAAGAGAGAAAATAATGATCTTGGCTTAGCTTCATAATCTCTTTGATTAACTTTTTTTTTTTTCTTCTTGGATTTGGATTAGTTGAGGGATTAGTAGGGTTCTAAATTTTACATGGTTAAAGAAAATCACGCAGCTGCTACTGCTGCTGATGGCTTAGGAAGATTCTTATCGCTTGACATAGCAATCGCCTCGGCTGAATCAAAGACCAACATCAGGCTTTTTTTTTCCTTTTTTATTTATTTAAGAAGTCAGATTTAATGGAACTGAGAGGCCAAGACAAGGAAATAGGGATGCCAAGCTCTTTGGTCTACCACAGAGAGTCTTCGTCAACACCAATAAATTCAGCTGTGGGAGAAAGCAGAAGCGATGCGATACTCAATCAGCCTCAAGCCCTAGATCAACAGCACCCTCTTCTTTATAATCAATTGAATCCTCATCCAGGCATACATCACAACAAGTCCAGAAGAGATCCAGAGCAGGACAAAGATCACCCAGATCCAGTTCCACCTTCAATTATTGCTACCACAAGTGCAACAACCAACAGATCAAACCTAAAATCACCCGCAACAGCACAAGCACAACCACTGCAACAGACATCTGCAGCGACAGCCATAACTACTGTGCCCTTGGTTCGATATCGAGAATGCCTCAAGAATCACGCGGCGAATATGGGAGGACTTGTCATGGATGGTTGTGGAGAATTCATGCCAAGCGGTGAAGAGGGCACCATAGAAGGCTTAAAATGTGCAGCTTGTGAATGCCACCGCAACTTTCACCGAAAAGAAATTGAGGGGGAAGCACAATATGCATCCAATTCTTACTATAACTATAACAACCCTCACAGGAACAATATCTCTCAGAGAAATATGATATCTCATCATCATCCGCATCCCCATCAGCTTCATCCACCACAGATGCCGCCTCTTCAGCAGCATCATAGATTCTCCTACGCTAGTCCTTCCACAGTTGCACCCATGATGATGAATTTTGGCGGCGGTGGCAGCAGTGGCGGCGGTGCAGCAGAATCCTCGAGCGAAGATCTCAACATGTATCAATCCAACCCCTTAGGGCAAACATCGGTGCAGCCACCGTTGTCGAAAAAGAGGTTCAGGACAAAGTTCAGCCAAGAACAGAAGGACAAGATGTTGGAGTTTGCTGAGAAGTTGGGATGGAAGTTGCAGAAGCAGGACGAGGAAGAGGTGCAGCAGTTTTGCGCACAAGTAGGTGTAAAGAGACAAGTTTTCAAGGTTTGGATGCATAACAATAAACAAGCCACCAAGAAGAAGCAAATGTAAGAGCAGATTACTTTCTAATTAGTAATTAGCTAGCTAGGTCTCAGCTCATGAGATTGCTGTCAGAAGATGATGGATGGGTGTCGGTGGAAAGTTTGCTGATGTGAATAACCAATTAGTGTGGAAACCATGGATGGAAAGATGACAAATTTCTAGATTTTCCTCAATTGAATAATTTGATAATTATTTATGATTATTAACATCAATTGTTACTCCTCTTCTTCATATATATAGACTTAAGTTATGACAATACATAGAAATTAAACGTGATCTTAGTTTAATTTGAATTAATGTAACTTTCTTAGTTTCTTGTTTTTATTGCAATCACAATATCTTTTCAGTAGGGGAAAATTTCAATTCAAGCTAAAAGCAAGGGAAGAAATAATAGCATTTGGTCTTAATGATCATGAAAATGAAAGACAAGGTAAGCTTCGCTGTGTGTCAGTGGTTCTCTTTTTGTTTCTTTTTTATCTCTTCTTTTTTCTTCAATTATATTTTTGCAGGTCATTTTATGTATTAGTTAGTTGCATATCTGTACTATCTCACTCGGCTTGGCCCTTTAAGCCCTACCAAACAGTCCCCATTTCCTCCCAGCACATAAATTAAAGCCATAGTATACGGATCTCATTGTGTTTAATTATGACAGTGACACACGCTGGACATTTACTAAATTCCAATCTTTTCCTCATTTTGCTTGGTTTACGCCTTTTGATTCTTTGAATCTAGTTTAATGCTTTTAAGCTCTTTATAGAGTTATAATTTGATGTTGAAATAGACTGATGATGATCATTTTCTAATCGCTATTATTACTAATAAATACATAACATATTTCGTTCTCAAAAGTCTCAGGTGAATCGATCATATAAAAAAATTATAAATTTTGTAATATTGACGTTGAGTTAGAGCAAGTCTTTATTGACATATTGGCGTTGAGTTAGAGTAAATCTTTATTGATATACACATACACAAGAACTTTAGTTTAAACACAAAATGTATAACAAATTTATTAGTGCTTTCAATCAATTAAATTTTTCTATTTAATTTCCTATTACAAGGAATTCCGTTCTATATCATTTTTTTTTTTTTTTACACAAACATGATCGACAGAAGACAAGGAAGATCACTATGAGACAAGCTATAAATAAAGACAAGGAAGATCACTATGAGACAAGTTATAAATACAGTAACTAATTGTACATAACTATCCATATACAGTTTTGGTTTTTCATTTTCTTAATTTTATTTCAAAGATGATAATGGAAGGTTCACATGGCAAACCATCCAAGTGATCAATTGTACAAATGTTGACTTCCACAGTTCATTTATTTCATTGCCTGGCCCATATACATATATAGAAGCTATATAGATTGAAGTATAGGCATATCCGTAAGATGATCAAGGGAAAGAATTCTTCATTAAAGAAGCAAAATTTTAGAGGGTCTCAGACCCACAATGTACAAGAGTGAAATGAGTTGGTTCATCATTTCTTTTAAAGGCAAGAAAATGATAATATCATCACATGAATGAAACAAATTAAGTGACCTTCACAACAGTGCCACAGCAAGCACAAGCAAACATCTTAACTGATATGTATAAACAACTTTCAACACATACATACATACAGTCATAGAGGAAGGGGCATGTGGATACATAAACATGCCATGATAACATGTGAACCAGAGAGCACAGTAAGTACTGAAGCAGCACATGATCATGAAGAATCTAAAGTCTTGTACTTAATCTATGGGGTGTGCTACTAGTATAGGTACAATAACATGTGATACAATAAATTCAAGTTTAGCAAAATATTGAAGTGAGCAAAACTGAAACAACTCAATAAGGTAGGGTAAGGAAACTAAAAGAAGATGCAGAAAGTAATTAGCTCAGCCGCATATGTAGGACATATCAAACTTGAGAGCTGCAGGCTTTTATAAAAAATTCACTTAAACTTCTCATTGTCTCCATAAAAATGTGTGGCACACAATCCTGAGGTTAGGAGCTATATGTATGTGGGATATGCATGAGCAGGACTTCGTCGAATACATCTTTGATTCTAATATCCATGAGAAAAAACCTAGAAATGGTTAACATTAAGGAAAGAATATAAAAACAAAGATCACATCTTTAGCTTTCATCAATTTCTTTGATTTAATCGTACATTTGTCTATTTTCATCAAACATTATTAAATAGATATCTCTCAATTGCTTGTCTCTATGCTTAAAAGTTTGATATTCATATTTATAACTTGAAAAATCATATCATTAATTAAAATATTTTTTAATAACATTGAACTCATCCAGCGATATTAGGCTACACAAGAATGTATAAGATACTCATTGTTATAAATTGATTGTACACGCACCATTATCATTGTAGAATTAAAACAATATCTCCCTGTCATAAATTTGGATGAACTATTAGGTTCAATCAAGATAACTAAGGAGACTGTTGTTTATATTAGAGAATTAATGTTAAATCCAATCTATGAATTTAAGCTTTTAGAAAAATGATAAACTTAATACCCATCTGAAAATTATAGGTAAAAAAAGAAAAAATTAATTATGTTAAAACAAGAATGAAAAATCTTATTTGACAATAGCTAGAGATCAAAACTAGGATCAACTAGTGGCTCCACTTAAGCATTTAAAGATATAAGAAACCTGCACGATATATATCTTAGCGGGCTTCATCGGCCTAGGTCGTATAGCAGCGTAGCACCAGTATTGGACCATACTATTGTTGATGGCTCAAAACAGCGCCCACTAAAATACTGTAAAGCCCTAGTGGTCTGACGGCAAATACCCATGCAGTGAATAGAACGAAGAAAAGCCAAAATCTAACACTGACCTGAGGCTACCTTTGCATTTTCATTTCCATTTTAGCGATCAATTTGGAAAAAAACATAAAAGACAAAGTTCCCTGGCTGAAAATTTCAAAATTCTAAACAAAAAAACTATAGTAACAACAGGCAACTCACAGATGAAGGTAGCATTTTAGCAGTGTAGTTTGCAGTGAATTTTCTCAAACATTTGTTCCCTCCTTTCTCGTCTCGGCTCCAAGATCACCAGTTGCATCTGATACCATCTCTTTGGCAGACTCATACTTAGTATTGGCTTTATCTGACATGGTTTCTTTGGCTGATGCGTATGCCTCCCTAGCCATATTCTTAGCTTCATCATAGGCATTAGTTGCTTCTTCTTTTCCATGTTCCATGGCTCCTGATGCAGTATCTTTAGCGTGGCAAGCATTATCTGATGCCATATCTGAAGCCAAGCTCATTTTCTCTTTAGCTTCATCATAAGCATTGGCAGTTTTGTCTCTTCCATATTCCCTTGCATCTGCCATTCTCTCTTTAACATAATCTGATGCCGCATTGGATGCCACGTTAATTTTCCTTTTAGCTTCATCATAAGCATTTGCTGCATCATTACTCCTCTGTCCCATTGCTCCTGTAATTGAATCCATGGAATCATAAGCTTTATCTGAAGCCATATTCATTTTCGACTTAACTTCGTCATAAGCATTCGCTGCATCACTACTGTTTCTCGTTGCTCCTGTCCCCGCATCATCAGCTTTATCTGAAGCCATGTTCATTTTATCCTTAGCTGCATCATGGCAACTGGCAGCTTTGTCTGTATCGTATCTACTTGCTCCTGCCATTTTTTCTTTGGCTTCATTAATTGTATCTGAAGTTTTGTCACTTACAGCATCCGTAGCCATATCCAACTTATCTTTATTTTGATCATGCGCATTGGTTGCTTTATCTTTTGCATATGCCGCCGCTTCTGTGGCATCTCCAGCCTTGTCCGTTGCCATTCTGATAGCTTGATAGGCCATCTCTTGTGCATAGTCATTTACATTGCCTGTTTTCTCATGTGCCAAATGAGCTGCCTCGCCAGCTTTCTGGGCAGCAGACCTTGATGCTTCTGCAAAGATGAAAATATAACAATAAATAAATAGATAAAGATTAACAATCTAATATACAATAGAAATGAAATACGTTATTACCAGATGCAGCAGAGTTGATTGTTTCTGTAGCCTTCGAGGCAGCATTCCCAGCATCACCCATCATACTCTGAGGCCCCTCACTTGGTTTTTCCTTGTTTATTCCCAGTCCCCTGGGAGCAATATTGCAGCATTAGAGATGAATACCGAAGTCCACGATTTCCCAAAACTTATAAACGAAAAGACGGTTTTCAGTTTCCAACTCGCACCATTATTGTTTCCCAATAATTACATTATTATTAGTTTCACTTTTTATTATTCGCATCGTTATTATTTCCCAATAATTAAATTATTATTAGTTTCACTTTTTATTATTCACAAACTCCAAGCAAATAATATTATTGCCTTGAGAAAGTAAACAAAAATTTTGTCTTTTAAATTTAGCTGTTTGAAGGTTTAGACGTTCGGATCATGCATTGAACTTTCATGCTTACATGCAAAGATCTATATTATGTTACAAAATTTACTATATGAGTTATGCACAGTATTCAAAGTAATAGTATTAATCAAATATTAACTCAAGCAACAAAAATTTCAGTGGTCTCACGAGCTGCGGAATTTCCACTAAAAAGTACCATTAGAAAATGCGCTTAGCCGCGTTAGTTTAATTGATCATTAGAACGGCCACTAATTTTTTATTTGAATAATACTATACTTATAACTTATTTACAGCTAACTCTTTTTATAATCTGTATTGACAAAATCTTATTGAAGATATGATAATTATATCATATATTTTAACTTCCCTTATTTATTTTTATGTGTTACACTTCTTTGCCAACTTAAGTTATAATAATTGATTGTAGAATTTGATTATAGATGTAATATTGCTCTTTTTATTTTTGTTTAGTGAAAGATTTACATAATACAAACTTATCAAAGCATCTTGCTGATTTAACAAATACGTCTAATTATGAAATGACAAATATGCATAGGTAATTAAGAAAAATTATTTAATGAGGCGATGACAAAGGATCAAGATTGAATAGATTTAAAAAAATAAAAAATTAATCACATCTAACAAATAACTTAATATTAGTAATTTGGCATACCACTTCAATATTTTAAGGTAGTATGTATGGTTTATATATGTATTTTTCTTGTTGTTAACGTATTCAAAAAAAAAAAAAATCCCGGGAGAGATTTTGCTTCGTTCAATCCCGTTCCATCCAATTTAAATCCTTCACCCATGAAAGGGGAGACCCATGAATCGGAAGGGAGAGAATGGAGATGCACCCGATGCCGTTTCTGATATATATACACACACTATAATATAATATATTTTCATGTAACTAATAATGAAAAATATGTCTGATGCAAGTGAGAGGCCATGTATATTAACAACAATGCTGTTAACTCTCAATTAATTTCAAAATTAAGATCTCAAATAATTAAAAAATTAATTAATGACTATATAAAATATGAGGTGATAATATATTGAATAATTTAAACTTTGGATCAATATCGCATAATTTAAATAAAATTTTGACATATATAACATCATTTTAATTGGTATAATACATAAATGCACGAAGAAGGTGAGAATAGGCTAATGATAACTTACTCATAGAGCTTGCTATAAGCCCAATCAGTCCAGGACTGGGTCTTCTTGTTTGCCTCTTCGGCTTTGAGTCTCGCATCCCCTGCAGCAATATCCACTCTCTCTTTTGCATTGTCCATTGATATGCCCCATCCCATTCCCAACAACACTGCTCTTGACAACACCAACATCCACATCAGCAAAACCAAACTCTTCCCCATCTGCAACTGCACCTGCATCTTTTCCTATCTTACCACAAATTGCAAAAATGACTTCCAACTCAACAACTCAAGGCTAGATTCCCTTTCTGATCTAGATCGATCCTATGTAGTTGTTGCTGTTTATAGTCATAGATAGGCTAGATTGTTTCTGAAACGTGGCAGCTTCCGGGCACGTGGCCGTGTAGGGGGGCCGTTGTAATAACTATAATGCTAAGTTTTCGCCACGTGTATCTCTGCAAGGACTATGTTGGCCGCATCTTATGCATGTTTTGTAGTGATGTGTATGCATATCTAACTCTTTGTAGTATACATTATTATGCTTCTTTGTTTCTATTTACGGGATTTGCTCCTCTTATTTAGTTGGGACTCTACTTGTCGTTGCCATTTGCCAATAGCATTGAACAAGAGCAAACTGCTAAAAGATTTGCTACATGTATAAATAGGGATAGAAATTTGGGTTCGCGAGTCGTGTTCGTGTCGTATCGTGCTATGACACAATAAAGATTAGTCCAATCCGAATCCGACCCGTTTATTATTTGTATCAAGAAGACTCAACCCGAACACGACCCGATTATTGAACGGGTGACATGACACAATATACGAACACAAATAATAGACGGATTATTTTTGTGTTAGATACGAATATGACCCGTTTCACATGATTAACATGAAAATGATCCATTTAACATGATTATGATACGTTTAAATATTTGACACGTTTTACATGCAAGATTACATCACGTTTAAATGATTAACATAATTATGACACGATTAAGCATTCCAATTTTCAAACTATTTTAGTATTTTTAAATTAAAAAAGAAATAATAAGAAAATATTAAAAATTCATCCACAATACAATAATAAGTCCACTAAATACAAGTTCCATACAAACTTAAAATATAATTTAACTTAAAAAAATCCATTGCATCTTTTTAGCTTTTAGAGTAACCTATAAAAAAAATATAAAAAAAATTAAGGGTAGTTTAAGATCATATCAAAATTAATAATAATATAATATCAATATTAATAAAAATACAACCTTGAATTTAAATATCTAATAAACATATAATAAATTTTAAAATTAATTTGTATTTATAATTGTGTTACTATAAAAATAATCGTGTCAATCCGTGTTAGTCGTGTTGTCATATTTTATTCGTGTTGATCGTGTTATAAATGGGTTCGTGTCATCCGCGGGTGCAATCACTCAACCCAAACACGACCCAATTATTAAACAGGTTGAAAATTTTAATCCGAACATGACCCAAATATTATTAAGATAAACTCAAAACCGCTAATTTGTTTGTTGTGTCGTGTCAGATTCGCGGATTGTGTCGAAAATTTCCACTTCTATGTATGAACATCCAATGTATTTAGAGAATAAGATTTAAAGTAGTTTCTAAAATTCGGATTTCTTTAATTAAATTGATTTATTTTGAATGTAGAATGTTTAAATAAAATTAAAAAAATTATTTAAATAAATCTGTAGAATTAAAGGACGCTCATTAATTTTAAAGCTCAAAGGTGTCTAGACAATATCACATAATGACTGCAATTCACTTTTAACTTAACTGCGAAATTAATTACTTCCTACGTTAATTGATTTGTCAACTATTGCTTGATATAATCTTTGACTTGAAAACTCACAAAACTTGCTGAAACATGGAATTTTTTGGTTCTAATTATTCTAATTTGGGATTTTAACAGAATTTTTTTTAAGGATCTATTAACATAATCCAATAAATTTAAGAGAGAAAGCATGCATATATGAATCTAGTTGTTTTAAATCTTAAGTTCTTAACTCCAACCATTTTTAAATCATGATGTTATTTGAATTATATTATCACGATAATAGAGAAATAAATTATGAAATAATATATGAATTTAATGGTAAATGTCAATTAACTCTCTTGTATTTTGCGTTGACGTCAATTAGACTCCCGCTCCATTGAATGCCGTGGACCGCTCACTCTGCATACTTGTAGTACAGAAGATGGGAGTGATATGTAGATGTTGAATAGCTTCAGTTATTTATTACAAGTTGACATGTATAATTTGCCTTTTTAATAGTAGTACATGTGCAATACAAAATTTAAGCAGTACGAACATAAATAGTGCGAAATTTGAGTATCATAATCTTGAGAATTTTTATCAGAAAAAGATGCTTGATTAACAACGCTTTAATAGACTTAACAACCTGCAGGTCACTGGGTTGCGCCATTATGGTGTGTTCTTCTTCTCAGTAATTAGCAGCAATGTCAGCCCATTCCCTTCTTACTCGTGTAAATGGGTTATAAAAAATAAGAGTAAAGAGTAATTCAATCCATACTTTTTTTTTTTTAATAACGAAGGTATAAAAGCCAATTTATACGTATTTTGACTAATCTTCAAGAGAGATTAGCACAATCATAATTCACTATTACGGTGTCCTACACAACTCTTAATTCGTTTTTATCATTGGATTAATCCATTGTCAGTATCCATACCTTTAATTGTTTTTCTTGTTAGACTCCGTTACAAAATTAAATAAAGATAAAATTACGATAAAAATATAATAAATGAACATTTTTAGTGATTAAATAGATATACTTAACCAAACCTTTTCTTTTTAATAGAATCTTATTGTGATTGATGGAGGTTTTCCATCATGTCTGTCTTACGCTAGGTCTTTTTTTTTTTTTTTTGCCACCACCTTGCGTGCCACTCTTGGAGACCCATCTAAATACTAAATAGCTTGTCTTTTGAGACTGCCTATTAAATTGCCAATATGATCTCGTCCTTAAGATCCATCGCACCTTAACCAAAAATCTACAAGGTAGAAATTGGTAAATTTTGTTGTAATTTCCTCTAGTCATGAAGACATAAAAGATGTTTGTAGAAGTTTTAACAACTATTCGATGGACACTTATTTTTGCAGGAGAAAAGGAGAATAGAAGTTGAATATTTAATGGAGACTGAAGAGCTTCATATTGTTGGAAGGATCTTATCAAGGCACTTTTGTTTTTATTGTATTGAATTTCAAATCTTCAAAATGTTTAATTAATGAATGCATATATTTCTTTGAATAATATTTTTCTTTTAATACCAATAATATGAAAAAATAATTGTTTTTAAGATTACGTATTCATCCCTGCCAAACTAAAAGTGGAGTCTGATGAGATAGATCACCACTAAGAGCAAATAGAGGGTACTTGGTGAACAAATGAATATTGGATATTGCCGCACTTGAACGAATTATACACAGTAACCTCCGCGGACACCCTACTTCCCGTTTTGAGTTAATCCTAGTAGCGGAGGCTTAATCATGTCGATCTTTTGTAATGACTGCAATCAATTTCAGGGGAAAAAGGAACTAATAGAACAGTTCACTCCATACGCACAGAAAATAAATTGAACAAAAATTCGTGCATTTAACTTAAGAAATTGGTTAACGTTCAGATACAATAGCTAAAAAAACCGATCTGAGGTTGGAGGAAAAAGAGAGGAAAAAAAAAAAAAAAATTGAATGTAAGGCTTGAAAGAGTCGGACCCTAATTTACCTCGCAAGTAAAAACTCAGGAGCAAACTCCCAACCAGCAATTGGTACTTGTTATAACAAATTTAATTGACAAAAGAACGATAAACTTCACCCGCTTTTACTGTGGACTGCGATCTAATCTCAATAGTTACCTTTTTTTCTTATTTTTCATGAATAAATACTATTCTTTGGAGCTCGAGAGAGGTTTTTAACAAATGAAATTTGTTTTACCCCTTGTTTTCAGGCTGCTGACTACCTTCAGCAACTAGTTTTATTCGCTGATGATGCTCTGCAACCTTGTAATCTACAACTTCTCTAAACAGCTGGGCATCCAATACACAGTCGGGGCGAGCGTAGACGGCAGCTTGAATACTGGCCACAAGTTTTGCTATTTCACGGCCAGAGAATCCATCTGTCTTCTTGGCAGCCTCTTGAACTATATCGTCAGACAAATCTTTTATGGTTATCTTCTGTGGACTCTTCTTCAACAAAGGACCCCACATAGATGTACTCTCCCCTTCATCAGAAAGGTACTTTTTCAAATAGAGTTTCAGCAGTTTGGAACGCTCCTCCTCTCCAGGCAGTGGAAACTCAATCACTTCGTCAATGCGGTCAGTGGCAGCACTGTCAAGATCTCCTGGCCTGTTAGTGGCAAGGACGAGAACTATATCTCTTGACTGATCCCCAGTTCGGAAGAGCAATGCATTTAAAGCACTCCGCTGTGCTTCACTCATGTGTATGCTGTTACGCCTGCCAATACTACAGTTACAAAACTTGTTTCCAGAAAAATGCATACTCAAAGCAAATGTCTAAATCCTGCGATACAAACATAATAGTAATGTCCAGAAATATTGAAATAATTGCCCACAAATATGGGTTCATTTAAAAAATGTGGAAATGACCGCAAGATTAAGATGCAGATTTACAAGCCAAAAGGAAACCACCTTGTAGTTAGTTTATGGAATAGTACAGTAATTTAAACCCACTATTGTTATAAGTCTAAAAGCCACCTTAAAGATTTTGCTGAAACAGTGATTGGGAGAACAGCTGCTAATCTATTTCAATTATTTTTCAACAAGAAAGCGAATAAAATATGTGAGGGCGATTGTAACTTACTCGCACAAAAAAGCATCAGCCTCATCAATAAAAAGCAACAACCCTTTCTTTGACTTCTTTGCCCAATCAAATATCTCGTGGATCTTGGTAACGGCCTGTGCACCAAGTGGTGCAACATCTCCTCCGGTCATCATGGCATAATCCAAGCCCTGCAGTACAGGACACAAGGCTCAAGGTCAATTGCAATGCATGAATATAAACCTTTCCAACCTCTAAATCCATTCCTTAAAGCGAAGGGCTATTAAAACCCGGGAAAAATCAGGCACAGGTTCTCAAACAAGACTTGCCAAATGAATATCTGACTAATTAAGAAGAGATGTGTCGAGTCTACTGATGTTGACTATCCTCATCAACTTTCAAAATATTATCTTCAATTTCTCATCTTAATGACTTCAAGTAATAGATGAAATGAAATATACAGTGATTAGTCAGATTACAAGAAACACTCAATGGCCAGTGATTTGATAGACTATATTGTGAGCCATATTGACAAACAAATCAGCACCAAGTATAAATTTATGATAAAAAAGAATAACTAAAAGCTCCATACCGATTTTCGAGCTATCTCCTTCGCAACCAAAGTTTTACCAGTACCCGGGGGACCGTAAAACATCATGTTTCGAAAGGGTGCCTGGTGGATCTTGGTATTTGATGTAGCTTTAGCGAGATGCTCAATCCTCCTCTGCAGTGAAGGATGTAGAACAATATCTCCATTATGTCTCTTAACTTCAAGACTGCCTTCGGCCCCAGCTGCTCCCCTATTACTAACAATTTTGTTCCTTGCTTGAGACAATAATCCTGACCACGGAAACTTAGCAATGGAGGATTCTCGAATTAATGAAGGCTGTCCCAGTATCCTGTTAATATAGCCCCATGTAACCCTAGCACCTTCTCTATAATCACAGAAAAGAGAACCAAAATGAGTTCAGACGAAGAACCCAACAACCATGAATTATCATTATCCAGGTTCTCAATGGGTCCATGAACCAAAGATCTAATCTCAATTGAGTTATGCCATCAAACGAATAAACTTTTGACAACTAAAAGTCAAAGGCTGTCGAAATAATTAAAATCAGAGCATTAGGCAACAAGAATTTTTTCATGTTTGATTCATCACTTTTTCTACTATTATTGATTCATGGGCTAACCTCACAACAGAGCATCTACAAGCTCATGGTAAAAGTAAAATAATTACTATGTCGCGTTGCAGTACATAACTGCTGGTGGTGATGGTGGTGGTATTTGTGCAACGATGTTAGGGGGAGGCTGTGCAGTAGCGGTATAGATGGTGATAGAATGGTGGTGGTTTCAATTCAGCATGCTGGTGGAGAAAAAGCCTTCATGTACCCAATATGTGTCATATCCTATTTATTATATCTTACAACTTCCAAATCATAAATTTACATGCTTTCCATAACAATATGTTGAACTACACCACAAACATGCATACTAATATAAAATAAATTTTCCATAAGTAAATGTATACGTATTAGTTGGAATACAACAAATATGATACGAGTATACTATACAAAAGTATATTCTTGCAGACAAGCTGAAAATTGAGTCAATGGAGGCGAGGAAAGAAGCATGCATACCTAGTTGTATAAATTCCCGCAGCCAATGCAGTAGCTCCTCCAACAGTCATAATCAATTTATTCCTATCTGTCAATAGAGTCCTAAAACCCTCTGCAAATTTTATCAAAAGAAAAAGAGTTATGCCTGACACAACATTTTAGCATGATGGCGTGAGGAAGAACATAAATTTTACAAGGTAAAGTTATATATTGTCAGTAGTAAATTTATGTATCCTATGAAGGATGGCTATGAATGCAAGTTATGCATCACATGTTGTAAAGCAGCAAGTTCTATAAAATGCTCAACAGTCTTGAAAAATAACCAAGGAAAACATAACATAAATGCAGCAAAACACTAAGCATGGTAAAAGAAAATTTTAAAAAGAGAAAAGAGTTGAGACAAGTTATAAGACATTTCATTGCACTTAATATTTACATGTAACAAAATTTTATAATTGTTGAAGCTCCATTTTTTTTTTTCCCTAGGAAACAAAGAAGAGTGCATACAAATATTAACTCAAAAATAGAAAATATAAAAGGACTTGCTAACCAAAAAGAAGCAGTCCCAGATCCTAACAATTTCCAAAAACCATACAAAAAGTCAGTTCTCAGTCAAAAACATAAAAAGGAAAACCGAAGTCAAAAGCAAAAGCTTCCCTGATACACTACTAAAGATTGCCAATTTTGATGAATAAGGAAAAGGAGACTTCCTTAAACTCTGAAGAAACAGATGCCCAATGAGAAGCCCAAAACTTAATTTTATCTCACATTAAGGAGACCTCTCCTTCACAAAAGTCTTAAAATATTCGCTTATTTCTTTCCCGCTACCGCCCAATATAATGCCATTACAACACAGTTCCACAAAACAACAACCTTCCTATTGCCTCCTAAGGCTACAGCCTTTCCAAACGAACCACGGACGAAAGGGACAAGAGCCCAGGAGATATTTAACTCTAGCTAGATTATTCCATAACCAACTAGCAATAGGGCAACACAGGAAAGGTGATCAACATCGTTGGACTCTTTCCTACACAAAATGAACAAATTTGGAGAAAGAAATAAATAGGGTCTTCTTCTCTGATGTTTTCTCCCAATAATATCAATGTTATTAATCTTCGTAAGAGTTATAATCCAAGCTATCATCTTAATTTTCCTATGGACTTCAGCTTTTCAAATCAAATTTCAGGGCTCAAAAGGAGGGACATTAGGAAGGCCAATAAAACTATCGAAAAAAGTTTTTGTGGAATAATTCCATAATTCTCAAGAATCCACATTCTACTATTCTCTTTTATTTCATTAAGATAAACAACTTCTAACAAGTGGAGGAGGTAAGCCCATTGAACTTTCTATCAATTGTATGAAGAAAACTTATAATGCTACAATCCTATATCCCTGAGCCAAAACCTGCTATTTCACAATAAAGACTAACCTCAAGTTCAAAGAAAACAATTTTCCAGCATCTTACAGTTTGACGATCATAGCTAATGCATACAGCAATCAAGATCTAATAAACCAAGCAAACTGAGAAAACAGTCAAAATGGATACATTGCATACCTTCAACATGACCAAAAGTTGTATTGATTGCAGCAAGCCATTTTTCTCTTTCACCATTAATCCGTTGTATAAGCATTCTCCTGTTATGGTCTTCAGTTAATTTGGCTTCATGGGCCCGGGCTTCAGCCTCAGCCATGGCCTTAACTCTTATTGTTTCCCTTTCTATTTCAGCTCTCTCTTTCTCAGTCTGGCGCTGCTGAGCCTGAATTTGCTCCTCAGTGGCTCGTCTTGCTTGTTCTTTTCGTACAGAAGACTCTTCTTGCATTTTAACCAATTCAACATTCTGCCGTCTCTGTGCTTCGTGATCTGTCTGTACAGGTTGACAATACCATAACATATAAATTTTCTAAGGCAGAAATAAATTCTAGTTGATTCTTAACATATATTAATTCAACAGTTAGAATGCATGAAAAGCAAGCTCAACGCAGGATGTTATAAGAATGTTTACTCCACTAGTCTTTATCTGATTTCAAAGTTTAAGAGATGTAGGTATGATGAGGCTGATAATAAGCTCATAATAAGATTACTTCTTGTACCTGCAATCTTTTTCTCGCCAACTCATCCTCATATCGCAGCTTTTGTGCCTCAGCCTGTGCCTGTTGCTGCACAAGATTTCTATGTTCTTCAGCCATCTTTTGCTGCCTGTCCTGCCGATGCAAATGGTCAAATCATACATTAGAATACAGAGGAGAATGATTAAAGAAACCATTATATTTGTACAACAGGATTAACCCTATGTGCTGGCTTACATGAGAAAATTAAGCATGCAGTAGACCCGAAGTTTCTGAGCACATAGTATAATTCCTAAAGCAACAAATAAGTCAACCTTTGTATTAACATAAAAAGTCAAGCACACACTATGTAGAAGGAAATCACCAAAAGAAGCCTACTAGAATAGACAATAACAAACCGCATATGTCTAAGGGCTATAATTTGGGTGTCAAACAGGGCAATCACGGTGAGCAGAGGATTTATATAAAATCTGCATGCTGATGTTGAAGGCTCATGGTGCCACCTAAATAAACAATAAGCAACATGCACTGAGTGGTATAGAACTAAAATGAACTAAACAGCTAGCAACATAAAGAGGCATAGATGCAACATTGCACTGACTAGTATACAAGCACGGTTTGCTGCTACACAGAAAATAAATAAAAGTTCATGTGCAAGCATGTGCGTGAAACTTATCACTCACAATATCAGCTTGAGCTTGAATTGCCTGATAATGAGCTTTCTCAGCATCTAACTCTGCCAGCCGAGTTTCTTCCTGCTTTCTCATAATTTCAAAAGCCTGCTGACAGGACCGAATTCATTATAACAAAAAAGTGACCGATAAAGCTAAAACTAAAGATTTCATCAGCAACTAAACACAAAAACCATCTACATAATGACCTGTTTGGCAAGAGGAGAGCTATTGAATCTACGAGCAGCCGTGGCGCCTCTCTCCAAGACCTCAGGATCGAACCCCGAGTGTCTCGGCTCCTGCGCTTCATCCGATTTCTTCGCGTTCGTCCTTTGATCCTCTGGATCACTCCTAGTCGATGAGGGCTGAGAGGAGGTAGAAAAGAAAGAAAATCGGGACGGTGCGTCGGCACGAGCACGGTTTGGAGCCGTGGAGATGGATGCCAGGGCCGCCGCCACTGCTAAACATGAGGACAGCTTCGACGCAGACATCGGTATTCAGTCAAAATTCTGGGTTAAAAGTAGGGTTTGAATTCAATTTCAATCATATGAAAGGGAGGGGTTTTTCCCGGGTTTATTGTCTGGCGCCGAGTATAAACCCTAAACCCTTACAAGTAGGGTTTAAACGGAAACTATGGCCAATTGGCAGTTACTTGGTGAAAAATACGACAATTGGTATTCGAAGACGAAACGGCACCGTATTGAGTCAGAGGTCCACGGGGTTTTAAGTAAGAGGTTGTTTGGCTGCTCGGGGATTCTATAATCTAGGAATCAGTTTCGTCATTTCTGAGTCGGTTAAAGATATTGTCTACCTTTCGGCCCAACAATAGAGTGAGTGTAGTTTTGAAAGTTGCCGAACGTAAGCCCAACGATATTTATTGTAAGTCCAGATTCTAGAATCAGCTCCTTGGTTCTTCTTCGCATGTGATTTTTCACTGCATCGTTATGCTTGCTCTAACGCCATGCTCTTGAGTTACTCCAAGGCCCAATAATTTAGCTCTAGGAGAGCAGGTGGTGGGCAGCCAATTCACAACATTTATAAAAATTTCAATGATATTTTTTTTTTACATTTTTTATACGTTAAAATTAAGCTATAAAATTATTTTTTAATATGGTAATGGATTTTAAGGTCTAAACTCAAGTATGATCCACTATTAAACATTTAAATGGGCTGGGTTTTAAAGTTTTGATCCAATAATAACTTTCAAAAGGTTTATGTGGTTTTTTTTGTTCTTGATCTAATTTATATATATATATATATATATATATATATATATAATATGCTTAATCTAATTTATTACATAATTTATATATATAGAGAGAGGGGATATTTTAACACAAATTTTTGACACAATTTATCGACACAAATTTATAGCCATTGATCTCACAAAATCCAATGGTTGAGATTGAAAGTCAACAAGATACATTTAATATTGCCAACTCATCAATCATCTCAACCATTGGATTTTGTAGATCAATGACTAGAAAATTGTTTTTAATCTTATGTCAAAAGTCTTATGTTAAAATATCTCCTCCCCATGATCAAAGTAAATATGTAATATTTATTTTCAAAAAAATTACAAGTTACTGTCAGTAGACCAAAAAGTATCCTTAAGGTGGAAAGGTTTCTTTTTTATTTTGTTACTTTTAGATATTAATTATCATCTCTTACTATATATGAAAATTTTGTAATTTATCACTATAATTTTTTTGTTAATTATGATTCCTAATTTTAATGTGAGGTTCTTGGTAAACTAAAATGGCATACTAGGATGAGATAACGGCTTTAATAACCATGAAGAAGAAATAATTCACACGGATGTCTATCTATTTTGTTTGGTTAGTGCGTAAAAATAATGAAAGACAATTTTCATTTGATTGTTTAATTTGTACAACATTTTAAAAGAATATATCAAAATTATAAATTTTGATGTAAATTAATATGATATTAAAATAATAGAAGTTAAAAATAATTATAATTTATTGAATATATGATATAATCATGATGGAATAATGAAATATAAACTTTACATAACTGTTAAGAAGATAAACAAAATTTCCCCAATTAATAAATTTATATATGAAATTGATAGATGTCTATTTATATATTATTTTCATATCAATTAGTCTATATTTCTTTACTATATTCCTTAGTATTTTTATGTTTTTGAGTGGTTTTGATGTTTGTATGAGTTTTGGAGGAGCTTGCACCACATTGGAGTAAAACCCTTCATTTTCACCTCTGCCAGTCAACCAACTTCTCGGATTTAATTATATTGATGTACAATAAACTAGATGATGTGCTATATACTGTTGGAAAGCTCTAGAAGTCTAGTTTCTAGATAAATTTATGGTTCATGAATCCATATAGTGTACCAGAAGTTATGATCAAAATGGTGTGAGTAGTGCAGAACTGTAATTTTACAAATAACTGTAGCATGTTATTATTCGGGGCATTGTAGCAGGTTACTATAGTAGAGTATATAAACATATTTTAGGGCTTTATTTTGATAAGAAAAAGTGGAGAGAACAAGTTAAAGGCTGCCTCTCTTGATTTCTCTCATCTTTTAGAGTTCTTGAAGGAGAAAGAAGGACTTAGAAAGAGGAGGAACTACAATCCTAAGGAAATTCATCTACGGAGGAGATTTTCAAGGGATTTGCTAAATGTTTCCTTTCCTTTTCATTTTATGGAATATCTCTATGTTGTATTGTATTTATGTTGTGTTTGAACATGTGTTACTAAATCTGATTTGGTTGAGGGTGATTTCAAAGCCCTAGATATAGTTTTTGTGAGTTGATTGTTCAAGAAATTATTATCCGATTCTCTAATCGAAATTATTGTGTTTTCCCATATTCAATGCTTACGATTGCTTGCTGATTTTATTTGAGGTGGCCAACTAAATAGAATCTGGTTGTTGTCTATTGTTAAACTAGAAATCTTGATCCATAATTGTCTTGAATTTCTAATTGTTAGTAGCAAAATTGTGATTGGAGATTGCAATTGGGAAATATAACCTAAGTTAAATAATCCCAACTTGTGTGGTTATTGCTTAGATCAAACTATCTTTCTTATCATAATGCTTCAATTAAATTAAATTTAGAAAGCTTGTTCTAGGTTGTTTAATGGATAGAGATTAAATAAAGAGCTTGTTTTATTTAACGACAAAGTAAGGAAAGATTGGGGTAACAGAGCTTGTTATTATCTACGATTGATAATTTCAATGTTGTAATTGGATGACAATTCTATAGTTGATTCGCAAATTCATATCTTGTGGCAGAGAATGATCCCTTAACCAAGTTTCTCTCGTTGATTATTTCTCACTCCATTTAACTTTGTGTTGTGTTATTCTTCATTTGCATTCATATTTCATTTAGTTAATCAATCAATAAAACCCCATATTTATTCTATTGTTGCTGTGTAATAACAAATTTAATAAGAAACAATCCTTGTGGGAACGATATCTTATTCATCACTTTATTACTTGTGCGACTAGTATACTTGTTAGTTTTGAACGTATCAAGTTTTTGGCGCCGTTACCGGGGATTGATTTTCTAATCGATTTGTTATTTTGTTTTTACTATTGATTCTTGATTTTTATTTTTGTGTGTTTGTGTTTAGGCTTTTAAGTCCGAAGGAGAAGCAGACCAATGACTTAAGTGAATCAAGGAGTTTCTGGAATCGTCGAATTTAAGACTAAGTTGGTCAATTTCAACTCCACCTTCGAAATTTGACCTTGTCCGACATACTTCCCTTCCATCTTCCTACAGTTTAATTAAATTTGAATCAGAAGTAATGGATGTGCAAAACAATCAGACTCTTAAGGAGCTAGTGGCTCCAATTATTGATAAACAACTGCTATGCATAAATCACAACCTTGAGGTAGATTTTGAACTTAAATCTAGACTAATTCATCTTTTGCCTACATTTCATGGTTTTGCAGGAAAGGATCCTAACAAACACCTCAAAGAATTTCATGTGGTATGCTCAAGTATGAAGCCAACCGGTGTTTTTGAGGAGTAAATAAAAACGAGAGTCTTCCCATTCTCTTAGCAGATTCGACAAAAGAGTGGCTATACTATCTACCACCGGGTACTATCACTATATGGAATGAGATGAGTAAACTCTTTTTGGAGAAATACTTTCCCACCTCAAAAGCTACAAACATTAGAAAAGACATTTATGGCATTCGACAACATAATGGAGAATCACTTTATGAATATTGGGAGAGATTTAAAAGGTTATGTGGCAGCTGTCCACACCACAAAATTAGTGATCAACTCCTTATTCAATATTTCTATGAGGGACTCATGCCAATGGATAGGAGTATGATTGATGCTGCTATTGGAGGAGCACTAGTTAATAAAACACTGGAAGCTACAAGATATTTGATTGGCGACATGGCAACGAACTCCCAACAATTCAATAGCCGATTTGAGCCACCATTACCAAAGAAAGTAAATGGGGTAAGTACCCCAAACATTGAACAACAACTTTCTTAGCTTACCTCTCTTATGAAACAAATGGCTGTAGGAAATATACAGCAATCTTATTGATGTGGGATATGTTTTACCACGAAGCATCTAACATACATGTGTCCAACTTTGCAAGAAGAAGAGACAGAACAAGCTAATGCCATGGGTGAATTTTCAGGACAACCTAGTTAAAGGTATTACCTATTCTTTAATACTTATAATAGATGATGGAGAGATCACCCTAATTTTAGTTATGGGAATCGTCAACCAATTTCTTCATACGCCATACCAAACTAACCACCAAGTTTCAATCAACCAAGAGTGCAACAACCATTTCAAACTCCACCATCACTAGCACCACAACCAGCTCTACAAAACTCAGGTACGTCTCTCTAGGACATTGTTAAAGCACTTACCACTAACACAATACAATTTTAGCAGGAAACTAAGGCAAGTATCCAAAACCTGGAAAATCAAATGGGCCAATTGGCTATTAACATGAGCAAATTCAAGGGTCAAGGCTAAGGAAAATTACCTTCTCAAACAGTGATCAATCCAAGAGAGAGTGCTAGTGCGATAACTTTGAGAAGTGGAAAACAGTTAGAGGTCCTACCAAAAAAGTCATAATCTAATGAAGGAGATGAAACCACTTCCACCATGAGCAAAACATCATCTTCTAAGGTAAATATTAAAACTCCTATTCGTTCTTATGTTATTCCTTTACCTTTTCCTAGTAGATTTGCAAAATCAAAGAAGGAGGAACAAGAACAGAAAATCTTAGAGACTTTTTGCAAGATCGAGGTAAATATACTACTTTTGGATGCTATCAAGCAAGTAACTCATTATGAAAAATTTCACAAGGAGTTATGCACCAAAAGGAGAAACTTAAAAGGAAATGAGAAAGTAAGTGTGGGGGAAAATGTTTCAGCTGTACTACAAAGAAAAATTCCTCTAAAGTGCAAAGATTCAGCTACGTTTACCATTCCATGCACGATTGGTAATACCAAGTTTGAAAAAGCTATGTTAGATTTAGGAGCATCTATTAATGTCATGCCGTATTCTATTTATACTTCTTCGAATCTTGGACCCCTTGCAGAAACTGGTTTTGTCATTCAACTTGCTGAACGTTCTAATGTATATCCTAAGGGAGTTATCAAAGATGTTCTTGTGCAGGTGAATCAGTTAGTTTTCCCAGCCGATTTTTATGTTCTTGAAATAGAGGATGAGACATCTCCCAATCCAACACCAATTCATTTAGGGAGATCATTCTTGAAAATTGCCCGAACCAAAATCGATGTTCATGATGGCACTCTCACCATGTAGTTTGATGACGAGGTAATTCGTTTCAATATTTTTGAGGTAATGAGGTACCTTAGTGACTTGCATTCTGTTTTTGCAGTTGATGTTATTGATTCTTTACACAATAATTTTTTGAGTTAACTCACAATGATGGATTGGAAGTAGCTGTTAGTGAGCATATAGGGACAGAAAATTTCAAAAAACCAAGAAGGTTGATACAAGTGTCTAAAGAAGTGGAGGAAGCTGTGACAAGCTTAGATGAGAGTATAGCTATAACCACAAACAGGTATGATGTTTCTTACATTGAATTGCCTTTATCGAATGAGAAACGTCTTCCTTCTGTGATGAAAGCCCCTACCTTGGAGCTTAAGCCTATTTCAGATCATTTGAAGCATGTATTCTTTGGTGAGAAAGATACTTTGCCAGTCATAATAGCAAAGGGCCTTACACCGCTACAAGAAGAGAAACTCATCCAAGTACCTAGAGATCACAAAACAGCTATTGGGTAGACAATTACTGATATCAAAGGTATTAGCCCAATCATATGCATGCACCATATCTTATTAGAAGAAGGATCTAAGTGTTAGCCCTAAGGCTACATGATAATTTTGATGATAACAATACACATTGATTAATTGAGATTTACTAACATGTTTATTTATGTGCAAGAGTAAGATCATTGAAATAATTTTAAAATCAAGAAGAGGCTTATTAAAATGAAGTGTTGAAGCTAAGGAGAAGACTACATGTTAAAGGCACCAAAGTTTAAGAACAAGGATTGACTCAAGGAATGTGACACATGAGCAATGTTCAATCAATTGGTCATATATATCTCTACAAATATCCAAATGATGTGATTCTTGAGCCTTTGGAAAGCTTACTCAATTTATAACATTTCATATGTTTTAATGAAATTCAAATTTCAAGTGCAAGGTTGTCCAAATCATCATGCAAGTTGAAAGACAAATGGAAGCAGCTGACATGAGCACCGAATACTCCTTTGGACATATCTTGAGCTAGAAAAATCAAAATGACTTGATTCTTGTGGCATTGGAAAGATGACTTAATGAGGAACATTTCATATGTTTTGAAAAAATTCAAATTTCAAACAGAAGGCCGACATAATTGACATGTAATTCGGTGGACTGACACAGAGAAGAAAAATCAACTCACATGAGCACCGAATGGTGTTTTGGCCATATCTTAAGATAGAGATATCCAAATGCTTTGATTCTTAATGTTTTGGAAAGCTTATTCAAATATGAAGATCTTTTATGTTTTGAAGAAATTCAAATTTCAAATGGAAGGCTGACAGAATTATCATTCAAGTCAGTGGACAGACACATGGAAGAAAAATCAAGTCACTTGAGCACCGAATGGTGTTTTGGCCATATCTTGAGCTACAGATATCCAAATGACTTGGTTCTTGATGCGTTGGAAAGCTTATTCAAATGTGCAGATCTTTTATGTTTTACAGATTTTCAAATTTCAAACGGAACATTGACAAAAATGGCAGACAAGATTACGGTTTTTATGGTGGCAGAAAATTTGGAGATGGTGTCTTCACTTGATTAAGTTCATCTCATTTGCCTATAAAAGGAGCCATTCTCCCATGCATTCAACAAGTGCAAGAGAAGCATTTTATCAAGCAAAAAAGCCAAGAGAAATATCAAGTTTATAGAGCTTTTATATTCTTTATCTACTCTTTGAAGAGAGTTGTACTTTTGTTGTAAAAACTTTTCTTTGTTCTTATATTGTGTGAGAGTGAGATCTTCTTGTAAAGGATAAAAGATATCCTTGAGAGAACTCTTTCCTTGGTGAGGTTGTTCATCAAGAAGAACTCTTGGTGTGGTGTTATCAAGAGTTGAAGGAAAAAAGTCTTGGTGAAGTTGTTCATCAAGCAAGTTGTAAAGTATTCTACAACTTAGTGGAAAGCCTAGCTTGTGGAGGAGCTAGGAGCCCGTGGACGTAGGCAAGGTTTGCCGAACCACGTAAATTGAGTTTGCACTCTCTCTATCCCTATACTCTTTACATTTACTTGCACTTGTGATTGTTCTTATTATTATCTTTTGATTGCATTCTATTTTCATCTTCTTCACCTTTGTTCTCAAAGAAAAAGTGAAATAATTTTTATCTTTCAAGAAAAGTTTTATAAATCCGTTTTGATAAATAAAAACCCAATTCACCCCCCCCTCTTGGGTTGTCATACCTGGGTCAACAAGTGGTATCAGAGCAAGGTTGCTCATTTTTTTTAAATCTTAATCGATTTTGAGCTATGGCAACTTTTAATTCAACTTCATATGTTGAGGGGCTTTCTATCTCTAGACCTCCATTTTTTAATGGAAGTGATTACTCTTATTGGAAAACTAGAATGAGTATTTTCTTGAAATCTTTTGATTATGATTTGTGGTCTATTGTTTTGGAAGGACCTTTTGTTCCTACCAAAATTGAAAATGGGGAATGCATGCTTAAAGAACCTAAAGAGTTTAGTGAAGATGATAAAAAGAAATTGAGTTTGAATGCTAAAGCTATGAATGTGTTATATTGTGCTCTAGATAGAAATGAGTTTAATAGAATATCTACTTGTTCTACGGCACAAGAAATATGCACACACTTGAAGTAACTCATGAAGGAACTAGTCAAGTTAAAGAATCCAAAATTAGTATGCTAGTTCATAGTTATGAGCTTTTAAAGATGAAATCGGATGAATCAATTTCTGAAATGTTTACTAGATTTACGAAAATTATTAATAGTTTGAAATCTCTCGGTAAATCTTATTCTAATGTTGAAATGGTGAGAAAGATTCTTAGGTGTCTACCAAAATCTTGGGAGCCAAAGGTGACGGCAATTCAAGAAGCAAAGGACCTCACCAAACTACCATTAGAAGAACTTATGGGTTCTCTCATAACTCATGAAATCACCTTGAAGAAGAATGAAGAAGAAGATTGCAAAATGGCAAACATGTGCTTCATGGCTTTAAGAGAAAATGAGATAAGTATTCTAAACCATGATCCTAAGCTTTCATATGATGAATTACTTGAAGCATTCCAAAATTTACATGTGCAAGTTGATAAACAAAATTCAAAAATCAATGCTTTCAAAAAGAAGTCAAAAATCATGTTATCTCAATTAGAAGAGTTGGTGGAAATAAATGAAGCTTTAGAAAATGAAAATGAAATTTTAAAGCAAAAAGATTTTGAAAGTTTGGAAAGTCAAATGCATTTTTTTAAAAACTGAAAATGAGATTTTAAAACAAAAGGATTTTGATAAATTAGAGAAAGAAAATATTATTTTGAAAAAGGAAAATAATGACTTAAGAAATATTGTTGATAGTTTTACAAAAAGCACAAAAAATTTGAATTCTATGTTACAAAACCAAAGGTGTGTTTTTTGATAAAAGAGGTTTAGGATATAAAACTCATAAAAATCAAAAGTATTTTAAAAACTATTTTGTTCATGCATCTTCTAGGAATAATCCTAATCATTCATGTACTTATTGTGGAAGAAAAGGACACAAAGTGCATTCTTGCTATAGTAAGAGAAATCCTAATTTGAAACAAATATGGATTCCAAAAAGTACCTAAAAACTCCCCCAAGGACCCAAGAACATTTGGGTACCAAAAAGTCGCTCTTTGAATGTTGATTATAGAAACAAAGGAGTGGCAAACACAAGTGGTACTTAGATAGTGGATGCTCAAGGCATATTACCGGAGATGCCTCCAAGTTCTCAAGATTAATCATGAAGAAAGGAGGATATGTGACCTTCGGTGATAATGCCAAAGGAAGGGTAATCGGACATGGTGATATTGGTAACCCTTCTTCACCTATTATTAAGATGTTTTGCTTATTCATGGTTTGAAACATGATTTGATTAGCATTAGTCAATTGTGTGATAAGGGATATTTTGTTACTTTTGAGCCTAATAGATGTGTGATTAAGGATGTTAGTAACAATAAGACATTATTTGTTGATAATAAATGTGATAATATTTATACAATTGATATTGATGTTAATGATTATGTAGAAAATTGTTTCATTGTTAATCATGATGCTTGGTTATGGCATAGAAGATTAGGTCATGCTAGCATGGACACAATTTCAAAAATTTCTAAAAATGATTTAATTGATGGTCTTCCAAAAATAAAATTTGAAAAGGATAAGATTTGTGATGCTTGTCAATTTGGAAAACAAGTGAGAACTTCTTTTAAACAAAAGAAATTTATTTCAACAAATAACCTCTACAATTACTTCATTTGGATTTATTTGGACCATCAAGAACTCAAAGCCTTGGTGGAAAGTATTATGTTTTTGTTATTGTGGATGATTATTCAAAATTCACTTGGGTGTTATTCTTGAAAACTAAAAATGAGGCCACACAAGCTTTTTCAAAATTTGCAAAAAGAGTCCAAAATCAAAAAAGGGTATTCTATTGTGTCCATTAGGAGTGATCATGGTGGTGAAGTAGACAATGTTGCATTTGAAAATCTTTGTGATGAAAATGGTTTTGAACATAATTTTTCCTCACCTAGAACTCCACAACAAAATGGTGTTGTTAAGAGGATAAATAGGACTATCCAAGAAATGGCTAGGACCATGTTACTTGAAAATAATTTGCCAAAATATTTTTGGGCCGAAGCCGTTTATACCGCATGCTTTATAATCAATAGAGTCCATGTTAGAGCTTTAATAAAGAAAACTCCTTATGAACTTTGGAAAGGAAGAAAACCCAACATTGGATTTTTTAAAGTTTTTTGGATGTAAATGTTTTTTATTTTTAAACACTTAAGGATAACCTTGGAAAAATTTGATGCAAAAGCGATGTGGAATTTTTTTGTGCTATAACTCCAACCATAGTCCAGCATATAGAGTTTTTAATAAAAAGACTCTTACTATTGAAGATCTATGCATGTTGAATTTGATGAAACTAATGTTATTTCTTCAAAGAATTTAGATGATGATATTGTTGAGGTAGAAAGGCAAATCAAGGAATCAAGGCTTTATGAAAAGAGTCAAGATGAATTACAACTTCAACAAGAAAAGCTTGAGGAAGTAAATGATTCTTCCCAAGAATTCCCAAAGGAATGGAGGTATGCAAAAGCTCACCCTAAAGATCTCATTATTGGTGAACCATCACAGAATTTTCCAAGTGCATGCACCAAGAATTTGAAATGAGCTTAATGGGAGAATTAAATTTCTTCCTTGGACTTCAAATCAAGCAATCAATAGATGGGATCTTCATAATCAAGCTAAATACCCAAGAGATCTTCTCAAGAAGTTTGGCATGGATAATTCAAGGACATATAACACACCTATGGGTACATTAACCAAGCTTGACAAAGATGAGAAAGGAAAAGATGTTGAGGTAACAAATATCGAGGTATGATTGGCTCTCTTTTGTATTTAACTGCTAGTAGACCTGATATTATGTTTAGTGTGTGTATGTGTGCTAGATTTCAATCTTGTCCAAAGGAATCTCACCTTAAAGCTGTCAAAAGGATATTTAGATATCTTCTTGGAACCATAAATCTAGGTCTTTGGTATCCTAAGTGTGATAATTTTGATCTAATTAGTTATTCGGATGCGGACTTTGCTGGAAGTCTTCTTGATAGAAAGAGCACTAGTGGCTCTTGCCATTTTCTAGGACATGCATTAGTATCATGGTTTAGTAGAAAACAAAATTCTGTTGCATTATCAACCGCGGAAGCCGAGTATATTGCAGTAGGAAGTTGTTGTGCACAAGCTCTTTGGATGAAACAAATTTTAAAAGATTATGGTGTGATATTTGATCACATTCCCATCAAATGTGATAATACAAGTGCCATTAACATTTCAAAAAATCCCATACAACACTCTAGGACTAAGCATATAGAGATTAGACATCATTTTATTAGAGATCATGTGCAAAAAGGTAATATTTTTTTAGAATTTGTTCCCACCGAAAAACCATTAGCTGATATATTTACTAAAACCCCTTAGTCAAGATAGATTTTGCATAATTAGAAGAGAATTAGGCATGTTGGATATATCTTAATTTTTTTTTTATTTGATAATCTTTGAATGGTAACATATGTTAAGGGGGAGAATATATTTAGGGGGAGTAATTAATTTGATTACATCTTTTTGATGATAACAAAAGGGGGAGAATTGGTTGGATTGCTTGTATTTATAACAATTGCTCTCTTTTTGTTTATTCTTGATTTCATTTTCATTCTTGATTTTAGATATTATTTTAAAGCAATCAATGGTTTGTCATCATCAAAAAGGGGGAGATTGTTAGCCTAAGGCTAAATGATAATTTTGATGATAACAATACACATTGATTAATTGAGATTTACTAACATGTTTATTTATGTGCAAGAGTAAGATCATTGAAATAATTGTAAAATCAAGAAGAGGCTTATTAAAATGAAGTGTTGAAGCTAAGGAGAAGACTACATGTTAAAGGCACCAAAGTTTAAGAACAAGGATTGACTCAAGGAATGTGACACATGAGCAATGTTCAATCAATTGGTCATATATATCTCTACAAATATCCAAATGAATGATTCTTGAGCCTTTGGAAAGCTTACTCAATTTATAACATTTCATATGTTTTAATGAAATTCAAATTTCAAGTGCAAGGTTGTCCAAATCATCATGCAAGTTGAAAGACAAATGGAAGCAGCTGACATGAGCACCGAATACTCCTTTGGACATATCTTGAGCTAGAAAAATCAAAATGACTTGATTCTTACGGCATTGAAAGATGACTTAATGGGGAACATTTCATATGTTTTGAAGAAATTCAAATTTCAAATGGAAGGCCGACATAATTGACATGCAATTCGGTGGACTGACACAGAGAAGAAAAATCAACTCACATGAGCACCGAATGGTGTTTTGGCCATATCTTAAGATAGAGATATCCAAATTCTTTGATTCTTAATGTTTTGGAAAGCTTATTCAAATATGAAGATCTTTTATGTTTTGAAGAAATTCAAATTTCAAATGGAAGGCTGACAGAATTATCATTCAATCAGTGGACAGACACATGGAAGAAAAATCAAGTCACTTGAGCACCGAATGGTGTTTTGGCCATATCTTGAGCTACAGATATCCAAATGACTTGGTTCTTGATGCGTTGGAAAGCTTATTCAAATGTGCAGATCTTTTATGTTTTACAGATTTTCAAATTTCAAACGGAACATTGACAAAAATGGCAGACAAGATTACGGTTTTTATGGTGGGCAGAAAATTTGGAGATGGTGTCTTCACTTGATTAAGTTCATCTCATTTGCCTATAAAAGGAGCCATTCTCCCATGCATTCAACACAAGAGCAAGAGAAGCATTTTATCAAGCAAAAAACAAGAGAAATATCAAGTTTATAGAGCTTTTATATTCTTTATCTACTCTTTGAAGAGAGTTGTACTTTTGTTGTAAAAACTTTTCTTTGTTCTTATATTGTGTGAGAGTGAGATCTTCTTGTAAAGGATAAAAGATATCCTTGAGAGAACTCTTTCCTTGGTGAGGTTGTTCATCAAGAAGAACTCTTGGTGTGGTGTTATCAAGAGTTGAAGGAAAAAGTCTTGGTGAAGTTGTTCATCAAGCAAGTTGTAAAGTATTCTACAACTTAGTGGAAAGCCTAGCTTGTGGAGCTAGGAGCCCGTGGACGTAGGCAAGGTTTGCCGAACCACGTAAATTGAGTTTGCACTCTCTCTATCCCTATACTCTTTACATTTACTTGCACTTGAGATTATTTATTATTGCTATTCTCTTGATTGCATCTTAGATAACTTCTATTTTCATCTTCTTCACTTCTATTCTCAAAAGAAAAAGTGAAATAATTTTTATCTTTCAAGAAAAGTTTTATAAATTCGTTTTGATAAATAAAACCCAATTCACCCCCCCTCTTGGGTTGTCATACCTGGGTCAACACTAAGCCCACTAGAGAAGCACAACGGATGTTGAATCCTTCTATGATGGAAGTTGTCAAGAAAAAGATCTTCAAATTGTTAGATATAGGTTTGATTTATCCAATTTCAAATAGCAAGTGGGTGAGCCTAGTCCAAGTTGTTCCCAAGAAATCTAGTGTTACAATGGTTAAAAATAATAATGATGAGCTAATTCCCACTCGTATCCAAACCAGGTGCCGAGTTTGCATTGGTTATCAGAAGCTCAATTCAACAACTCGCAAGGATCAATTTCCCTTGCCATTCATTGATCAAATGCTTGAGAGATTAGCAGGTCATTCTCGCTATTGTTTTCTTGATGGTTACTTAGGATATAATCAGATTGTCATTGGCCTTGAGGACCAAGAGAAAACTAACTACATCCACATGCCCATTTGGTACATTTGCCTATCGACGCATGCCATTCGGTCTTTGCAATGCCCTGCCACTTTCCAAAGGTGTATGATAAGTATTTTCTTCAATTATGTCGACAACATCATTGAGGTATTTATGGATGACTTTAGTGTTTTTGGTTATTCTTTTGATAAATGCCTTGACAACCTTACACTTATACTTCAAAGATATATAGAAACTAACCTTGTTCTCAATTGGGAACAATGTTATTTTATGATAGATCAGGGTATAGTTTGGGGACATGTTATTTCTGCTAAGGGTATAGAAGTTGATAAATCTAAGATAGACCTTATATGGTCCTTGCCACCCCCTACAAGTGTGCGGGATATTCGTTCTTTTCTTGGTCATACAGGTTTCTATCATAGGTTTATAAAAGAATTTTTGAAGATAGCATTGCCCTTATGCAGATTGCTACAAAATGATATGACCTTTGATTTGATGAGAACTGTAATAAGGCATTTGAGAAACTGAAGGAACTCTTGTCTTCAGCTCCAATGATCCAATCTCCAAATTGGGATCATCTATTCAAGATCATGTGCGATGAAAGTGACTATGCTGTGAGTTTCGTCTTGGGTCAACGAATTGGAAAAATTCTATATGCCATTTACTATACATCTCGGACTTTAAATGATATTCAGCTTAACTATTCCACCACTAAGAAAGAACTGTTAGCGGTTATTTTTGCTTTGGAAAAGTTTTGTTCTTATTTGATTGGCACTAAAGTAACTATTTATTCTGATCATACAGCATTGAGGTACTTGCTCACAAAGAAAGATGCTAAACTAATGCTTATCAGGTGGATACTCATCTTACAAGAATTTGACTTGGAGATCAAAGATAAGAGGGGAAGTGAAAACTTAGTTGCAGACCATCTTAATCGCCTTGTCCATGATGAGGATGCACTACCATTACAAGAAAGTTTTTTTGGATGAACAATTACTATCTCTAATTGTAGTAGCCCCTTGGTATGCAGATATTGTCAACTACTTAGTTACCAAAAAGCTACTAGATGACTTGACTCGAGCTCAAAGAGACAAGATAAAAAAATTGCCAAGCACTACATATGGGATGATCCATACATATGGAAGCATTGTTCTAACCAAGTGATAAAAAGTTGCGTTCATGAATATGAATTTAATTCAATTTTAACCTTCTGTCATTCTTATGCATGTGGAGGTCACATTGGACCAAAAAGAATAGCCCTTAAAGTTCTTGATTGTGGATTCTACTGGCCATCATTATTCAAAGATGCATATCTCTTTTGCAAAGCTAGTGACCGTTGTCAAAGGATAGGTAATTTAAGTGCCAAAAAATCAAATGTCACAAACCTCTATACTTATTGTTGAAATTTTTGATGTGTGGGGTATTGATTTCATGGGTCCTTTTCTTTCATCTTTGGTAATGTTTACATTATACTTGCTGTGGATTATGTTTCTAAATGGGTGAAAGCAAAAGCTACAAGAACTAATGATTCTAAAGTTGTTGCAGATTTTGTGAAATATAACATTTTTGCAAAATTTGGAACACCAAGAGCCATAATTAGTGATAGAGGGACACAGTTCTGCAGCAGATCATTTGAAGTCTTGCTCAAGAAATACAATATCACTCACAAGGTGTCTACCGCATATCATCCATAAACTAGTGGTCAAGTTAAAGTTTCAAATCGAGAAATCAAGTCCATCCTCGAGAAGACGATGAATCCGAACAGAAAAGATTGGACCCTATAAGCATCCCAGATTGCTTACAAGACAGCTATTGGTATATCTCCATATAGGTTAGTCTAGGGTAAGCCATGCCACCTTCCAGTAGAGCTCGAACACAAAGCACGGTGGGCAGTAAAGCTTTGTAACATAGAGATGGATGCTGCTGGTGAACAAAGGAAGCTTCAATTGCAAGAATGGGAAAAACTTATAAATGATGCCTATGAGAATTCAAAAATTTACGAGAAGAGAACTAAGGCATTTGATGATAAGATGATCTCCCAGAAGAATTTTGAAGTAGGACAGAAACAGGGACGGAGGTAGAATTACCCCTCCTAGAATTGAATTTTTTTTAAAAAGATGTATTATCTATTTTGCCCCTTCTATAGTCTAAAATTATAAATTTATATTATAGTTGACCCATTATTTTTTTATTGGTTTCTTCCCTCTTAAGTCTTACCCGTGCACTTTACCAAATCCAAAAAACCACTTTATTTTTTTGTGGTCCCGTAAATCCCATTCTTCTTCTTCTTCTTCTTTTTATTCGTCATTCCATTGGCAACAATTCACCAAATCAATACCCATTCATCTTGTGGTGGTCTATCTATTTACATAAAAAGAATTGGAAGTTAGTGTATATCGAGGTAAAATTCTTCTTCTCTTGTCCTTTAGTTATTACTTTGCACTTTTTCAGTTTTCCTATTTGTTTTTACTCTTCAAGCAATGTGCTGCAATTTCTTTTTCCTTAAATTTGCAAGGGTAAGTGCTGGCCATGAATCATGATTGTAGGACTTTATTTTTAGATTACAATTTTTTATATAAATATTTTAATTCTATAAAATATATTAGAAATTATATAGTTAAGTTGTATTATGATCAAATAGAAACCAAAAACCTCTAATTTAAACAAATGTTAATTAAATTTAATTATTGTGAGATTGTGGATATTATAATAATAAATCAATGAAACAAAACAGAAAAGAAATCTCTCTTTGAAAATTTATATAGACCAAAAGGTTTTATGGCGGTGAATAGTTGATTTTTGTGTTGTCCTACATTTGATTTTGATAGACTTTTTGGCTAATTTTTTTAATAATTATAATTCTTAATTTTTATCATATTTATTTAAATTCTATAAATAAAAATAATTTTTTTCTAATCATACCATTTTTTTAACTTAAAATTTCAAAATCTATTTACTTATTATTTGTAATTTTAAAGTTGTCTATTATTAATATTGAAATAATAATAATAATTATTATTCTTATTATTTGGTTCTTTTGCACTTTCGTTCACACAAGTAATGACAAATTTTGTGTTTTGAAACAGTATGGAGAAATATTTAAATAAAAAGGCAGCACTCCCACCACATCAAGAGAGACATAGTGGTGGTTCTAGTAAAAATATAGAAGTTGATTTGAGAGATCTTCCAATGGATCTTGGACTACGACCTCGAATTTTAGATTATGATCCTAATATTAGAGATCAAGTCCGAAGAGCATACTTATAAAGAAAACCTTGCCAACCTAGAGGCCATAGTTTTCCTTCTAAAAAATATGGACAAATCTCACGGCGATTTGTTACTTCTTGGTTTGATGAGTTTACATGGTTGGAATATAACATAGCAAAAGATGCTGCATTTTGTCTTCTTTTTAAGCCTGAAATTGGAGATCAAGGAGGTGGTGATTATTTTGTTGGTCAAGGGTTTTCAAATTGGAAGAAGAAAGAAAAATTTAAAATCCATGAAGAAGGTGTTAATAGTGCTCATAACCATGCTCGAATAATGTGTGAATCACTAATGAAGCAAAGTCAACACGTTGAAACTTGCTTCACCCGATATTCTGATCAAGCTAAAATTGAGTATCGAACTCGATTGACTGTGACGGTTGATTGTGTTCGTTTTCTTTTAAAATAAGGGCTTGCATTTTGTGGTGATGATGAATCTGATGGTTCAAGTGACCAAGGAAACTTCCTTGAGCTTTTACGATTTCTCGCTGAGCATAATGAAGATGTAAAAGCTGTTACTTTGGAGAATGCTCCTGAGAATCTTAAATTGACATCACTTGATATTCAAAAGGATATTGCAAGTGCTATTTCCCTTGAAACTCGTATTGCTATAATTAGAGATTTGGGTGACTCATTATTTTCCATTATGATTAATAAATCTCGTGATACATCTGTTAAAGAGCAAATGACTGTTGTTTTGCGTTATGTGAACAAAAAAGGTCTTGTTGTAAAACGCTTAATAGGAATTGAACATATTACTAGTACCACAGCTCTCTCACTTAAAGCAACACTTGATAATCTATTTTGTAAGTATGGATTGAGCATATCTAGGTTGCCAAGGCTATGATGGAGCTAGTAACATGCAAGATGAATTCAATGGGCTTAAAACACTCATTTTGAATGAGAATAATTGTGCTTACTATGTTCATTGTTTTGCACATCAACTCCAATTGGCTCTTGTAGCGGTTGCAAAGAAACATGAAGATGTTAATGATATTTTTAACATAATTGCAATCATTGTTAATATTGCTGGAGCTTCATCTAAGCGTAGTGATATCCTTCGAGAGAAAAAAGCTCTTAAAGTTAAGATATCAATAATGCTGAACTTTCAAGTGGACAAGGTCTCAATCAAGAGACTAATTTGAAACGTGCTAGTGATACACGTTGGGGATCACATTATGGTACAGTGATAAGTATAAATATCATGTTTTTATCCATAATTGATGTCCTTAAGATAATTGCACAGGATGGAAGCTCTGAACAAAGATTTCATGCCAAACATATTTCAAAGATGATGCAATCATTTAATTTTGTGTTTACTCTCTTTTTTGATGAAATATATACTTGGCCTTATAAATGAATTGTCTCAAGCTCTTCAAAGAAAAGATCAAGATATTGTGAATGCTATGAAATTGGTTAGTGTATGTAAACATGGATTGCAAATGATGAGAGAGAAAGGATTGGATACTTTACTAGGTAAAGTATATTCTTTTTGTGTTAAGCATGACATTGATGTCACTAACATGGATGATAGGTTTATAATTGAAGGGTGATCTATGCTTAATGCTCTAGAAATCACAAATATGCATCATTATCGGATAGATTTGTTTACACTATTTCGGATATGCAACTTCAAGAGCTAAACAATCGCTTCAATGAGGCAAATACTGAGTTGCTTTAGTGTATAGCATGTTTATGTCCATATGACTCGTTTGGTGCTTTTGACAAACAAAAATTAATGCAACTTGCAGAATTCCATCCTAATGATTTTTCTGAAATGGAGCTCATGGCACTTGATATTCAACTTGATGGTTACATTATGGATATACGTTCTAGCATTGAATTTTCAAGATTGAAAGGAATTGAGGATCTTGCAAAGAGAATGGTTGAGTTTAAAAAAGATATTTTGTATCCATTAGTTTGGAAGTTAGTGACATTAGCATTAATTCTTCCAATTGCTACAACCAGTGTTGAGAGGGCCTTTTCAGCAATGAATTTTGTCAAGAACCATCTTTGAAATCGAATAGGAGATCGATGGCTGAATGATAACTTAATTCTATATATAGAGAAGGATGTATTTGATGCTATTGATAATGAAGATATCATTCAACGCTTTCAAAATATGAAATCACGTCGAGGACAATTGTAAAATTGAAAATGTATGAATGGATATCGCTATTTTTCTTCATTTTTTTATTGTCATTTTAAATTTTACTGTTGTTTGGATTTGCCCCTCCTTGGCAGAAATCCTGGCTCCGTTTATGGACAGAAAGTCCTTTTATTTCATTCTCGCATCAAGTTATTTTCAGGTAAATTACGTTCTCGATGGGTTGGACCTTTTGTTATTACTGATGTCTTTTCCTATAGTGCAGTGGAAATCAAGAGCTTAAAAACAGACAAAGTATTCAAGGTGAATAGACACAAGTTGAAGCCTTACTATGAAAATTCAGTGATACAGGACATCGAGGAGGTACCACTCTACGAGCCAACTTATCTTGATAGGTGAGGGCAGGTAACGTTAAGCTGAGGATGTTAAACCAAGCACTTATTGGGAGGCAACCCAATGTTTTTGAAAACAATTAAAAAGGAAAAAAAGAAAAAATGTAGTAATGATCAATTTTTGTGTCTCGAGGAGATTCCTCTCGTGGGCTCTATGCATCATAATTGATCAGGTTTTATCTCTCTTTGCCATCTGTCTCATTTGCTTTATCGTTTTTTTTTTTTACTTTTGTTTGCTATTCTATTTTTGTTTCTTTTATGTGTCTTTATTTTATTTTATTTTGTTTAATTTGATTATTCCGTCCTTTGCGCTCATTTGTGCAACAACTTGAGGAAACACCCAAAAGGGAACTGAAGCCATTGCCTGAAGGTTTGAAGCGTGCATATCATGGAGAAGAAAAGACTCAAATGCATTATCAGTAATATCTTTCCTTTTCTCCTCTTTAATAGATATCGATATCTTTCTGTCAAACCTTCGTAAATATTTTCCTTCACTTCTTCAAAATGCCGTGTTCAAAATTTATAAAGTACGAATGACTAAACTTTGGATGTTAATTCTCCTAAAAATGCCTACAGATATCCAATGACTTATCGAAGCCAAGGGAAGATTGTCCGGTGAGCTTGATTTTAATCTTATAGTATACATGCCTGGTCTAGGAAAGAGCTATTACGCCAAGAGGTGACAAGCAAAGAGGTTACAAGTATGTTATAAATGTGCTCGATGGAATTGTAACCAGAGTTGTCAGTCATTAGGTTTTGTGTCCAGGAATAGAGAAGATAAACTTTCGTTTAAGAATGGTTTGAGTAATGAGTCTCTGGATAATATTTTACTAACTCTTGAGTCACATTCTTGTGGACTTGTTCATCGTGAATTGCTTAATATATGAACACAATTTCGTGATGAACTGCAGCGTTATAGTTTAGGGAATTTGACTGAAAATGACCCTATTTGCCAGTCTATAAGAAAATTGGATGGGAAGCATATTCCTAACTCATAAAAGGCGTTTCAATCGTTACTGGATGTAAAACCAGAGAAAGATGTAAGCCACAATCACAATTACTTGTATATTTGAATGTGTGTTATTATTGTTGAAATTTATTTTTCTTGTTTTGTTTGATTGATTATTATTGTTGTCTTTGTGTTGTTGTTATTTGTTGATTTTGTTTATTTTGATTTCAAGTTTTCTTTTTGACAAACCACACGGCTACCTATAATATAAGCACATGTGGAAGACAAGTGTGGGGGTTTTGTCAACCCCCATCGAAAGCATATCTCAATTTTTCAAATCTTGGAGTGATAAATATGCATCGAGCAACCCCCACCGAAATTACGTTCCCATATGTCAAATTTGAGAGCATTACGTATGTATCCATCCATTTTCCATATTTTCAAATGTCATTATTACAACATCTTTTGACCTTGAAAAACACAATACCTAATGTGCATCATTGTTTTACACATGATTAGGTCACATGTAGAAAACACCAATTCGGTGATTCCGAAATATATGCGTATTTTATGGATCTCAATTTGGTAAAGATGGAGAGTTTGTAGCAGCAGCTTTTGATCTTGGTAGGGTATTAGCTGAGAGGCATATTTATTTGGTTTATGGATGGGGTAGCCTTGGGTTAATGGGGTGTGTGTCAATAGCTGCAAACTTAGCAGCGAGCCAAGTTCTCGGCATTATCTCTAAACCATTAGTTGTACGACATATCATAGGCAACACAATAGGAGAAAAGTTATAGATTTCAAGCATGCGTGAGCGTATTGCACATATGCTTTTTAACTCTGATGCATTTATAGCTCTGCCGGGTGGTTATGGTACATTAGAGGAAATATTTCAAATCACCTCTTAGGCACAGCTAAACATCCATCGAAAACCCATTGGTTTGTTAAATGTCAATAAATTTTTTGATGGTCTATTATCTTTTCTTGATCAAGCTGTAGAACAAAACTTCGTCTCACAATCAACGAGGCAAATCCTGGTTACGGCTTCAACTACAGAGAAGTTGATTGACAAACTACAAGAATTCGTTCATTCACCTATTCCATCAATAGCTCGGATAAATTGGTTTGTGGAAGGCAGTAAAAGGTATAAACTGGATTTGACGCTCTACCTGTAATCTTTATCTACTGGTTTGCTTCACTTTTATTTGCTTTCTTTTAGTTGTGGTTATTTGAGATTTTTCAAGTTATTTCTTTTGACTTTCGCCATAGGTAATATTTTCTAATCTTGCCTTTTGGAGTGGTGGATTGGGTATCAAAAGTTCAAGTTCTCTTGAAACGCATTCTGGATCTCTTCGATCCGGAATGGTTAAATTAGGCTTGGAACCGGGGCAGGGCGAGTACGGGGCAGCCGATATCCATCCCCGCCTTGTGGCATTATTTTTCGCCCTGCCCCGTTCAGTTCGGGGGCAATGGTGCCCCCGAACTGAACTGGGCGGGGCAAAAAAAATTTAGGCGGATCCATACCCACCTAGCCCCGCCCTATCCATTTATAAATTCGTGGAAATTTTTTTTTTTAAGTAGACCCACCATATTTAAAAACTTTTTTTATATATACATGTAGACAAATTTTAGTGAAGTGGAACCATTCTATTTAAAAACTTTTTTTTATATACTTTGTCAAATTTCAAGACACCCATATATATATATATATATTAAAAGTTAAAACTTATCAAAATCATCCTTTAAAATTACATATCAGTCCATATATTTTATAATTTTTCATATACGCCTTTTTATAATGCAGGCGGGGCGGGTCAGACGGGTCTAGAAGTCAGACTTAGCCCCAGACTCGCCCCAACCGAGGCAACATCCATTGGGATCCAGACCTGCCCCGAACAAGCAATGGGGCAGGTCAAGCCTTGCCCCTTCTTCACGGGTCGCATTGGGGCCCCGAACCCATAGGGTCAAATGCCCAAGCCTAGGCTGAATAAGGGGGTTAACTTCTGAACTTTTGAGACCCATCCTGACTAACTTGTTTTTGTTTACTGACTGTTGGATTTTGTTGTTTTATGAGTAAGTTGAGTTTTATGTAATTTAAAGTTGTTATGTGTTTTTTTTTTGTCTCTATCAGGTCCGATTAAAAAAATTATGGAAAAGAAATAAAGAATTTCAAAATATGGTGTTTCTTTAACCCTTGAAACACATTCTAACTATATAAATTTGTAGTTTGTTTATTTACTGTTGTTTGAAGTGTCTTGTATCTTTTTTGTTAATTTATAATAAAGGTATATAGGCTGAAAACCTTAAGTCTACAGGCTACTGGTCATAAGGATTGTTGAAATATACAATCTTGACTCAGGTCTAACAACGCCATGTACATCTTTTCTTGCATTTTGTGGGCTGATGATAAGGCAATCATTGAATTGAGAATAACTTTTGAAAAATAATAAATGATGCATAGATCTGTGTGCTTGAAATGTTTGTTGGTTTTTGCTTTACTTTTGATTCCTTGCACAACTTTGAGTACTGGGCCATTATCATTGAGTTATTCGTTTACTTAGAGAAGGTTTATGCAATTTAAGTGTTTCTTTAGATTTCAATGAATTATAGAACTTGTTTGATAGTCACTTGAGGCAAAATCCTAGACTGTGTAATATTAGGGAAATGATTTAGGCCATCTTTAAACCGTTTAAGCCTTCATAGCCAACCTTGAATGAAATTGATCCCTAATTACCCATTTGAGCCTCTTTAAGCTATTTTCCTTATTAACTCACTAAAAGATTTCCTAACTTTAAACGAATTTTTTCAAACAGTTTATCCTTTACCTATGAGCATGTAGATCATTCACGATCACATTTTGAGTTATGCTATGGTTTTGGGAAGTTAAAGGAGGTTGGATGGTATCATAAGCAAAGAAAGTGAGTTCTATTATGTTTGAAAAAAAAAATCTATACTTATCTTCCACGTGCTTAAACATTGAGGACAATTTGTTGTTTAAGTGTGGGGGAGGGGTAGTTAAAAATAAAAAAAAAAATAAGAGAAAGAGAAGAAGAAGAGATCTATGCCCTTGAGTGTTTCTAAAAAGAATGAAACAACAAAGTATGAGGGTGTAGTTTCTTTGTTATATTAAAAAAAAGAGATCGAGTGTTCTAAATAAGCTTGGGTGAGTTACCTGGTGAACTGAAATGAATTTGTGTTATGGGGTTGAGCTCTACATATACTACAACAGAAAGGACAATTTACGGCGGGCCAAAACCGTTGCAAAAAGGTTTTTACGGTGGTTCTACGGCGGTTTCTATCCGACGTAAAAGCAACCGCAGTAAAAGCTTTTACGGTGATTTTTATCCACCATAAATAACTTTATACGGCGGTTTAAATGTTCATCGTAAAAAGGTTCGACGAAATTTTGGGACACCCTTTTACGGCGGTTTATGAACCGCTACAAATATTTGCGGCAGTTTCAAAACCGTCGTAAAAAGCCTTTTTAATATTTTTTAACATATTTTTTTCATTTAATCCCCGCTTGCTGTTTTACAAATTGAGTTCACATGTCTACCCTGTCTGCTGTTTACAAATTGAGTTCACATGTCTAAAAAATATTATTGTATAACATTTCAGTAATTATATGCATTCAATATAAATATAAAAACAAACGAAATATGAAAGCATCTCATTTAAATGGTTTTAAACGTATTGTAACAAACAAATCAAATTTAACTCTATCATAATTCACATTGTTTAACATCTAATAAGCAAATAATTAAACAATATCTCTAATAGTTCATCAACCTCCATATAAGTGCAAACCACAAAACTTGAACTTACCTGCAAGAATAAATTTGTAACTTAGATAATATTCATTTAATAAGATTGCTTAATTTGGAACAAATAAGATTATTTATACGTACTCATGTTCCTGATCTGATATGTCACGAGTGACATCATTTGTTCCATGACTATCAGGTTGAAAATGACTTTGGTGTCCACTTGAAGCATCTAGAACCTATTTAGAACAAAGAATATCAAACGCAAGTTAAAGTATAAATCATCTGAAACTTTTAAACTTTATGAAAATATGTGAATACCGGTCTATTTGCACGCCGTTGTGCAAATTCTGGAAACGTCTCTTGTAGAAAGGAAAGGACTTCAGCATGCGTCATCTTCAAGTTATTGTATTCTTCCTTCAAGTAATTGTGTTGTTCATTCAAGTTGCTGTGTGCTTGTTGTAAGGCACTAAACTGTTCCCTCAATTGATTATCAGATGAGCTGCATCATCCGTGAATGCCAATTGGAGATGGACCATGACCGTATGTCCGAGCATAGCCACGATGATCAGGTCCCATTACGTTGCCAAATACCTCTTCTCTCACTTGTTGAGTTTGTTGCTCTTGTGTAAATTGAGACAAACTATCATTAAATTGACTCTACAACATTATCAAAACAAATAACAAGTTAAAGAAAGATAAAACAATAAGCAAAATAATTTCATACATAATAGATGAATAGATAGGTTCAAAAAATTAAAGAACTTACAATTATTTCTGCACTTTCATCATCACCTATTTCCCCAGTACTTTTTGTTCTGGTTTTGATGAAGACACTAATACGATCAGTTTGTTCGCCATTTCTTATCATCTAACCAAAAAAAGAAAACAACTAATATAAAGGTTTATTATCATTTACAAGTACTTAAAAAGTGAAGTTACTTACCAAAAACATCATAAAAAATAGACACATCCCATATCTTAGCAATACAATGGTAACATAATAATAGACACATCCTATTTCTTAGCAAGACAATGGTAACATAATAGAAAGATCAACTCCCACAAAATTGAAATAACAACTGCTAATAAGATACAACATCTTCATAACTAATAAATAAATAGCATGCAAAACTTACCTCTTCTCATTTTTGGGCAAACGATGTACGACCTGTTCGATGAAGTGCAACCTGTTGTGTACGGTTTACCTTATTCTTTTCTGCAACTTCCTATAATACAAACAATTTTAAAGGTTTACGTATTATAGAATTTATAACTACATACAAATAACTATTTGGGTATAGATATCATGTATTGAGTTAGACATATACTTTGGCTTCTTCCGTCCCCTAATAAGCTACAAGAATAGGCCACTGGTCGGGGTTAACTCTAGAAGGAGTGAAAGCTAACCGAGCCTCATCTGTATCAAATTTCTTGTAATATTCTCTCTTGACACGAGCTTTCCAATCCCTCCAAAGATTCTCAACTGCTTTTAGACAATGAAGTCTATACTCATTAAGAACATCTGCATTATCCTACAATAACAAATTATAATATATTAACATAGATTCAAAAAAATATGTTCTAACCCAAGAATTTCTTATAAATACTCACCTTTAATTCTTTCCAAATATCATCTAAAAGATGTTGTGGCATGCTTTGCCATCGTGGACAAGTCAGTAGAGCCATGTTGCCATTCTTTGCTATGATTCTGAGTTGGGAGGTTAATTTATCTTTGTTTGCATTTATTAGTTGCCACTGAGAGTTAAACTCTATATGCAACCTTTGCCCTGTTCCCCACTCACGAATAGTGCGAGCTGATCCATGACCTTTTACAACCTTTGGTGTACCACCATCATCTTAAAAACAAATAAACAAATGAGAAAACAACTTTAAATGTTAATTAGTAAAGGAATCTTATTTATGTACATACCTTGCTCTCCGTTATTTGTCTGAGTTTGAGAAGATGTCGATTGTCATCGAGTTTCTGCTTCCTTTTGTATTATACTCTCCATTTAGATGTCTTGATGTCTCTTTGGTGGCATAGTTACCTACAAAAAAACAAAACAGAAAACCATGTTATCATCATTTGTTATATGTCATAATATTAACTTAGAATTTTTTGGGTAGTGGGCTAGTGTCTTTTCTTTTTTATAATAACACACTAGTGGGTTTAGTGGACTAATGTGTTAAGTTTTTAAATGGGCTAGTTATTTTTTTGGTTTAGTGGGCTAATGCACTTTCCTTGTTGGCTTAGTGGCCTACTGTAGGTATTTTTGTTGGATTAGTTGTCTATTTATTTATGCTTTTTGGGGTTAGTGGGGTGGTGTCTTTTATTTTATATTAACTCTAGGATTTTGTGGGTTGCCCATTTTGCTTTTGTTGTGGCATATGTATCGGCTGCTAAAGTTTTTTAGTTTGCTGGGATGGTGTTATTCTTTTTTTTATTTAATGGGCTGTTGTCAATAACTTGTTGGGTTTAATGGACTGATGTCTTCTATTGAGGTGGTAAGCTCTTTGTTCATTTAGTGGGTTGGGATCTTCCTTTTTTAACTTGTTTAGTAGGCTACCCAATTTGGTTATATGGTAGGGTCTCTCTTTGTTCATGTGGTGGGCTGGGGCCTAATTTTTTTAATTTGTGTAGTGGCTGCCCACATTTTCCAAACCATGACACTATAGTATTCTTCAGCTAATTTATCATCGGTACTGATGTCTTTAACAAAGTCAACTTCCCAAATCATGAATGTGTGATCAATGTCAAACAAAATCATAGAACACCTTCAGTACTTAAACTAAGAGAGAGCGAGCCACTTCTCAAAAAGTCCAGCTAAACATACATATCAAAACTAGCAATTCAAAAAACCAGTCGAATATTTTATGGCACAAGTATCAATGTGTAATGTGTGCTACAATGCATGCAACAATTAGTTAAAAATATCTATTATTTTTAAACACTGTCGCTTAAGTAAAGAACGTGCCTTAAACCTCCTAACTTCGAGGCCAAAAAAGAAATTGTAATAGTACTAGAAGAAGGTCGTGTTGGATACTTACAGCAAGGCCAACAGTTCCAAGGCCAAAGACAGCGATAGTGGACCCAGGCTCAACTTTTGCAGTGTTCCAAACTGCACCAAGACCTACATGACAGCAAACATTACAGGGACAAAGATGATCGCATCGGAGCAGGCTTATGGACTTTTAGTAGTTGATAATCAAATATAAAAAGTAAAATCATCTGTCATTGAAATATTAAAGAGGCATAAGTAAAGCATCGATGCAATTAACCACTAATGCACTACCCCTTTTTGCTCTAAAGAAGAGCAGGTGCACTAGCGGGAAAGTTGGAGTGCGCATTCTTTATCACTTGCATTGATAAATTTTACTTTCATAAATAACATTAAAAGATGCTAAGGGCCACAAGATCTGCAGACATTATGCATACACAACAAGCACCACATGGAAGCTAGCACTAAATTCTACTGCAACAAGAACTCCAAAAAGGAAGCAGCAAAAACATCATCGTCGGAAACAATTCCTTAATTTAATCAATCTTAAGCTAGAAATTAAGCATTCCACACCCTAGAAAGCTCAGCAACTGTACTTCATCCATAGATTAGATCACAAATTAGAGGAACCATTCTCGATACCATACCATTGCCGGTCTTTTTTGGATATTTTTTTCCAGCATAATAACACTTAGCAACTGTCAACATAGAAAATAGTGATCACTTCTCTTCCCTATTTTTTACACATTACTCGTTTCCACTGAGAGAGTGCATCTACAAAACGCTTCAACCAATAAGCAATATATAGCCAGAAAAGGCAGCTTGAGATATTTAAACAATCCTAGGCCTGACTATGTGCTTGAGCACCAGTCAAGAACAATAATATAATAGCAAGCAGAACAATTTCAGAGAATTCATTACAACATTCTTGAACACGAACCAGGTGTCCAAACATTCAGTGGTACCAAACAGCCCAACAATTTATGATATTGTACAAAAATCCAATCAAAACAGGTAAAACAGAACAGGATTTATGGAATGATCATATGGATAAAAATGCAATCAATCACTTGCTAAGAAGATAGCACAAGATTTTAGATTCACGAGACTTGAAACTATAGTATATGATAGATAGATACGAGTAGGAACACCACAGCCAATGAGGCACACTTTATCTAAAGGAGCTTATGTATCTAAAGGAGCTTATGGATCAACCTTATTTTAAGTATCAATATATTTCTAACAGAAATCTACAAGCTGATTTTATTCAATATAGACAATCAGTAGCCATGCGGAATACAACAGCTACCACAAATACACCTTAATATTGTTAATTCTTCAGTACAAACAAAACTGGAAGCATAAGGTGACCATCAGTAATGAGCCTATCAGACTTTGTAATTACTGACTAAGTGCAGAAACGAGCATGCATCTTTACTATCAGACTACTACACCATCAATAATTCATTGATCAACAACCACTCCACACCCAATCGCACAACCACTCCATACCCAATCGAACAACCACTCCACACAATCTAAAAAATCATGCACCAATTAACAAAAATTAAACAAAAACCACCCAATGACACACTACACAACACACCAAAAATCTCACACCCAATCAAAAAAACCAAAAACATAACTTATCAAATCAAATCCAAACACAACACAGCTTACCTATCAACAAGGCTTTGTCACGAAGAAGTGATGGCAGATACAACGACAGCTGCAGGAGCAATGTAGGTAACAGTAGTGGCGGGTGGTCGATTTTAGGGTAGAGAGAGACGCGGAGGGAGACCGAGAGGAAAAAAGGCTCCGTCACGCAGAAGCGACGATGGATACGATGGCAGCTGTAGGAGCAACAGAGGTAACAGCAGCGACGGGTGGTCGATTTTGCGGTAGAGAGAGACGCAGAGGGAGACCAAGAGGAAAAAGGGCTCTGTCACGCAGAAGCGACGGCAGATACGATGGTAGCTGCAGGAGCAATGGAGGTAACAGCAGCGGCGGGTGGTCGATTTTGCGGTAGAGAAAGACGCAGAGGGAGACCGAGAGGAAATCAAAGTGAAATTCGCAATTAGGGTTACATGCGATTTGGGAATTTTTAAAACCTTTCTACGGCGGTTTTTCCCGAATACCTGTGCAGTATATACCCTGCTTTCTTGTAGCGATAGTCTTGAATGATTTATGTGTTTGTGGGTGATTTGAGCCAAATTATTATCCTTTATCATATCTTCACCCAAGCCAACGTTACAAGCTTAATACACCCCTACTTGATCCTTAGTGTTTTGCTTGTCTACATTAGTAGAGAGTGACTTGAAACGCAGGCCTATGGAGTTCATTTATGCGCACATCTTCACTATTAAATATGATTCATTTTTATGTATTAACTCATCCGGATTACAAGTGATTAGGTGAGAACGGCTTTACACACACACACTTGAGGAATTGAAGTGGAGCGAAACTAATCTATGAGATGAAATTCATGATCAAGTGCATAATTTTGAAGTTTTCCTTGGGTTATAATTAAGTGCAATCTTTGAGGCCTATTTGCAACTTGAAGCATTTGTGTGTTTTTTTTTGTGATTCTGTTTAGATTTAGTTTTGTTTTCATATCGTTTTAGTTGCTCGAGAATTAGCAAAGTCTAAGTGTGGGGGAATTTAATAGGTGTCTATTTATATATTATTTTCACATCAATTCGTCTATATTTCTTTGCTATATTCCTTGGTATTTCTATGTTTTTGTATAGTTTTGATGTTTGTAGGAGTTATGGAGGAGCTTGGACCAAATTGGAGTAAAACCCTTCATTTTTACCTTTGCTAGTCAACCAACTTCTCGGATTTAATTGTATTGATGTACAATAAATCAGATGATGTGCTATATACCGTTGGAAAGCTCTAGAAGTCTAGTTTCTAGATAAATTTACGGTTCATGAATCCATATAGTGTACCAGAAGTTATGATCAAAATGGTGTGAGTAGTGCAGAATTATAATTTTACAAATCATTGTAGCATGTTATTATTCGGGGCACTGTAGCAGGGTTACTGGAACATAGTATATAAACATATTTTAGGGTTTTATTTTGACAATAAGAAGTAGGGAGAACGAGCTAGAGGCTGCCTCTCTTGATTTCTCTCATCTTTTGGAGTTCTTGAAGGAGAAAGAAGGGCTTGGAAAGAGGAGGAACTACAATCCTAAGGAGATTCATCTACGAAGGAGATTTTCAAGGGATTTGCTAAGTGTTTCCTTTCCTTTTCATTTTCTGGAATGTCTCTATGTTGCGTTGTATTTATGTTGTGTTTGAACATGTGTAACTAAATCTGATTTGGTTGATGATTTCAAAGCCCTAGATATGGTTTTTGTGAGTTGATTGTTCAAGAAATTGTTATCCGATTCGCTAATTGAAATTGCTTATGTTTTCCCATATTCAGTGCTTATGATTGCTTCCTGATTTTATTTGGGGTGACCAACTAAATAGAATCTGGTTATTGTCTATTGCTAAACTAGAAATCTTGATCCGTAATTGTCTTGAATTTTTAATCATTAGTAGCAAAATTATGATCGGAGATTGCAATTGGAAAATAAAACCTAAGTTAAATAATCCGAGCTTGTGCGGTTATCGCTTAGATCAACCTATCTTTCTTATCGTAATGCTTCCGTTGAATTAAATTTAGAGAGTTTCTTCTAGGTTGTTTAATGGATAGAGATTAAATAAAGAGCTTGTTTTATTTAACGGCAAAGTGAGGAAAGATTGGGGTAATAGAGCTCGCTATTATCTACGGTTAATAATTTCAATGTTGTAATTGGATGACAATTCTATAGTTGATTCACAAATTCATATCTTGTGGTAGAGAATGATCTCTTAACCAAGTTTCTCTCGTTGATTATTTCTCACTCTATTTAACTTTGTGTTGTGTTATTCTTCATTTGCATTCATATTTCATTTAGTTAATCTATGAACAAAACCCCCCATTTATTGTATTGGTGTTGTCTAATAACAAATTTAATAAGAAACAATCCTCACGGGAACGATATCTTACTCATCACTTTATTATTTATGCGACTAGTATATTTGCTAGTTTTGAACATGCGAAAAATGCACTAATCTATGGGAATAAAATATAACTTGCAATTGTCAATTCCATTGTCAAATATGCTAACTTCAACTGTATTACAGCTGGGTCGCTTACAAATTGTATTTATTTTCTCACTTTTTATGAGATGTATTAAAGACTGAGATAGAGATTGAGAATTTGTTCTTTCATCTTCATATTTTTATTCCAGTATAATTCTCATAGAATATCCATTGCTTTCAATATTCACAACATGGTTGCTAATGATTATCTCTTCGCCTTACTGCAGTATTGTTACCAGCTTTATGAGATTTCCTGTAGCGATATAGTGGATGGTTTATTGGACTTCAAAGTTTATCAATTAGAAAAAGTTCCATCAATTTATTTATAACTTTAATAATATTCCTGCTTAAAGATTATTATTTCTACTTTCTGGATCACATTCGGGTATCATGGATGACATATTATAAGCTTTTGAGGTGTGCTTGGTAGACCGCATTAAACCGTATAAGTTGTCAAGGATTTGATTGCACTGTATTGAATGAGATAGGATCGAAGAAGTGTAGTACCATACAAGGTTTGACTTAGTGTTAGATCGGATAGGATTATATACAATAACTTTAAAAAATTAAATTTATAATTAATTAATTTAAATAAAAATATTATACTTATATTTAAAATATAAATCTATATTTAAAATTTTAGTCAAAATATTAATTCAAATATTACCGAATAAAGTTACAGTGGACCATGACCATTCTATTATGCAGGGCAATACCATGGGTGGGCGTGGGTTCATTTTTCGGCTTTTTATGCGGTTCTTCACTATGCCAAGCACACGTTAAGAAAAATTAATACGGTTTCCTTCTCTTATACGGTCCTATTACGCGTAAGAAACGCTCCCCTGATGTAAGATATTGAAACACAGAATATTACATCATAAAACCTGGAAACAGTACAAGCAACTTGATACGGGCACATATTCATATTATCAACATTCTGGAAATTAAAGTGGAAACACTACATAGATTAGATGCAAATTAAAGAGTTGCACGATCGTAGATTCTGTATACAAAGGTACATATGCAACTCCAAAGTCGAACAACAGTACCACATTAAACAGTAGAACAGCTAAGGATACACAGAGAGAACGACAATGCAGTAAAAGATAATAGAATAGAAGACACTAGAGGTGGTGGTGGTAGTAGTAGTACTAGTCTTCTAAAGTACTTCACTTCATCAACGAACTATCTTATTTGACAAAGCTGCTTTCGTTATTTATCCTACTAAGAGCCACCTGCAAAAGGCAAAATTAATTAAATATCCAAAAGTTTAGATAAGTTAAACAATAATCCTGCAGAAAGTAAAGAAGATTAATGTATGTAATCAGGTTTATGTAGAATGCAGCCAAAAGTTCCTGGCAGGTCAGAAGAGCCCCATGCTGCTAAGTGAAGACAAAATGATGAACGATAAAATAAGGAGTTTGGTTTACAAGGAAATCGTCATCTGAATCAAAAAGTGAGGCCAATGTTTTGTAGCTCTCACATGGGACTGACTTGATTGAATTGTAACAGTGAGGGTCTAGGCATAAATGTTATCCAGAAAGGGAGGATTAGATCTCATGCGGGCTTTGTTTGGCTTAGGGAAAGGATAAGAAGTTGAATGGAGTGTGGTCAGGCAATGCCTTTTCTCAATTAAATAAAAATGACAAGCAGTTAGGCAAGGAGTACGCTATGTGCAAATGATCAGCTGGAGGACCACACAATAAATTAACAAGAACTTTTGAGACTTCTGAACTTGCATGCGCTTTCTGGATTACATATTCCATGGCCCCACGACAGTAATTGGTTCACTTTAAAGGATGCATAAAAGATCGATGTGATACGGTCAACAGTCTGACTGGGAGTTGCTAAGGTTATGTATGGAGTCTCAAAGCACAAAACATATATGATATGCCCATCTCACCCTCATAAAGGCCATCACTTTGTAAATATTTAACATGCATGTATATAAACTACAGGGAGTGAATGTGCTATTAGTCTTAGAAACGTCATTAATAATGTCACATCAGTATGGTTGGGCCGGATTTATTAAAAAAGTTACTCTTTGATTATGTAAGTCAATATATTATATATAGTTCTGAATATGGGTACCTGTAGATACACGCAGAAAGAGAATAAAGCACAAATATAATTAAATAGTCTTAAATATTTGGCTTTAGAAGTGGGTAGGAGGAACTCGTTTGCATTACCATATGCTCTTCATAGTCAGTTCTTGCTTCCATTTGAGCGGTTGTTGGCATCAGGGTACTTGTCAGTTTCAATGTCATTGATATCCTTGAGAAGGGCCTCATAATGACTCTTAACCTCCTCGGCGGTTTTCCCAGCACCCACAGCCCTGGCAATATTCTCCCAGCGGTCAGGAGTGTCTTTATCATAATAGGCGAGGGCCATTTCAAAGATTTTGTTCTGTGCAGGAGTCCAAGAGGAGCTGGAGTCACGTGGGGAAATAGAGTTGGATGCCATTAGTGGGAGAGTTGGAAGGAGTGGATGTGAATTGGAAAAGTGAGCAGCAGAAAAGGGAGCGATGGAAAGATAAAAGAGAGTGTTTTTAGTAGTCAAGGAAGATGACTTGAACGAAATCAAGTGGTGGTTTGGGGAGGGGATATCACCCGAGGAGCTCCTTATATGCAGGAGGAAAAGTGTGGTGGGGTTGAGCCAGTTGGCCGAATATATCCTTCTGAAGCCCAGATAAAAGGTGAGTCGTCACCTTATTAAGAACCACAGAATGGGGAGGACAAAGGAGGAGCGAGTGAGATGCAAGAATCGGTATCGAAGGACTGTACTCTCTTTATTATAGGTTTACGAGATTATATTCCTTCATTCATTATATATCTCTGGCAACTGGGATTTTCTAAGCTTAGTTGAGTTGGTATTGTAGTAAATCAGCTTGCCTGCATAATCCCTACTTCTTATTAGACGATAATACTGGCAATCTCAAGAAACTGGCTAGCTGGCTGCCTATAGTAACATTTGTTCTAAATACGGCATCATTGTACTAAAGACTTGCAGCGCCACCATTCAATTCGTCAGGCTTATTTTTGTCACCTAGGAAAGTTTCATTAATTATCAATCAAAACTTGGGCCAGCTCAAGTGTTGAAGGCAACTTGGAGCTTCCAGTTACTGTACCAAGGAATTCCTTTTATTATGTAGCTAGCTAGCTTTTTCATTAAGCGGAATAAATATGCATGCCGTTGCCCATTTTGATATTTTTTTACTTTTACCATTGCACTTGAGTTTGAATTCCTAGATCTGGTTAACAATATTTTTTCTGTCACCACTAGCTTCTAATAGACGTCCTAACTTTTAGCTGGCTTCGTGGAGCAAGAACTAAACCAACTTGGACTGAGCTTTATTTCATCAATACTGGAAACAAACACTATAGTTACACACGTTGAATATAAGCTTCACTGTCAGAAAAATCATTCCGTACGATTCTTGGAGATTTGGTAAAATTATAAAGAGTGTACGCTATTTGATTTTAGAAACACTTTAAATTGTTACTATAAATCACTTCCAAAATTAAAAACTTTTTTCTGATAAGGAAGGTCTTATATATGTCTCATTGTTTGCATCCAACAAATTTAATATTTATGTATGTGACATGCAGGTGAGGATTGCATGATAAATCAATTTTACAGCGAAGTCTGTCAATTTTTGGTATAATATTTGGTGGTGGAGAAGGGCTTGGGTTGCACTGCAGCGGACGATCCAGCATGCGCTACATAGGCATATCACTCTTACGTGGTACTTATGTGACGTTTTTTGGTTGTATTTACTATAATGTAGCATATGTATCCAAGTCTTTCTCTTAGTGGTGAAAGGTGTACACAAACAAGTTCGGTAGAGTCATTTCGCTCATAAACGACAATGGATGAGGACAGTCCTTCTTGTGGACTCATCAACGACCTTTTTACTTTGCTCGAAGGGACGGAAGATAGGGCGAGGGTGAGGTGGGGGACTCATCAATCTTTCAAATTTGATGTCGTCAACAAATTTGTCCCTGAGCTTTGAAGCGTATATTGATTGATAGGCTTCCCACTTTTGGCGACAGAAACTTAATGATCACTTCGACATGGGGCGATCTGTTGAGATTTTATAAACAGTAAATGTAACTGTAAAATTTGATCTGAACTTGGTTAGAATTAAGCTTGGGTTTTGATAAAAGAACGGAGGTTTTAGGTTTTGTTAGGACTTCTTGTGGTGGTCAGTTCAAGTCGATTGAACCAGTAAGTATATATAGAAACGTCAAGAACATTCATTTACCAGTTAATATGCTTTGTATATTAGGAAGGAATATTGCATATGCATGTGCTTTCTCTAGTACTTGTGACATAAAAGAATAAAAAATGATATAACTACTCTGCTGAACAAAGGGCCTTCAAAGGACAAGCAAATCTACTGGGGCCCTAAAACTAATTATAAGGTAAACGACTTGTTTATCTAGTTTGTACGTGTTCACTGTCCTTCCTTTGCCCAATAAACGTCTCTCTGAAATTCATAAACCCAGAATCATAAACTTTTATCAAAGTTTAATCAACTTTAGAGTAGTAGTTGGGAACCACTGGAGCCACTTCGCTCTGACCCCCCTTTTTTTCTGTAGTCAAGCAACTCATAAAAACAATTACATGCTGCATATGCATGGTTCACTCCTCTCTTAATTATAATGTGCTGTTCACATCATTGAAAAACTTGGCAAGGTTGTGGGACGGTTCACTCAATCTTTAAGTAAACATGACATGGTTATATATATAAGAGTAACCACTCCAATAATTTTTGGACAACTAGCTAGCCTGCAAATGCGAGTACGTAAGTGTGCAGAATTCACTCGGACCTTCGATGTTTAATCAATAGGCATCAAGCGGACCACCTTAAAAATCTTACAAGATGTGGCTGATGAATCTTATCAGGAGTATACTGCTCTTTCTGCAATTTTATTTTTACCTCTGAAGCACAATTGTGACCCTTGATTCTCCAGTTACCGATATTCCACCCAACATATGGACTGAATTTAATGTTGGAAAGATAATAGCAGCTTGTTTTGGGATGTATATTCTCAGCGTAGGATAATATCTTGGCAGATACCCGGAACTTCAATTGCCCACCCAGCAAGTTGCTTGCCTAGATTGACCCTTTCGCTAGTGTAATTGTCATGTCTATGTTTCACTATTGGAATCTCAAATTTGCTTTCTCGGCTAAAGGACGCAGGTACGGAAAGTTAAATTTCTAATTTTTGTTGTTTCTGCTGTCCCGACTTGGTCATTTGTATGCGTTAATGACCTGTTACATTAGCATATTAACTTTGACTAGTTTAACTGAGAGCATCTCTTGCATGCAGAAAAACTGACCTCAAGCAATGATTTCATTTGTACTCATTAACCCTTTCCCTTTGTTTTTATATATAAGAACTTAACTTACACACTATTATCATTAGTTGTCTAGTTAATTTATCGGTTTGCAATTGCAATGAGAGGGGACCTGGGATTCAATTCAATGCCGGTGTTGTCCAATCATTGGATGAGCAAGACAGACAAAATGCATGCAAATGGATTCTGTAGAGATAATGCTCTCTGATAACCTCATCCAGCTAGCATTTGGAATCCTTATCACTTTACCTCTCCGCCTCTGAGAAAGCAATTTCCATGGCTTCCTGATATGTTATTGCTTTAAGTGCCAGACCAGGTTTGTGAAATTGATGGACGATATATGTTTGGATATTCACCGCAAAAAGAAAATTCACACACACACACACACATATATATATATATAGATATATATAGATAAAGATATCTATATATGTATATATATAGAGTGTTGATAGATGTGGTTTGATTGTTCAAACTTTATTTTTGATTATTCCTCTTGCTTTTTGTAATAATAACTGGTCAGAAACCTGAAGAACGAGCACCCTTCAGGAATGAAAGTTATGCACCACTTTTCTTGGTCCATTAGCTACAAACTACCTTTCGGGGATTCTTTTAACGACCTAAGAAACGTGCAGGAAAGCCATTGAATTTGAAAGTTGAATATGAAAATTAGCCCCATATTAACATATTCTTAAACCAATTTTAGTTAATTAATCAGTAGTACGTATGTAGATGTTTATATTCATGCTATGGTATGTGTTATAGGCGCTGAGGTAGGAAACTTCCCTCTTGGTAGGTTATAATGTAAAAAGCTAACAATTATTAAAGCAACTCTGAGGAGATAAACGATCTGTGGCTTGAATCACATGGATATCATCATGTGATGTATATGCAATTATTTTGATGGGATTGAGACATGACTCCTGCACTGTAAATGAGTGATGAAGACAAACTAATTGTACTGCAAAGGTTTAGACCATTTCAGAAAAGCTTAACCTAACGCAGGCCTAGCTTGTCATCTTCCATCTTGTATGTTTCATTTATTTTTAATTTGCTTTTGGATCTAATTTCTAAATTACACTTGAAGCCTCCGCCGGACTCGAAATTTCAATTGCTAGCCATCGGTTGATCAATACAAATTCATATAATAAAGTATTTTATACCTTGTTTTAGGAACAACTATCCTTAATCTTACAGTTGAAAGGTTTAAAGAGTAAATTGAACTCATGATTTTTTTAAGTTAATAATCATCTCATGTTGAGACTGGAGATATTGTGCATGTTATTTGTACTACTTTGACCATAAATTTCACAGAGAATTTATAACGTAAAGCAGTCGCAGTCTAATGCAAACTCATCCCAGATCCCTGCTGCAAAATCCAAGAGACTCATGGGTGATATATGCAGGCTTTTGTAGTTTAGTGAATTGAGCATTCTAGGCTTACTAAAGATGGATGTCATCTTTTATCAAGGTTACAGTTTGGGCCTCCATGGACTAATGAACGGGTCTGCAGGGCCTAGCTGGCTATGGCCCATAGGGGTTATTGCCCCTCCTGGCCCAAGAACATCCTCGGTAACTCGGTTTATTATTATTATTTTTTTATAGGTTTTCTTAAAAGGTTATGCTATCCCGACCCACCAATGAAATAAAGAAACCCCATTTTTAAATTAAATAAAGACATATTAATAACAAAAAATTGACATGGAAGGGGTACATTAAGGACTTCTTCTTTTATCATTATCTCCATTGTTCATTATCTTCCAAGATTTTTTTTTGCATCTATTTGATAAACTTTCATCTTAAACTCCATCAATACAAGCTTCTCGACATAAATAATAATAATAATAACAATAATAATAATAATAATAATAATAAACACATGATCATGGAAGACAGTGAATCCTTTCCTCCTAAATATTGCGTCAATTAAAACATATTTCAAAGCTTATTTCAAGCCTTGCGGCTTGCTCTTCTTCCTCAATTGTGTAATAGTCGATAGACATGTACTTTTTTATAAGTGATGTTGAGTATAAGATTAACAAAAACTTATTTAAATTCACGACATAAATAGTCATCTTTAAATTTGTCTAATAGATTTGTTCAATATTTTTTAAAAGTTAAATATGAGTTTAAGATAATGACACAATATTCAATTTTATAGGTGAGGCTCAATGGCATCACTATTTCTTAAATTCATTATTAATTATTTTCTTGCTCAAAATATTTTGTACGCTCTTTATCTTCTTTCATCAATGTATTTTGTCTGTCTCTTTCTCTTCTAAATAAGCTATTTTCAATCCACTAGAAATATTTTAAAAGTAAATATATTTTGGCCTTTGTTCATTATTCTACATATCATTTTTTTCTAAAATAAATTTAAAATCTATATTATGTAAATATCCACTCTAAATAGTATTGAATAATATATTAAACTATCTTCATCTTGTATTATTTAGGGTTAATATAGCACACCTCCTTGTGCTTTAGTAAATTTCTCATGACATCCTATAGCTTTAAAAATCCCGTAATTCTCCCCTATCATCCGTTAAAGTTAACATCTTTCATAAAATTTCAGTAAAATAACTAAAATATACTTAACCTAAGAAAAAATCCTTAAAAGTAGTATTAATTAAAAATCAATTTTATTTAATAAATAAATTATTATAAAATTTATGAACACAATCTTCCATTAGATAATAGTTTTGAATTTATGTCAGTTAAAAAAAAATTCTTTAAGTATAACATTTAAGAGTATTTGAATCACTTAAATTGAAAAATAATAAAACATGTTAATTTTTAACTTCAGTAATGTTATACTTACAACTTACATATAATCTAGACTTTACAACATGATGTGACAGTTTATATGACAAAATTCTATTAGATATATAACTTTCGTTTTTTTTCTTCTTCAGTGAATTTTTATCATATAGACTACCACATCAGGTTATAGTATTTCGATTATATATAGATTGGATATAGGAATTGATCATGATAGTGGAGACAAATCCTATCTCATACAAGCAGTGACGGAGCTAGAAACTTTTATGAGAGGGGGCAACATAATTAAATAAAAATTTAACTAAAAAATAATTATATAAATTCATAAATGTATTCAATAATTTACAATTGTGTAATATTAAACAATTTTTATTTTAAGAATTTGTTGTAAGATAGTGTCATTATGTTGCAGCTCATTATTTAATATTGGTTATCAATTATAATTTTTCATATATGATGTTATAGCTAATCATTTAAAAAATTTTAATTGAAATATCAATTCTAAATATAAAATTATAAATTGATAAGCACTATAGTTAATATCTTGTATCATCTTTTATTTATAATTAATAAATATATTCAATAATTTTATAATTATATAATATAGACTAATTTTAATAATGAACAAGAGAGGAATTAGTAATATGAGAGACATAGTAGATAAAGAACATAATATAATGAATTTAGATTCAAAAATTCATAAGGAATGATATAATAATCATATACATGATAGTTGATTAATGGCTAAATAAAAAAAAGAATTAATAAATAAAATTAGAAGTTTTTTATGAGCCCAAAGGGGCAACTGCCTCTGCTGGACCTTAGCTAGCTCTGTCCCTGCATACAAGACCAGGTGACCAATCGAACACGATTTATGAGGATCTTTGAAATTTGTTTGTGGACAACCCACTAATACAAATCAGCTGGTGGTGTAAAATCGGTACAAGGTAGTTGAAATGACGCAATAAGCAACAACGCAAAGGCTAGGGCTAACGCTTCAAATCCTGTAATTATAGTGCTGGTTAATTTCCATGCGAGAAGTCTATCATACACTACTCTTATCATATCTCCAAACGCAATAACTCTATACCAATTGCATATATTTACGTGGGTGTCACTGTTGTGGCTCATATCATTACATACCAGTTGTCCCATGTTGAAATGGAGATAGATATGTTTCTTGATAAATCATCATGGTGGTTATTTTGGATTTAGTGTCTAATGCCTATACTTTGTATGGGTAAATTTAGTTTATAAAACTTTAGAAGCAATCTGAAAAGATAAGAAGTGGCCGAAGCAAATTATAATATAAGGAAATATTGCCCTTTAATTAAGTCAAATAAAAGATGAGTGCTGCTGCTGGCCTCGGCTGAAGGTAAAGGAGCCGTAAAGCACCACATTTCTAAGTTAGATTCAATTTATATTAGAGCAATGCTACACTTTAATATATGCTTTATCGGACAAACAATTTCATTATTGTTTCGTATTCTGAGCTGATCAATATCCATATTCCCCTAAATGACATGTCTCTCACGAGTTGCATGCCACCCAAGATACCGATTGGTACCTATCCACTATCCATCTTTTCTTTCTATTTTTTTTTTAATCAATTTTCCTTGTAAAAGATCAAGCTTCTACTTCAGATTTTCAACTTTCGAATGTTTCCCGTTTATGCTTTTACACAAGTAACTTCCAAATGTTTCCCATTTACGCTTTTACACAAGTAACAGTGCAACTTTTACAGTATTACTAATGGATATGGTTTTATTTAGCCAAGATTGACATAAATTGATCAATACACTCACTTCAATAATTTAACGGTCACATAATGTTTAATCTCACTTTTAGATGTTTGCATTATATTCTAAAGAATCTTAAGAGCAATGCTACACTTACAACTATATAACCTAAGATAGTAAAAATTCACTGAATAAGAAAAAAATAAAAATGAATAAAGGTAATTATAGTTAAAGTATGATTTTGTCAACTCAGATTATAAGAAAAGTTGATTGTAAATAAGTTGTTAGTATAAAAGTATTCGAATCGTAATGTTTACGACAATTAATATGACAAAAAGTGTATAAAAACTTTTATCATCTCATCCTTCAATATGCTTGGTGTCACAGGACTTTTTTGTTGATATGCAGATTGCCCTGCGATAGCGCTAAGCACCTACTTAGCCAACTAATCGATAAACCGCATTCTAGGCCACTCGAGGTTTACACACAAAACTGTACGCAGTGCACACACAAATTTTTCGACACAAGGCACAACGAATTTATGGAAGCACCGACTTCCAACTTTTCTTTATTCCTCCAAAGAAAAGATTACAAATGCCGCCCTAAGATATTGAGCTGGAAACACACTCTAGCTTACTCACACAAGCTACAAGCATAATTGCTTCCCCAAGCAATTCTCTCAATGCATGTACTCTATTGTTGTATCTAGTTCGTGTCCTTTCTAGCCCCCACCCTTGGTACAATCTATAGGCAAAATACCGACCAACACCCCTAGTTGATAGGTCCTAAATCCATGTGCTGCATGCCACATGGTCCATATAGTTGACAACCCCAACTACTAGGTGAGGTGACACGCTCCTACGCTGCCACACGCTTCTCCCACTACCCATGAGTGGAGATCATGGCATGGAACATGGGAGTAACTTCCTCAAGCCACTTCCTACTTCTTCTCATAAGCATCCCCCACTACCAATGAGTGGAGATCATGGCCTGGAACATGAAAATAACTTCCTCAAGCCACTTTCCCATTTCTGCTCCTACAATTTAGGGACATGGTTGAGTCCACTCAACAACCAAGTTAGTGGGGAAGTGTAGCCCACCATTTGTACTACCACTTCCTATATTCTACGAAATGCCTCCTAGCCCACTCAACCACCAAGTTAGTGCGGAAGTGTAGCCCACCATTTGTGCTGCCACTTCCTACACACTAGGAAATGCATTCTCCCCACTTTGCCCACTACCTTCTTAATTTTAGGAGCCACTATCCCCTTGAATATGTGCCATGATTTATGCCCACTAACACCACCAAGTTGCACCATGAACTGCTGTTGCACGCCATGTCTCTCGATGCCATGCGCTATGTCATTGCATTGTTGCGCGCTACCCGTGCGCGTGCCTGCTGCCTCGCAAGCGTCCCAGCTTGCATGCGTGCATATGCTAGTGTTGTTGTGCTACATTGCCCCAATGTACGCGTTGCATCCTTGTGTCGCGCCCAACTCCCATGTGCGCTCCACACATCATGCCCGCAAACCGTGCATGTATGTTATCCCACTGTGCCACACCCATCTCCATGCACGTGCCATATTACGCCCGCTACCCATGCATGCGTATTGTTTCGTTGCGCTACACATCCCCTTGTGTTAGCGTTCACATTGACTTGCGCTTACCCTCGCGCATCAATGACTATCATGTCATGCAACGTCTCCGCACCTTGCTTAAGCGCTCACTCGTGCGTTTCTCGTTGGCATGCACCATTGCTGTGAATCCCAATATATATATATATATTGTGGTAGTGGGCTTGTGTTGGAAATTGAAAATGATGAATTGGGCTTAGATTACAAATGAATGGACCTCAACCCATGGGTAGCCTTGGATATATAAGAGAGACATGAGAGTTCCAGAAGGGGTGGGGGAGATATTTTTCTTTCTTTCATTTTCGGGATAGAGGGGAAAAGTCTAACGGGTTAAAGGAAGAAGAAGAAGAAGAAGAAGAAAAGAGAAGGAAGAAAAAGAGAGGAAAAGAAGGAAAAAAAAAATCAAAGAGGTGTATAGGCTTGGAAACCAGATAGGGATTTTTTAACACTATACTTAAATTGTTTTATCTATTTTGCTGTTTTAAATTGATATGGGTTTATAGTGCACGTGAATTGTTGTTAAATTGATTGTTTGTTGCTTGGATGATGAATTAATTGTGGAGTTATGTGCTTGTGAAGCTTTAAACAGCCACTGATTGCATGAAAATTGGATGAATGAAATTTTGGTGAATTTTTGAAGTTTGTGTTTGAGATCTAGAAATGGTTCAGTTTCACGATTCTGGAATTCTGATACTGGCTGTGAATCCGACACAACTCGACAAGTGGTTGTCGAGTGTCGAGTGATGTTGTCGAGGGTCGGGTGTGACGTGTCGAGCGTCGAGTGTGACGTGTCGAAGGTTCAGTCATGAAGGTGTCGAGTGTCTAGCATGACTCGACATGAGGTGTCGAGCGTCGAGTGTGACGTGTTGAGGGTTGAGTCATGAAGGTGTCGAGTGTCTAGTGTGACTCGACATGAGGTTTCGAGGGTCGAGTGTGACGTGTCGAGCGTCGAGTGTGACGTGTTGAGGGTTGAGTCATGAATATGTCAAGTGTCTAGCGTGACTTGACATGAGGTGTCAAGGGTCGAGTGTAACGTGTTGAGCGTCGAGTATGACGTGTCAAGGGTTGAGTCATGAATGTGTCGAGTGTCTGGCGTGACTCAACATGAGGTGTCGAGGGTCGAGTGTGCATGTCGAGCGTCAAGTGTGACGTGTCGAGGGTTGAGTCATGAACGCGTCGAGTGTCTAGCGTGACTCGACATGAGGTATCGAGGGTCGAGTGTGACGTGTCGAGGGTTAAGTCATGAACGTGTCGAGTGTCTAGCGTGACTGGACATGAGGTGTCGAGGGTTGAGTGTGACGTGTCGAGCTTCAAGCGCGACGTGTCGAGGGATCGAGCATCGATCGATCGAGTGTCGAGCGGTATAGGTGCCGAGTGTCGAGCGTTTAGTTGTGTCGAGCGTCGAGTGTCGAGCGCTCTAACAGACTCGACCCGAATGTACATTTCTGACAGAATTTTTCATAAAAACGGTGCTACTTTGGGACTTATTTTTAGGGATTATATTGAAGGGTTTATAAGCATATGCATTGGACCTTGGATAGACCGTTTTGGATACGGATCCAAGGAGAATACGGATATGAAATTCTATGTGTTGGACCTTAGATGGGCTGTCTTGTGTACTGATCCAAGGGGAACATGAATATAAACTTGATGTGTTGGACCTTGGATGGGTCGTCTTGTGTACGGATCTAAGGGGAACATAAATATAAACTTGATGTGTTTGACCTTGGATGGGCTGTCTTGTATACGGATACAAGGGGAACACGAATATAAACTTGATGTATTGGAACTTGGATGGGCCGTGGAAAACATTAGATGAAAGATTTTGATTGTTAAGTGAATAAGTGATACCTTGATGTGTGAATGAGAATGATTTCTTGACTTATTATAATTGGTTGTGTAACTATGTGATTGAGTAACGGTTTGAATGCTTGTGATTTACTATAACGTTAGAATCTATCCTAATGGGCTATATGCGCACCCCCTCCCTCCACAGGTATACAAAAAGATATTCGTCTAAGTGGTGTTCCAGAGTTTTCCTAGGGAGTCTGGGCGTTTACATGTATGCGATGGTTTTGAGAAAAGTTTGACTAGCCTAAATTGTGATAGGAAACTTTATTATGTGATCATCAACCCACATTCTAAGTGTGGTCATCAGTGTATGTAAAGTTTATCTTGAACAAATAGCCAGATGTTGTAATAGATTCATATGAAATGTATAAATATATGTATGAATTGGAAAAGGAAAAAAAATGAGATATTGTTGATGTCTTTTTATTATTTTTCTTAATCAATCACCCTTAAATTCTCTGATAGTTCTGGAGGTATGCAGTTATAAGAAATATAACAGTAAACTGTAATATAAATCAGCACAGGAGGATTTTTACGTGGTTCGGTTATAAAACCTACGTCTATGGACAGCTATAGAGCTGTAATTCACTATGTTCTTGTTTGTACAATCTTTAGGACTTTTTATAGTGATGACTCACTCTCACGCACAGACCTAATATTTGACAAACAAAATCTTTGCAAATATCCTAAACATTAGTGACACTGCTCACTCTCTGTCACAGATAACTTAACAGAACACTGTTAAGTTATACATAACAATGACGTCTGACACTGAATTACATAAACACTTAACCCGCAAGTTATCCCAAGTGTCTACTAACTCACACAGACTCAATCAACAACTCATGTACGATTTCTACCACTCATACATGAATCAAAAGACTCAAAGAATCAAATCAAAGAAGACATTTCTTTTGCGTTGAAGCTCTCTTCTATGAATTCATGGAATCCCAAACTCAAGACTCTCTCACAACCAAAACAGCCAACACGTCAATCTCTCAATTACATTCTCAGCCGCCTGAATAGCTTTGTATATATATAGTGAGGGTCTGACCGAAATCTCCTAGAAATCCTATAAAAATTCTAATCAAAATCATATTAGGATTAGAAGAAATAAAATAGGAAGTGTTATAAACAAACTCTAAACGGAATTAGGACAAATAAATATTCTTCTATTCTAATTAGGATACAAGATATTATATCCTAATCTAAAGAGATATTTATTCCAAATCAAATACTTTCTAAAATATAATTCTAGAAACATTAAAATAGGAATAAAAATAATATTCTTGTTTTATCACAAGTCGATCAAAACTCATCATGTGCATAGCACATGCATATGTAGTAGACTTTGACACCAACAATCTCCCCCTTTTTGACAACTTGTGATGAAAACACAAAACTGTTTCTGATCAAAGAATATCACACATGATAAGTCAATCATAACAATAAACTGCCATGAAATAGCAAACAGAAATTATCATGTGTAAAGAATTAACCAGTGAGCTGTTACAAAACTCATAACAGAACATTGTCAGAATAAGTATATCCTGCAATCAAAATGACTTTATCAAACTGATCAAGCAACATACTTTAATCAATTCATGATCAAAGTAATTATATCAATCAATGTAATCAGATCATGATCAGAGGAAAAACATTCATCAACGTAAGATATCTTGAATGCACACATAAAGCAAACATAAGAAGTTCTTCTTACTCCCCCTTACTACTTACTTACATCCCTTGAGAAATAAGCAACAAAAATATAAACAAAACATAAATAAGTAACCACGGTAATATCATACATAACAAAAAGATCAAAAAATTAGAAAACTCATTGATCTCCCCCTTGATTTCAGCACAAGTGCCAAAAGCACTTAACGAAGGAACTTACGAACTGGAGGAGAAGAGGAACTGCCTGTGCGCTTCCTAAGTTTTCCCTATTGTGGTTGGAGTTGGCTGCGTAGAAGCTACAGGAGCAGTGTGTTCTTCAGCTGTGTCAGAAGAAGTGGCAGTGACTTCAGCTACAATTCTTCGAATCTCTTTGTCACATCTCTCTGCATTGGTTTCGGCCTTTCCATCTGCAACTTCCTCTATGAAGTGTACTTTTCAAACTTCTGCTTGATGTTGGCTGTGAGAAACTTATTGGTCTGTAGAAAAAATTTTTAAAACAGGAAGAGAGAAGCAAGATGCGGGATAGGGAAGACACTGTTGTGGGAATATGGAATGAACAGAAGAAGCCCAAAACTGATTCGTAATATACTAGGCCAAATTTAAAAACAATTTTGTTTTTAACAAAAATTAATATCAAATCTATTTCCAAAACCGTTTGATAATTGACATTTATAGACAGAAATTCAAATTTGATTCCAATTTGAATAAGGAATTCTAATAGAATTAGGATTCCCGCCACTGAAACTTCTCCCCCTCAATTCAATAATGCTGACATAGCATTTTTGACACATGGACACACAAGAAAATCAAATTTCGAATAAGCACAAAGAGTATCGTATGTTATGAAAAACATAACAGAACACAGTTAAAAATAACATAACAACAATATCTGAACATCATATGAATCATTCTAAGAAAGCATATTCAAGAGCTGTTTTATTTTCTTTTAATTATTTCATCACTTAATCCAATTGAGTGATCAACTTGAGCATACTTCTTACACACACAAAAGTTAGTCTCAATGTGAATTTGCTAAATAATACAGTAGCTTTCACACATGTATAGAGGTAGCCCTTTTCCATTTAAGCGGGTGACCTCACCATATTTCTTAGATACAATGAAGTTACTCTCAATGGATGGCTTTCACACATCATATACTGGTAGCCCTCTCTGTATTTTTTATTTTTAAACTAGTATTTAATTAGTCACACAATTTTTTATATCATAGCTCATACATGCTTAATTAGAAGAAAACTTATGATATTGCAGATACAATTAACATAACAGTAAGCAGTGTTCATTCATGTAACTGACAAATGCTTAAGGCTTTTCTTAGATTTTCAAATCTTGTTGTATCCAATGCCTTAGTGAACAAGTCAGCCAATTGTCTATCAGTGGAGATGTGTTCAATATGTATCACCTTAGACTCTACTAGTTCCCTTATAAAATGGTATCTTAAGTCAATGTGTTTTGTTCTAGAATGCTGAACAGGATTTTTGAAAATATTTATAGCACTAGTATTATCACAAAACACAGTTATAGGCTTTTGTTCAATACCATGATCACTCAACATTTGCTTTATCTACAATAGTTGTGTGTAACAACTCCCTGCTGCTATGTATTCGGCTTCAGCTGTAGACAAAGAAATAGAATTCTGTTTTTTACTGTGCCATGAAATCAAGTTAGTACCAAGATAAAAACATCCTCCTGAAGTACTTTTTCTATCATCTGCATTTCCTGCCCAATCTGCATCACTTAACCCTGCAAGATAATCATTTGTATCTTTAGAAAACTATATTTCATAATCATATGTTCCATGAACATACCTGATGATTCTCTTTACTGCTGCAAGATGTGATTCTTTGGGATTTGCTTGAAACCTTGCACAAAGTCCTACACTAAAGCTCAAATCTGGTCTGCTTGCTGTGAGGTATAGTAGGCTGCCAATAATGCTTCTGTACAAGCTTGCATCAACATCTTTTCCTGTATTATCCTTTGAAAGTTTTAGATTAGTACTGATAGGAGTTTTCATTGGTTTTGCATTTTCAAGCCCAAACTTCTTTATAAGATTCTTGGCATATTTTGATTGAGATATATCATTCATTTGCTTAACCTGCAATCCAAGAAAGAAATTTAATTCTCCTACCATGCTCATCTCAAACTCTTCCTGCATCAATTTAACAAACTCATTAATTTTGTTTTTGTTAGTTGATCCGAAAACAATGTCATCAACATATATTTGAGCAATAATAAAATAGTTAGATGCATGTTTGATAAACAAAGTCTTATCATTGCTGCCTCTTTTGTAACCTCTGTTGATTAAAAAATTTGTCAACCTTTCATACCAAGCTCTAGGAGCTTGTTTCAAACCATACAAAGCTTTGTGCAATCTGTACACAAAATCAGGATGTTTAGGATCTTCAAATCCCTTAGGCTGTTCAACAAAAATTTCTTCATTGAGATAGCCATTTAAAAATGCAGTTTTAACATCCATTTGATACAACTTAAAATCAAGCAAACAAGCAATTGCAAGTAGTATTCTGATTGACTCAGGTCTAGCTACTGGTGCAAAGGTCTCATCAAAGTCTATGCCTTCAACTTGTGCAACTAGCCTAGCTTTATTCCTTACTACTTGACCACTTTCATCAGTTTTGTTTTTGTAAATCCATTTAGTTCCAATGACATTTGTACCTTCTGGCCTAGGAACTAATTCCCACACTTCATTCCTTTTAAACTGATTAAGTTCATCTTGCATAGCTTGAATCCACACCTCTTCTTTTAAAGCTTCTTTCACATTTTTTGGCTCAACTAAAGAAACATAACATGCAAACCTTACCTGATTTCTTACCTCGCTCCGAGTTTTCATCATGCCATCTGGTGTTCCAATGATAGAACTTGTTGGATGTGCCTTCTGAATCCATGTGGGTGGATCTTTTCTATCTTCATCATTCCATATTGAACTTTTGTTCAAATCTAAGTTGTCAGATGTTACCTGTTACGTCAGGTGTAACAGCAACTGTTTCCTCCTTCATAACAACATCTTCCTTTTTGCTGCTGTCTGAATCTGATTTTTCTGTATCTTCTATGAAGTGGTTATGCTTTTCTCTTGTGAGTACTTTGCATAATCATCAAGCTTATCGAATACTACGTTTGCAAATTCCATGACTGCCTCAGTTCTCATATTGTAAACTCGAATGCTTTGCTGTTTTGAGCATATCCCACGAAGACTCCTTCATCACTCCTTGGATCTAATTTTCCTAACAGTTCTCTGTCGTTTAAGATGTAACACTTGCAACCAAAGACGTGAAAATATTTCAAATTAGGTTTTCTTCCTTTCAAAATTTCATAAGGTGTCTGGTTAGTGCCAGGTCTAAGAAAAACTCTATTTGAAATATAACAAGCAGTGCTTATTGCTTCAGCCCATAGCCTTTTTGTCAACTTCTTGCTATTGAGCATCACTCTTGCCATCTCTTGAAGAGTTCTATTCTTCATCTCCACAATACCATTCTGTTAAGGGGTTTTGGGAGCTGAAAATTTATGATCAATTCCATGATATTTGCAAAAGTCAGCATAGCTAACATTTTCAAACTCCTTGCCATGATCATTTCTTATTCTCACAATCCTTCCAATGTTACTATTTTGCTCATTTTCAAGCTTAACGCAAAGGTTCCTGAAAGCATCAAAAGTGTCAGATTTTTCTTTAATGAAATCCACCCAAGTAAATCTAGAAAAATCATCCACACAAACAAATATATATCTCTTACCTGTAATACTTTCAATTTGCATAGGACCCATAAGATCCATATGAAGCAAATCAAGTATCTTAGAAGTGCTACGATGTGGATTTAATTTGTGTGAACTTCTGATTTGTTTTCCCATTTGACATGGTCTACAAATTTTATCAATTTTGTCATTAAGTTTAGGAACTCCTCTTATAGCACCTAACTTAGTTAATTTAACCAAGTCTTTGTAATTTAAGTTTCCTAATTTTTGATGCCACAATTCTAAACCGAAATCCTAGCATGAAATGCAATTTCTACTAAATAACAGTTATCCAAAGATCTATTACCTTCTAGAATGCATTTACCAAAATTATCAAAGACCATGCATTTGTTTTGTGTGAAGTTAACAGTATACTTTTCATCACAAATCTGACTAATGCTTATAAGATTAGCTTTCAAATCTTCCACTAGAAGGACATTTTTAAAATTGGGTAGGCCTTTGACATTCAAAGTGTCTTTACCAATGATTTTACTTGTTGCTCCATCTCTAAAGGTAACATTTTCATCCCTACATGCTTTAAAATTTGTCAAAAACAATTTATTTCCAGTCATGTGCTTGGAACAATCGCTGTCAAAATACCACAAATCATTAGATGCATGATCAAGTACAGTAAAGGCAACATGGCATACTGTTTTGTCTTTCCTAACCCATTGCAGTCGTGATTTAGGTAACAGTTTAAACTGTTTTGATCTTTCATGCAAAAGATTCAACAATTTAAAGCATCTAGGCCTAATATGTCCCTTTTTACCACAAAAATAGCAAATAGGAATGAATTTCCTTACCTTTTCAGGACTGGATTTGAAAGAACTCAGAGGAGAGACAAATGTTTCACTGCTCTTAGAATTAGGACTTGACTTTAAAGAGTTAAGTTCAAAATTGGCTTTCACAAAAACTGTTTTTGATGAAGATGCAGCATTACCTTTTGTATACCCTAATCCATGTTTGTTAGAGTTGTCTCTTCCAAGGCTTAAGACCTGATCAACTTTGGCTGCTCCAATTTTGAGTTGATCAACACACCTCTTACTTTCAACCAGTTCTGTTATGATTTTCTCAATATGTGCTGTTTTATCTGTCAAAACAGTTTTCAGTTCTGTGATCTGATTTTCAGCAAAGGATTTTTCACATTCCAGCTTTTTAATCTTCTTCTTTAAGGCTCTAATTTCTTCCTTCTGATTTAGCCATTCATCGTAGAGTACATTGTATGTCTATTGCAACTCTTCATAGTATTCTGGTCCTTCTTCTTCATTCGAATGATCAATACTGGTTCTGTAATTTTTTGTTATGTCAGACATAACAGCCTTTCCTTTGTCAGCTGCAGATGCAGTAAATACAACAAAGTTGCTCATGGAATCTTGATCTTCTGACTCGAATTCTGATTCATCACTCCAGGTTGTTGTCAGCCCTTTATTCTTCTTCTTGAGATTTGCACATTCAGATTGAATATGCCCATAACCAGAACATTCATAACACTAAATTTGCCCTTTCTTTTCAGGTTGTTTTGGCTTCCTCTTGTCATTCTCCTTGCTGAACTTTCTGAATTTTTCTTCGCTTGAGTTTGATGGCTTTCCTTAATTCTTTTTCCTAAAATTTCTTTTCATAAACTTGACATAATTTCTTGTTAGAAAAGCAATCTGTTTAGAATCAGTTTCATTAAGCACATCACTACTTTCATCATCAGATTTTCAGTTTTCACATTGAATGCAATGCTTTTACCTTTTTACTTCCTAGTACTTTGATTAATTTCAAAGTTTTGGAGGATGCCAATCAATTCATCAACCCTCATCTCATCAGAGTTTTTAACTTCCTCAATGGCTGAAATTTTAGGTTGAAATTTATCTGGAACAGACCTAATTATCTTGCTAACAATTTCTGCATCAGTGAAAGTTTTGCCAAGCATGTATGCCGAATTTGTAATGTGACATATCTTAGAGTAAAATTTAAAAATTGACCCATCCTCATGCATCATCAGATTTTCAAATTGAGAATTAAGTCTCATCAATTTAGATCTTTTAACAGATGCGGTACCTTCATGTTTTACCTCAAGTATGTCCCATGCTTTCTTGGCTGCTTTGCACCTTGAAATCTGTCCAAAGTTGTTTAAGTCCACTGCAGCAAAATTTGCATTAAGAGCCTTTGAATTCCAACTGGAACGTCGGTATTCTTCATCAGTCCATTCATCTTTAGGTTTCGGTTCAGAATCATCAGAAGCATTCAACTTTGTTGGCAGTGTCCATCCTTTAAGCACACTAGTCCATGCCCTGTCATCAAGAGATTTGATATACATCATCATTCTTACCTTCCAATATGAATAATTACTGTCATTAAGAATGGGTGGTTGTGTTTCGGATCCTCTATTGTGAATAAACTCCATCCTTCCAGATCAACGTGATCGTTTTCTTCACTTGTCTATCAGTGAACCCGCTCTTATACCAATTGATAGTTCTGGAGGTATGCAGTTATAAGAAATATAACAGTAAACTGTAATGTAAATCGGCACAGGAGGATTTTTATGTGGTTCGGTTATAAAATCTACGTCCACGGACAGCTATAGAGCTGCAATTCATTATGTTCTTGTTTCTACAATCTTAAAGACCTTTTACAGTGCTGACTCACTCTCACACACAGACCTAATCTTTAACAAATAAAATCTTTGCAAAAATCCTAAACACTAGTGACACTGCTCACTCTCTGTCACAGATAACTTAACAGAACACTGTTAAGTTATACATAACAATGACGTCTGACACTGAATTACATAAACACTTAACCCGCAAGTTATCCCAAGTGTCTACTAACTCACGCAGACTCAATCAACAACTCATGTACGATTTCTATCACTCATATATGAATCAAAAGACTCAAAGAATCAAATCAAAGAAGAAATTCTTTTTGCGTTGAAGCTCTCTTCTATGAATTCATGGAATCCCAAACTCAAGTCTCTCTCACAACCAAAACAGCCAACACGTCAATCTCTCAATCACACTCTCAGCCGCCTGAATAGCTTTGTATATATATAGTGAGGTCTGACCGAAATCTCCTAGAAATCCTGTAAAAATTCTAATCAAAATCATATTAGGATTAGGAGAAATAAAATAGGAAGTGCTATAAACAAACTCCAAAAGGAATTAAGACAAATAAATATTCTTCTATTCTAATTAGGATACAAGATATTATATCCTAATCTAAAGAGATATTTATTCCAAATCAAATACTTTCTAAAATATAATTCTAGAAACATTAAAATAGGAATAAAAATAATATTCTTGTTTTATCACAAGTTGATCAAAACTCATCATGTGCATGGCACATGCATATGTAGTAGACTTTGACACCAACAATCTCCTCCTTTTTGGCAACTTGTGATGAAAACACAAAACTGTTTCTGATCAAAGAATATCACACATGACAAGTCAATCATAACAATAAGCTGCCATGAAATAGCAAATAGAAATTATCATGTGTAAAGAATTAACCAGTGAGCTTACGAAATGTTTGTTGAACCAACGAATTACATGCACATAACAAATATTGTTGACGCAAACTTTGAAAATTCGAAAGACAAAATAAAATGATCTTACGAAATTGTAGATAATGTCGTCGATAGCACCAAAACGTATAAAAACGAACTCAACATTTCAAGTCAGTCCTATAGGGGATGATGCCATGCCAAGAATTAAAGCACCATAGACAGGATTGAGATTAGAAATTTGGAATAGATACTAACAAGACGTTTTGGGCGTGGAATAAACAATATGGCCTTCTTCTTGTTCCAATTGCACATCAAATCGCATTGAGATTTAGCGATGGATCTTGATTGATTGATTGATTGATTAAGATTTGAGAGCTTGCTCTTTGTAAAAGATAATTCTAATTTGGCCCCTGAGGTTAGGCAAAAATAAAAGTTAGGACCTCGATTTTCTGAAATCTGGATTGCCCCCTGAGGTTTTCTTGAAAACGTTGGATTAAACAAAAGTCTACTTGTTGATTGTTGACTGTTGTTGGCAGGAAGCAAGTAGACGAAATTGCCATTCTCCTCATGAGAATTAATAATATAATATCGGAACCTTGGACAAGTTTATTATATTAAAATGGTAACAAATTTTAAAGGTATTAGCCTTATTAATTTTAGGCATTTGACCGTAATACCCCTTTGTTCTCCTTATTACATAAAGTTCACATGGTTTCTATCAATCATCGAATATAAGTTCCTGTTTCTACATTCATAAAATCATATTTTCATCCACAACCTGCGATTTTCATTGCTAGAGCATAATGCTCACATCTTTTTCAATCAATCATCGAATGAAGTATTGGAAAGTTAATTTCAAAACTCTGGATTCCTGGAACTTCTTGTTACGCATACAGAAGAAAAAAAGTTATTGAGCCAAATTCCATTTCTTGAGCTCCATGAAGTTTACGTGAAACACATGCAACTTTTGAAGACAAAGAAATTTTTAATATTTCTTGCATGACGGCTTAAGCATTAAAATATTTTATTCTTAGCCATGTAACACATCTTGAGCCAATCGCATCCTTGGGCCATATATTTCTTTTTGTTTTCATTTTAATCTGCCATTGTGTTGTAGTGGTGTATGTCCACCATAATGGCTATTTAAATAGCCATGTAATTGAGCTCCATGATGTTTACGTGAAATGCATCCAACTTTAAAGACAAAGAATTTTTTAATATTTCATGCATGAAGATTTAGGCATTAAAATATTTTATTCTTGGCCATGTAACATATCTTTGCCCAATTGCCTCATTGAGCCATGTATTTCTTTTTGTTTTATTTTGATCTACCATTGTGTTCAGGTGGTGTATGTCCACCACAATGGTTGTTTAAATCGCCATGTAGCTTGTGTTACGAGAGACATGAGTTAAGCTCCCATATATGCAATGTAGAAACCATTCTTTCTTACTCAAATTGATCACTTCTCTTTTGCTCTAAACCCATCACGAAGTTCATGTCTCTACATTCAAACAACCATACTTTCATCCACTGCCTGCCATTTTTCAATCAATCATTGACAAGTTCATGTTTTTACATTCAAGCAACCATTTTTTCATTCATAGCACTACATTTTTCATTACTAGATCATAAAGTTCACATCTTTTTTAATCAATCATTGACAAGTTCATGTTTTTACATTCAAGCAACCATTTATTTTTCATTCATAGCACTGCGTTTTTCATTACAAGATCATAAAGTTCACATCTTTTTTTATCGATCATTGACAAGTTCATGTTTTTACATTCATGCAACCATCTTTCATTCACGGCATTGCGTTTTTCATTACTCAAGCACAAAGTTAACATCTTTATCAATTAATCATTTACATCTTTTTCAATCATTCACTCAAAAGGTCCAACTTAAACAATGAAAGATTTTTTTCTTCAAAATCAAACAATACACTCAGAAGTACAATCATAGATGCATTGATAAAAAAAGGCACAACACTCAACATTTACTGTTCACATTCATTCAAAAATGTAAAAACACCAAATAAGTGGAAAAAAAAAAACAAAATGAACCTCATTTTGTCACACTTTGGCACACTCAACGCTCCTTTTGACTCTTCCTTGTGCAATGCTATCTCTTCTTTGCGTTTGTAACTGAGTTCAAGTGGAAGCTTGTGAGTCGGTGAAGGCATTTGTTCGCGAGAATATGGCATTTGTTTGCAGAGAACACAAACTTCAACTATGGTTAATGCATGTGTGTGTGTGTCTATATATATATATATATATATATATATATATATATATATATAAAATTAAAGTTTGCCTCTTTATCATTGTTAACTACTGTACTTAAGATTTTTTATTAGATCAAGCACACTCCTTTACGTTTAGGTGACTAATACATCCTTACTTTGAATTTTAAATTACTTTGCCTCTAAGATGACCGTTTTGCCCTTCGTCCATTTAAGTCAACGTTTTCAGGAAAACCTCAGGGACAATCTTAGATTTCAGAAAACTAAGATCCTAACTTTTTGTTGGCCTAACCTCAGGGGTAAATTAGAATTTTTCACTTTGTAATGTATTTCATCATTTTAACACTATCCCACTCCCACGCCGAAATGTCAGGGTTGGCAGCCCCGCGATGTTGGGCGAAAACGACATCCATTAACCATGTGCTTGTCAATTTGTTTGTATGAAAAGAGTAGCCCATTAGCTTTATTGGGCTTCACTCTCACTCTCATTCTCATTATCACTCTTAGCCTATCCAAACTATTAACTAACACTTTTATTTATTTGTTTGTTTATTATGATAAATTTGAAATTTTCATTTTTTTATTATATTCTCTATAATACTAAGTTAATTAACTTACCATTTTATGGTTTTTTTATTATTTTAACTAAATTTGATTAAGATACGAAAGATTTATCAAATTTATAAAATCAAAGGTATCATATAGGCAAAAGGATTTCAACAAACCTGTAGAAAGTACATAAAATTTATAGTTGTTTATTTACTTCGACATTTATAATAATACAATCTATAATTTAAAACACAATTAGCTTAATTGTTTATCAATTAGATTCCTTTGAATCCCTTAAAAGTTTGATCAATCAATTTAAATGGCTTTTGACAATAATATTTGCACAACTCTTTCCCTCACCTTGCTTCCCATGGTAGCAACACATCTTCAAAATTACTCGCCATTTGTGAATCTCGAAATTTGACATGTAATATATGAACATAGATATTGGAAATTTTAAACAAAAGATAAGAATAAAGATATAAATTAGACAGTCATCCATAATAATTTTCATTCTAGCTGTACTCAAATATTCTTAAACATGGATGGGTCCAAGAATTTTTCCTATATTGGACTGCATTTAACTGGGAGAACCTCGATAGCACGAGAAAACCTTATTAATAAAACAACAATAGTACACCAAACTAGATTTTCATGACTTTTTTGATTGATTGTTTGACATTCAAACCTATAGTATATAATTATGAAATAACAAAGCAACATCAAAATATGTTATACTTAAAAAAGAAAACTAAACACTGTTAGCCCTAAGGCTACATGATAATTTTGATGATAACAATACACATTGATTAATTGTGATTTACTAACATGTTTATTTATGTGCAAGAGTAATATCATTGAAATAATTGTCAAATCAAGAAAAGGCTTATTAAAATGAAGTGTTGAAGCTAAGGAGAAGACTACATGTTAAAGGCACCAAAGTTTAAGTACAAGATTTTCAAATTTCAAACGGAACATTGACAAAAATGGAAGACAAGATTACGGTTTTTATGGTGGGCAGAAAATTTGGAATTGGTGTCTTCACTTGATTAAGTTCATCTCATTTGCCTATAAAAGGAGCCATTCTCCCATGCATTCAAGTAGTGCAAGAGAAGCATTTTATCAAGCAAAAAGCAAGAGAAATATCAAGTCTAGAGAGCTTTTATATTATTTATCTACTCTTTGAAGAGAGTTATACTTTTGTTGTAAAAATTATCTTTGTTCTTGTATTGTGGTGAGAGTGAGATATTATTGTAAAGGATAATAGTTATCCTTGAGAGAACTCTTGTTGTGTGTTATCAAGAGTTGAAGGAAGTTGCTTGGTGAGGTTGTTCATCAAGAAGAACTCTTGGTGTGGTGTTATCAAGGGTTGAAGGAAGTTGCCTTGGTGAGGTTGTTCATCAAGAAGAACTCTTGGTGTGGTGTTATCAAGGGTTGAAGGAAGTTGCCTTGGTGAGGTTGTTCATCAAGAAGAACTCTTGGTGTGGTGTTATCAAGGGTTGAAGGAAGTTGCCTTGGTGAGGTTGTTCATCAAGAAGAACTCTTGGTGTGGTGTTATCAAGGGTTGAAGGAAGTTGCCTTGGTGAGGTTGTTCATCAAGAAGAACTCTTGGTGTGGTGTTATCAAGAGTTGAAGAAAAAGTCTTGGTGAGGTTGTTCATCAAGCAAGTTGTAAAGATTTCTACAACTTAGTGGAAAGCTTAGCTCGTGGAGCTAGGAGCCCGTGGACGTAGGCAAGGTTTGCCGAACCACGTAAATCGAGTTTGCACTCTCTCTATCCCTATCTCTTTACATTTACTTGCACTTGTGATTGTTCTTTATTGCCATTCTCTTGATTGCATTCTATTTTCATCTTCTTCACCTTTATTCTCAAAGAAAGAGTTAAATAATTTTGATCTTTCAAGAAAAGTTTTCTAAATCCGTTTTGATAAATAAAAACCCAATTCACCCCCCCCCCCCTCTTGGGTTGCCATACCTGGGTCAACAAGTGGTATCAGAGCAAGGTTGCTCATTTTTTTTAAATCTTAACCGATTTTGAGCTATGGCTACTTTTAATTCAACTTCATATGTTGAGGGACTTTCTATCTCTAGACCTCCATTTTTTAATGGAAGTGATTACTCTTATTGGAAAACTAGAATGAGTATTTTCTTGAAATCTTTTGATTATGATTTGTGGTCTATTGTTTTGGAAGGACCTTTTGTTCCTACCAAAATTGAAAATGGGGAATGCATGCTTAAAGAACCTAAAGAGTTTAGTGAAGATGATAAAAAGAAATTGAGTTTGAATGCTAAAGCTATGAATGTGTTGTATTGTGCTCTAGATAGAAATGAGTTTAATAGAATATCTACTTGTTCTACGGCACAAGAAATATGGCACACACTTGAAGTAACTCATGAAGGAACTAGTCAAGTTAAAGAATCCAAAATTAGTATGCTAGTTCATAGTTATGAGCTTTTTAAGATGAAATCGGATGAATCAATTTCTGAAATGTTTACTAGATTTACGGATATTATTAATAGTTTGAAATCCCTTGGTAAATCTTATTCTAATGTTGAAATGGTGAGAAAGATTCTTAGGTGTCTACCAAAATCTTGGGAGCCAAAGGTGACGGCAATTCAAGAAGCAAAGGACCTCACCAAACTACCATTAGAAGAACTTATGGGTTCTCTCATAACTCATGAAATCACCTTGAAGGAGAATGAAGAAGAAGATTACGAAGTGGCAAACATGTGCTTCATGGCTTTAAGTGAAGATGAGGTAAGTATTCTAAACTATGATCCTAAACTTTCATATGATGAATTACTTGAAGCATTCCAAAATTTACATGTGCAAGTTGATAAACAAAATTCAAAAATCAATGCTTTCAAAAAGAAGTCAAAAATCATGTTATCTCAATTAGAAGAGTTGGTGGAAATAAATGAAGCTTTAGAAAATGAAAATGAAATTTTAAAGCAAAAAGATTTTGAAAGTTTGGAAAGTCAAATACATTTATTAAAAACTGAAAATGAGATTTTAAAACAAAAGGATTTTGATAAATTGGAGAAAGAAAATGTTATTTTGAAAAAGGAAAATAATGACTTAAGAAATATTGTTGATAGTTTTACAAAAAGTACAAAAAATTTGAATTCTATGTTACAAAACCAAAGGTGTGTTTTTGATAAAAGAGGTTTAGGATATAAAACTCATAAAAATCAAAAGTATTTTAAAAATTATTTTGTTCATGCATCTTCTAGGAATAATCCTAATCATTCATGTACTTATTGTGGAAGAAAGGGACACAAAGTGTATTATTGTTATATTAAGAGAAATCCTAATTTGAAACAAATATGGGTTCCAAAAAGTACCATAACTAACCCCCAAGGACCCAAGAACTTTTGGGTACCAAAAAGTTACTCCTTGAATGTTGATTGTAAAGACAAAGGAGTGGCAAACACAAGTGGTACTTAGATAATGGATGCTCAAGGCATATGACCGGAGATGCCTCCAAATTCTCAAGATTAATCATGAAGAAAAGAGGATATGTGACCTTCGGTGATGATGCCAAAGGAAGGGTAATCGGACATGGTGATATTGGTAACCCTTCTTCACCTATTATTGAAAGATGTTTTGCTTGTTATGGTTTGAAACATGATTTGATTAGCATTAGTCAATTGTGTGATAAGGGATATTTTGTTACTTTTGAGCCTAATAGATGTGTGATTAAGGATGTTAGTAACAATAAGACATTATTTGTTGGTAATAGATGTGGTAATATTTATACAATTGATATTGATGTTAATGATCATGTAGAAAATTGTTTCATTGTTAATGATGATGCTTGGTTATGGCATAGAAGGTTAGGTCATGCTAGCATGGACACAATTTCAAAAATTTCTAAAAATGATTTAGTTGATGGTCTTCCAAAAATAAAATTTGAAAAGGATAAGATTTGTGATGCTTGTCAATTTGGAAAACAAGTGAGAACTTCTTTTAAACAAAAGAAATTTATTTCAACAAATAAACCTCTACAATTACTTCATTTGGATTTATTTGGACCATCAAGAACTCAAAGCTTGGTGGAAAGTATTATGTTTTTGTTATTGTGGATGATTATTCAAGATTCACTTGGGTGTTATTCTTGAAAACTAAAAATGAGGCCATACAAGCTTTTTCAAAATTTGCAAAAAGAGTCCAAAATCAAAAAGGGCATTCTATTGTGTCCATTAGGAGTGATCATGGTGGTGAAGTAGACAATGTTGCATTTAAAAATCTTTGTGATGAAAATGGTTTTGAGCATAATTTTTTCGCACTTAGAACTCCACAACAAAATGGTGTTGTTGAGAGAAAAATAGGACTATCCAAGAAATGGCTAGGACCATGTTACTTGAAAATAATTTGCCAAAATATTTTTGGGCCGAAGCCGTTAATACCGCATGCTTTATAATCAATAGAGTCCATATTAGAGCTTTAATAAAGAAAACTCCTTATGAACTTTGGAAAGGAAGAAAACCCAACATTGGATTTTTAAAGTTTTTGGATGTAAATGTTTTATTTTAAACACCAAGGATAACCTTGGAAAATTTGATGCAAAAGCCGATGTTGGAATTTTTGTTGGCTACTCCAACCATAGTAAAGCATATAGAGTTTTTAACAAAAAGACTCTTACTATTGAAGAATCTATGCATGTTGAATTTGATGAAACTAATGTTATTTCTTCAAAGAATTTAGATGATGATATTGTTGAGGTAGAAAGGCAAATCAAGGAATCAAGGCTTGATGAAAAGAGCCAAGATGAATTACAACTTCAACAAGAAAAGCTTGAGGAAGTAAATGATTCTTCCCAAGAATTACCAAAGGAATGGAGGTATGCAAAAGCTCACCCTAAAGATCTCATTATTGGTGAACCATCACAAGGTATGAAAACTAGATCTTCTTTTAAGAACTTTTGTAATCATTTTGCTTTTGTCTCTCAATTTGAACCAAAATCTTTTAAAGAAGCCGAAAATGACGAAAGTTGGATTTTGGCTATGCAAGAAGAATTGAATCAATTTGAGAGAAATCTAGTTTGGGAATTAGTCTCTAGACCCAAATATGACTAAACCCCTTAGTCAAGATAGATTTTGCATAATTAGAAGAGAATTAGGCATGTTGGATATATCTTAATTTTTCTTTTATTTGATAATCTTTGAATGGTAACATATGTTAAGGGGGAGAATATATTTAGGGGGAGTAATTAATTTGATTACATTTTTTTGATGATAACAAAAGGGGGAGAAATGGTTGGATTGCTTGTATTTATAACAATTGCTTCTTTTTGTTTATTCTTGATTTCATTTTCATTCTTGATTTTAGATATTATTTTAAAGCAATCAATGGTTTGTCATCATCAAAAAGGGGGAGATTGTTAGCCCTAAGGCTACATGATAATTTTGATGATAACAATACACATTGATTAATTGAGATTTACTAACATGTTTATTTATGTGCAAGAGTAAGATCATTGAAATAATTGTTAAATCAAGAAAAGGCTTATTAAAATGAAGTGTTGAAGCTAAGAGAAGACTACATGTTAAAGGCACCAAAGTTTAAGTACAAGATTTTCAAATTTCAAACGGAACATTGACAAAAATGGAAGACAAGATTACGGTTTTTATGGTGAGCAGAAAATTTGGAATTGGTGTCTTCACTTGATTAAGTTCATCTCATTTGCCTATAAAAGGAGCCATTCTCCCATGCATTCAAGTAGTGCAAGAGAAGCATTTTATCAAGCAAAAAGCAAGAGAAATATCAAGTCTAGAGAGCTTTTATATTATTTATCTACTCTTTGAAGAGAGTTATACTTTTGTTGTAAAAATTATCTTTGTTCTTGTATTGTGGTGAGAGTGAGATATTATTGTAAAGGATAATAGTTATCCTTGAGAGAACTCTTGTTGTGTGTTATCAAGAGTTGAAGGAAGTTGCCTTGGTGAGGTTGTTCATCAAGAAGAACTCTTGGTGTGGTGTTATCAAGGGTTGAAGGAAGTTGCCTTGGTGAGGTTGTTCATCAAGAAGAACTCTTGGTGTGGTGTTATCAAGGGTTGAAGAAGTTGCCTTGGTGAGGTTGTTCATCAAGAAGAACTCTTGGTGTGGTGTTATCAAGAGTTGAAGGAAGTTGCCTTGGTGAGGTTGTTCATCAAGAAGAACTCTTGGTGTGGTGTTATCAAGGGTTGAAGGAAGTTGCCTTGGTGAGGTTGTTCATCAAGAAGAACTCTTGGTGTGGTGTTATCAAGAGTTGAAGAAAAAGTCTTGGTGAGGTTGTTCATCAAGCAAGTTGTAAAGATTTCTACAACTTAGTGGAAAGCTTAGCTCGTGGAGCTAGGAGCCCGTGGACGTAGGCAAGGTTTGCCGAACCACGTAAATCGAGTTTGCACTCTCTCTATCCCTATCTCTTTACATTTACTTGCACTTGTGATTGTTCTTTATTATTCTCTTGATTGCATTCTATTTTCATCTTCTTCACCTTTATTCTCAAAGAAAGAGTAAACTAATTTTGATCTTTCAAGAAAAGTTTTCTAAATCCGTTTTGATAAATAAAAACCCAATTACCCCCCCACCCCCCCCCCCCCACCCCCCCCCCCCCCCCCCCCCCCCCCCCCCTCTCCCTCTTGGGTTGCCATACCTGGGTCAACAAACACATGATTCCCACTAATTATTTATACAAATCAATGGATTCCATATTAAATTATAAAAGTCTACTTCATTAATATATTTTATTCATTAATTAAAGTTAAACATTCTTTGCAAATTTTACTAAAAGAAAAAGAGTTATGCCCGACACAACATTTTAGCATGATGGTGTGAGGAAGAACATAAATTTTACAAGGTAAAGTTATATATTATCAGTGGTAAACTATGCATCCTTTGAAGGATGGCTATGAATGCAAGTTATGCATCACATGTTGTAAAGCAGAAAGTTTTATAAAATGCTCAATAGTCTTGAAAATAACTGAGGAAAACATAACATAAATGTAGCAAAACACTAAGCATGGTAAAAGAAAATTTTAAAAGAGATAAGAGATAAGACAAGTTATAAGACATTTCATCGCACTTAATAGTTACATGTAACAAAATTTTATAATTGTTGAAACTCCATTTTTTTTTCCTAGGAAACAAAGAAGAGTGCATACAAATATTAACTCAAAAATAGAAAATATAAAAGGACTTGCTAACCAAAAAGCAGTCCTAGATCCTAAACAAATTCCAAAAAACATACAAAAAATTAGTTCTCAGTCAAAAATAGAAAAGGAGAACCGAAGTCAAAAAGCAAAAGCTTCCCTGATATACTACTAAAGCTTGCCAATTTTGATGAATAAGGAAAAGGAGACTTCCTTAAACTCTAAAGAAATAGATGCCCAATGAGAAGCGCAAAACTTAATTTTATCTCACATAAAGGAGACCTCTCCTTCACCGTCCAATATAATGCCATAAGGGCATGTTTGGTGCACGATACTGTATAGTACTAGTTTACTACATTGTATTAAATAATGTAATACATGTGTTTGATGCTAATTTAGCATAGTATTAATTAATACAAAGTACAATCCTTAGATACATCAATATTGTATTAAATTATGTAGAGCTAATCAATGACATTAGCATTACATTGTATAGCACAAATAAAAAATGTCAAAATTATCCCCATAAAATTCTATATATCCAACAATACTCTCTAATTTTTAAAATAAAAAATATATTTAATAGATAAATTATAAAATAAAATTTATTTTAAAATTTATTTTCTAAAAATAAAGAAGAGATGAAGGAAGTCACCGCCCCCACTGGGTGACACCAGAGGTCTACTGCCTCTGTTTGACCAATTGGCACCTAGCATGCCACCATAAACTCAAATTGGATCCCTAGTAATTTTTTCAATAATTAGCAACTGTTCGATAAATTACTAAATATCTAATTTTATAAATAAAGTAAAAATATATTTATACTTTGTATATATTTTTTTAAAAAAACGATCTTACTTTTTTGTACAAATTAATACAATACATGAGTATACCAAACACTATGTAATTTTGACATAACATTATTTTTAGTACTAAACAATGTAATGCTATATAATACAATACGATACTATACTATACAATGTCGCGTACCAAACATGCCCTAACAACATAGTTCCACAAAACAACAACCTTCCTATTGCTTCCTAAGGCTACAACCTTTCCAAACGAACCATGGATGAAAGGGACAAGAGCCCAGGAGATACTTAACTGTAGCTAGATTATTCCATAACCAACTAGCAATAGGGCAATACAGGAAAGGTGATCAACATCTTCAGACTCTTTCCTACACAAAATGAACAAATTTGGAGGAAGAAATAAAAAGGGTCTTCTTCTCTTATATTTTCTCTCAATAATATCAATGTTATTAATCTTCGTAACAGTTATAATCCAAGCTATCATCTTAATTTTGCTATGGACTTCAGCTTTCCAAATCACATTTCAGGGCTCAAAAGGGGGAACATTAGAAGGGTCAATAAGACTATTGAAAAAAGGTTTTGTAGAATAATTCCATAATTCTCAAGAATCCACATTCTACTATTCTCTTTTCTTTTATTAAGATAAACAACTTCTAACAAGTGAAGGAGGTAAGCACATTGAAATTTCTATCAATTGTACGCAGAAAACTTACAATGCCATAAGCCTATATCCCCGAGCCAAAACCTGCTATTTCACAATAAAGACTAACCTAAAGTTCAAAGAAAACACTTTTCTAGCATCTTACAGTTTGACGATCGTAGATAATAAATACAGCAATCAAGATCTAATAAACCAAGCAACTCAGAAAACGGTCCAAATGGATACATTGCATACCTTCAACATGACTAAAAGTTGTATTGATTGCAGCAAGCCATTTTTCTCTTTCACCATTAATCCGTTGTATAAGCATTCTCCTGTTATGGTCTTCAGTTAATTTGGCTTCATGGGCGCGGGCTTCAGCCTCAGCCATGGCCTTACCTCTTTTTGTTTCCCTTTCTATTTCAGCTCTCTCTTTCTCAATCTGGCGCTGTTGAGCCTGAATTTGCTTCTTAGTAGCTCGTCTTGCTTGTTCTTTTCGTACAGAAGACTCCTCTTGCATTTTAACCAACTCGACATTCTACCGCCTCTGAGCTTCATGATCTGTCTGCACAGGTTGACAATACCATAAAATGTAAATTTTCTAAGGCAGCAATAAATTCTAGTTGATTCTTAACAGAAATTAATTCAACAGTAAGAATGCATGAAAAGCAATTTCAACGCAGGATGTTATAAGAATGTTTACTCCACTGGTCTTTATCTGATTTCAAAGTTTAAGAGATGTAGGTATGATGAGGCTGATAATAAGCTCATAATAAGATTACTTCTCGTACTTGCAATCTTTTTCTCGCCAACTCATCCTCATATCGCAGCTTTTTGCCTCAACCTATGCCTATTGCTGCACAAGATTTCTATGTTCTTCAACCATCTTTTGTTGCCTATCCTGCCAATGCAAATGGTCAAATCATACATTAGAATACAGAGGAGAATGATAAAAGAAACCATTATATTTGTACAACACGATTAACCCTATACGCTGCCTTACAATGACCTGAAGTTTCTGAGCACATATAGTAATTCCTAAAGCAACATATACGTCAAGCTTTGTATTAACATAAAAAGTCAAGCACACACTATGTACAAGGAAATCACCAAAAGAAGCCTACTAGAAAGACAATAACAAACCGCACATGTCTAAGGGCTATAATTTGGGTGTCAAACAGCAATCATGGTGAGCAATGGATTTATATAAAATCTACATGCTGATGCTGAAGGTTCATGGTGCCCTCTAAATAAACAATAAGCAACATGCACTAAGTGGTATAAAACTAAAATGAACTAAACAACTAGCAACATAAAGAAGCATAGATGCAACATTACGAGTATACAAGCACGGTTTGCTGTTACACAGAAAATAAATAAAAGTTCATGTGCAAGCATGTGCGTGATACTTATCACTCACAATATCACCTTGAGCTTGTATTGCTTGATAATGAGCTTTCTCAGCATCTAACTTTGCCAGCCGAGTTTCTTCCTGCTTTCTTATAATTTCAAAAGCCTGCTGACAGAACCGAATTTAGTACAAAAAAAAAGTAAGCGATAAAGCTAAAACTAAAGATTTCATCAGCAACTAAACATGAAAAACCATCTAAATTGATGCAGGGCTGCTTCTTAGGGTCCCATTTGTCTATTCATAAGTTGTTTCTTTTTATTGGTTTGTTAGTATAATATAAGACATAAGAAGTGCACCGTTTTGGGGCCATATAGATGTATTAAAGATATTGCTCTGTCATCTAGAGGAGGTTACTTTTCTGGAAAAAGAAACTTTGCTGAAATATATTAAGAAAGCTCCAGGAGTACTCGGTACTGCCTTTAGCAAGACTTTCTTCTGTTTTGTTTGCTGGACTACTACGTCAAACTAGTATCAGAGCCCAGTTTTCTGGGTTAGTGATGGCGGAAGGAGGCAGTAGCAGTCACCATACTCGTGATGAAGATCGAAGTGTGCAGGCTCTTTAGGCAGCCCATTCGAATCTGGAGATGAAGGTTGATGCTCTGTCCGCAGATCTGTGACAGTTCATGCATGAGATTCGAAATCAAGGGTTAAATCATGGAAATTGTAGTTCTCACACACTGGCATCCATACCCATACCAATAGCTCCGAAAACCACATCGGCAGCATATAGGACCACGATAGTTGCTCCAAGACAGAGGCGTTCCCAAAGTCTTAAGCAACAGACTCTATTAGAGTCTTCTGAATCTGATGATGGGATTCCCCACTTCAGACGGTGCAGGTCTCCAGACTCTGATACAGAGGACGAAGAGGATATGAATTTCACACCCATGCCCATGTATAATCGCCAGACTCATCATCGTAGATATAATGGATCTAGTGAATTTAAGATGAAAATGGATATTCCTTTCTTTGATGGCCATCTACACATAGAAGATTATTTGGATTGGGAACAAGTTGTTGAGACCTTTTTTGAATACATGGAGATCCCATCCGAAAAACAAGTGAAATATGTTGCTTGTAAGCTAAAGGGTGGTACAGGTGCATGGTGGGTTCAATTGCAGCATAATCAAAAACAGGATGGCAAAGGCAGGATTCGTAACTGGCCAAGAACGAAACAATTGTTACGTGCTCATTTCCTCCCAACTGATTATGAGCAGATGCTTTACTTACAGTATCAACATGCTTGCAAGAAATCGATCTATCAGTGAGTACACTGAAGAATTTTACCGTTTGAGTGTGAGGCACAATTTGAATAAGACTGAGAGACAGCAGGTGGCACGTTACATTGGGGGGCTTAAAGATACTATCCAAGATAAATTAGAAATGAAAACTATGTGGCCTCTTTCACAGGCTATTAATTTTGATTATAAAGCTGAATTGCAATTGTCAAAGTCCTCGAAGGGGGGTTCTTATCGTCGGAATTACATAGAGGGCAGTGGTGATAAAGCTAAGTCTCATTCTCCTCACTTTACAAATCACTCTCAGAGCTCCATTCAAAGCCAAATGAAACCTGTCCTAACACCAGATCAAGAAGCCAGACCAGTAAATAAGCAGGTTGCCAACGCTTGTACCAAACCAAGACCCCTCAAATGCTACAGATGCCTACAACCAGGTCATAAATCTAACGAATGCCCCAAAAAGAAGCAGATCACAATAGTTGAGGGTGCCCGAGGAAATGAAGAAGAAAGTGCAGATGGTGTTGAATCATTCGCAGAGGAAACTGAAGTTTTACAAGCAGATGAGGGTGACTACATTGCTTGTGTCTTAGAGAAAATTATGTTAGGTCCAAGAAAACCGAGTGAGTCTCAGAGACATGCAATCTTTCGTACCCGTTGTACTATTAATGCCAAAGTCTGTGATGTTATCATTGATAATGGGTGCATTGAAAATGTGGTTTCAAAGTCCCTAGTAAAAGCTTTGTCTCTCAAAACTACAAAACGTCCAAGTTCTTATTGCATTAGTTGGATTAAGAAGAGTGATGACACTTGGGTTACTGAGGAATGTAGGCTGACCCTCTCAATTGGCAAGAACTATATGTGTGAAGTTTCTTGTGACATCCTAGATATGGATGCTTGTCACTTATTACTAAGCAGACCTTGGCAATATGACATGGGTGTCACTATGATGATAGATCCAATACTTACAGCTATGAGTGGAAAGGGTATGAAGCTTAAGTTGTTGCCATCTTTACTACAGAGGAAAGAAGAAGTTGAGCAGAAAAAGCCAACATTGTTGACAATTTCTGGTGCTGCTATGCTTAATGAAATGAAAGACAAGAGAATGGGGTTGGCTTTGCTTGTTAAAAAGGGTGTTATAGATGAGAAAACAGTTCCTGCAGCACTTGAAAATTTGTTAAAAGAATATGATGATTTAGCTCCCGAAGAATTACCAGAAGGTTTGCCACCAATACGCGACTTAAAGCATCAAATTGATTTTTTTCCAGGTGCGTCTCTACCAAATCTTCCCCACTACAAAATGAGTCCAAAGGAGCATGATATTCTACAAAAATTGGTGGATAAGCTTTTGACAAAGCAACTGATTCAGCATAGCTTAAGCCCATGTGCAGTTCCTACTCTTCTTATTCCTAAAAAGGATGGGACCTGGCAAATGTGTGTGGATAGCCGAGCTATCAACAAAATCACTGTTAAATACAGATTTCCCATGCCTAGGTTAGAAGACATGTTAGATAAACTAGAAGGATCTTCCATATTCACTAAACTTGATCTCCAGAGTGGATACCACCAAACAAGAATTAAGCTTGGTGATGAATGGAAAACAGCGTTCAAGACAAGAAAGGGCTTGTATGAATGGCAAGTAATGCCATTTGGATTGTGCAATACGCCTAGTACTTTCATGCATCTCATGAATTCGGTGCTTAAAACATTCATTGGAAAATTTTGTGTGGTGTATTTTGATGACATACTGATTTTTAGCAAGTCTATGGAAGAACATTTAGCTCATCTGCAGGCTATCTTTGATGCTTTGCGAGCTAATAAACTTTATTTGAATTTAAAGAAGTGTGATTTTGCTACAAATAAAGTGTTGTTCATAGGGTTTGTCATTAGCAAACAGGGCATACAAGTTGATGATAATAAGGTGAAAGCCATTCGTGATTTGCATCACTGATATGCGTAGCTTCCATGGTCTAGCCAATTTTTATAGAAGATTTATACGTGGTTTTAGCTTTATTATGGCACCAATTACAGATTGTCTCAAGACTAAGCAATTTGAATGGGGTGTAAAACAACAAGAAAGCTTTGCAGAGATAAAAGAAAGACTTTGTAGTGCTCCTGTATTGGGATTACCGAATTTTGATAGACCATTCGAGGTGGAAACGGATGCGTCTATGATTGGGATTGGTGTGGTACTGATTCAAGAAGGAAAGCCTATTGAATTCTTTAGTGAGAAATTGAGTGGTCCAAAGGCAACGCTGGTCCGTATATGAACAAGAACTGTATGCAGTGGTGCGAGCATTAAAACAATGGGAGCACTACCTACTCCAACAAGAGTTCATTCTTCATAGTGACCATCACTCTCTCAAGTTTTTAAATTCCCAAAAAAGTCTAAACTGAATGCATGCCAGGTAGGTCTTATTTTTACAGAAATTTAGTTTTTGTCTTCAAACACAAAGCCAGCACTCAGAATCGTGTAGCTGATGCACTCAGAATCGTGTAGCTAATGCACTCAACAGGAAAAGTAATTTACTTGTTATCCTACAAACTCAAGTTATTGGATTGGACACCCTCAAAGATTTGTATGCAGAAGATGATAATTTTAAAGAGGTTTGGGATAAATGCAGTTCGCATCTTCCTGCAGGTGACTTTTTTATTAAAGAAGGATTCTTGTTTAAGGGTCACCAACTATGTATCCCTCGTACTTCACTTCGTGAACAACTTATTATGGACATGCATTCGGGTGGTTTATCTGCACATACTAGTAGAGATAAAACTATTTCTTTTTTAACTGATCGATTTTATTGGCCCAAGTTGAAACGTGATGTTATCAGATATGTTAAGAGGTGTTTTGTTTATCAAACAGCAAATGGGACCAACCAGAATACTGGTTTATATGCCCCTCTTCCAGTGCTTAACACAATTTAGGAAGATAGCCTAGATTTTGTTTTGGGATTACCTAGAACTAAAACAAGGGCTGACTCAGTGATGGTGATTGTAGATCATTTCTCGAAAATATCACACTTTCTTCTTTGCAAGCGAACATTTGATGCCAAGAATGTTGCTAAGCTACTCTTTCGGGAGATCATTCGCCTCCATGGTGTCCCTCGTTGCCTTGTTTCTGATCGAGATGTCCGATTTGTTAGTTATTTTTGGAAGGAATTATGACATAGACTCTCTACTAGTTTAAAACTCAATTCTGCTTACCATCCTCAGACTGATGGTCAGACTGAGGTAGTGAACCGTACTCTTGGCAACGTGATCCGTAGCTTGGTTGGTGATCATCCAAAACTATAGGAAGAGAAGTTGGCTCAAGCTAAGTTTGCTTACAACTCAATGATCAATCGATCTACTGGTAAATGTCCTTTTAGCATTGTTTACACTAAATCGCCTAACCAACCTATTGATGTGGCTATCCTTCCTCAATCTAAAGTCAAGTCTGCTGCTACTATGGTTAAAGATTTCACCAAGATGTTGCAGGAAGTTAAGAGTAAACTGTAAGGGTCTAATGCCAAATATAAATCTTCAGCTGACATTCATAGAAGGAAGAAGACATTTGATATTGGAGATCTGGTTATGGTTCATCTATGCAAAGAGCGTTTCCCTGTTGGCACTTATAACAAACTCCAGCCCTGCAAGTTCGGCCCATTCCCTATCTTGAATTGTATTAATGACAATGCTTCCGTGCTAGAGCTTCCTTCACATCTTGGCATTTCTCCTATATTCAATGTTGCTTATATCTATGCTTATCACCGTCCAGATGAGACTAAAATTGAACTCGAGTCGAGTTCTTCTGTGGCAGAGAGGAAATGATCCAGGCTTGCTTGTTAGGGTCACATTTGTCTATTCATAAGTTGTTTCTTTTTATTGGTTTGTTAGTATAATATAAGACATAAGAAGTGCACCGTTTTGGGGGCCATATAGATGTATTAAAGATATTGCTCTGTTATCCAGAGGAGGTTACTTTTCTGGAAAAAGAAACTTTGCTGAAATATATTAAGAAAGCTGCAGGAGTACTTGGTACTGCCTTTAGCAAGACTTTCTTCTGTTTTGTTTGCTGGACTACTACGTAATAAATAATGACCTGTTTGGCAAGAGGAGGGCTATTGAATCTACGAGCAGCCGTGGCGCCTCCCTCCAAGACCTCAGGATCGAACCCCGAGTGTCTCGGCTCCTGCGCTTCATCCAATTTCTTCGCGTTCGTCGTTTGATCCTCTGGATCAGTCCTAGTCGATGAGGACTGAGAGGAGTTAGAAAAGAAAGAAAATCGGGACAGTGCGTCGGCACGAGCACAGTTTGGAGCCTTGGAGATGGATGCCACAGCCGCCGCCGCCGCTAAACATAAGGACAGCTTCGACGCAGACATCGGTATTCACTCAAAATTCTGGGTTAAAATTAGGGTTTGAATTCAATTTCAATCATATGAAAGGGAGGGGATTTTCCTGAGTTTATTGTCTGGCGCCGAGTATAAACCCTAAACCCTGACAACTAGGGTTTAAACAGAAACTATGGCCAATTCGCAGTTACTTGGTGAAAAATACGACAATTGCTATTCAAAGACAAAACGGCACTGTATTGAGTCAGAAGTCCACGGGGTTTTAAGTAAAAGGTTGTTTGGCTGCTCGGGGATTCTATAATCTAGGAATCAGTTTCGTCATTTCTGAGTCGGTTAAAGATATTGTCTACCTTTCGGCCCAACAATAGAGTGAGTGTAGTTTTTGAAGTCGAACGCAACCCCAATGATATTTATTGTAAGTCCAGATTCTAGAATCAGCTCCTTGGTTCTTCTTCGCATGTGATTTTTCACTGCATAGTTATGCTTGCTCTAACGCTATGCTCTTGAGTTACTCCAAGGCCCAATAATTTAGCTCTAGGAGAGCAGGTGGTGGGCAGCCAATTCACAACATTTATAAAAATTTCAATGATTTTTTTAAACTTTTTATACGTTAAAATTAAGCTATAAAATTATTTTTTAATATGGTAATGGATTTTAAGGTCTAAACTCAAGTATGATCCACTATTAAACATTTAAATGGGCTGGGTTTTAAAGTTTTGATCCAATAATAACTTTCAAAAGGTTTATGTGGTTTTTTTTGTTCTTGATCTAATTTATATATATATATATATATATATATATATATATAATATGCTTAATCTAATTTATTACATAATTTATATATATAGAGAGAGGGGATATTTTAACACAAATTTTTGACACAATTTATCGACACAAATTTATAGCCATTGATCTCACAAAATCCAATGGTTGAGATTGAAAGTCAACAAGATACATTTAATATTGCCAACTCATCAATCATCTCAACCATTGGATTTTGTAGATCAATGACTAGAAAATTGTTTTTAATCTTATGTCAAAAGTCTTATGTTAAAATATCTCCTCCCCATGATCAAAGTAAATATGTAATATTTATTTTCAAAAAAATTACAAGTTACTGTCAGTAGACCAAAAAGTATCCTTAAGGTGGAAAGGTTTCTTTTTTATTTTGTTACTTTTAGATATTAATTATCATCTCTTACTCTATATGAAAATTTTGTAATTTATCACTATAATTTTTTCGTTAATTCTGATTCCTAATTTTAATGTGAGGTTGTTGGTAAACTAAAATGGCATACTAGGATGAGATAACGGTTTTAATAACCATGAAGAAGAAATAATTCACACGGATGTCTATCTATTTTGTTTGGTTAGTGCGTAAAAATAATGAAAGACAATTTTCGTTTGATTGTTTAATTTGTACAACCTTTTAAAAGAATATATCAAAATTATAAATTTTGATGTAAATTAATATGATATTAAAATAACAGAAGTTAAAAATAATTATAATTTATTGAATATATGATATAATCATGATGGAATAATGAAATATAGACTTTACATAACTGTTAAGAAGATAAACAAAATTTCCCTATTTAATAAATTTATATATGAAATTGATAGGTGTCTATTTATATATTATTTTCATATCAATTCGTCTATATTTCTTTGCTATATTCCTTATTATTTTTATGTTTTTGTGTGGTTTTAATGTTTGTATGAGTTTTGCAGGAGCTTACACCACATTGGAGTAAAACCCTTCATTTTCACCACTGCCAGTCAACCAATTTCTCGGATTTAATTGTATTGATGTACAATAAACCAGATAATGTGTTATATACCGTTGGAAAGCTCTAGAAGTCTAGTTTCTAGATAAATTTACGGTTCATGAATCCATATAATGTACCAAAAGTTATGATCAAAATGGTGTGAGTAGTGCAGAACTGTAATTTTACAAATAATTGTAGCATGTTATTATTCCAGGCATTGTAGAAGGTTACTATAGCAGAGTATATAAACATATTTTAGGGCTTTATTTTGATAAGAAAAAGTGGGGAGAACAAGTTAAAGGTTGCCTCTCTTGATTTCTCTCATCTCTTAGAATTCTTGAAGGAGAACGAAGGGCTTAGAAAGAGGAGGAACTACAATCCTGAGGAGATTTACCTAAGGAGGAGATTTTCAAGGGATTTTCTAAGTGTTTCCTTTCCTTTTCATTTTCTGGAATGTCTCTATGTTGTATTGTATTTATGTTTTGTTTGAACATGTGTAACTAAATCTGATTTGGTTGAGGGTGATTTCAAAGTCCTAGATATGGTTTTTGTGAGTTGATTGCTCAAGAAATTATTATCCGATTCTCTAATCGAAATTGCTTGTGTTTTCCCATATTCAATGCTTATGATTGCTTGCTAATTTTATTTGGGGTGGCCAACTAAATAGAACCTAGTTGTTGTCTATTGTTAAACTAGAAATCTTGATCCATAATTGTCTTGAATTTCTAATTGTTAGTAGCAAAATTGTGATCAGAGATTGCAGTTGGGAAATATAACATAAGTTAAATAATCTCAACTTGTGTGGTTATTGTTTAGATCAACATATCTTTCTTATCGTAATGCTTCCATTGAATTATATTTAGAAAGCTTTTTCTAGGTTGTTTAATGGATAGAGATTAAATAAAGAGCTTGTTTTATTTAACAACAAAGTAAGAAAAGATTGGGGTAATAGAGCTTGTTGTTATCTACGGTTGATAATTTCAATGTTGTAATTGGATGACAATTCTATAGTTGACTCGCAAATTCATACCTTGTGGCAGAGAATGATCCCTTAACCAAGTTTCTCTCGTTGATTATTTCTCACTCCATTTAACTTTGTGTTGTGTTATTCTTTATTTGCATTCATATTTCATGTAGTTAATCAATCAATAAAACCCCCTATTTATTCTATTGTTGTTGTGTAATAACAAATTTAATAAGAAACAATTCTCATGGGAACGATATTTTATTCATCACTTCATTACTTGTGCGACTAGTATACTTGTTAGTTTTGAACGTATCAAGTTTTTGGCGCCGTTGCTAGGGATTGATTTTCTAATCGATTTGTTTTTTTGTTCTTACTATTGATTATTGATTTTTATTTTTGTTTGTTTGTGTTTAGGCTTTTATGTCCAACGGAGAAGCAGACCAATGACTTAAGTGAATTAAGGAGTTTCTCGAGTCCTCGAATTTATGACTAAGTCAGTCAATTTCAACTCCACCTCTGGAATTTGACCTTGCACGACATACTTCCCTTCCATCTTCCTGTATTTTAATCAAATCTAAATCGGAAGTAATGGCGATACAAAATAATCAGACTCTTAATGAGTTAGCGGCTCCAATTATTGATAAACAACTGCTATGCATAAATCCCAACCTTGAGGTAGATTTTAAACTTAAATCTAAACTAATTCATCTTTTGCCTACATTTCATGTTTTGTAGGAGAGGATCTTAACAAACACCTCAAAGAATTTCATGTGGTATGCTCATGTATGAAGGCAACCTGTGATTCTGAGCAGTAAATAAAAACGAGAGTCTTCCCATTCTCTTAATAGATTCAACAAAAGAGTGGTTATCCTATCTACCACCGGGTACTATCACCACATGGAATGAGATGAGTAGACTCTTTTTGGAGAAATACTTTCCCACCTTAAAAGCTACAAATATTAGAAAAGACATTTGTGGCATTCGACAACACAATGGAGAATCACTTTATGAATATTGGGAGAGATTTAAAAGGTTATGTGGTAGCTATCCACGCCACAAAATTAGTGATCAACTCCTTATTTAATATTTCTATGAGGGACTCATGCCAATGGATAGGAGTAAGATTGATGCTGCTACTGGAGGAGCACTAGTTAATAAAACACCGAAAGCTGCAGGATTTTTTATTGGCGACATGGAAGCAAACTCCTAACAATTCAGTAGCCGATTTGAGCCACCACTACCAAAGAAAGTAAATGAGGTAAGTACGCCGAACATTGAACAATAACTTTCTCAGCTTACCTCTCTTATGAAACAAATGGCTATAGGAAATATACAATAATCTTATGCATGTGGGATATGTTCTACCACGAAGCATCTAACATACATGTGTCCAACCTTGCAAAAAGAAGAGACAGAACAAGCTAATGCCATAGGTGAATTTCCAGGACAACCTAGTTAAAGGTATGACCTTTTCTTTAATATTTACAATGGTTGATTGAGAGATCACCCCAATTTTAGATGTGGGAATCGTCAACCAATTTCTTCAAACGCCATACCAAACCGACCACCAAGTTTCAATCAACCAAGAGTGCAAACAACCATTTCAAACTCCACCACCACCAGCACCACAACCAGCTCCACAAAACTCAGGTACGTCTCTCTAGGACATTGTTAAAGCACTTACCACTAACACATGCAATTTCAATAGGAAACTAGGGCAAGTGTCCAAAACCTGAAAAATCAAATGGGCCAATTGGCTATTAACATGAGCAAATTCGAGGGTCAAGGCTCAGGAAAATTACCTTCTCAAACAGTGATCAACTGCAAGAGAGAATGCTAGTGCAATAACTTTGAGAAGTGGAAAACAATTAGAGGTCCTACCAAAAAAGTCATAATCTAATGAAGGGGATGACACCACTTCCACCATGAACAAAACATCATCTTTTAAGGTAAATCTTAAAACTCATATTCCTTCTTATGTTATTCCTCTACCTTTTCCTAGCAGATCTGCAAAATCAAAGAATGAGGAACAAGAGCAGAAAATCTTAGAGACTTTTCGCAAGATCAAGGCAAATATACCACTTTTGGATGCTATCAAGCAAGTACCTCGTTATGAAAAATTTCACAAGGAGTTGTGCACCAAAAGGAGAAAGTTAAAAGGAAATGAGAAAGTAAGTGTGGGGGAAAATGTTTCAGCTGTACTACAAAGAAAAATTTCTTCAAAGTGTAAAGATTCAGGTACATTTACCATTCCATGCACTATTGGTAATACCAAGTTTGAAAAAGCTATATTAGATTTAGGAGCATCTATTAATGTCATACCATATTCTATTTATGTTTCTTTGAATCTTGGACCCCTTGCAGAAACTGGTTTTATCATTCAACTTGCTGAACGTTCTAATGCATATCCTAAGGGAGTTGTGGAAGATGTTCTTGTGCAGGTGAATCAGTTGGTTTTCCCAGCTGATTTCTATGCTTTTGAAATAGAGGATGAGACATCTCCCAATCTAACACCAATTCTTTTAGGGAGACCATTCTTGAAAATTGCCCGAACCAAGATCGATGTTCATGATGGCACTCTCACCGTGTAGTTTGATGGCGAGGTAATTCGTTTCAATATTTTTGAGGTAATGAGGTACCTTAATGTTACAGTGGTTAAAAATAATAATGATGAGCTAATTCCCACTCGTATCCAAACCAGGTGGCGAGTTTGCATTGATTATCGGAAGCTCAATTCAACAACTCGCAAGGATCAATTTCCCTTGCCATTCATTGATCAAATGCTTGAGAGATTAGTAGGTCATTCTTACTATTATTTTCTTGATGGTTACTCAGGATGTAATCAGATTGTCATTGCCCCTGAGGACCAAGAGAAAACTAACTACATCCACATACCCATTTGGTACATTTGCCTATTGACGCATGCCATTCGGTCTTTGCAATGCCCCTGCCACTTTCCAAAGGTGTATTTTCTTCAATTATGTCGAGAATATCATTAAGGTATTTATGGATGACTTTAGTGTTTTTGTTTATTCTTTTAATAAATGCCTTGACAACCTTACACTTATACTTCAAAGATATATAGAAACTAACCTTGTTCTCAATTGGGAACAATGTTATTTTATGATAGATCAAGGTATAGTTTGGGGACATGTTATTTCTGCTAAGGGTATAGAAGTTGATAAATCTAATATAGACCTTATATGTTCCTTGCCACCCCCTACAAGTGCGCGGGATATTCGTTCTTTTCTTGGTCATGCAGTTTTCTATCATAGGTTTATAAAAGAATTTTCGAAGATAGCATTGCCCTTATGCAGATTGCTACAAAATGATGTGACCTTTGATTTGATGAGAAATGCAATAAGGCATTTGAAAAACTGAAAGAACTCTTGTCTTCGGCTCCAGTGATCCAATCACCAAATTGGGATCATCTATTCAAGATCATATGCGATGTAAGTGACTATGCTGTGGGATTCGTCTTGGGTCTACGAATTGGCAAAATTCCATATGCCATTTACTATGCATCTTGGACTTTAAATGATGTTCAGCTTAACTATTCCACCACTAAGAAAGAACTGTTAGCGGTTATTTTTGCTTTGGAAAAGTTTCGTTCTTATTTGATTGGCACTAAAGTAAATGTTTATTTTGATCATGCAGCCTTGAGGTACTTGCTCACAAAGAAAGATGTTAAACTAATGCTTATCAGGTGGATACTCCTCTTACAAGAATTTAACTTAGAGATCAAAGATAAGAGTGGAAGTGAAAACTTAGTTGCAGACCATCTTAATCGCCTTATCCATGATGAGGATGCACTACCATTACAAGAAAGTTTTTTGGATGAACAATTACTATCTCTAATTGTAGTAGCCCCTTGGCATGCAGATATTGTCAACTACTTAGTTACCAAGAAGCTACCAGATGACTTGACTCGAGCTCAAAGAGACAAGATCAAAAAAATTGCCAAGCACTACATATGGGATGATCCATACATATGGAAGCATTGTTCTAACCAAGTGATAAAAAGTTGCGTTTCTGAATCTGAATTTAATTCAATTTTAACCTTATGTTATTCTTATGCATGTGGAGGTCACATTGGACCAAAAAGAACAGCCCTTAAAGTTTTTGATTGTGGATTCTACTAGCCATCATTATTCAAAGATGCATATCTCTTTTGCAAAGCTAGTGACCGTTGTCAAAGGACAGGTAATTTAAGTGCCAAAAAATCAAATGCCACAAACCTCTATACTTATTGTTGAAATTTTTGATGTGTGGGGTATTGATTTCATGGGTCCTTTTCTTTCATCTTGGGTAATGTTTATATTATACTTGCTGTGGATTATGTTTCTAAATGGGTGAAAGCAAAAGCTACAAGAACTAATGATTCTAAAGTTGTTGTAGATTTTGTGAAATATAACATTTTTGCAAAATTTGGAATACCAAAAGCCATAATTAGTGATAGAGGGACACAGTTCTGCAACATATCATTTGAAGCCTTGCTCAAGAAATACAATATCACTCACAGGGTGTCTACCGCATATCATCCACAAACTAGTGGTCAAGTTAAAGTTTCAAATCAAGAAATCAAGTCCATCCTCGAGAAGACAATGAATCCGAACAGAAAAGATTGGACCCTATGGGCATACCAGATTGCTTACAAGACACCTATTGGTATGTCTCTATATAGGTTAGTCTATGGTAAGCCATGCCACCTTCCAGTAGAGCTCGAACACAAAGCATGGTGGGTAGTAAAGCTTTGTAAAATGGAGATGGATGCTGCTGGTGAACAAAGGAAGCTTCAACTGCTAGAATGGGAAAAACTTAGAAATGATGCCTATGAGAATTCAAAAATATACAAGGAGAGAACTAAGGCATTTCATGATAAGATGATCTCCCAGAAGAATTTTGAAGTAGGACAGAAACAAGGATGGAGGCAGAATTACCCCTCCTGGATTTGAAATTTTTTTTAAAAAGATGTATTATCTATTTTGCCCCTTCTATAGTCCAAAATTACAAATTTATATTATAGTTGACCCATTATTTTTTTATTGGTTTCTTCCCTCTTAAGTCTTACCCGTGCACTTTACCAAATCCAAAAAACCACTTTATTCTTTTGTGGTCCCATAACTCCCATTTCTTCTTCTTCTTCTTCGTCACTCCATTGGCAACAATTCATCAAATCAATACCCATTTATCTTGTGGTGGTCCATCTATTTACATAAAAAGAATTGGAAGTTAGTGTATATTGAGGTAAAACTCTTCTTCTCTTGTCCTTTAGTTATTACTTTGCACTTTTTCAGTTTCTCTATTTGTTTTTACTCTTCAAGCAATGTGCTGCAATTTCTTTTTCCTTAAATTCGCAAGGGTAAGAGTTGGCCATGAATCATGATTGTAGGACTTTATTTTTAGATTGCAATTTTTTATATAAATATTTTAATTCTATAAAATATATTAAAAATTATATAGTTAAGTTGTGTTATGATCAAATAGAAACCAAAAACCTCTAATTTAAACAAATGTTAATTAAATTTAATTATTGTGAGATTGTGGATATTTATAATAATAAAACAATTAAACAAAACAGAAAAGAAATCTCTCTTTGAAAATTTATATAGACCAAAAGGTTTTATGGCGGTGAATAGTTGATTTTTGTGTTGTCCAACATTTGATTTTGATAGACTTTTTGGTCAATTTTTTTAATAATTATAATTCTTAATTTTTTATCATATTTCTTTGAATTCTATATATAAAAATAATTGTTTTCTAATCGTACCATTTTTTTAACTTAAAATTTCAAAATCTATTTACTTATTATTTGTACTTTTAAAGTTGTCTATTATTAATATTGAAATAATTATTATTATTCTTATTCTTATTATTTGGTTCTTTAGCACTTTCGTTCACACAAGTAATGACAAATTTTTTGTTTTGAAACAATATGGAGAAATATTTAAAAAAAAAGGCAGCACTCCCACCACATCAAGAGAGACATAGTGGTGGTTCTAGTAAAAATATAGAAGTTGATTTGAGAGATCTTCCAATGGATCTTGGACTACGACCTCGAATTTTAGATTATGATCCTAATATTAGAGATCACGTCCGAAGAGTATACTTACAAAAAAAACCTTGCCAACCTAGAGGCCATAGTTTTCCTTCTAAAAAATATGGACAAATCTCACGGCGATTTGTTACTTCTTGGTTACATGGTTGGAATATAACATAGCAAAAGATGCTGCATTTTGTCTTTATTGCTATCTTTTTAAGCCTGAAATTGGAGATCAAGGAGGTGGTGATTATCTTGTTGGTCAAGGGTTTTCAAATTGGAAGAAGAAAGAAAAAATTTAAAATCCATGAAAAAGGTGTTAATAGTGCTCATAATCATGCTCGAATAATGTGTGAATCACTAATGAAGCAAAGTCAACACCTTGAAACTTGCTTCACCGGATATTCTGATCAAGCTAAAATTGAGTATCGAACTCGATTGACTTTGACGGTTGATTGTGTTCGTTTTCTTTTAAAATAAGGGCTTGCATTTCGTGGTAATGATGAATCTGACGGTTCAAGTGACCAAGGAAACTTCCTTGAGCTTTTACGATTTCTCGCTGAGCATAATGAAGATGTTAAAGCTATTACTTTGGAGAATGCTCTTGAGAACCTTAAATTGACATCACTTGATATTCAAAAGGATATTGCAAGTGCTACTTCCCTTGAAACTCGTATTGCTATAATTAGAGATTTGGGTGACTCATTATTTTTCATTATGATTAATGAATCTCGTGATATATCTGTTAAAGAGCAAATGGCTGTTGTTTTGCGTTATGTGAACAAAAATGGTCTTGTTGTAAAACGCCTAATAGGAATTGAACATATTACTAGTACCACAACTCTCTCACTTAAAGCAACACTTGATAATCTATTTTGTAAGTATGGATTGAGCATATCTAGGTTGCCAAGGCTATGATGGAGCTAGTAACATGCAAGATGAATTCAATGGGCTTAAAACACTCATTTTGAATGAGAATAATTGTGCTTACTATGTTCATTGTTTTGCTCATCAACTCCAATTGGCTCTTGTAGCGGTTGCAAAGAAACATGAAGATGTTAATGATATTTTTAACATAATTGCAATCATTGTTAATATTGTTGGAGCTTCATCTAAGCGTAGTGATATCCTTCGAGAGAAACAAGCTCTTAAAGTTAAGCTATCAATAATGCTGAACTTTCAAGTGGACAAGGTCTCAATCAAGAGACTAATTTGAAACGTGCTGGTGATACACGTTGGGGATCATATTATGGTACGGTGATAAGCATAAATATCATGTTTTCATCCATAATTGATGTCCTTAAGATAATTGCATGGGATGGAAGCTCTGAACAAAGATTTCATGCCAAACATATTTCAAAGATGATTCAATCATTTAATTTTATGTTTACTCTCTTTTTTGATGAAAGATATACTTGGCCTTGTAAATGAATTGTTTCAAGCTCTTCAAAGAAAAGATCAAGATATTGTGAATGCTATGAAATTGGTTAGTGTATGTAAACATGGATTGCAAATGATGAGAGAGAAAGGATTGGATACTTTACTAGGTAAAGTATATTCTTTTTGTGTTAAGCATGACATTGATGTCACTAACATGGATGATAGGTTTATAATTGAAGGGTGATCTATGCTTAATGCTCTAGAAATCACAAATATGCATCATTATCAGATTGATTTGTTTACACTATTTTGGATATGAAACTTCAAAAGCTAAACAATCGCTTCAATGAGGCAAATACTGAGTTGCTTTTGTGTATAGCATGTTTATGTTCATATGACTCATTTGGTGCTTTTGACAAACAAAAATTAATGCAACTTGCAAAATTCTATCCTAATGATTTTTCTAAAATGGAGCTCATGGCACTTGATATTCAACTTGATGGTTACATTATGGATATACGCTCTAGCATTGAATTTTCAAGATTGAAAGGAATTGAGGATCTTGCAAAGAGAATGGTTGAGTTTAAAAAAGATATTGTGTATCCATTAGTTTGGAAGTTAGTGACATTAGTATTAATTCTTCTAGTTGCTACAACCAGTGTTGAGAGGGTCTTTTCAGCAATGAATTTTGTCAAGAACCGTCTTTGAAATCGAATGGGAGATCGATGGCTAAATGATAACTTAATTCCATATATAGAGAAGGATGTATTTGATGCTATTGATAATGAAGTTATCATTCAACGCTTTCAAAATATGAAATCACGTCGAGGACAATTGTAAAATTGAAAATGTATGAATGGATATCGCTATTTTTCTTCATTGTTTTATTGTCATTTTAAATTTTACTTTTGTTTGGATTTGCCCCTCCTTGGCAGAAATCCTGGATCCGTTTATGGACAGAAAGTCCTTTTATTTCATTCTCGCCTCAAGTTATTTTCAGGTAAATTACGTTTTTAATGGGTTGGACCCTTTGTTATTACTGATGTCTTTTCTCATGGTGCAGTGGAAATCAAGAGCTTCAAAACAGACAAAGTATTCAAGGTGAATAGATACAAGTTGAAGCCTTACTATGAAAATTCAGTGATGCAGGACATCGAGGAGGTACCACTCTACGAGCCAACTTATCTTGATAGGTGAGGGCAGGTAACGTTAGGCTGAGGACGTTAAACCAAGCACTTATTAGGAGGCAACCCAATGTTTTTGAAAAAAGAATAAAAAAGAAAAAAAGAAAAGAATGTAGTAATGATCAATTTTTGTGTCCCAAGGAGATTCCTCTCGTGGGCTCTATGCATCATAATTGATCAGGTTTTATCTCTCTTTGCCATCTATCTCATTTGCTTTGTTGTTTTTTTTTTTTACTTTTGTTTGCTATTCGATTTTTGTTTCTTTTATGTGTCTTTATTTTATTTTATTTTATTTTGTTTAATTTGATTATTCCGTCCTTTGCGCTCATTTGTGCAACAACTTGAGGAAACACCCAAATGGGTACTTGAGCCATTGCCTGAAGGTTAAAGCGTGCATATCATGGAGAAGAACAGACTCAACTGCATTATCAGTAATATCTTTCTTTTTCTCCTCTTTAATAGATATCGATATCTTTCTATCAAACCTTCGTAAATATTTCCCTTCACTTCTTCAAAATGTTATGTTCAAAATTTATATAGTACGGATGACTAAACTTTGGATGTTAATTCTCCTAAAAATGCATGCAAATATCCAATGGCTTATCGAAGCCAAGGGAAGATTGTCCGATGAGCCTGATATTAATCTTATAGTATACAAGCCTGGTCTAGGAAAGAGCTATTATGCCAAGAGGCGAAGTGCAAAGAGATTATAAGTATGTTATAAATGTGCTCGATGGAATTGTAACCAGAGTTGTCAATCATTAGGTTTTGTGTCCAGGAATATAGAAGATAAACTTTTGTTCATTAAGAATGGTCTGAGTAATGAGTCCCTGGATAATATTTTACTAACTCTTGAGTCACATTCTTGTGGACTTGCTCATCGTGAATTGCTTAATCTATGGACACAATTTTCTGATGAACTGCAGCGTTATAGTCTAGGAAATCTGATTGAAAATGACCATATTTGCCAGTTTATAAGAAAACTAGATGGGAAGCATATCCCTGACTCATAGAAGGCGTTTCAGTCGTTACTGGATGTAAAACCAGAGAAAGATGTAAGCCACAATCATAACTACTTGTATATTTGAATGTGTGTTATTATTATTGAAATTTATTTTTCTTGTTTTGTTTGATTTTATTATTGTTCTCTTTATGTTGTTGTTGTTTGTTGATTTTGTTTATTTTAATTTCAAGTTTTCTTTTTTACAAACCACATGACTACCTATAACATAAGCACACGTGGGAGACAAAAAATGGGGGTTTTGTCAACCCCCGTCGGAAAAATATCTCAATTTTTCAAATCTTGGGGAGATAAATATGCATCGAGTAACCCCCACTGAAATTATGTCCCCATGTGTCAAATTTAAGAGCATTACTTGTGTATCCATCCATTCTCCATATTTTCAAATGTCATTATTATAACATCTTTTGACCTTGAAAAACACAACAACTAACGTGCATCATTGTCTTACACATGGTTAGGTCACATGTAGAAATAGAGAAAACACCAATTCAGTGATTCCAAAATATATGCGTATTTTGTGGATCTCAATTTGGTAAAGAAAGTTCATAGCAGCAGCTCTTGATCTTGGTGGTGTATTAGCTGAGAGGCGTATTTATTTGATTTATGGAGAGGGTAGCCTTAGGTTAATAAGGTATGTGTCAATAGTTGCAAAGTTAGGAGCGAGCCAAGTTTTTGGCATTATCCCTAAACCATTAGTTGTACGACATATCATAGGCAACACAATGGGGGAAGAGTTACGGGTTTCAAGTATGCGTGAGCGTATTGCACAAATGCTTTTTAACTCTGATGCATTTATAGCTTTGCTGGGTGGTTATGGTACATTAGAGGAAATATTTCAAATCACCTCTTAGGCACAGCTAAACATCCATCGAAAACCTATTGGTTTGTTAAATGTCAATAAATTTTTTGATGGACTATTGTCTTTTCTTGATCAAGTTGTAAAACAAAACTTCATCTCACAATCAATGAGGCAAATCCTTATTACAGCTTCAACTGCAGAGGAGTTGATTGACAAACTACAAGAATTCGTTCATTCACCTGATCCATCAATAGCTTAGATAAATTGGTTTGTGGAAGGCAGTAAAAGGCATAAACTAGATTTGACGCTCCACCTATAATCTTTATCTACTGGTTTGCTTCATCTTTGTTTGCTTTCTTTTTATTGTGGTTATTTGAGATTTTTCAGGTTATTTCTTTTGACTTTCGCCCTAGGTAATATTTTCTAATCTTACCTTTTGGAGTGGTGGATTAGGTCTCAAAAGTTCAAGTTCTCTTGAAATGCATTCTGGATCTCTTCGATCGAGAATGGTTGAATTAGGCTTGGAACCCGGGTAGGGCGAGTACGGGGCAGCCAATATCCATCCCCGCCCTGTTGCATTATTTTTCGCCCTGCCCCGCCCTATTGCCCCCGAACTAAACAGGGCAGGGAAAAAAATTTAGGTGGATCCATACCCACCCCGCCCCGCCCCATCCATTTATAAATTTGTAGGAAAAATTTTTTAAAGTTGACCTACCATATTTAAAAACTTTTTTAATATACACATGTAGACAAATTTTAGTGAAGTGAACCCATTCTATTTAAAAACTTTTTTTAATATGCTTTGTTAAATTTCATATATATATATATATATATATATATATTAAAAATTATCAAAAAAATCTTTTAAAATTACATATTAGTCCCTATATTTTATAATTTTTCATGTACACCTTTTTATAATGTGGGCGGGGTGGGTCAGACAGGTATAGAAGTCAAACCTAGCCCCGAACCCACCCCGACCGAGGCAACATCCCTTGGGATCCAAACCCTCCCCGAACAAGTAATGGGGCAGGTCAAGCCTCGCCCCTTCCTCACGGGTCGCACTAGGGCCCCGGACTCATATGGTCAAATGCCCAAGCCTAGGCTGAATAAGGGGGTTAACTTCTGAACTTTTGAGACCCATTCTTAACTAACTTGTTTTTGTTTACTGACTATTGGATTTTGTTTTATGAGTAAGTTTAGTTTTATGTAATTTAGAGTTGTTATGTGTTTTTTTTTTTCTCTATCAGGTCCGATTAAAAAAAGTATGGAAAAGAAATAAAGAATTTCAGAATATGGTGTTTCTTTAACCCTTGAAACGCGTTCTGACTAAATAAATTTGTAGTTTGTTTATTTATTGTTGTTTGAAGTGTCTTGTATCTTTTTTGTTAATTTATAATAAAGGTATATAAGCTGAAAACCTTAAGTCTGCAGGCTACTGGTCATAAGGATTGTTGAAATATTCAATATTGACTCAGGTCTAACAACGCTATGTACCTCTTTTCTTGCATTTGTGGGTCGATGATAAGGCAATCATTAAATTGAAAATAACTTTTGAAAAATAATAAACGATGCATAGATCTGTGTGATTGAAATGTTTGTTGGTTTTTGCTTTGCTTTTGATTCCTTGCACAACATTGAGCACTGGGCCATTATCACTGAGTTATTTGTTTACTTAGATAAGGTTTATACAATTTAAGTGTTTTTTTAGAGTTCAATGAATTCTAGAACTTGTTTGATAGTCACTTGAGGTGAAATTCTAGACTATGCAATATTAGGGAAATGATTTAGGCTATCTTTGAACCGTTTGAGCCTTCATAGCCAACCTTGAATGCAATTGATCCCTATTTACCCCTTTGAGCCTCTTTAAGCCTTTTTCCTTATTAACTCACTAAAAGATTTCCTAACCTCAAACGAATTTTTTCAAACAGTTTATCCCTTACCTATGAGCATGTAGATCATTCACGATTACATTTTATGTTGTGCTATGGCTTTGGGAAGTTAAAGGAGGTTGGATGGTATCATAAGCAATGAAAGTGAGTTCTATTGTGTTTGAAAAAAAATACTTATCTTCCATATGCTTAAACATTGAGGACAATTTGTTGTTTAAGTGTGGAAGAGGGGTAGTTAAAAAAATAATAAGAGAAAGAGAATAAGAAGAGATCTATGCCCTTGAGTGTTTCTAAAAAGAATAAAATAACAAAGTGTAGGGGTGTAGTTTCTTTTGTTGTATCTAAAAAAAAAAAAAGAGATCGAGTGTTCTAAATAAGTTTAGGTGAGTTACCTGGTGAACTGAAATGAATTTGTGTTATGGGGTTGAGCTTTACATAGTCTTGAATGATTTATGTGTTTGTGGGTGATTTGAGCCAAATTATTATCCTTTATCATACCTTCACCCAAGCCAAACATTACAAGCTTAATAAAGCCTTACTTGATCCTTAATGTTATGCTTGTCTACATTAGTGGAGAGTGACTTGAAAAGTAGGCCTATGGAGTTCATTTATGCGCACATCTTCACTATTAAATATAATTCATTTTTATGTATAAACTCATCCGGATTACAAGTGATTAGGTGAGAACGGCTTTATACACACACACTTGAGGAATTGAAGTGGAGCGAAACTAATCTATGAGATGAAATTCATGATCAAGTGCATAATTTTGAAGTTTTCCTTGGGTTATAATTAAGTGCAATCTTTGAGGCCAATTTGCACCTTGAAGCATTTGTGTGTGTGTGTGTTTTTTTTTTTTTTTTTGGTTATTCTATTTAGATTTTGTTTTGTTTTCATATCGTTTTAGTTGCTCGAGAACTAGCAAAGTCTAAGTGTGGGGGAATTTAATAGGTGTCTATTTATATATTATTTTCATATCAATTCGTCTATATTTCTTTGTTATATTCCTTAGTATTTTTATGTTTTTATGTGGTTTTGATGTTTCTAGGAGCTGTGGAGGAGCTTGCACCAAATTGGAGTAAAACCTTTCATTTTCACCTTTGCCAGTCAACCAAATTCTCGGATTTAATTGTATTGATGTACAATGAACCAGATGATGTGCTATATACCATTTGGAAGCTCTAGAAGTCTAGTTTCTAGAGAAATTTATGGTTAATAAATCCATATAGTGTACCAGAAGTTATGATCAAAATGGTGTGAGTAGTGCATAATTATAATTTTACAAATCACTGTAGCATGTTATTATTTGGGGCACTATAGCAGAGTTACTGTAACAGAGTATATAAACATATTTTAGGGTTTTATTTTTATAAGAAGAAGTGGGGAGAATGAGCTAGAGGCTGCCTCTCTTGATTTCTCTCATCTTTTGGAGTTCTTGAAGGAGACAAAGGGGCTTGGAAAGAGGAGGAACTACAATCCTAAGGAGATTCATCTATGGAGGAGATTTTTAAGGGATTTGCTAAGTGTTTCCTTTCCTTTTCATTTTCTGGAATGTCTCTATGTTGTATTGTATTTATGTTGTGTTTGAACATGTGTAACTAAATCTGATTTGGTTGAGGGTGATTTCAAAACCCTAGATATAGTTTTTGTAAGTTGATTGTTCAAGAAATTGTTATCCGATTCGCTAATTGAAATTGCTTATGTTTTCCCATATTCAGTACTTATGATTGCTTCCTGATTTTATTTGGGGTGGCCAACTAAATAGAATCTGGTTATTGTCTATTACTCTAAACTAGAAATCTTGATCCGTAATTGTCTTGAATTTCTAATCATTAGTAGCAAAATTGTGATCGGAGATTGCAATTGGGAAATATAACCTAAGTTAAATAATCCGAGCTTGTGTGGTTATCTCTTAGATCAACCTATCTTTCTTACCGTAATGCTTCCGTTGAATTAAATTTAGAGAGCTTGTTCTAGGTTGTTTAATGGATAGAGATTAAATAAAGAGCTTGTTTTATTTAACGACAAAGTAAGGAAAGATTGGGGTAATAGGGCTCGCTATTATCTACGGTTGATAATTTCAATATTGTAATCGGATAACAATTCTATAGTTGATTCAGAAATTCATATCTTATGGCAGAGAATGATCTCTTAACCAAGTTTCTCTCGTTGATTATTTCTTACTCTATTTAACTTTGTGTTGTGTTATTCTTCATTTGTATTTATATTTCATTTAGTTAATCAATCAACAAAACCCCCCATTTATTGTATTGTTGTTGTCTAATAACAAATTTGATAAGAAACAATCCTCACAGGAATTAACGATATCTTACTCATCACTTTATTACTTATGCGACTAGTATATTTACTAGTTTTGAATATATGAGAAATGCACTAATCTATGGGAATAAAATATAACTTAATTGTCAATTCCATTGTCAAATATGCTAACTTCAACTGTATTACAGCTGGGTTGCTTACAAATAGTATTTATTTTCTCACTGTTTATGAAATGTATTAAAGACTGAGTTAAGGGATTGAGAATTTGTTCTTTCATCTTCATATTTTTATTCTAGTATAATTCTCATAGAATATCCATTGCTTTCAAGATTCACAACATGGTTGCTTATGATTATCTCTTCGCCTTACTGCAGTACTGTTACCAGCTTTATGAGACTTCCTGTAGCGATATAGTGGATGGTTTATTGGACTTCAAAGTTTATCAATTAGAAAAAGTTCCATCAATTTATTTATAACTTTAATAATATTCCTGCTTAAAGATTATTATTTCTACTTTCTGGATCACATTCGGGTATCATGGATGACATATTATAAGCTTTTGAGGTGTGCTTGGTAGACCGCATTAAACCGTATAAGTTCTCAAGGATTTGATTGCACTGTGTTGAATGAGATAGGATCGAAGAAGTGTAGTACCATACAAGGTTTGACTTAGTGTTAGATCGGATAGGATTATAGACAATAACTTTAAAAAATTAAATTTATAATTAATTAATTTAAATAAAAATATAATACTGATATTTAAAAGATAAATCTGCATTTAAAATTTTAGTCAAAATATTAATTCAAATATTACCGAATAAAGTTACAGTGGACCATGACCATTCTATTATACAGCGCAATACCATGGGTGGGCGTGGGTTCATTTTTCGGCTTTTTATGCGGTTCTTCACTATGCCAAGCACACGTTAAGAAAAATTAATATGGTTTCCTTCTCTTATACGGTCCTATTACGCGTAAGAAACGCGCCCTTGATGTAAGATATTGAAACACAGAATATTACATCATAAAACCTGGAAACAGTACAAGCAACTTGATACGGGCACATATTCATATTATTTCACAACATTCTGGAAATTAAAGTGGAAACACTACATAGATTAGATGCAAATTAAAGAGTTGCAAGATCGTAGATTCTGTATACAAAGGTACATATATATGCAACTCCAAAGTCGAACAACAGTACCACATTAAACAGTAGAACAGCTAAAGGATACACAGAGAGAACGGCAATGCAGTAAAAGATAATAGAATAGAAGACACTAGAGGTGGTGGTGGTGGTGGTAGTAGTAGTCTTCTAAAGTACTTCACTTCATCAACTAACTAGTTTATTTGACAAAGCTGCTGACGTTATTTATCCTAATAAGAGCCACCTGCAAAAGGCAAAATTAATCAAATATCCAAAAGTTTAGATAAGTTAAACAATAATCCTGCAGAAAGTAAAGAAGATTAATGTATGTAATCAAGTTTAAGTAGAATGCAGCCAAAAGTTCCTGACAGGTCACAAGAGCTCCATGCTGCTAAGTGAAGACAAAATGATGAACGATAAAATAAGGAGTTTGTTTTACAAGGAAATCGTCATCTGAATCAAAAAGTGAGGCCAGTGTTTTGTAGCTCTCACATGCGACTGACTTGTTTCAACTGTAACAGTGAGGGTCTTGGCATATATGTTATCCAGAAAGGGAGGATTAGATCTCATGTGGGCTTTGTTTGGCTTAGGGACAGGATAAGAAGTTGAATGGAGTGTGGTCAGGCAATGCCTTTTCTCAACTAAATAAAAATGACAAGCAGTTAGGTAAGGGGGACGCTATGTGCAAATGATCAGGAGGAGGACCACACAATAACTTAACAAGAACTTTTGAGACTCCTCAACTTGCATGCGCTTTCTGGATTACATATTCCATGGCCCCACGACAGTAATTGGTTCACTTTAAAGCATGCATAAAAGATCGATGTGACACGGTGAACAGTCTGACTGGGAGTTGCTAAGGATATGTATGGAGTCTCAAAGGACAAATCAAGAGCTAGCATGCATCACATATGTATATGATATGCCCATCCCATCCTCATAAAGGCCATCGCTTTAAAAATATTTAACATGCATGTATAAAACCACAGGGAGGGAATGTGCTATTAGTTTTAGAAACGTCATTAATAATGTCACAGTATGAATGGGCCGGATTTATTAAAAAAGTTACTCTTTGATTTTTTAAGTCAATATATTATATATAGTTCTGAATATGGGCACCTGTAGATACATGCAGAAAGAGAATAAAGCACAAATATAATTAAATAGTCTCAAATATTTGGCTTCAGAAGTAGGTAGAGGGAACTAGTTTGCATTACCATATGCTCTTCATAGTCAGTTCTTGCTTCCATTTGAGCAGTTGTAGGGGTAAGGGTACTTGCCAGCTTCAATGTCTTTGATATCCTTGAGAAGGGCCTCATAATGACTCTTAACTTCCTCGGCGGTTTTCCCACCACCCACAGCCCTGGCAATATTCTGCCAGCGTTCAGGAGTGTCTTTATCATAATAGGCGAGGACCGTTTCAAAGATTTTGTTCTGTGCAGGAGTCCAAGAGGAGCTGGAGTCACGTGGGAAAATAGAGTTGGATGCCATTAGTGGAAGAGTTGGAAGGAGTGGATGTGAATGGAAAAGTGAGCAGCAGAAAAGGGAGCGATGGAAAGATAAAAGAGAGTGTTTTTAGTAGTCAAGGAAGATGACTTGAACGAAATCAAGTGGTGGTTTGGGGAGGAGATATCACCCGAGGAGCTCCTTATATGCAGGAGGAAAAGTGTGGTGGGGTTGAGCCAGTTGGCCGAATATATCCTTCTGAAGCCCAGATAAAAGGTGAGTCGTCACCTTATTAAGAACCACAGAATGGGGAGGACAAAGGAGGAACGAGTGAGATGCAAGAATCGGTATCAAAGGACTGTACTCTCTTTATTATAGGTTTACGAGATTATATTCCTTCATTCATTATATATCTCTGGCAAGTGGGATTTTCTATGCTCAGTTGAGTTGGTATTGTAGTAAATCAGCTAGCCTGCATAATCCCTACTTTTTATTAGACGATAATACTGGCTATCTCAAGAAACAAGCTAGCTGGCTGCCTATAGTAACATGTTTTCTAAATACGGCATCATTGCACTAAAGACTTGCAGCGCCACCATTCAAATCGTCAGGCTTATTTTTGTCACCTAGGAAAGTTTCATTAATTATCAATCAAAACTTGGGCCAGCTCAAGTGTTGAAGGCAACTTGGAGCTTCCAGTTACCATACCAAGGAATTGCTTGTATTATGTAGCTAGCTAGCTTTTTCACTCTCCGTCAATAAATATGCATGCCGTTGCCCATTTTGATAATTTTTACTTTTACCATTGCACTTGAGTTCGAATTCCTATATCTGGTTAACAATATTTTTTCTGTCATCATTAGCTTCTAATAGACGTCCTAACTTTTAGCTGGCTTCGTGGAGCAAGAACTAAACCAACTTGGACTGAGGTTTATTTCATCAATACTGGAAACAAACACTATAATTACACACGTTGAATATAAGCTTCACAGTCAGAAAAATCATTCCGTACGATTCTTGGAGATTTGGTAAAATTATAAAGAGTGTACGCTATTTGATTTTAGAAACACTTTAAATTGTTACTATAAATCAATTCCAAAATTGAAAACTTTTTTCTGATAAGGAAGGTCTTATATATGTCTCATTGTTTGCATCAAACAAATTTAATACTTATGTATGTCACATGCAGGTGACGATTGCATGATAAATCAATTTTACAGCAAAGTCTGTCAATTTTTGGTATGATGTTTGGTGGTGAAAGGTGTACACAAACAAGTCCAGTAGAGTCATTTCGCTCATAAACGACAATGGATGAGGACAGTCCTTCTTGTGGACTCATCAACGACCTTTTTACTTTGCTCGAAGGGACGGAAGATAGGGCGAGGGGGAGGCGGGGGACTCATCAATCTTTAAAATTTGATGTCGGCAACAAATTTGTCTCTGAGCTTTGAAGCGTATATTGATTGATAGGATTCCCCCTTTTGGCGACAGAAACTTAATGATCACTTCGACATGGGGCGATCTGTTGAGATTTTATAAACCGTAAATGTAACTGTAAAATTTGATCTGAACTTGGTTAGAATTAAGCTTAGGTTTTGATAAAAGAACGTAGGTTTTAGGTTTTGTTAGGACTTCTTTTGGTGGTCAGTTCAAGTCCATTGAACCAGTAAGTATATAGAGATACGTCAAGAACATTCGTTTACTAGTTAATATACTTTGTATATTGGAAGGAATATTGCATATGCATGTGCTTTCTCTAGTACTTGTGACATAAAAGAGTCAACAATGATATAACCACTCTCCTGAACAAAGGGCCTTCAAAGGACAAGCAAATCTGCTAGGGCCCTAAAACTAATTATAAGGTAAAAGACTTGTTTATATTGCTTGTACGTGTTCACTGTCCTTCCTTTACCCAATAAACGTCACTCTGAAAATTCATAAACCCAGAATCATAAACTTTTATCAAAGTTTAATCAACTTTAGAGTAGTAGTTGGGAACCACTGGAGCCACTTCGCTCTGACCCCCCTTTTTTTTTCTGTAGTCAAGCAACTCATAAAAACAACTACATGCTGCATGCATGGTTCACGCCTCTCTTAATTATAATGTGCTGTTCACATCATTGAAAAACTTGGCAAGATTGTTGGACGGTTCACTCAATCTTTTAAGTAAAAATGACATGATTATATATATATATATATATATATATATATATATGTATGTATATGTATATGTATATGTATATGTATGTGTATGTATATGTATATGTATATGTATAACCACTCCAATAATTTTTGGACAACTAGCTAGCCTGCAAATGCGAGTACGTAAGTGTACAGAATTCGCTCGGACCTTCGATATTTAATCAATAGGCATCAAGCGGACCACTTTAAAAATCTTACAAGATGTGGCTGATGAATCTTATCAGGAGTATACTGCTCTTTCTGCAATTTTATTTGTACCTGTGAAGCACAATTGTGACCCTTGATTCCTCCACTTACCGATATTCCACCCAACAAATGGACTGAATTTAATGTTGGAAAGATAATAGCAGCTTGTTTTGGGAGGTATATTCTCGGCGGAGGATAATATCTTGGCAGATACCCGGAACTTCAATTGCCCACCCAGCAAGTTGCTTGTCTAGATTGACCTTTCGCTAGTGGAATTGTCATATGTCTATGTTTCACTATTAGAATCTCAAAGTTGCTTTTTCGGCTAAAGGACGCAGGTACGGAAAGTTAAATTTCTAATTTTTGTTGTTTCTGCTGTCCCGACTTGCGGTCATTTGTATGTGTTAATGGCCTGTTACATTATCATATCAACTTTGACTAGTTTAACTGAGAGCATCTCTTGCATGCAGAAAAACTGACCTCAAGCAATGATTTCATTTGTACTCATTAACCCTTTCCCTTTGTTTTTATACATAAGAACTTAATTTACACACTATTATCATTAGTTGTCCAGTTAATTTATCGGTTTGCAACGAGAGGGGACCTGGGATTCAATTCAATGCCAGTGTTGTCCAATCATTGGATGAGAAAGACAGACAAAATGAAAATGGAATCTGTAGAGATAATGCTCTCTGATAACCTCATCCAGCTAGCATTTGGAATCCTTATCACTTTGCCTCTCCACCTCCGAGAAAGCAATTTCCATGGGTTCCTGATATGTTATTGCTTTAAGTGCCAGACCAGGTTTGTGAAATTGATGGACGATATATGTTTGGATATTCACCACAAAAGAAAATTCACACACACACACACACACACATATAGTGTTGATAGATGTGTTTTGATTGTTCAAACTTTATTTTTGATTATTCCTCTTGCTTTTTGTAATTATAACTGGTCAGAAACCTGGAGAACGAGCACCCTTCAGGAATGAAAGTTATGCACCACTTTTCTTGGTCCACAAGCTACAAACTACCTTTCAGGGATTCTTTTAATGACCCAAGAAACGTGTAGGAAAGCCATGAATTTGAAAGTTGAATATGAAAATTAGCCACATATTAACATATTCTGAGATCAATTTTAGTTAATTAATCAGTAGTACGTATCCAGATGTTTATGTACATGTTATGGTATGTGTTGTGGGCGCTCGGGTAAGAAACTTCCCTCTTGGTAGATTATAATGTAAAAAGCTAACAATTATTAAAGCAACTCTGAGGAGATAAACGATCTGTGGCTTGAATCACATGGAGAAGATATCATCATGTGATGGATCTGCAATTATTTTGATGGGATTGAGACATGACTCCAGCACTGTAAATGAGTGATGAAGACAAACTAATTGTACTGCAAAGGTTTAGACCCTTTCAGAAAAGCTTAACCTAACTCAGGCCTAGCTTGTCATCTTCCATCTTTTGTGTTTCATTTATTTTTAATTTCCTTTTGGATCTAATTTCTAAATTACACTTGAAGCCTCCGCCGGACTCGAAATTTCAATTGCTAGCCATCGGTTGATCAATACAAATTCATATAATACAGTATTTTATACCTTGTTTTAGGAACAACAATCGTTAATCTTACAGTTGAAAGTTTAAAGAATAAATTGAACTCATGATTTTTGAGTTAACAATCATCTCATGTTGAGACTGGAGATATTTTGCATGTTATTTGTACTACTTTGATCATTAATTTCACAGAGAATTTGTAACATAAAGCAGTAGCAGTCTAATACAAACTCATCCCAGATCCCTGCTGCAAAATCCAAGAGACTCGTCGGTGATATTTGCAGGCTTCTAGTCGCCATTTTGGATACTATGCAGGCTTTGGTAGTGTAGCGTATTGAGCATTCTGGGCTTACTAAAGATGGATTTCATCTTTTATCAAGGTTACAATTTGGGTCTCCATAGACTAATGAACGGGTCTGCAGGGCCTAGCTGGCTATGGCCCATAGGAGCTATTGACCCTCCTGGCCCAAGAACATCCTGGGCAACTCGGTTTATTATTATTTTTTTTAATAGGTTTTCTTAAAAGGCGATGCCATGCCGATTCCCAGCCCAACAATGAACCAAAGAAAACCCATTTTTAAATTAAATAAAGACATATTAATAACAAAAAAATTGACATAGAAGGGGTCCATTAAGGACTTCTTCTTTTATCATTATCTCCATTCTTCGTTATCTTCCAAGATATCTTTTGCTAGGGGTGACAATTTTTGACATGACGCGTGAACATGATTTGACACGACACGGATTTAGGTTTTGACATATTCGTGTTCGTGTCATATTCGTATCGGAGATGTCAACCCATTTAATAATCGTGTCATATTCGGGTTGAGAGTCTTTAACACGCGAACACGATTATGACACGAACACGTTTATGACACGAGTAATACGAATACATATTATGCACGATTGACACGATAACACGATTAACATGAATATTGACACGATTACAAAATAATATTAAATTTAAAAAGACCAAACTTAATATTATAGTTTTAGACATTTTAGTCCATACATGTATCCAAATTTTAAAATAAAAATAGAATTTTAAAACTTATGATATTTTTGTCATTTAACAAAAATTAGAAACATAATTCTATAACGTATCATAATCATGTTAACGTGTCATAATCATGTTAACGGGTCATAATCGTGTAAACGTGTCTTAATCGTGTTAGACGGGTCGTATTCGTGTCTAACACGAGCACGACCCGTTTATTATTCGTGTTAACGTGTCGTGTCGTGTTAGCCGTTTAATAATCGTGTCGTGTTCGTGTTTAGTCTTAGTGACACGAATAATAAACAGGTCGTATTTGTGTCGTGTCAATCTTTATCGTGTCACAGCTCGACACGATACGAACACGACCTACGAATACGAATTGTCACCTCTATTTTTTGCATCTATTTGATCAAACTTTCATCCTAAACTCCGTCAATAAAAGCTTCTCAACATAAATAATAATAATAATAATAAACAACCAACACATGGTCATGGAAGACAATGAATCCTTTCCTCCTAAAATATTGCGTCAATCAAAACATATTTCAAAGCTTAGTTCAAACTTTGCGGCTTGCTCTTCTTCCTCTATTGTGTAATATTTGATAGACATGTGCTTTTTTATAAGTGATGTTGATTATAAGATTAAAAAAAACTTATTTAAATTCATCGCATAAATAGATGTTTGATGAATTTTTTTGTTAACTCATCTTTAAATTTGTCTAATAGATTTGTTCAATATTTTTTAAAAGTTAAATATGAATTTAAGATAATAACACAATATTCAATTTTAGAGGTGAGGCTCAAATGGCATCACTCTTTCTTAAATTCATTATTAATTATTTTCTTGCTCAAAATATTTTGTACTCTCTTTATCTTCTTTCATCAATATATTTTGTCTCTCTCTCTCTCTCCTAAATAAGTTACTTCCAATCCACTAGGAATATTTTAAAAATATATATTTTGGCGTTTGTTCATTATTCTACATATCATTTTTTTCTAAAATAAATTTAAAATCTATATTATATAAATATCCATTCTAAATAGTACTGAATAATATATTAAACTAACTTCATCTTGTTATTATTTAGGGTTACTATAACACAACTCCTTGTGTTTTAGTAAATTTCTTATGACGCCCTATAGTTTTAAAAATCCCATAATTCTCCCCTATCATCCGTTAATGTTATTGTTAACATCTTACATAAAATTTCGGTAAAGTAACTAAAATATTCCTAAAATAAACTTAACCTAAGAAAAAATCCTTGAAGATACTATAAATTAAAAAATCAATTTTATTTAATAAATAAATTATTATAAAATTTCTTTAACTATAACATTTAAGAGTATTTGAATCACTTAAATTGAAAAATAATAAACATGTTAGTTTTTAACTTCAGTAATGCTAGACCTACAACTTATATACAATCCAGATTTTACAATATGATCTGATAATTTATATAATAAAATCCTGTTAGAGATATAACTTTCGTCATTCTCTTTTATTTTTCTGTTCTCAAATGAATTTTTATCACGTAGACTATCACATCAAATTATAGAGTTTCGATTATATATAGATTTGATGTAGGAATTGATCGTGATATTAGAGACAAATCCCATCTCATACAAGGCAAGGCCAGGCGACCAATCGAACTCGATTTACGAGGATCTTTAAAATTTGTCTGTGGGCAACCCACTAACACAAATCCGCTGGGTGGTGTAAAATCGGTACAAGGTTGTTGAAATGACGCAATAAGCAACAACGCAGAGGCTAGGACTAACGCTTCAAATCCTGTAATTGTACTGCTGGTTTCCCGGCGAGTAAGTCTATCAATACACTACTCTTATCATATCTCCAAACGCAGTAACTCTCCACTTATTGCTTATATTCTTGGCACTATTTGCGTCGGTGTCACTGTTGTGGCTACATCATCATTACAAACCAGTTGTCCCATGTTGAATTCCTTGAATATAATGGAAATGGATATCGATATGTTTCCTGATAAATCATCATGGTGGTTATCGTGGATTTAGCGTCTAATGTCTATACTTTGTATGGGTAAATTTAGTTTATAGAACTTTAGAAGCAGCCTATCTATATATATATATATATATATATGGAAAAGATAAGAAGTGGCGGAAGCATATTATAGTACAAGGAAATATTGGCCTTTAATTAAGTCAAACAAAAGATGAGTGCTGCTGCTGCCCTCAGCTGAAGGTAAAGGAGCCGTAAAGCACCAAATTTCCAAGTCAGAGTCAATTTATATTAGAGCAATGCTACACTTTAATATATGCTTTATCAGACAAACAATTTATTTATTGTTTCTTATTCTGAGCTGATCATTGATCAATATCCATATTCCCACTAAATGACATGTCTCTCACGAGTTGCATGCCACCCAAGATACCGATTGTTACCTATCCACTATCCATCTTTTCTTTCTTTTTTTTTTTAATCAATTTTCCTTGGAAAAGAGCAAGCTTCTACTTCAGATTTTCTACTTTCAAATGTTTCCCGTTTACGCTTTTACAGAAGTAACAGTGCAACTTTCACAGTGTTATTAATGGATACGGTTTTATTTAGCCAAGATTGAGGTAGATTGATCAATACACTCACTTTAATAATTTAAATGTTTGTATTACCTTCTAAAGAATTTTAAGAGCAATGATATTCCTATAACGCATTTACAATCAACTTTCATTGTAATTTAAGTTAACAAAAATTTATTGAAGGAGAAAAAAACGGATAAATTTAATTATAGTTTCAATAATATTTTATCCATTCATATTGTGGGAAAATTAATTGTAAATGAGTTGTTAGTATAAAAATATTCAAGAATCATAATATTTATGACCATTAATATGATAAAAAGTGTATAAAAACTTTTATCATGTCATCCTTCGATATACTTGATGTCATACTTTAGACCTTTATAGAAACATGAACTTGATTATGTTTGTTGAACCAACGAATTACATGAACATAATAAATATTAGCGACGCAAACTTTGAAAATTTTAAAGACAAAATAATATTATATTACTAAATTGTAGATAATGTCGTAGACAGCACCAAAACGCATAAAAACAAACTCAACATTGCAAGTCAGTCCTGTAGGGGATGATGCCGTGCCCAGAATTAAAGCACCGTAGACAGGATTGAGATTAGAAATTTGGAATAGATGCTGACAATAAGTTTTGGGCGTGGAATAAACAATGTGGCCTCCTTCGTGTTCCAATTGCACATCAAATCGCATTGAGATTCAGCGATGGATCTTGATTGATTGATTGAGATTTGAGAGCTTGCTCTTTGTAATGTATTTCAGCATTTTACCAACTCCCACGCCGAAATGTCGGGGTTGGCGGCCCCGCGATGTTGGGCGAAAACGACATCCATTAACCATGTGCTTGTCAACTTTTTTGTAGGAAAAGAGCAGCCCATTACCTTTATTGGGCTTCACTCTCACTGTCATTATCACTCTTAGCCCATCCGAACTATTAACTAACACTTTATTTATTTGTTTATTTATTATGATAAATTTGAAATTTTTATTTTTTATTATATTCTCTATAATATTACGTTAATTAACTTATCATTTTATGGTTTTTTTATTATTTTAACTAAATTTTATTAAGATATGAAAGATTTATGAAATTTATAAAATCAAAGGTGTCATGTAGGCAAAAGGATTTCAACAAACTTGTAGAAAGTACATAAAATTTATATTTGTTTATTTACTTCGATATTTATAATAATATAATCTATAATTTAAAACACGATTATCTTAATTGTTTATCAATTAGATTCCGTTGAATCCCTTATAAGTTTGATCTATCAATTTAAATGGGTTTTGACAATAATATTTGCACAACTCTTACCGTCACCCTGCTTCCCATGGTAGCAACCCATCTTCAAAATTAGTCGCCATCTGCGAATCTCGAAATTTAAAATGTAATATATGAACGTAGATACTGGAAATTTTAAACAAAAGATAATAATAAAGATATAAATTAGATATTCATCCATAATAATTTTCATTCTAGTTTTACTCAAATATCCTTAAATATGGATGGGTCCAAGAATTTTTCCTATACTGTGCTTCATTTAATTGGAGAACCTCAATAGCACGAGAAAAACTTATTAATAAAACAACAATAGTACACCAAAATATATTTTCTTGACCTTTTTGATTGATTGTTTGACACTCAAACCTACAGTGTATAATTATGAAATAACAAAGCAACATCAAAATATGTTATACTTAAAAAAGAAAACTAAACACATGATTCCCACTAATTATTTATAGAAACCAATGGATTCCATATTAAATTATAAAAGTCTACTTCATTAATACATTTTCTTCATTAATTAAAGTTAAACAATCTTTACAAATTTGTTGTCCACTTGTTTAGAATTATTGCCAATTGGAAACGTTTTTTTTCTTTATAATTAAGAGGCTGGTTGTTTTTACATCTGAGAACTTAATATGACTTACTCTCACTTATTTAGATATTTTAAATTGATTAATTTTCCAACTTAAGTTTAAGAATCAGATAAAATCATCTAAATAGAAAAAACTGAAATTTTAGTTTCTTATCTTAATGTAAAAACATCTGAATGTCTAATTTTTATTTATTTCCTAAATTATCTTTATTATTTGTATCATTGTCTATTTTGTATAAACTTTTTTTTTTTGTTTTAATTCACTCATCTAACCTATTATATATACTATTCACATTTCTTAAACTTAATAATTATTAATATGTTGTTACAATTATTTCATTAATATTATAATATTACTTGGGTATTTATATTTTTTTTATTTTCAAAAATTTCATATCATTTATAAGAAAATAAACTAAAAATATATTACTTTTTGCCAATCACTTACATAATCAATGTTAACTTCATTAAATTTTTATATTCATATGTTTATATAACTTGTGAATATAAAATATATCTATGTATATACCATACTTAATGAAGACACATCTATCAATTCAATAGTTTTAAGATATTTTTAGCTTAGAAAAGCAAACAACTTAAGACTTAGAATCAGACATTAGCAAATAAAAAATAAATATATCATTCATATTTTTATATTCAAATGTATTCAAATTTAAATTAAATTAAGATCTATTCTGATTTTAAATAAAAGAACAATCAGCCCCTAAGCCAAGTCACTCAACTTTCTTTGAAAAGCCAATCAATTTGGCCCCATGTTGTCTTGATTATCAAAGAATTCAAGTTTTTTTAGAAGCCAGGCACATGCGGAAAACTTAGAAGCCAAGGATTCAATTTGGATTATCTAAGACGGTAAAATAAAATCTCAAAACTCATAAAGTATATCTTTAAAATAAAATATAAATCTTAAAATAATTTCATATAATATAACAATTACGTTTAAGTCTTAAATATCATGGGCTTGTTTCTTTACAGGAGGAGCCGAAAGCCAACTTTTCAAGAGCTTGAATGCTTGGTGCAGTTAGAAGAATTGTGGTCTCATGCAGAAGAATGAATATCAGAAGAAATCGGTAAAGTGGCTTTTGGAGAATCATAAAATATAATATTCACAATTTATTATAGGGGTATTTCAAAATATATAACAATTTAGAGGTATTTTTAAAACTTAATAATTTTTTTTTCAAAAATCCACCTCGGGCTATAGTCAGGGTAACCCTTCTATAGATCTGCCTCTGTTCTTAAGGGATAATTTGATTAAAAAAGGTGAAATTATTTATATATAAAAGAAATTGGATGTGTTATATCCTTATATAAACTTAAAAATATATTCTAAATATCCGATTTTACTGATAACAAAAAGTTAATTAACAAATTATTCTTTCAGTTTGTTTTTACTTCTCAAAATGAAGCTTATGGGATTAAATTTTATTGGAATAGAGCTTCTACGGAATAAAGCTTTTATTAAATAACTATTCATTGTTTGATGTGATAAATATAAAAATATATTACAAGTAAATAATTAAGTAAAAATTTTAAAATAAATAAAGAGTGTCTTTAATATTTTATAATTTCAAAAAAGTTTAAAGAGAGTATTTTTAAATCACCCATGAGCTTTTTAAAGATAACCAAACAATAAAAAGAAAATTAAAAGAGTTTTTTAATACTAAAAAAGCTATTTCGATTAAATAGAAAAGCTGAAATACAAGCGCTAAATTGGCAGGTAAAACTAGCATGTACCTTATAATAAAACGATAGGCTGTTGCCAGTACAAATCTCTCTTTGCTCGTCCTACATATTTCTAATCTCTATTAACTAAACTCCAAATTCTTTTTCTTTGGTTAATACTTGAGCTAAACAACAACCGCCAAGTTGTCGACTTAAGAAAAAATAAATAAATTCTGTCAAATTAAAATTCAAAATCCGTTTCCACTTTCTAAAACACTTATTGCAGCAAAGTTGATCTCGATTCTTAAAAAAAAAAAAAAAAAAAAAGATAAAAATAAGTTTCAGTTCGTAATTAAAACTTAATTAAAAAATTAAGGAAATACACAGATTTTTTTAAAGATAAACAAACTTCTTGGAAAATTATCTTCTACTACACCTACACGAAGTTTTAACTAACACTTTTTTTTTTAATTTGGTGGTTTTTTAATATAATGTTAATTTTTACTTACAAATTGCTTATTCAAATTCATTCAATACATATTAATGTGACACGCTTCACTTATTTTAATTAATTTCATTTATTATTGTTGTTGTTGTTATTATTATTATTATTATTTACTTATCTAATTACATCAATTCTTATAAGTGAATTTATACGAGAAATTTGTAAGCCTAATACTATTAAATAAAAAGAGGTATATTTAATATTTAAATGGGTCTATAGGTTGGATTTTTAACTCTTCGAAGTTTGATAATTAAGGGCGTTTTGAGGGATATGGTGATTAGAACATGCTCAAAGGTGCATAGATATTTAAAATCTTAAAATCTTAAAATTTGGGTGGGATTATTTGTACTTACAATATTAATTTTCACACTCATTTTATTAATGCACCTCTAATGTATGTTTTAGATTATTATTTTCATGATACACACCCAATCCTTAAAGTTCCCAAAATAACCTTTATAAAAATTTAAATTAATTACTTAATTTAGTTTTATCTATCCTTATCAAATATTTCATACAAGTTGTAATATTCCCTTAAATATTGTACGCTTTTCTTTTGTCTTCTCTTCTTCTGTCTGGCACTGTTAAGCTTTAAATGGTTCACTGGAAGAAAGCAAGAGCCAACCACTTGTCACTTTAATTCAACAATCAACATCCAATTACTAGTAATATAGGCCACAAGCGACATCTACAAAATTTCATTTAAATTAGTAAAATTTCAAAATAACCTCAATTTTTTTTTTTGTTTAGTGCTATGATTTATCATTAAAATAAGTTCTCTCTTTCTCTTGATTGCATTAATTGGGTCTCTAGATGATATTTATTTGTATATTTTGTTTTTAAATTTTAATAAAAATACGTAGTTAATTTAAATTTTATTTTTTATTTTCAAAATTATATATGATAGATATTAATTTAAATATATTGGTACATATACATTTTAAAAAAATAGTTTTCTGTACAAACTTCTGAATTTAAATCCACGCTGAAGCAATTCGATTGCATCAACTCATTAATTGACTTCTTCTTCTGATTATATGCCTGCTGCGTATGGACAACGATTTAATCCATTTGGTCAACGTTTTCGAAAGTGATTTATTTATTTGGACAAAATAACAATAATAATGCATAGATGTGATTTATTTTTTCACAATAAAATTGTCCAGCTTACTTACATCTCTTTTCTCAATTTATTATTTTTTAAACTATCGTTTCAATTACGATAGCTAACTTGACAACCGAATATTATAACTTTTGTTTTTATCTTGTTATGGGTCCTAAAAATTTCATTTAATAATATTTTTTAAGATATTTTTATAAAAAAATTGGTTAGATGTCCCGATAAAATTTATGGATGTAACTAGCTTCAACCTTTATTTTTTAAAAATATTTTTAACAGATACTTTTCTACACATTTTAAAAATATTAAAATAAAAATAATAAATTTAATTCTATCAATTAAAGTCAAAATAGTATAAATATAGACAATTTTTAAAACAAAAAAAATGTTATTTATTATTCACAGTTTTAAATTTCCTAAGATTTATTTTTAAGTCATATGTTAAGATAGATAAACTCTTTTTCAATCAAATGACATAAAAAAAATAAAAAATTTTGAAATAAAAATAAATTGAAAAAAGTGTACATTTGGTAGATAAACTGTGTCAATCGAAGACTCAGGATAGTATACACTTCGTTATTAATTTAAAATAAAGTACACTTCATTATTGGGTTGGGAATGTTACACTAGCTATAAAATTTGCAAAAGGTTGATGCATTAAATATTAAGAAAATAATAAACTTTGATTCTTTAACTTAAAATCCTAATAATGAAATCAAAGACGATAAAAAGATTCCATTTGAGCAATTATTATTGAAACGCATATTCAAGTTGTCATGCAAATCAGGAGAGGAGCGAACAACCAATAGTCAACTAGCGTGCGTTTTAATGTTCCCAATTGCATTTGCTTTTGGAAGGGTCACGCGCCTACCATAAAATACAGTGAACCCTTTTTTTGTGAAGTGGCCCTATAATTAACAAAATGACCGACGGGTCATTAAAGCGGTTTCTTCGCATCTATATAATCTAATATGATATATTATATAATAAAAATTTTTTAAAAAATAAAAATAAATAAAAAATAAGATTTTATTATATGTACTGCAACATTAAATTATAGATTTTAGATTGTATTTAGATTATAAATTTAGTATTATTACTCATCCAATTATTACAATTTGCCTATTCTATTAGATTGAGGTCATTTTCTCCTTTACTATAAATGCATCATCAACTTGTCACGTACAAATTGTTGCGCTTGCATATTATGTGAAAAAACGACATTTAAAAGAAAAACCTTTAAAATATTATTAATAAAAGTTTTATTTGATTATTTTCTTCACAATAATTACAATTGGTGGACGTTCATTTGCGTGGCTATAATGAAGACTTGGAAGACTTTAAATTTATTGGTTAATTATATTCCAAACCTAATATTGGTTAAGTATGAGCGAGACTTATGGCTTATAATTCGTTAATGTCATACGTAAAGATTTTAAAAGTTTAAAACATGGGAAGTGATGCTTTTTATTCATGGATGTGTTGGGTAATTAAATCTAATTTACACAATCGATTTTATATTTTTTTTAATTAAAATTGTTTCTCAAATGCATTGCATTTGTAACCAGCTCTTTCACCAAAATTCAAAGCCGAAGTCTCCTTCTTGTCCTCAACTTCTAGCGAAGAAATTGTGTTTTATGTGTTGATGCTATTATATATTTTTCTTGTTTATTATATAAGTCATGTGACGTTTTGTTTTTATTTTCCGTGGATTTGTTTATTGTCCAGTAAAATATAAAATATAAAACTTGTTTTTGTGTGTTTTCATGTTTGTTCAATATATTACATCATCTTGTAAATCAAAAGAATGTTTTTTTTTTGTGCATTATAGTATAATTTAAACTAATAACTCAAACCAAACCAAACGAAATAACCACCCGATTTGGCTACCTTTGATGCGTTGGTTTACGTATTATTGTTGTAATTAAAAGATTTGAAAGCTTTGGTTTGGTTTGAATTTGGTCAAAACTGAAAAGTACAAACACCCTTAAATTATAATAAATTCTTAAACTTGGTACTTTGATTCTGCATCTCTTTAAGGTAATCTATTCTTCTGTACACATATCTTAATTTTGATTGATTCATGTAGAAGAAAAGAATCATCTTAATTTGTTAAGGTATTACATATAATTACAACTACAAGATATTTTTGTATTCCTCTTTATTTGATTTGTTAAATACAGATATTAGGTTTGCAATCAAATTACTGATTGATTTGAATTCACAACGAGATTATGAGAATAAATGTTAAAAATGATTTTTATATGATCTACAAGTAAAGAAAATAATTCAGTATCAATATTTTATTTAAATAAATATATCTAAACATTAAATCTTTATAGATTTTCATGCCCAATATTTAAATTAAAAGGATACAACATATTGTCATCTAGTACATTTTATCTTATATATCTTTAAAATTTAATGATATAATATTCATACAAAATAAAAAATCAGTAGTGTTGGTCCCTTTAAATAAGAATCTTGAATTTTACTTTATAACTAAAGAGTAATACTATACTTAGAACCTCTATATAAATCTAACTATTATATTAAATTATACAGTTTGAATTATATGAATACAATAAATTTAATATTATTTATGATTAAAAATATTTAAATTAGATTATATTTTTTTATTGTTTAAGACTTCTATAATTATTATTGTTGTTATTTTTATTAATGGGGTCTTCAAAATTGCGGCAGAAGAATTATAGAGCGAGAAACTTCAACAAATAGTGTGTGTACAAGGGTAGTAGCCTTTATTTTTTGCGGCTGAAGTGACAGAAGACCCGAGTTTAGAAAAAATGGAAATGAAAATGAAGGAAGGAAGAAAGAAAGAAAGAAAAAGAAAGTCAAGAAAGATGCGACTATGTTAGGTTCGTACTATTTCAATAAAGAAGTTTAAGTGCTACTGTGCTAGTCGACTTAACGTGAAACCTCCTCTTCTCTTCGGCTTCCTTGTACGTTCTTCATCTTCTCAATCTAACAACTACCATTGTTTTTTAATTTTTCTTTTTAACTCTATTATCAATATTGAAGTGCAATTTTTTTCCCATCAATTTGCAATTCATATAGATGGGATCAAAAATAGTTTTCAAAACTATATAGTCATCACAAACTAATGTATTTTTTTATCAATAAAAAAAGTTTTACGACATGAGAGCATAAAACTAGCACAAACCTAGTAGCGGCAATTGCCCCTCTTCAGTTATTTCCTTTCAATTAATTATGAATGCATATCGTTTTATCTTTTCATAATCACTTATTTACTTGTTTTATTATTTTCTTTTTAAAGATAACTTACTTTTGAATTAATAAATTTAATATTTTAATTAATTATATTATTATTTATTTTATTTTATCATTTTTATTTTATTTAAATTTAAAATTGATATGGTAATTAAATTGATACATTTCAAATAATGATGAATGAAAATATTATAAATTCTTTTAAATTTATAATTAAATTTTAATTATATTAATTTACCTTCTTTTATTACTGTTTAGTCGACGGCCGCGGCCTTATCGACGCGGTTGGGTACATAAAAAGTTGTTGAACAATGTAATAACTGTGGAAAGAAATGGAAGATAATATCTTAAGATAACAAATAGAAGTGGAAAACTTCCGTATGTAAGCTAGACCATGACCAAATCTTACAAAACACGAGGACAAAACTTTTAAAAGGTCAAAGCAACAAATAATCATATTTTTTTATGGTAGAAATTAGAGCTTACGAGTCGAATAGATGAGACTTTTGTCTGTGGTTGGTATTTGGTTTGACTTGAAGGTCATCATCATTCATCATCGTTCATCATCATCATCATCATCTCTGTTCCCTTCCATTTCTATATATGACCTTTCAATAAAGACTGCATTGTGCATTAGTAGCATGGACATGTCAACCTGACTGCCCTTTATATAATCATCCTTACATGGGCATCCTGCATCCGACACATCCTCTCACAACTACCTTCCAATTCCCTTAAAACAAAAACTTCGATGGATTAGGGGCCCACTCATCTTACGTCCGTAATTAATTGTGTTAAGATCTGACGGTCGAGAGTGGTCACAGTTATCACAGGGCCGTTTGCAAGTAAAGTTGTCTGTTTGTACGTTATTTCGTGAGCATTGTAATTGATACCTTTACTCTTCTTCAGGTAATAGATGGGCGACCCGGAAAAGTAATAATAATTTTCGTTACAAAAATTGCTAGTTGACGAGTCTCTCTCTCTCTCTCTCTCTCTCTCTCTCTGCGTTGAGGTATACCGTTCAGTTTTCACCTTTATTCATTATTTCTCTTTTCTTGTTATCTTCGTAGCCAAGACTTTCTTCGTTATCATGAGAGAATCAACTTGAGATATTATTCAGTTTGATGATTATGTACAAGATTTGTTTGCTCTTGTTTCTGGGTTCTGCTTGTTTTGACATGAGAATCAGAGCGGCTGCTGCTGCACTCTGAAGTTACTGTGCATGACTTGATTTCTTATTAGAGTTTGAAGATATTTTTATTGGTAATAAAAAGCAAGCTGACGCCTTGGCTGTGTAAGAGGTTAACGTTTTGCGTAGTAAGAGGTTAAAAACCGAGTCAAATTCTCTGCTTTGCGAATTGGGGTTTCTAGGAGGGAGCTTCTCAGCATCGTTGTGGTTTTCACTCAACTGGGTGAGAATATCATCTTTCCTTTCGTTGTTATTGTTATAATAATCATTTGATTTAAACTTCTTGTTTTGAGTCAAAATTTAAAGTCTTTGAACTCCCCATTTCGAAGTTAGGAATAAATTCTGAAACTTTTCTTCTACTTGATGATTGGTTGATACTTGATATGTTGCCTTCTAAATAATAATAATAAAAAAATTAATGTGTAAAAAAAAGAAAAGAAAAGAAAAGAAAAGGTAACTATGTATTTAATACTTAATTGATCATGTTATCTTGGAGTCCTAGGTGAACTGCTGTTTTGTTTCTTAAATTCATCAACTTGACATGATCATCCCTTACAAATTCTTAGTTTAATATAATTTTTTTATTATTTTATTCGGAAATATGATACGGACATGTTTTATGTCATATATTTATGTTGTTGATCTTTTTTTATTTATTTTAAAATTAAGTTTTTAATGTTAATTATGGATTCAGGATACGAACCTTTTGAATGGGGACCGATGTTGCTGAAGTAGTGGAGACTTTGCCAAGTCCTAAATCCTTCAAGGTACAAAATGTCTTATAGAGGATTAGTTCTATGTTTAATTTGCAATTGTTGGCTTTAATCCTGCATAAGTCTAATGATTGTACATATTGTGTCCATATGAACCAAAATTAAAATTCTCTGTATGGAATTAGATAACTGTTGAGCTTAATTTTGTCTTTGAATGTTTTCAAATGCCTTTGTTTCAACTAGTGTATCCTGGTAGACCAGAATTTTTCATGAACTAGCACACTATTGCAGGCCCATCATGTCATGTGTCTAGAACTTATGAAATTGGTGGATAGAATTGCAAAGATTTTTCCAGAAATAGAAGCAGCTCGACCTCGATGCTCATCAGGAATTCAGGCATTATGTTCACTGAATGGTGCAATTGAAAAGGCCAAGTTACTCCTTCAGTATTGCAGCGAGTCTAGCAAACTCTATCTGGTATTTTGTCTTGCTTATGATTGGGGTAAAGAATTTGTGCTGAATTGGAATTCTTTCTGCTAAATGTTAGTAATGTGATAAACATAATTTTGACTTAGTATTAAAGAAACAGTGATAAAGAAACAATTCTTTTAGTTTGTTCTAAATATAGCAGGGGAACTATTATCTAACACCACTGAGGGATTACGTGCTTCGGTATGTAATTGGTTTTAGTATTTTGATTCTAGCCTACCAAGCAGCAATCTTGTAGAAACACTGAGCCAATTTTATTTTTAAAATGGAATCTACCCAGGGTGCCATAGCTTAAGAGAACCTTTTATTGATAAACCATAAACTAGATTACTCTTTTGGACACATTATTGTTGTGTGGAAACTGATGTAATTCCTTTTTTTTTTTTCTTTTCTTTGTTCAATATCCAATGCAGTGGTTCTGTTTTTGCTTATCCAGTTTCCTATCAATTTTTTTTCATAGATGTTTCATTACTTTCAGGCACTAACTGGGGATGTGATAGTATCAGGTACCAGAGATCAAGGAACTTGTTGGAACAAAGTTTGAGTCAAATCCAAAACATGGTTCCAGTAATGCTGGCTGTTGAGGTTTGTCCAACTGTGTATACTTCTAAGTTTTTTTTTTCAAAGAGATGTGTGGTGGATGATAGGCATAAATAGTTATAGACCAGTCCTCATTTGCTGATTCACTGGAGCAGGGTCCTGGGTTGACCGGGATATGATCCTAACTGTATCTTTTTTCCATAAGTCTAGACTCAACAGCAGCTAGTGTTGCTCTAGAAAATGATCCCTATGTATTACATTTATGATTTAGCTATCTATTTAGCAAGTTTGGAGCATTTCCTTATCTATACTTTGATATATACTTTACTCTGAGACTAAACCTATAAACAAATTTGTTAGGCATCTCTTATTTTCATCTGTTCTGCCTTTACCAGTATGACCTATTACTGTGTGGCTTGTGTTTCATTTTGATTTTGAGCAAACTCATAATCTAACTGTATTTAGGATTTAGTTAAAACCTGAAATACTGGGTGGTTTCACCACAATAAATATTGTACGTGCTAGCAGAATGGTGATTTTCTGAACCTAAAACTGGAAACCTCCCAGAGGATTCTGAGTTTCTGACCTCTTTGCCCAGTTGACCTGCTTTAGTCAGTTACTGATTATTGCATTTTTCAATTTGCCTGGTTTCAATTTAGTTGTTAACTATAAGATTTGGGGAAAGCAACAAGAATCCTGCTTTTTTTTTGCTGCATTCTGCAGCAATCTTCTTCATTATTGGTGTATTGTTGCTCAAAAACAAGTTTTGACATAATCTGTTTGAGGTCATCTCACCAACAATTTTATATTTCTTTTGTATATCAATTGCAGATCTCGCGAATTATTGATGATCTTAGAGCTGCAACTTTTATACTGGATTCTTCTGAAGAAGAGGCTGGGAAGGTTGTGCGTGAATTGCTTCAGCAAGGTGCTTCCATGTCAGATTCACTGGAGTCCTCAGAAATCAAAGCTTTACAAGTTGTTGCTTCCAGGCTTCGCATTACATCCCCTAAGGCCATCTTGATAGAAAAAAGATCGATAAAGAAGCTGCTGGATAAAGTTGGTGACAGCGACCAACCCAAAAAGAATATCTTAAAATACCTTTTGTATCTGTTGAAGAGGTATGGACATTTAATTACAAGAGATCAGACAGACAATGCCGCTGCTCAGGATGAGGGATCATTTTCTGTTAGCAGTCAGCCTTCTGAAGCGGAATCTTGTAGAGGATTTAGGAAGTATGAAACTCAATCGGAGATCTTAAGTAGAGCTGTACCCCCTGAAGAGTTTAAGTGTCCATTATCTTTGAGATTGATGTATGATCCTGTTATCATTCAGTCTGGACAAACATTCGAAAGGATGTGGATACAGAAGTGGTTTGATGATGGTAATGATACATGTCCAAAAACTGGATTGAGACTGGCCCATCAATCTTTGACTCCAAACACTGTCATGAAGGATCTAATATCAAAATGGTGTACAGAGTATGGAATCTCGATTCCTAACCCAAGCATGCGGTCAGAAGCTCCTCCATCTTGGGATCTTTCTTCCACTTCCATTGCTAGCTTTGGCAGTTCTATGAATGATATACACCTTCCGGTGGATGTCAGCAACATATCACTTGGATCTTTAGATGCCAGCTATGGTTCAGATGCCTCGCGCAATAAAATTGCGGCTAGCTTGATGTTGATGCAGACCAATGATGATGTTCACAGACTAAAAGCTTCCAAAAACATAAATGAGACAGATTTAGCTAGGCTTGCTGAACTTGAGTGGGAATGTCAATGCAAGGTGGTTGAAGATGCTGAAAGGCTTTTGGAACACGATAATCAAGCTTGTCATTCTTTGTCGTCTATGAATTTTGTTGAACCTCTCATTGGGTTTTTGAAAGGTGCACGAGACATAAATGACATGAGGGCCGAGAAAAGTGGATCTCAATTATTATTGGCATTAGTGACCAAAAACAGGTAATATGTTCTCTGCTGTTTAGTGATTTTATTGCATCCACTTGATCCTATAATTCCTGGTAGATGTTTTTGCTTTATATCTAGTAAATATTCACTGAGAAGTCCATTATTTGGTCTCATTTATCCTGATTAGATAGATGTTTGATTTAGAAGTGGAGTTTTGCAAAAGTTTTCTTGTTAATTTGACATTTGGTTTAGTTAGGTCCTTTTTCTCATTTTTCATGTTTTATATTGTTATTTCAGCTGCTAGGTTATACAAGTTTTGACCGTTTGAAGCATTTGATGTTGGTTTTCAGTTCTCCAATTGTCATCCTTATTATGTATACTTATATTTTGTTTACACTTTTGTATGTAATTTGTTCATGGGGCTTCTGTTGCTTAATGCAGAAGTGAAATTCCATGCTTGAGTGAAGATGCATTCACTCTGTTGGCATCTTTTCTTGATTCAGAAGTGAATGGAGAGGCTTTGGCCATAATGGAAGTGTTGTCTAGCTATCGATTTTGTAGATCTAAAATTGTTGCATCTGAGGCCCTTCCTTCAATCCTAAGGATCCTCGAGTCGCAGAGCATTAAACACAAGGAGTGTGCCATTAAGATTCTGCATAATTTGTCGTCGGACAATGAAATTTATTCGCACATTGTACCTTCAGAGTACATCCCCAAGTTGGTTCCATTTTTAAATGATACTGCCCTTGCAGGACATTGTTTAACAGTATTGAAAAACTTGTGTGATTTTGAAGATGGTAGGGTTTCTATCGCTGAAACCAGTGGATGCCTTGCTTCTCTAGCTGAAGTACTTGAGATTGGCGGCCAGGAGGACCAAGAGCAAGCAGTGTCCATTCTCCTTTCTCTGTGCTCTCAACGTGTTCAGTACTGTCATTTGGTTATGGATGAAGGCATTATCCCTTCCCTTGTCAATATATCGGTCAATGGTAATGACAAAGGAAAGGTGATGGCGTTGGAATTGCTCCGGCTTTTAAGAGACATCAAATATTGTGGTGAACAAGAATGTGTTGGATCAGATATAGACAGTTCTAGAGATGCTAGCTACTACACGAAAGAAAAGAAATCATCTGGATTTTTTGGAAAGAAATTTTCAGTGTTCTCAAAGACTCAGTTCTCTCGCACCAAAAAAGGAGTGAAGCTTGGATTTTAGCTTTTCCTTCTCTAATTTTTTTAACTTTGTGGTCCACTCAGAATCCATAATACAAGGCAAATGAGAGGCAATTGCTTGGTAGTATTTTCCTTCACCATGGACAGATGGCTTTCATTTTCCGTCTGGAATGGGTCAGTGGCCGCATTGAAGATGTAAAATTCAAATTAGTTAGTTGATGATGGTTTTGTTTAGTTATAATTGTAAAGCTAGCTTTGATTGTGCTGTATGATACGTATGCCATTATTTTTCAGCTGTTTAGTTTATTAGAATGTACAGTTCTATTTGATGTATTATTTGACACGCGGACTCTAATTTTTTTAAAAAATCTTTTGAAATCTGAAGTGATAAAATGGATGTAGAAGAGTTAGGAAATGAACCTTGTTTCAACTTTTATCTACCTGAGACTCAAAAGCTATGTAAGGTATCCAGTTGGGTTTCAACTTTCAATTACTCCATTACGTTAGAAGTGCCTACCCTCCTTTTTCGTCTCCCAGTTGAGCATTCCGTAATTTGGAGATGACAATTCAAACTTACAGAAAAGGTTCTTGCATGCATAAATCATATTGAGAGCTGAAAAGGGTGATTGGACTTGACCAAATTCTGTGCGTTCGAGCAGCCAGGCCATAATGAGCCGTTTTAGAGTCCCGAAACTCGGTTTAACTTTCTCATCAGCGGAGCTTCTCCTCACAATTTGTGCATAAACATGTGGGCGCAAAATCGGACGATGGCTTTGATTTATTGTACCCTTGTGGCTTTGATTGCCTAATCACTGATTAACCGTCGTTTGTTTACCAATAAATTCATAACATAAGAAATCTTGTCAATGCTTGACCATATTGTGAAATGTCTTTAATTATGTCAATGCTTGTGTTGTTTCTTTTCCTAGCAAACTGTGTCCAATCTTTATCTTGGCATGATTCTTTTGTCTCTACATAAATTTTGACACACTTGTCTATATGAAAGGCATTGTTCCAATAGTTGCAATTTGAACGTTCTTTGCGTGACCCAAGTAGCATCAGTGTTGGAGTTGGTGTTTCCCTATCATTTCAGGGCACCACTTGGCGGGATTTACAGTCTTATTTAGATGACTGTCCCTTATGATGATTTCATTGGTATTTGTTTCTTTGTTAATTACAATTAATTAATATCCACAATTCCCATTTGCTATTTTTTCCAACAACAAATTTACTCCTCATTGAAAGCGACGACAACCTAAAGAAAAGAAAAGAAACTAAAGTTTGTCTTTGTCACGAAGTCCAGACTTGAAGGTGTAGATTTGCAAATGATTCAACGAAGAAGAATCTGGTTTGCCAACGTTAACCCCTAGTTAGGATTGAATGGGTAGGAAGAGTAGCAATGATGATATGATCAGCAGGAAGGACACACTCACATTCACATATGAGATGAGATGAGATGGGATGGATAGAGACCTGGACAAAATATATGCAACATCCTAACATTTAACCAAACCACCAAACCCTCGTTATCCAATTCCCCATGCTAGTCCTTGCATGACACATTCATCCAGCACCGCACAGTGTGCTACACCCTATGCTCTACTCTAAAGCATTCTAGTGTTAATAATAACAGTAGCTGTGCCCTAAGATCTTTCACAGTAATGCCGTCCCCTCTCCGGATTATATATTTAAATCTTTTGAAATAGTTTGTACTTGGACTAACATTAATCTCATTGACTTGACGACAAGGACCCTTTTATACAGGAAGAGTCTTATCAAATCATCCACTTTCACAAGCAAAGCGAACATAAACAAGTACTAAAAGGCATGGCAAGGGGAAGGGGGCGTGGTGTTGTGATCTGATTACTGCTGTACACCGTACCACATGACGGGATGAGGCATGGCATGGAGTTATGTATTCTGATGAGTCTCTGGGACCCCGGTAACTTTCTGCATTTTCTTACTCTACAAAAGCTTTCTTTCATTCCTGGATTTATGGTTTGAGAGGCATGATGTAGATCATGTTTTTGTGGGATTTGTTTCCGTCTGACCGGTTTGAACCAACTGTCTCTGTGACTGTGAGTCACCTCACCCCCGTCTACTAGCACTTACTACGCACCACACATTTGCCCGGGCATGTAATTTCACTTCATTTAAGATCAAGATCTTTCGTTCCTCGTAACCCGTGTCGTCCTTTATATCGCTTTTAGGTTAGGTTAGGCACCTTGCAAATCGGCTTTACTTGCACGATTTGAGCCGGTAACGATCACATCAAAATTGAAGACCAAATTACTAGCCTAGCCAAAAGCATAGCATATTGTTTGTTAAGTGATTTAACTCTCGTAACTTGTTTTTTTTTCTGGTTTTAACCAGAGTTCATATTGCTTGTTCTCATTTATATTTTATGAAAAAGATGCTTTATGTCAGAGCTGGAGTAGCTCAGTTGGTTAGAGCGTGTGGCTGTTAACCACAAGGTCGCAGGTTCAAGCCCTTCCTCTAGCGTGTTAATATGTTTTTAGCCCCCCTTTTTTAAGTTAACCTTTAATTTGTTCTTTAAAAATTTTCCTTTTGCTCCCTTCACTGTTTCAATTAACCCTCTATTTCGTTCTTTTCAATTTTTTCGCTTTTGCCTTCAGATTCTATTTATAAATTATAATTTAACAGTGTTTCCTTCTTTCAAATTTTAAATATTATTTTAATCCCCCTGTTTCAATTTAATCCTCTGTTTAATTCTTTTCAATTATGTCGCTTTTGCCCCTTTCTGATTCTATTTCTAAATTAACAGTGTTTCGTCTTGTTTGATTTTTTCTTTTTACCCCCTTCCGTTTCCATTTGTAACTCCACTCCTTTTCTACAAAATATTTCTTGTTTTTTCGCTTTTACTCCCTTCGGCCTTCTATTCATATATTTTATACATATTTTTTTAATTTCTATCTTTTATTCTTCTATTTTCTTAGTATATTTGTCTCTTCTGTTTCTGTATTGCATTTTTTTACCAGCGAAGGTCTCTGTTCGGATTAACCAAAAAATGCCAACCCCACGTGCCATGAAGCACGGACCTACAAAGCTAGAAGGCCCGGAATCCAATCCAAGCAGACCCCCACTAAAGTCTCTCTGCAGAGCGGTCTTGTCCGAGTTATATCAATGTCTCACCGATAAGGAGACCATTAATTGCGCACAGTCTCGTTAGCGGCTTACATTCCTTTAGATCCCGCACTTTTTCTCTCTCTTTACACTCCCCCTTTACCTGTATAAATACGCACATATATCATCCCATTCCCCACACTTCACTCGCGTACTCACTCTCCAAGCTCTCTGAGTCTGAGCTGTTTTTCTATTGCTTTTGTATTCTATCCTTCTCTCGCTCATTTTAGCTTTTTAGCCATGTCTCGCCGAGACTTAGAGGTGGCTTTTTTGCTTTAGTCTCTCTTCTCTCTATCACATTTAGCTTAATTTTTATTATTTTCTGATTGTTTTACTATCCTTTAATGGACTTACGTGCCTTTTGCATGAACAAGAACATGAAAGGCTCTTGCTAAATTATTATTTATTCTTGTTTTGTATCATTCTGCAGGTGAACGATTTGATAAACGAGATGTTTCACTTTAAACCCCCCCTACCCGCCCTATCCTTCTCCGGTGATCAGTCGAAAGGGGCCACCATGCCTCTCATGGAAACTCATGTGGATGCCACCCCGTTAAATTGGGTTCGTCAACAACACAATGTCTTTCAAGACAATAACAACCACGGATATCCCTTTCTCCCTCCAAATGAGCGACATGGTTTGGTTAACAACAGCTATGGTGGTATTAGAGGGTTACCCGGTTGGCAGGGGGATCCTGAAGTTTTTCTTGTTGTCAATGGCCTGGGAGCTTCCTCCAGTGAGCCCATTATGGAGGACCCATGGAGAGGCGAAGTTATCTTGCTTGATAAGCCAGATGACGACATCATGGACAGTACGGATTCAAATGCAGAAGCAGACAACATGATCGAGGTCTGTATCTTTCTCTTTAAAATAAACTTGCATTAGAAGATGGACCGGTTTCATGATCATGTTGAAAATCCGTTACTGATAACTAGTAGAATCTTTGCGGAGGCATTTTAACTTTTAAGTATTTGATTAGTACTGAAAGAAACTGAAGAAATAAGTAATAACATCACTTTGATATTCAGGAGCTAGCAAATATTCCAAGGGAGCAAGACCAAGCCCCGTCCAGAAAAAGGTTGAAGCCGTCAGAGGACGTTTCACTAGTACAGAATATTCAAAAGACGGAAGCAAGTAACGTGAGTTAGAAAATTTCCTCCTTTGAGAGGAATATGTAATTTTCCATGAAAACTTATCTTAGCTACATAATGTTATGTAATGTTGCATCTGTCTATGATTTACAGAGTACCCTACGGGAAAAGGAAAAAGGAAGGAAAAAAATGAGAAGCTTGCAAGAATTGATGTCACTGTCTGCTAATGAAGAAGGCGATGACAAGGTCGGATTTCTTGATAAAGTTATCAAATATTTTTAAAAAAAAATCTTAAAGAACATGCTCAGTACCTAAAATTTGCCGAACAAAAGGACTCGAGACCAGCTTTATATACATGAAATGTATATTTGCCTGTGCTCTAAACATATACATGTACACACTACAGTTCATGTCCTTAAATATTTTATCTTAAAAGTCTGGTGGGACATGAAAAATTCCTCTGTAAAAGAGGTAAGAATGTAAACTATGGGAATCTTGAAATGAACTTTCCTTTTGTCTTTAACTAACTGAGCCTAAATGATTATGCAAAATGAAGGCTGCTCCCACTGGGTATTCTCCAGTGCCCCCACCTCCTGTTCCATTACCCTTACCAAATGCAAATCAGCCCTCTGATAACGATAGGATCACTCATCGAGGCCAAATGGCAGAAACCCGACCATGGTTGAAAATCCGTCTACCTGTCCCCTCAGCGGCACCTACAAGCTATCCTCTACCGGTCCCCGAGGTACGTGTCAACGTCAACCCATCATTCTGCTATATTTATTTACCCCTTTTTTATTATCATGCTGTTTAACTTTTTCATGAATCGCAATTATGTATTTATGTAGCACCAAGTTCATAACCCAGCTACGGATAATGGTGGTCGCAGCTGGAGAAATGAAAGCTATTCGCAGAGGCTTGGCAAGAAGTGTTATCGTTCTCCATATATTACATGATCGGCTTTGCTGGGGTCTTTGAAAGTTCCACTGGGGAATGAAAGCGTCTGGTCCGAATTTCTTCGAATTTCCTGTTGTGTTTTCTTATGATTACTGTTGTTGTCTTTGCATCGTTGAAGACTTTGCTTGGCAGAACTGCTCGAAAGTGAATCTTGAAGCTGGAGAAGTGGTTTTGTCCTGGAACTCTCACTCTGGAAAGGTTTTTTTGACCCCTGCTCAATCCAAGAAAAATTTATATGTATTCAGGATGTACGTAATGTTTTGTTATTGGGAATTCTTAAAGTTAAATGTTGTGTATATTTTCTTTTTGGCGTGTAATGATTTGACGATGAAATATCAAATACTTTTTCGGTTTGTCTATAACTAAGTCATTTAAAGATGTATTTTTATCAGCTTATTTTATGTAGTCTGCTCTATTGCCATCTGCTATTAACGTCCCTAGTTAGGTCACTGGGAGAACAAAGAACACGCCAAAATTAACCATAAAGTGCCCTTAGAAACACAAGATCAATTAAAGTACTGGGGTTACAGTTGAAAAATTGAATGCTATGAATGTGAATGCGGATGTTAAAGCAGGCCCAACTCAACGGAAGCCCTGGTTCAATATCAGGATGATTAGGTCAGGCTGTCCCTGTTTGCTTTCAACAACTACTTGGACATAGCTATGTAGCTTATACTCTGTTGCTGTTCTTTTGGTACTAGGACAGTGATCTTCATTCATTTTTACAACATTTAAAGGGCTTTGGTTCTGGGTTGTGCCATGCTTTTTTTTTTTTTTTTTCAATTAATGCTTCTGTTTGTTTTCTTTGCTTCCAAGTAATTGAAAGAAAGTTCCATTTCTTTTTTTATCCCATCGAGTCCACTCTTCTACTTCTGCTTTACTGCGAGTATGAGCCTGGCCAAATGGACAATTCGTAGTCCAAAATGTTTCAGCAATTACGCAAAAGTCAGTCAGTTGAATTAATATTATAACGACAAACTTGCAGAATAGTGTCAGGAGTCCAATCCATCTTGACTGTGGAAAATTTGGTTTTGTTTTCAGAACACAATATGACATAACATATATAAGCCAGCTCTTCGTTGTTAGTAAATAAATTGTGGAATATTTCATACAAGATCTTTTGATTCATTTCAAATGCGCTTAATTACCTAAAGATGTATATCAGATTTTTAAGTTAATAGTAGTGTTACGTTATTTTTACAAAGGATAAAATTTAGTTTTTCTATATTTTTTTTGTTTAACCGTATCTCCTCAGAAGGACGCCAGCTAATATTAGTGAATTGCATATGTATATGATATATAAGGCAAAATGACTCGCTCTTTGTTTAATTTATTACAAATTTATTCTAATTCATATCCACAAGTGAAACCAGTTAGAGGTTTAATCAATTGACTTTTACATCCCATTTCAAAAACAAAAAAAAATTATGTCAATTTATTTTATTTTTAAAAAATAAATATTTTGGAAAGATATCTGTGTTGGGTGGAATATAGATATATATTAAATTAAATGAATTTTTTTAAATGTAGTTTTTAACTCTCATGTATTTATGAAAAAAAAAGTGTTCGTGTGGAAAAAACAAATGATTTTAATTTTCAATACGTAAGATAAAAATTAAAAAAAATAAAATTAGGGTCTTAGATGAAATGGAATTGGAATAAAAATCCCTTCCCTCCTTTTTCAAATTGATTTAAAAGGGCAGGGCAGTTGAAGTTAGGGTTTGAGTGAAGAGGATGGCGACAGAATCATCAGAATCGGAAGAAGAAGGAAAGATTACGGGAGGAAATCAACAGCTATCAGTGGATGATGACCTTAGAGAAATGGGAAAGAAAGCTGCTTGGAGTGTCAGCTCTTGCAAGCCTGGCAATGGCGTCTCTTGTCTTCGCGACGATAATGTCGAAACCTATTGGCAGTATAACTTCCCTATCTGTCTCTCTCTTGCAAATGCGTTGCTTTTTTTATTATTATTTTCTAACAAGATTTATAATTTTGGGGATTTTAGATCGGATGGTGCGCAGCCACATTTGGTTAATATTCAGTTCCAGAAGAAAGTTAAATTACAAGTATGTATTCTATTTTCAACTCCTCTCTGTCTTTTTTTTTTAATTTTTTGAATTTGATTTTGATTTTTGGTTGATAATGATTTTTGGGATTTCTTTTTCTTGTTTAATTTTGAAGTTAGTAGTGGTTTACGTGGATTTTAAGCTTGATGAGAGCTATACCCCCAGTAAGATCTCTATCAGAGCTGGTGATGGGTTCCACAACTTGAAGGTATGGCAATTTATTGCACATTTTTTTCATCCTTTTAAGTATCTTTGCTCGGAGCAAGTTGGGTTGATTATTTGGGTTTGTCCTTGATAATTGAATTAGGAGATAAAAACTGTGGAGCTAGTCAAGCCATCCGGGTGGGTTTATTTATCACTGTCTGGCAATGATCCCAGGTAGGTCGTGACAGTCTTGTTTACATTTTCTCTTTATGCTGTCCTTGCTTGTAGTTGGTTAAATAACAATATTGTTCCATTTCATGTAATTTACCATGGGAATATATCTGATTCGAATGTTTTGTTGATGATTGCAATTGTGCACAGATTTCGTACTTGACTAACTGAGAGACATGCGAACTGACAGAAGTTTATACTAGAATTGGTTGATGGTTAATTTTACTAGTCTAACCTTTTTAGCAATTATTAACATAAACCTAATCAAAGGCTGGTTTTCTTCTTCTTGCATCAGATGAAAGTGGAATAGTTTAAAAAGATGATTTTGATTACTCATCCATTTAATCTGATGGCTACTAGTTGATACCTCTGCCTATCATTAACGGTTGGAGGGATGTGTGATTGACAATAGGTTTGACATGAAAACCTTTGAATCTCAGGACAACATTTTGCATATTCCAACTTTGGGAAATTTATTCTGCAATTCATGATCATGAACATGTCATTAAATGTCGCATATTTTTTTTCTATTGCACTATTTGATTTTATAATTTGTTCCCATCCCAATAAGGTTTATGATTAAGTTCTAGTTCCAACTATATCTTCCCCTTTGAATTTTTAGGTTTGGTAGGGCAAAATGCAACTCCTTTATTTCAATAGATTTTTACTGAGGTTCTGTCTGTTGTTTGATTTCATTTGGTTCCATATAAAAAGATGATGTCTTGTTACAGATTTCATTCCAAAAAGTATGCAGAATAAAAATATTTTGGGGTGTTCTGGAAGTCTTTATCTTTGATCACCATAATGTAGCAGATTATTGCTAAGGAATTACTATGTAAATGTTGACAAGCTTGTAATAAAATGAGAAATTTTATATAGGCTTCCTGCATTCTTATTATGAATGTTCTGCTCAGCATAGATATAATTTTTCAGCTAGTTTCACCTGAAATGGCAGGGAAACTTTTGTCAATACTTTTATGTTGCAAATTGCTGTCTTGTCAAACCACCTGAATGGCAGGGATACTCATGTGCGCCAAATCAAAATCTATGGGCCGCGACTGTTCGTCTCCTTCTTCCTCATTTCTTTTTACTTTTCCTCTATTTTCCTTTTCAATTTTCAGTTATTAATACTGTACTTTCAATCTTTAAATGCTCTGTCGCAGGAACCCTATTCCGCATCAGCCATTTCAGTTTACTTCAAGGGAATTCATTACTTACTCTACTGTGAGATGATAGATTTAGGACCTTGTGGGCCTTGTGGCAGAAGCTCAAAGTTGTCGGCTCATTTAGATATCCTGCAGTATTCTCCAAGTATTATCCAAGTAATGTAAAATCTGTACATGAGATATTCAAAAAGGGTTAAAATATGATACTTCGTTGATCCCTTGAGTATGGTATGTGTGTAATGATTTGAATGACTAAGCAGCTTTAAATAGAGGCCATTTCAGTTTGATCAATTCTCTAGTCCCGAGACAAACTTGTTACTGGGAAAAAGAAATTGCAAAACACAAATTTACACTGACAACTAAATTATGTGCTTTTGTGATTTATAGTAGTTTATGCTTTGCCAGTCAGATGTATAGGCTGTACAACCAGGGATGATATTGAGAACAAAGATTTAGACCTTTTAGAGTCCAATCTTGATCTGAGAGGGATCTTCTATCTAGTTGAATTTGATTAAAATTCAGCCAGAAGCGTGTACTGGAGCTTAGAACCAAATATTATATGATAGATTAATGATAAAGATATCGAAGATGTTCTTCATCATGATTGGAATTTCAGATTGTTAACAAATGTGCTCTCGATCCAGGTTTGCCCAACTCACATATGCCAAGTTAATGTTTGTTTTGTTCAGTCTCAAAGTCCTGCGATCCACTCCATCTCCTGTGCATCAGAATAAGAACCAAGGAGGGTGGAACTGTAAGGCTCAAACTGTTTTTTCGAATTGGTTGATGGGGTATCACCCATCAAAGGTCAGTTCAGCAGTTGAACTGATGCTTTTGAAGTGTGAATATTCCAGGCGCTAAGAATTTGACAATGAGGTGCGTTGCGCTGATTCAGCAAGCTAGCAGCCCAGATGATCATGACCCGCGCAAAATGATACGGCTTTTAATGTACCCGAACAAATTAAAAGTAAAGCTTGCACCTAATACTTTGGCACTCACTTCACCTTTATTCTTCCCGTATGCCAGCACATCTATTCAGAACCAAAATTTTCATTAAAAACTGGAATCCAGATTATAAACAAGCTAAATAAAGAGGAATCCAAGTTGTTATCCACTGCAAAGTTTGTTCCACGGACAGAGTGGGCATCATTTCTCATTTGTCAGCACAAAACGTCAAAATTCACATCTCGGTTCCTGTATCTCAATAACAATATTTAACTTCATTCTAGGTCTAAATCCTATCAAAGCAATTTCACGTTGAAAACTCATGCTCTGTCTACCTAAGCAATCATGCATATCATTTTCTTGGCCTTGGATTCTCTCAGAGACCTCAAGAATCTCACCAAACGACTATTGGTTAGGTCAACGAATTCCAAAGAGCGAAGTATCAGTAAGGGGCTGGACAGTTTAACTTACAGATTACGGAGGTGAAATAACAGCTTCTTCACTAAGGCAGTCTGGGAACATATTCAATAAAGAGTTACCATTGAGTTGGGGAAGATAAGAGGCTGAACAAAGAAGAATGGAAGCATACAAATCTTGAACCAACGGAAGAACGTCACTGACAAGTGGACGCATTTTGGGCTGCTGGTCAACTAAGAGATTTAAAAGTCGGTGAAAAACAGTGAGAGCTAAGAATTGATACCCAAAAAAAAAGAGAACGCATCCAATCTAAGGTCCCCAGCTAGACAGAAACAGGTAAAGTTAAGTGTCTGAGATAGTTAGTACTTGGTTAATTCTTCAACAGGGTCCCTGTTCAATATATGAATAAAACTCATTTAACTTGGTTTAATTCAGTACTGCCACGACGATAAAGAGAAAATACATGTCAAATTGTGAGATCAGAAAGATTACGGACCACACTGCTAAAATTAAGCTGTAAAAGATCATGCATTATCAGCTTCCATGTAGGACATAAACAGACTTTAAATTTTGCGGAAGCAATTCAATTGAAAATGATATCAATTGCCAGCATTCATGATTATCTTCAAAAGTCATTCACAAGCTGGTTTAGTGTCAAAGCTGCTAAGGCAGATAGCAAAGGCTTGGAAGGCGGAGAGTGGGTAGCGATAATCCATGGTGAAGATATCTTTTCCAATTTTTCCAAATTGCAGAATTACCTTCTCGTTCTCTGCAGGTGACACGTTATGGGACGGGTCAACAGCTGCCACAAGCTGGAAATTCTTAACAGAAGCCACTGTGACACGCCCTTTGAAATTTAGACACCAACACTGTAGCTGCTCATGCCATCTAGGAGCCTTGTTTTTAAGAACAAGTGGCTCAGAAGATCCCAGGTCCAATGCTGGTGTAACTGAGGGGCTAGGGGAGCTGCTATATGTGACTGGTTCCTTTCCTTTCAAACCTGGAAAGGAAGAATCATCAAAGGACAGTGGGAACGATGACGGAGTTGGGGCGGTGCCACCATCCTCAATAGAAGAGACGGGAATACAGCCCATGACGCAATTCATTCTCCTTGGTCCTCTAGTGCGGAGAACATTGAGCTCATAGGAGATGTTGCCTATTTTATAATTGCAAGCAGGTACTCTTGGAGACACCTGCTTAGAATGAAATCTGCGACTCATCCAACTTGTTGGCAGAATCGCCCCATCACATGGAGGTTGGCTGTCATACATAGTGAACTTGGTACCCAAAAAGTTAGACCTGTTGAAAACGTGTTATCAAAACCAAATAAAGAAAAATTGAACATAAGTAACAAGTAAGGCCAAAACTTGCCTCAATTTACCAACATATGTATTGCTGGCTCTAGAAAAATCATCAGCAACCAAAGATATAAGAAAGTCAGTGCATGTTGCCCTTCTGACCTTTCTTGCTGCCAATAACAATTTATCACTCCCGTCCTCAGCTGTCAATTTAACATCATCACCAACAAAACACCTCATATTAACTAATGAAATTTCCATCTCAATAACGTATCCAGTTAAGCTACTTAATTGGCCAATCTTTAAGAATAAAAACATAAAAAATGAGCAACATCACTTTATCATAAAGTCATCCTTGCCAATGTCATAAATTTATGTGAAAGCAATGTAACATTAAGTTTCTACATAGTGAACCACAAAAAAGAAAATGCATTTCAATGGCATGGTTCTTAAGATCAATTCAATAACAGGGCTGAAGGAATTGCATATAATCACTCAGCTTTTTGACAACTCAACGAACCCAAGTAAGAATAGCTGAATTGGAAGACAAAAATATCCTTCATCAACAAGGCAACGTATACAGGTACGCAAGTCTAAGTTCACAGAAATGGAAATCAAGAAAATAGAGGACTTACATGGTGTCAGACCAAAGAACAAAAGATATGTAGAAGCTGCTCTATCCCTTCTAATAAAGCATTGTATGGGAGAGTCACGGGGACCCGGCTGTTTAAAAAGACAAAAAGAAAAAAAACAGAAATTAAAGTAAATGGAAATATGAATAACCACAAACCCATTAAAAAAAGAAAAAGAAAAGAAACATAAAAGAACAACCTGCTTCAATGAGATTGGAAATGTAAGCTTTCCAGATTGCTCAGGAGTTTTAACAATCTCCTTGGCGACTTCCCTCCAGGTCCGACAAACCGAAGCACAAGAAACAACCACAGCACGAGCTGGCCAGGATGTCTCACTCTCCTCTAGCCTCCTAACAATGTCTAAAAGCAATTCAGGAGGTAAGTTTGCCCACTGACTCTGGTCATTTGAGTCAGATGGGAGCAGCGCTTGATCGGGAGCTATATGAGACTGTTTACGGCTACGACAATGCCTCCCTTCCACCCCTCTCCTTGACTTACTCCCAATCCCATCTTTCATTTCCTTAAGCTCGCGAACAATGCTTTTCAAGGACATCTTTAGTTCTTTACACAAACATATCAATTCTTTCCTTTATTATTCAACTGCAAACACATAAAATATGAAGAAACCTGAGAAACGGAAACCCACTTGAGCTTTTTTCTAAAGAAAATCAGGGCTTTCTTCAGATATTTCCAAGAAATCAGACACAAAATGCGATTCAATAGCAATGATGAGAAAAGTCAAGCCAAACATTACAAATTCAATTATTCCAGACTCAAAAAAATGAAATTTTTAACAATAAAAACATCATCTTCATTCCTAAACGAAACAAAGACATGATAGCATCACATAAAGATCAACATTAAACAGAACCTCATGAACAAATGATTCATCAATAAAAGGTACCACAAAAAATTCAAAAAAAAAAATCACAATGTAAAATTAAAAAAAAAAATTGGAAGCAAACAAAACACCCACCTGATCCACTCCAACAAGATCGATCAACCAAAGAGAAACCAAAAGGTTCGAATCGGAGGAACAAAGACGACGTCGTGTCTTGTTAGCTCTAGCGGCAACATGTTGTACTCATTTCTTCTTCCTACTAGCTACGACACCTTTTCCCCTCCACCGCCACCGTCGCCACCGGAACCTTCACCCTCACAGGCCGGACCACAGCCTCTTTCCCTCCAATCTACTCTCCACTTTTCTCTCTCCCGCAAAACGGATCCAAGCCCACTTTCCTTCTTTTATCCCTCTCATGTATAATAATTAATAATATTATTATTTATTCACAGAACATCTTATATTATAATATATAATCACTAAATTAATATTGGTCCGTCAATAAAGTTATCGTGTAAACAACACTATGCAAATTACATTAATGGATAAATAAATCCTAATCAATAGATTCGATTAAACTCACAGACCAGAGTCTGTTTGCTGGTACTGTTGAGAGCGTGGTTCGCGTACACGTGGCAACTTTTTGAAAAATTTTATTGGCTTTTGTTTCTTTAAACTGAGACCGTGTCTTAGTAGTTTAGCGGACTTTATTGCCCTTTGGCAGGCAGCGACGAAAATCATGCTACGACTACGACTACGACTACGAATGCGACTACCATTACCATACCATACGATACGATTTCAACTCAACTTTTAACAACTACTTGTATTTATGATATTGACTCAAAAATATTGTGGGGTGGGCGATTGCCTTGCAACATTCATTAGGAAATTTCACGTTTTTTAATCATATTGTTATAGAATAGATGGAAATCATGTATATTAATTAAATTAAATTATGAATTGATTTGACGGTAGCGGGTGAGGTGCGTGGTGTGGGTGGACGTGAACAGGCTGATTAAGCGGCCACGTGTTAAGAATTAGGATTAAAGCAAGCCACGTGAGGAGATGAACCACGTTCGGTGGTGGAGAATCCCGATGTGAGATCAATTGGACCCGCCAATACCACACCTGTCCCTGTTATGCCATTACTGAAATACCAGAAATATATATGTAGTAATACCCACATATTCTTAATATATGATATTTCAAATGATATATGTTAATTTAAAGTTAGTAATCATTTATTAACTATTTTTTATTATTTTTTAATAAAAATTTAGATGATTTTGATGCATTGATTTTATAAGACTTGCATCCATATACCGTATTATCCGTTTTGAGTCGAAACCGTACGGTTTCGTCATAAAAAAGGTCCTTGTTAGGAAGAGGGAGTAATCCCCCCTCCTATAAGCCACGAGATAATCCAGTCGGTATAGACGTTCTCACATACAGTGCTAACTGTTAATGCATGAATTTTACAGGACTTACGTTCCCGTGAAGTATCGTTATTTCTGTGCCAAAGTCTGTATAGTTTTGTTCTTAAAATGACTGTCAATGGAGAAAAAGAGTAGTCCTGCCTCTTATAAGCTATAAGTTAATCAAGTATATAAGAGATATGAGATAAAGACACCACTCTTGATTTGTATCTAGTGTCAACAGATGGTATGAGAGGAAGCAAATCTTTTATTTGGGATAAATATTATAATGTCAAATTCACTTGTTATTTTTCTATACAATTTTTTTTTTCAATTTTGGATCTATAACCCATCCGTTATACTTCATATATTCCACATGATATATATATTTATTTATTTTTAAAGTGTGAGATATTGACTCATGGCAAGATGATTAGGCTACAATTTTTATTTTATTTTATTGATTGTTTTTAGGTGGACCACAATTGCACACATAGCCACAGTCTCGCCATTCAAGGTTCTTGAATCTTGATTCCAGCAAATGTACATTGGTATTACTTAAATTTCAATTTTTAAGGTAGCAATGGTAATCTAACCATTTTTAAATACTATAATTCTTTAATTCTTCTTACAAATACTATAATTTAAATATAAATAAGATACGTGTTTAGAGTGCTAAATCATATGGGACATCTCTAATGAATTAAAAAGATCACTTAAATAGTTAAATCTATCTATTCTTTAACTAAAAACAAGAGGGTACTTAAAATTTTGACTTTTCGTCGCATATATGTAACGAAATTTTGTTGTGCTGAATGATTACAACACTAAAATTAACCATGAATTTTGGAGTGTTACTACAACATGTTTCTGTAAATTAAAGCATTTGTTTTATATTTGTATATATTAAAAAAAAGAAATAAAGTTCCTTTTTTTTAAAATTCCGTATGCTTTGATGATGAAGAAAGTCAGAAAGAACCAAGATAGAATAATTAGATTGGATTAATAAATAATTATAAAGATAAGCATAAAATTAATGAGTTAGATGCTATTCAAGTTGAATAATTATTAGGAATCATTAATTACACTCCGTACCAACTTGCCTAGTTGCTTATTAGCTTCATTGCCTTCAATTCCTGAAATATTAGCTTTGTTGCCGCGTTGGATTATGGCTACGGCCTCTCAACTAATCGATTACAAAAGTTACTTCTTCTAAAAGTGATTCTTTCGAAACTAACTGATTAAGATTAATATTTATCAAAGATATTCGCTAGCTAATGGCTAATTAAACCCGAATTCATGATCATGGTTTTTAAATGTTAAGATATATAATAATTAATTTAAAGATATTCACAAAATTATTCACGAGAGCACAAAGAAAATTAACACTAGATTCTCCATCAAATTTATTCGGAAAAGTAGAAAAGAATACTTTATTTTATATATTCATCCGACCGATAGTATGATTTGGAGATCTAATCACAAACTCGTTGAAATCGAGATATTAATTTTCAAATGCTTTGAGTATCTAGAAAATATTGATGCTTGATGATCATGGTGTACACAAAGACTTTAGCATAAAATTATAAATAATTAATGGGCCAGGTAGTTATTGATAAGAATTGAAGTAAATATCCTTTATTAACTAATTCAAGTTTTGTTTGGACATTAATTGTTTGTTCATGATGCTGTTCATCTTTTGTGTCACTGATTTTCTCTGTATCTGCTCGTTTGTTCCGCCATTTGCACGTCTTTTTTGTCCTTTTAACACAAAAAGCACATCCGTCAATGTCAATCAAAGGTTATGAATTGATCACCCTCAATCTTCAAATAAATTAATTATCGAAGGTCGCAATCTTTTAACATATATCAAACAAAGAGAATGTATTAATTCCCTCTCTTTTGTGATTGTTGTACGTCAAAATTGACCAATGTCAGTGTTTATAATTACTGTTGCGGTTCTTTCTTCTTGACATATAAATGGTTAGAAAATATTGGTAAAAATTATTGGTTCTACTGTGTGGTATACATAGCTCGGCAAATTATAATTGATCAAAGAGAGATTATATTTCATGATCACTAGCCCGAGTTTTCTAACTGACTATAAATTGTATTGTAACACACGTTTTTCACATGATCAGAAAACGGGCTAGGGTTCAAGCAGATCATCGGATCAAGATCCTGAAAACATAGAAAATGGTTAATGACTGTTGGATCAAGGTCCTGAGAACATAGTTGGAATTCTCTAAGTGGCTTTCTACCGGAATTCTCTAAGTGAGCTTCAAGAGAGAGAGAGAGACTTAGAGAAATATATATAGAATATGTATACCTTGAGTGAAAATGAAGATGGTTTATATATGTATTAAGGGTGTTTATTGTGGTACCCAAATAGTAAACTTTAATAATGAGCCCGTTGTATATGTATTGAATTACTTAAGGCCCAATTTTGGGTGGCCATAACATGTATAAATTTGTATTAAATTTATGAATTTTAAAGAGTTATTTTTGTTGAGTATCTATAATGTTTTTGCCCATGAAAAGGGATATATCAAAATTTAAAAATTACTAGTTGTTTTACAACTTTTTTTTAGAAGTCATTAAAAATACTTTTGTTAACAATCTTATCAAATCATTTACTAAATAAGAAAAATAAAATTGTTAAACAAATGATTTGCATAATTCTTTAATAAAACGTTTCGTCAAACTATATGTATTTTTGTATCTCCTTTAGTAAATAATATATTTAATGAAACTTATTAATAATTAAGGGTGTTTTTATATGATTTTTTTTTGAAATTATTGTTTCATACAATTTATTAAGAAGAAGCACAAAATAAAGTAAACCTATCATAAATCTTATCCGTGATTGAGTTCTAGGGTTGGTGATCCGATAATCACCACATATAGCTCGGGAGGTTCTTTTTGAAGCATCTTAATTTATTAAAAAGGATTCATGCGCCCTAAGCTATGCAAAACGTACAGAGAAAAGCCAATAAAAGCTTACGAGTAACCTCTAGATATATTGTTGAAATAATTAATTTTTGATATATAGAACAATGGAAAGAAGTTGGATTCTACATTGTGCTAAGAATATCATGGATCAAGTAAATTTCAGCGGGCAAAAGCCAAAGAGAAATTCATTTTGAGAGTGACATACTACCAATACCAGCAAAGAAAATAGCAATTTTATTATGCAAGATGACTTTATCTTGGGCACTAAAATTAAAGAATCCTTGCAAGATAAATCTCGTTATAAGCAGTAAAGCTGATTCTTTTCCTTAACGGTAAAGCTTACTGGTGTGTTTTGCGGTAGAGACTAGAGAGAGGCCGGCCTCATGTAGCTTTCATGGCCAAATTCTTTATATAGCAAATAAAAATATTAGAAAAAAAAATTACACTTGATATGTTTCTGAGAGTACTTCGTCTTGGCCTGGCAATCTCAGCCTCTACGTCAGTCAATGGCTACCTTGATTTGATTCTTCAAGTCCCCATCCGCATTTTGCTTACAAGCTTTCACCATACCTAATTCCCTCTACAACGCCGTTCTCCTTTAACAAGCAGAGGGATAGCTCTAACTGATATATACATCCATACATCTATATATAAATGCTTCATATGTTTCACCTCCATATCTCATCCGGACAAACACAACATCAGCAGCTTTTCGCTAGACAAAATGGCTAGCCTAGGATATCTCTTTTCTGGGTTAACGTTCTTTTTCTTCGTGCTTCTTGGAATTGTTTCTTCTCCAGCCGAAGCTGCCATAAAGAAGTACCAGTTTGATGTGAGTTAAATGCATCATATGATATCCTTGCATGCAATTCGATTAATTGGGTTGTTTGGTTTTTCTACTACTAGACATTTGAATTGTTTTCCCTTGCCTTTTCCTCAGATTCAAGTGAAGAATGTTAGTAGACTATGCCATGCAAAACCCATTGTAACTGTAAATGGGAGGTATCCAGGGCCTACTATCTACGTAAGAGAGGGAGATAGAGTTCTTGTCAATGTCACGAACAATGCACAATATAACATGTCAATTCACTGGTATATATGTATATACATGCTTTCAACTATCTAATAATAAATAGATAAATGAAAAATTGGAAACATAATTTGTGTTTATTAATTTACTCACTCTTGTGTATTTATATATAAATCAAAAGGCATGGACTGAAGCAATATCGCAATGGTTGGGCGGACGGACCGGCTTACATAACCCAATGTCCTATCAAGACTGGCAATACCTACACTTATGACTTCAATGTAACCGGCCAAAGAGGCACTCTGTGGTGGCATGCACACATTCTTTGGCTAAGGGCTACCGTTTATGGTGCAATTGTCATCATGCCGCAGCAAGGGCTCCCATTTCCTTTCCCACAACCAAGCAGAGAAGAAATTATTCTACTTGGTGGGTCTAAAATTATATATCCTTTTGTTTCGACAGTACTTAATTTTAGTCTTTAAATTAATGTTTGATCAATTAATTAGCAAATTAAATCGGCTTGTCTCAAATTTCACTTGTGTGTGTTGTAGGAGAATGGTGGCACACTGATGTGGAAGCGGTCGAAGATCAAGGGAAAAAAATGGGCTTGCCGCCAAATATGTCAGATGCACATACAATCAATGGGAAGCCTGGACCTCTCTTTCCGTGTTCTGAGAAACGTAAGAGACAACTTCGAGTCCGGGCATAGTCTTCTTTTGTAATTACTTTAGCTTTTACTGAAATTTAACGATAGTCGAAAATGGTTTATTACGATTCAACGAAATAATTAAATTCGGAAAAGGGCAGAAAAAGAAAAATATTTGCTCTCCAATTACGCAATGGTACCACTACTTATTGCCCGGCCAGCAAATGAGTACATTAAGCTATATGCCAATCTTCCAAGTCATGTTATGTTACGATTTAAGAGTTTACTAATTGAATTTTGCTTTGTTTAGATACTTTTGCAATGGAAGTTGAGTCAGGGAAGACATATCTCTTGAGAATCATCAACGCTGCCCTCAACGACGAGCTTTTCTTTGCTATAGCCGGTCACAACTTGACAGTAGTGGAGGTTGATGCAGTTTATACAAAGCCATTTACCACTAATGCTATCCTAATTGCACCTGGACAGACCACCAACGTTCTGGTTCAGGCCAACCAACTACCAGGCAGATACTTCATGGCGACCAGGGCTTTCATGGATGTTCCCATCCCAGTTGACAACAAAACAGCTACAGCAATACTCCAATACAGAGGCATCCCGAGCACAGTTCTCCCAACACTTCCTCTATTGCCTGCACCTAATGACACAACATTCGCTTTGAGCTACAATAAGAAGCTTAGAAGCCTAAACTCTCCACGATTTCCTGCCAATGTACCTCAGAAAGTTGATCGAAAACTATTCTACACAATTGGTCTAGGAAAAGATTCATGCTCCACGTGCGTGAATGGAACTAGACTTTTAGCTTCTTTGAACAATATCTCTTTTACAATGCCAGAGACTGCCCTTCTCCAAGCTCACTACTTCAACCTCAAAGGAGTATTCAAGACTGATTTCCCCGACCGTCCTCCAAAACCTTTTAACTACACTGGTGCACCACTTACCGCCAATCTCCGAACATCGCATGGCACAAGACTCAGCAAGATTGCTTTCAATTCTACAGTTGAGTTGGTGTTGCAAGACACTAATTTGCTAACTGTTGAGTCACATCCATTCCATCTCCATGGCTATAACTTCTTTGTCGTTGGAACGGGTATCGGAAATTTTGACCCTGCCAAAGACCCCGCTAATTACAACTTGTTTGACCCTGTTGAAAGAAACACAGTTGGCGTTCCCACTGGTGGTTGGACCGCCATTCGGTTCAGAGCTGATAATCCGGGTATTGACAGCATGCATATATGTCCTTGCTTTGTGCATGCAGAAGTATATTAAATTGTCCATAAACGTTTTTCAAAATAATATTTCAAAACTTATTGCTATTGATGGAGAACATCCAGAGCTAATTACTAGTAATTACATAACTTTGTTGAACATGTTGTGATTTATTGTACAGGAGTGTGGTTCATGCATTGTCATTTGGAGTTGCACACTGGTTGGGGATTGAAAATGGCTTTTGTGGTAGAAGATGGACCAGGAGCAGACCAATCTGTTCTTCCTCCACCGAAGGATCTTCCACCATGCTAGATGTCCTCAACTCAAGTTTCTGATGACGTTATTGTTATACACCAGCCAATTACATGTAAAATAATGTAGTGAGAGTTGCTTGCTTGAGGAGTATTAAACTGGGTTTCAAAATTGTTATCCACGTCCATCAAATGTATCATAATTAATTCATTTTAATTGAAATGAACATGGAAAACAACAATATTACTTTAATTACTTTATATATTTTATTTATTGTATTAATTTCTGATTTGATTTTATCTCAACTCATTTCTATGGGCTTGTGTTACTGTGTTAGGCCCATTGATGATGTGTCCAAAAGAATAAATGAATCTTAATAAAAGATGGAATATACGAATATTTGGAAACCAACTAACCACTTGTAATTACGACCGTACGCAACAGCTAATGGTGAAGTTGAAAGGAGGGGCATCAGGTTCTATTGGCATTTGAAGTTGAGTGGAGTATAAAATGGCGACAGTTTCAATGGCCTTTACCGTGCCCGCTCTAAACTGCCGTAATCTAAGGCGAGTCAACCGGTGAGTCTCTCTTTTCAATTTCCTGCAATTGATGCGTTTCCGTTTGGAGAAAGCTGTGAAATCTCTGTTGGTCGAATTTTTAAGATTGAAACAATAAGGCTTGAATTTTATTTGCAGGAACTCTGGTATGGCTTTTGCGACAGCAAGCAAAGAAACTGCTTCTTTGGGAGTGCGAGTTACGGAAGGTGAAGGCAATTTACCCAAGGTTGTGCTCACTTCTTCCAGCGGTAGGTGAGTAGGATTCTTTGGCTGCACTTGCTATTATGTAATTCTTTTTTTTTTGGGTTATTTGATTGAATATTCATTCCTGACAGTGAAGCTGAAATATATCTGTTTGGAGGTTGCATTACATCGTGGAAGGTTTCTAATGGCAAAGACCTTCTCTTTGTTCGGCCAGATGCAGTTTTTAATAAGAAGAAGCCTATCAGGTTATTGTTTTCTTCATACTTCTATTCATGTCTGGATTTATAATAAGCTTTGTGAATTGGGTTTGTAATTAGGTGAATTTTTTGTTCCCTTCTGTTCGTAATTGGGGGCTATAAGTAAAAGCAAATAAAACGATAAAAGAAATTGGATTTGATTTACATGGGAGATCTATTGTCCTGTTTTGACATTGATTACGAAGCTTTTGTGTTAAATGATACTGATATTTGAGTAAGGGGGATTTGTTCTCAGATACTGACTATGTCTTTATTGGGATAGTGGAGGAATTCCACATTGTTTCCCCCAGTTTGGACCTGGCCCAATGCAGCAGGTATGCTATCTATCATTAGAATATTCTCCATTGTTAACCACCTTCTATTTCACTATATGGTATATTTTTGAGTTCCTTGGAAATTTTATGAGCTTTTGGTAGCATGATGTTGTTAATTTTGCACCAGCATAAGGCGTGACTGAGGGCTGTATGTCCACAGGATATAATCAAAACTTAGTTGGTGGTATTTAGAGAGCTATTTTATGGGATTGTGCGTTATTTCATAAATGGTTTTCTATAAGCCTAGAGGTTAATGTGTTACTTTAGTGGTAGATTACTGCCATCAGCAAGAAGTCTAGCTCAAGGGCACTGCTGTTTGCTAGTCTTGCTACCGGTGGCTAAAATTGGAAGATGATTACGTGTTTCCCTTTTTGTCTATGCCTGAGAAAATTATGAGACAACCTTTAATAATCACCAGTGTGTGCTCTGTATTTATCTTGTTATGTAAGCATTAGCTTCTTTTTATGGATTTGAAATCCTAAATTGTCTTTGTAAATGACAGCATGGATTTGCAAGGAATATGGATTGGTCCATTGTTGATTCTGAAAATGTGGAAGGAAATCCTGTCATAACTCTAGAGTTAAAAGATGGTCCTTACAGTCGAGCGATGTGGGATTTCAGCTTTCAAGCTTTGTACAAGGTCAGTTGAATTACTTTCCTGGCATGAATAATGTTCTGCTTGATGTTTACAGAGCACTTTCTGCTTTTTCCACAAATCAAGGGTATGTGACTTATATCTTTAATGTTCCCTTGTCGTATTGTTAACCATTTAGCCATATTCATCTTAACACTAAAAGAGTTGGTGTAGAAGTTTTCGAATAAAACTTAATACTTGTTGTTTTCTTTTTTCAGGTCATTCTAAATTCAAAGAGTATTTCTACAGAGTTGACTGTTAAAAATACAGATAATAAGCCTTTTTCATTTACAACTGCTTTGCATACATACTTCAGTGTAAGTTAAAAAAGTGTGCTTGGCTGTTTTCATTTTCTGTACCCTTGTCTGCATATATTCTTGTAAGTACCATAATCTTGTGCATGGAGATCCAAAGTTTAATTTTGAATATTATTGTGCAGGCTTCTGTTACAGGGGCATCTGTGAGAGGTTTGAAAGGCTGCAAAACTCTGAATAAAGATCCAGATCCTGCCAATCCAGTGGAGGGAAAGGAGGAAAGGTCTGTATTTTCTTTTTTTTCTTTTTTTTTTTTTTCATAACAACTTTGTCTGAGCTTAAACGACATTGTTGGATCCTTATCTAATAGTTTGACTTTTTGAGTCAAGTGGTCTTTTAACATGACATTGAGGTAAGTTGACGAAATGGTATTATCTTAAAAGCCCTCATCATGTTGGTTAAATAATAGTGATGATAAGTTGTGTTATAGTGGAGTTTCAAAGCTTAAACGTTGTTGTTGGGTAACCTATTAGCTTAAGTTTTGGTTCAAGTGGTAAGTTAGCAACTTTGAACTAAAAGTAGAATATATAAGTGATAGGTACCTTTGCAAGTACCCTGTTTATAGGAAGTTGGAACAGCATAAATCTCAATGACTTTCTTGGACATGTTTCTTTTGGATGCTAACTGTTTTATTAACAATTAAGGGATGTGGTCACTTATCCCGGATTTGTAGATTGCATTTACCTTGATGCTCCCAACGAGTTGCACCTTGATAATGGTTTGGGTGACACAATATCTATCCGCAATACAAAGTATGTTCCTTGAAACCTCATTTTATGATTTGATTTGGCTAAGAACTCCTTGTTTGGTGGACATTTCTGTACTCTAATACATTATTCACTTGCAGTTGGTCAGATGCTGTTTTGTGGAACCCACATCTGCAGATGGAAGCATGCTACAAGGATTTTGTTTGCGTTGAGAATGCTAAGGTATTAAAAGTTTACTTTCTTACACTGGTAACTGATTTTAATGGAAGCAGGGTTTTCTTCTCGCTATCACACTTCGATGTCTAATTCCTGTTCAATGAGCAAACTGCTGATGGAATTATCTAGAGCTGAAAAGATGTTACTAAATGGTGTCATTGACTTAGTCAAAAGTTAGAAGGAGAAGAAAAGCTGATTGTACAGCTTTAAAGGCTTTTCATAATGCCAAAGGCTTAATGAATTGATTATTTCTAGTTGTTTAATAATTTATGAATTTTCTGTTCATTAATTTAAAAAATTTGTCATGTTTATTTTCCATGGCTACCACAGATTGGAAATGTCCAGCTAGAGCCTGAACAATCTTGGACAGCTAAGCAGCATCTCAGTGTCAGCTAGGTGGTAGATGTTTGCAGTTTTCCGAGTTTCTAGAAGGAAATCATCTTCTTTGTTTTTTACTTGTTTGCTTAAGTTGCCAACAATGTGAATGAGAACTGGGGTTCCTTCAGAGATTTTAATAACATCATTTCACATTTATGTATCCACAATGTCAGCATAACGAATCCATATGAAGTGTTCTGTTCTTAATGGATGATAAATTTTGTACTCTGTCTTTATTTATCTTCTCTTCACCAGTAATCTGCGCATGTACATTTTCCATCTCTGAAAACGTGAAACCGACTTCTATCTCGCATGATGATCTCCCTGGCATAGAGCTTGGAGATGAGCTTCGTCACTGTGTGACAGTCCTCACAGACCCGTAGATTCTTAATGATCCGAATTGTCATCCCTGGTTTAGTGTTAAGTAGCCCAAATGCAATTGCAAGTTTCTCACTGTGCTGACGGATTGCTGTTTCTTTCTCCTCGTCCTCGAGATCTAGTGGTAAGTCCCCTACCGATGGTTTGTATCCTTCATGTTTTAATCCCTCAGCAATCCCCTCCCACATGCGGCTAATTTCTTTCAATTGTGGGTGCGACCTCTCTCCTGCTAAAAATTCATGGGTAATGCCATTTAGAGTAATTGAACTGCAGCCTGGAAGTTTGGTGATTCCCTGGTCTATCATCTGTCTTCTGACTCCAACTGCATGCTCCCATTGCCTTGCCATGGCATAAATGCTGGCCAGGTGAATGTATCGGCCACCATGATCAGGGTCACTTTCAATCAGGATTTTTCCGATCTGTTTACCTAAGTCGAAATTTCTATGGATCCTGCAGGCCTTCAGTACTGCCCCCCAAATGACCGAATTTGGTGTTAAGGGCATTGTGTCAATCAACTGTTTAGCTTCCTTCAGCAAACCCGCTCGGCCTAGTAGATCAACCATGCAGCCATAGTGCTCTATTGTTGGTTTCACATAATATTTTCTCTCAATGCTCTCAAACAATGATTTTCCTTCGTATACTAAGCCTGCATAACTGCAAGCAGTCAAAATTGCTGTGAAGGTGATCAGGTTTGGCTTAATTCCCACCTTCTCCATCTCTGAAAACCAGCTTAAAGCTTCTCTTCCTTGTCCATGTATTGCGAAACCAAAAATTATAGCCGTCCATGTGGACACACGTTTCTTTTCCATTCGTCTAAATATTTCTAGAGCTCCATCCATGTCACCACACTTTGCATACATGTCTATTAGAGCACAGCCTAAGATTTGGTCGATTGGGATACCTATTTTTTTAATGTAGTTGTGAATCCATCTGCCCTGATCTAGTGCTCCCAGATGCGCACATGCTGAAATTGTGCTTACAAGAGCCACTTTGTCAGGTTTAACACCAGCTTTCTGCATTTCCTGAAATAGGTTCAACGCTTCCTTGTTCAGGCCTGCCCTAACATAGCCAGAAATCATTGTCGTCCAAGATACAACATTCTTTGCTTTCATATCTTTAAAAACTGCATGTGCCATTTCCATATCACCACATTTTATGTAGCCGTCAACCATTGAATTCCAAGAAACAGTGTCACGCTGAGGAATTCGGTCGAATAGAAGACGCGCAGATTTGATGCTTCCAGACGCGGCGTAAACGTGAATCAGGGAATTTGAAGCAAAGACCTCTGAACCAAAGCCCAATTTTATGATTTGAGCATGAATTTGTTTGGTCTCTTCAAACGCCGGCCTACTGGAACAGGCCTTGAGCAAGAATGGAAAGGTGTATTCATTATGTGGAACTGAATGATCAAGCATCTTTTGATACAGAACCAAAGCTTGTTCGGGTTCACCGCTGTTTGCATATCCCCTGAACATTGTGTTCCACATGAAAGTATTAGGTTTGGTAATTTTGTCAAACAACATCCGGGCATAAGCTAAGCTGCCAGAACTCGTAGAGGTGCAGACAGCGAGTAGCCTGCTCACTGGAATGGTGTCGTCAGCAAGGCCTTTCTTGAACATTTGGGCATGAATCTGCTTTACTTCCTCCATGTTTGAACATCTATCAATAAGAGACAATGTCTGTGCAGCGTTTGAATACAAGTTGAGCTGGGTTGTTGCATTGGTTATTGGAGCTAGCGAAACTGTCGCCATTTAATTTCTTCAAGGTGAATTGAATATTGATATCCTTATATTGTTTAGAGCAACAATGATGTAGAACTATGCACTGGCTCTTTTTCGCTTTTAGTTGCTCTAGCAATTTGGATAAGGTTCCTGATGCATGATAGGCATATATTTTTGGCCTTAATTTTCCGGCATCTTTTGTTAAAATACTTATGCCTGGTCCCTATTTTCTCATTGCTGCACCTGTGGCATCCATCATACGAATACGCATGCAGCAGAACCTCCCAACTGTAGTTGTCTTATTCTAAAAGCAATTAGGATAATTTCTGAAGTTTTCTTCAAAATAACATGAAAATTACTTTGTCGCTTGTCAAAACAATCAAACTCAACTACAAGTTCAGGATATATTACCGACTGAATCATTGACACATCACTAGAAAAGGCCAAACTCAGATGAAAAGGCAAATACTAAGTGACAATCTCACTTATTGAAGCATACAAAATATAATTTTCATTAACTTGCATGCGCATATCAGTAGTTGACGGGACTACAAAATTTAGCATAAATTGCAATTTTATCAAAACAACTAAACCATGTGTTTAACTAGCCAATAACCGTAAAAAAGAAAACTCAATGAGCCATGAGACAATCTATAGACCTAAAACCCTTGGAAAACAAAGAAGCGACTCTATAGTTTCCATAAATTGGCTGACCATGTACATCTCAAGATACCAATAAAGAAATGAGACACACCAACATTACAATCAACCCAACGGCCCAGACCCAGTACACCCATGTCTTCTTCTTCTTCCTCATCTGATTGGCATAGTAAAGACTGTTAGTTCCACCACTGATAACATTACCTGCATTGGCTACATTCTCTTCGATGTCATTCATCTTTTCCCCTTGTGTATCAACCAGAGCAGCCATGTCAAGAAATACTTGATGCAGCTTCGTCAAACTTCTTTGTATATCCATCACAGCCTTATGTTGTTGCTCCCCTTTACTCCTCAAGTCCATATCTGTTTTCTCTTGAAATATTTCAACTTTCTGACCTCCAGAAGCCACCTTTTCAATTACCTCCTCACTTGGTTCTTCTCCAGTTGCACTATAGTACCTTCTTTTAAGATCTTCTTTATAATCTGACAAGATATTCTCTCTTAAACACTGAAAATTATTCATCAAGTCCCTGAGCTTGACTCTTAAACCATTAGTGAGTGATACCCGGGTACGATCAACGGAAGTTCCTTCTCTAAAAGCTTGTGACATTCTCCGATTGCTTATATTGGATCTATCCAGTGATTCTAGCCTCGCTTTGACAATCTTGGCTTTGCGAAGAACAGAGACCGTGTCTGACTCCATTTGGTCTCTTATGCCACGAAGAACTTTAGCGCTGTGAGTGGATTTTATCTCCTCATTAAGATTTTGAAGATCAAACAAGAGATTGGTGATCTCTTCCATTACATCCTTGATTGCATCGACTTCTTGGAAAAACTGAGAGAGTTTTTGTTCATCTTCAGGGTTGAGTTGGCCTCTTTCAATGTCAACATCGGCTTCAAGGTCTTTCCGGGCCTGTTTCTTCAGTTCCACATAACTTAAGAACGATTTTGTCATTAGATCATTCATTTTTGCAAGAATTTTGCAAAATCCACCTACAAAACAAATTCAAAGAATCAAAAATCGCTTCAGAGAAAAACCAAGAAACATAAAAACCCGCAGGATTCTAAAGAGAAGTAAACGAAGTGAATTTACCCTAGAACAGAATCAATGTGTGGATAAACTTTCCCTCAAAACGTCAAAGATTCCTCTACCACTACTCCAGCAAATCTCACTAAAAGAAAACCAACGGAAAATTAAAAGGTGAGAAAAAGAACACAAGAGAGCCCACCAAGACGTGAACCACAAAAGGGAATGATAAACATCAAACTATAGAGAAACCATTAAAAAAAAACCCAATACACAGACAATTCCAGAAAACAAAAATGGAATTTTAAAGTTGGAAAACAAATATACGGCAAATGGGTTTCAAGAAGACCTTGCTTTGTCAAGAATATTCTGCGTATGTGTGCGGGCGTCGTGGTCACAGTGAGATGTTAGGGCTTGGTTGTGAATGATCAAAGTAAAATAGAAGATAAGACACTCTTCAATGGGATATTTATAAAGAGATTGAGGGATTGCCAGGAGGCTGTTTCGGTTATGGTTTTATGAATTTCAAATTTTCGTTAATAGCCGTTATGTTGCTGAGCGGAGGTGTCGTCCGCCAAAATAAGTCGGTTAGGCTTTACGCCTAAACGGTGGCGTCTTGGACTACGTAATTAGTTTAAATGACGATGGTTTTCTTGCTCTTTGTTTGCTGAATTCTGCAGTACATGTCAACCAATGGACTTTAAACAGTTTTTACAATCACGTGATTGGTAATACAGACATTTATGTATTCTTTTTGTTGAGAAGAAAAAAGGCTTGAAATTGATAAATAATTTTGGAAAGTACTGTATTATCAATAAGCTCTTCTATACAAATTATTACCACTGTTATCGATTTAAGATGTCTATCAATAACCTTCGTTAATTTATAAAATTTCTAGATGTCCCTGTATTGGCATTCTATTGGCCTTTCGGAAAGAGGAAACGTAAAGTGTATAGATGATGATAATGCTACATTGGAACGATGTCTTTGGCTGCCTCAGGAACTCAGCTTATCTTCACAAAATCCTTGTGGGACTGGCGTTTGAGATGCAGGCTGTTGTCTTTTGGCCTTCTCAGCTTCAAGCTTCCTTAAGGTTGTTGAACTTATCTTTTCTCCACTAGATCCTTCAGAAACTAGATCCACAACTTCAATCTGCATGCAGTCCATAACGTTATAGCTTAATCTTGAGAATACGTCCAAAGAATTCTAAACGAAGCTACTTCGATTTAGATGGTCTATAAAAGCTGGAAACTAAAAACCTTTAGCTGTGAAAGGCCACTGTCAGCTCTCTTCTTGTTAACTGAAATGCCACCAGGTAATGTCTCCTTGCTGCCAGAAAATCAAAATCCAAGTAGTCTAGAATAGTTATGCTACAACTTTCCTCAACGATATAAGAATATCATAATGCTCGAAGATTGGGCAACCAAGCAAAATCTTTCTTCTTTTTTGAGACCTTTGATTACTGGAACTTTGAAGTTAAATAAATATGGCAACAAATAGTTAGGATGCTAAAGAAACTAGAAGACCTTCCCAATTGACTTGCAGATTTTGAACATTGTTCAAGCAATGTACCAGATGAAAATAAGAGTACCAGACATGTCAAAAGCTCAAAAGAACATAAGCATATCAAGGACTTGTTTATGCCTAAAAGTCAATAACATGTATACATATTGGACTGGAAAGATTTAAAAAAAAAAAAAAAGAATGTGATTTGCAATACATCTTAAAACGAAGACACACAGAGATGGCAAACAAGAATTTACCTGACAACAATAGCTTCTAAATTTTCATCAACAATGGAAGGGCCATAGGGGTCTGTAATAGGTTCAACTTGCACTACAAGCTCTGGTTTAACGGACTGCAATTTTTCCCAGAAAAAAGTTAAGAGCAGAAACAATCAGTCTTGAACAGAAGAGAAGGGAAAGATTCTCTTGCATACATATTGACTATCGCAAAGGAAACCAAATAAACTATTTGCATACACAATCATGCAAAACTGCAGGCTGATCATCCATGTGTCTTCCCATGACACATGAACTGTCCAATAAATACCTTGATGTAATTTTCAACGTTATGCATCCTTTCCTCGATGGGTTGTATCAGCTCAGAGAACTGCAGATGTGGGAACAAGAATTTAAAATGTACTATTCGGAAAGCACAAAAGTCAAACTTGAATCAGCAGATTCATAAAGCAATACAGTTGTCACTTATATCAGCAAACTCAGAGGCCAGAGCAATTAAACTTTAAAAAAGAAATGAATACTTTAAAAAAGAAATGAATTAATACCAATAAGAGTTCATAAAGCGCTCGCATAATACAAATTAAATAAATTTCATAGTTTGAATTTTCAGATGAAGAACCAAAATCATCTTATATCAGAATTCAAAACTGAATTATATTAAATTGCTATATTTCATTTCAACGGCCAGACATTGAAACAAAAAGAAGAATGTAATAAAAATTTATACCAAATATTTGAATAAGAAAAAAATTGACCTGTTTGTTAGTCAACATAGGACCGTCGCAAACTCCAATGACAATTCGTTGGCGCGCCAGCTCCGCCGATGCCTGGTGTTATATGAATTGAAGAAATTTAAGAATATTGAGAACAGAGTAGAATGGAGGAGAAAGGGGAGTAGTGGCACCTTGAGAAAAAGGCGGTGGCCGTCGTGTAAACGGTCAAAGGTACCACCGAGAACAAGGGCTTCATATGAATTTGGAGGAGCAATCTTTGGATTAAGCACTGGCTCTGATTGCTCCAATTCCAAATCCAATATCGTCATTTCTTGGTATGGTATCGCCAGAAACAAACAAACTGATATATTTGCTTTGATTTGATTTGATTTTATTGTTTTGAAACTGTACTTTGGGAGACCTCAGAACATCAAACATGTCATTTTTGTTTTTAATGAGGCGATGTTGACTGATTAGGTACAACGCATCTAGACTCTTTTATTATGCTCCTACTTTGATTTGGTACTTGCCACTATTCGTGACGGCAGTATTTGGTTGGGGTTGGTGTTGAGGTTGAGATTGAGATTGGATTCGGGAGGGTCAGAGATCGCGTTAGCTTAACTTTGACCAAAGCGATCCGATCCGACCGATAGAAAGCGTTTCCTTTAACTTTAACCCTGTCAAACGAAAATAGTGTTATTATTTAAACCATTCTAAATCTCTTCATGAACCCCATTTAAAATAAAATTAAAAAAAAAAATATTAGCATATAACTATTTTACATAATTTCTAAAATATATTTTTTCTTTTTAAGTAAGAAAAATGTTAGTTGCATATTGCATAAGAAAAGCTTTCACTTACATTTGATATATGCCACCTATTTTACTTTATTTTTTTGTCCTGCAATTACTTTACCAGTTAACCCTTCTTTGCAAAGACAAAAGCAAAACCCTTATTTTGTTCTCTATCAATTAAAAGCAGCAAGCTATGGAAATTTATTATATTTGTAAAGTTTTTAATATAAAAAAGGATATGATGTTGATTTAAGGAAAGCAGTTTTAATATTTGGGTACTTTAAATGAAGTTAGGAAAATATAAGGGGTTAAATTGTCATAGAGAAATGAAAATAAATGTTGAAGCAAATTGTACTTGCATAATAAATGCTATATATACTTATAAATATACTTTTTTTATAATTTTAATTCAAGATATTCTTTTAATTGAAAGAAATAAGAGACGGAGGCTTAAACAAAGATTTGATAAGACTTGAATATCAACACTCATAATAATATCACTATTTGCTATTTATATCAATTAAGAAGCTAAACAGAGATTAGCTCTTTTTATGCTGCAGGTTATGGCAGCTATTTGATGACCAATCTAATTTACGCAACAACAGTATACTGTTATGTGCGAGAAAAGATACATGCACTGTCGTTTTTGTTAGTGTGTTACTAGTTGTAGAATGGAATTTTAGCGTAATTTAGTCAATTATCGGTCAACAAAGTGAGCAGATTTGTGGAAGTTGGATATGCTTCCTCCATTACTAACCTGCCTAAAACGCTATAGCTATCACCAAGATTCTCCCACTCAGAATGTTGCAAATAGAGCTGTTGTGATGGTAAAGAAAGATCCAGTCAAGCATATATATATAACTATAACTAGAGTTGTTGTAGGAGTTTGAATAGCTAGGGCCCTCCCTAACCTCTTTAATGAGCTTTAGCTTGAAAGTTAGAAGTGGTACAAATCCAGACACAATTATTAGCAAGGATCATTTGAAGCTTGCAACTCATTCAGAAATCAGAATGGCGGATGGTTGGATGGGTTTATAAGGGTATTTTCAAGACCTGCAGAAGATAAATGATGAAATTATTAATTATTTTACAACCTTTTAAACAGTTATTTGGTCCTTTTATCTCCAAGATGATCCATGAATTTTAGAACTTTGCGATTATGATTTTTTTTTTTTCATACCATTTATTAAGTTTGTCATTTTTCTAAAAACTTATCGTTAAAATTGATACCATTTATTAAATTTATCACTTTTTTAAAAATTAACATTAATACTTTAACCTTAAGGTAGACTAAATCGAGTCTCACATAATTCTTACGTTTTACAAGTGGACTACAACACTTTTTAATTAATTTTAAATAACATGAAGGAAATTTAAACCTACGATCATTTGGATCATTATGGTTCTAATATTATATTAAGTTTGACACTTAAGTTTAATCTTGTAAATATATGCTTAACATTAGTACTTTTTAAGCCCTCTAATTCCATTAATTGCCTTCTATAATTCAAATGGGACAGAACAAATGATTATGCTGAAAAAATAAATTAATTAAATTATGAGGATAAAAAATCAATTTGATGTTTGATATTCATTTCTGATAATATAATTGATGTATAAGAAATTATTTTGGAAATTACCAAAATCCAGAAATATAATGTAATTTTAATGAAAATATAAAAACGAAGGAAGATATTAGAGAGTAGCTCGAGTCAGAATTTGGAAGTTACGATATTTCCCGAGAAACGCAGGCTTTGGCTAAGAGATGGCCACAACACCCAAACTACGCCAGCCACATGAGGCTCTCTCCCAAGGAAAGGAAAGAAACTAAAGAAAAATCTTTACACATGAGCATTTATTAATGATAATCTCCTTTAACAGTCTCCTGTGCTTTAGGCTTCTTTAAGATTCAAAATGTCTTGTTCGTTTGCCGTGTCACCTTCGGTTAGAAGAGAATTGTTTAACCCAGTATCTAACCGCAACTTCTTTGCCCCTGCAAGAATATATCAACCCAGTAAGCTGTTACCGCTGTTTGTTGGATTCAGTATTTGAGTGTTTGAAGTAATTGAGTTAGGAAGTGTTTGGTCTTTGTCTTGACTTTTTGCTTCTCTCTCTTTACATAAAGAAAGCAAATGTGAAATAAGCAGGAGGGGTTTTGCTTTCAGAGGAATTGTGGCTTCTGGGGTCTCGGTCATGGGCTCTTCTTCGGTTACTAAACCCGCTCAAGGTTATTTATTATTATTATTTTTTTTTTCCAGTGAAACAACTTGATTGCCTTTTTTTTTCTATAATTTGTTTTTTGAAGGTAAAGTTGAGTTTTTTAATGTAGGTTTGGAGAGATTACCGTACAAGCCAGAGGGATACAATTTTTGGACATGGCGGGGTCACAAAATACATTATGTAGTTCAAGGAGAAGGATTTCCAATCGTTCTTATTCATGGGTTTGGTGCTTCTGCATTTCATTGGAGGTTTGTTATCTTATACCCCCCTTCAACTGGAGATATAGATGTCCTGCTAGTTCCTTTTCAAATCTTTATAATAGGGAAGGTTATTTTGTGCTTGCTTGCTGCAAAATTCACGAAATTAGGATGACATGTGGTTGTGTAGGTAAATGTAAATTGTTTCTCTTTTGAGTAAAGATTTAATGTCACTTTTGTTATGGCTCAACCTGAAATAATTGAAACTTGATGCATTACACCCATTCTGACTCTTGTGAGAGATTTTTGGAAATTGATTGTTAATTTCATATCCTAATGACATGATGCTGATTTACTTTTCTTTTAAATTTGATTGTGATGAAAGTCTTTGCTTTCTTTGTGCAGGTACAACATACCTGAGTTGGCTAAAAAGTATAAAGTTTTTGCCATAGACTTGCTAGGCTTTGGTTGGAGTGAGAAAGCTATTATTGAGTATGATGCGATGGTGTGGAGGGATCAAGTTGTGGATTTTATGAAGGAAATTGTGAAAGAGCCAGCAGTCCTGGTTGGGAACAGGTGATGACCAGGATTAAGTAGCTGTTACTCGTTTATCTTTCTTTTGTCTTTATTTAATCAAATTTTAATGAATGATAAAATTTAAAATTTACAAGTCCCACAAGCCACGCATTGTGCTTGCAACTTTTGAAGCTAAAGGTGTTTTATAACATTTGAAGGTTTCGGGCAGCAAGCTTTAGAGTTGCTATGATCCTTCACATTAGGGCATAGTCTTAGATATCAGGAGTTATTCCACCACTTTTTCAAGGTCGACAGAAATATATGATTATGAATTGTGTTTTGAAGGATTTTGTCTATCTTACAGGGTCTATTGTGTCCTCACCAAGAGCTTGGTCCACCAAATGGGTCGATTGAGTTGCTTGGATGAGAAAATGCTGTCTAATCTTATGTGTATTATTCATCAGTTTTATCCTGTCTCAGAATTCAGAGGTTTTGTTAAGACCTGTTGCATTCTAATAGATGATCAATTCAATATTGATATTGAACAATTACTTTCTTCCTCTTCCAGGTCAAGGATTGTGCCTCTTTTGAATTAGGTTCAAAATTGAGCTTTATACTTCTTGTAATCAGGTGTACACAGTTCAAGCCATTTATTGTCACAAAGATGTGCTTCATTGTCTGCATTGCATGATATTGCTTCCTCATTTAATTTGACTTTAGATTTTTGTTTTGGTTTGCCTAATGCTATAAATGTAACTCACTGGTAACAGTCCATGGAGGTTAATTATTATAAAATTGTTAGTTTTTATGTCAGTGTGGAAAAGAAAAATAATTTTATTTTTAAAAGAATAATGATTGCATTTGGATTTCTACACAATCATGTCATAAGGAATGTTAATTATTATATGGAACATTTGCTTCCTGCTGCTTTCCAAGTTCAGGGACTTAGCTTTGTTTTTCTTCATCATGAACTTTTCTTAACGCTTTTTTTCCTCTATGGAAAAAGAACTTATGTATTGAATTTAGAGGCATACCTATTTACACATATTACAATATTGTCGTAAACAATTAATCTCTAATTTCTATGCTGTTAAGCTGCTCATTTCTACCATCTTGAGTTGGTTTTGTTAATGTTGTCTATCAGCTGACATATGAAATAACAATTTTGTCATTCATGGTAATATTTCAGCCTTGGAGGTTTTACTGCTTTAGTTGCAGCAGCTGGGTTACCTGAGCAAGTTGCTGGTGTTGCACTTCTGAATTCTGCCGGACAGTTTGGAGATCCAAAGAAAGAAACCAATCAGCCTGAAGAAACAATCTTACAGAAAGTTTTCCTTAAGCATTTGAAGGAAATTTTTCAGCGTGTAGTTCTTGGATTTTTGTTTTGGCAAGCAAAACAACCAGCCCGCATAGCATCGGTGTTAAAGAGTGTAAGTCACTTACTGCGAATTTCACGTAGGTTTCGGCTTTTGAAGCATAATTGGAAATTATGCTAGAGAATATTTCAATATGCAGTAACTATCATGTTCGTGAATGGGTTTAATTTATAGATCCAAGACCATTAACTACCATCTGTTGTATAATTTTAGAAAATTTTTATTGGAGATTTTGAAGATTCTTTCCTTCATTATAGGTGATTAAAAAAAAAATTTCAGTTCAGGTGATGAACCTCAGTGCAAACCATAAGCTGATGGGCATTTAACCAATTAATGATTTTATAGTGTCACAATAAGAGACCTGCATTTTCCAATCTTCCATCATGATGCAAGATAACATTTTACTATGTAGACAATTTGAAGTCATAATACTTTTGGATTTGTGATTAATTTTTTCACTTCACATTATAGATGCTTTCTTTTTTCTTTGGTTATATAGGTTTATATAAATGCCTCTAATGTGGATGACTATCTGGTGGAATCTATAACAAAGCCAGCAGCTGACCCAAATGCTGGAGAAGTTTACTATAGGTATGTGAGTTCCCTAATTTAGTCCCAATGTCAGTACTTCAATTTGGTTCATGACAGGTTTATATCTATCGTCAACACCCATCTAGACCATGCCTTATTTTCATTACCATCAGGATACAGCCATATATATCTACTAAATAATCAAATTATCAAAGGGGAAATTAGCCACCAGGAGTCTTCACGACGAGTTATGCATATTGTTATCTTTTCTAAGTCCTCGTCCTTTTGTTTGTTGTCCACAGATTAATGACACGATTCATGTTGAATCAAAGCAAGTACACTTTAGATGGTGTCCTAAGCCAGTTATCTTGCCCATTGTTGTTGGTCTGGGGTGACTTAGACCCGTGGGTGGGTCCTGCAAAGGCTATTCGAATCAAAGAATTCTATCCCAATACAACCCTGGTAAACTTACAGGCTGGACACTGCCCCCATGATGAAGTTCCAGAGCTTGTCAATAGGGCTTTAGTCGATTGGTTGTCGACTCTAACACCACAACCATCTCTACAAACTCTGTAATCGAATCAGGTTTACATGTATTTATTGGTTCCATCGGCCTTGAAATTTTTTCCTTGTATAAAACTGTAAATTCATTGACTAAAGTGCTTGATTGGAGCTTTCCGTGGAAAGTGCGTTGTTTACTTCTTGTTACTGAGGCAGTTAAAAGCGGAAAAGAAAGTTCTTAATAGGATAAAGTAGTCATGATTCTTGTGTTTCTATGGGCAGTGCTTCTGCGCCTGTTCATTTTTGCATTTGTTTCCATCAAATAACAAATCCAAAGTTAATTGTTTCTCATTCCTACTGGTTGCATGACAAAAATGTAGGTGTGGTTTTGATATTCAGAGAAAAACTTAACCACAGAAATCATAGATCACTGAACTCAAAGCTGGAACTGGAACCTTCGGACAGATTTATGTTCATTACTTACTTAAAATGGCCACCTTGTTAATTTATATATAAAATCGATATGTCGTACGTTCGATGGAAAACGAACAAGCCCTTGTGAGCAAGCGAGTTGTATAATAAGATATCAGAATCACTGGACCCAGTAGTTCTTATATATATTGAAGCTTCTTGGCGTTGAAAGACAAAACTGGAGGGATGCTGTTGTGGCCACCATATGCATAATGGATAGAATGCCATGCCGGAGATTCAGATTTCTGTCTAGAATCCAGCTTGACAGAAAATGAAAACTAATAATTAATAATTAAAATGACAGTGACAGAGGGAAGACAAAAGACAAAATATCCTCGGTCATGAGCTTAGAAATTGCAGGAAGTACAACACATGACACTAGTTGTAAATTTGCTGGCGAAAACCTCTACTTCCCGACAACAAACTTCGTCTTCACCAATGACTGAGCTTTGTAACCATCGAATTATTAAACTCAAGCATCTTCCTTCCATGCCTTCATTGGCAGCTATATAGTGTTATGTGCTGATTTGCTTCCAGAATGAATTAATGAATCAATGGAGAGTTCATCAAGACTTAACAGGGCTTCCCAGGCTCAATCCTGGCAGCTAAGGAGTGGATACGAACCCTCGGATACGGAGACCGAGTGGCATGATAGTCCATGGCATGATCATAATCCTAAGAAGGAAGTATTGGCTTATGAATTGCCAAGAAGCAACACCAACATCAGTCCTATGAGACACAACCGCCGGCTTGCTTCAAAGATTGAGGACGACAACCTGTCTGGCTCTTCTCCTAAAGCTAGCCCGGTGAAGATGAGACTAAACAGCAAGTCACCTTTCAGGACAAGAAGTACTGATGCTGCCAATTTTGTTTCTCCAAATCCTAGAACAATTAGTCCCTTCTTAACATCTGAGCGTGGAAGACATGTTTCTCCCTATAAAGTTGTGAAAGAGGAGATTGAGTTGGATAGTAACGTGATTGATGGTAATGGGATAGTAGGTGGTAACAGAAAGCAAAGCCGCAGAACACAAAGTAGGGATGAAAAGGGAGATGAATCTCAGTATCGTGAGTTTACAGCTTTTAGTCGTAGATCAATGACTGCGCCAAGACTACGATCTAGAGAGAGAGACCAAGAAAACAATTATGTTCATGTAGAGCAAAGGGAGAGGAAACCATCACCATTGTCAAGGAACATGATTCGGAAGCAAAGAGAGGTAGTTACCCGAGTGAAAGCACCATCGGTTGGTGAACTCAATGAAATGGTTGCACTTGCGAAGATTGCTGCTAAAAGTCCCGGCAACGATGCTTTAAATCTTGAGAGCACGGAGTCAATTGCACCAGGGGATATCTTCTTTTCACGAGAAACCTTTGCAAAGAATATTGATGGTGTTCAAAGGCAAGGCCAAGGCCATTTATATCCAAGGCCAACTGTGTTTTCGCAAAGAGATTCTTTTCCTCATCAACATAGCAGACCAAATGGTAGTATTGATCACACCAACCCCAAGAGAGGTCCAGCAAGTTCAGGATTTTCTCGGGTAACTACAACAAGCTCTGCTGTTAGCAAGCAGAGTAGTGGTAGACTTGGCTCTGAAACCAGTAAGATTAGTGATGCTAGCGGTAAATCAAGCGCAAGCGCAAAAAAGTTCACGGCTAACAGGCAGAAGAGCCAATCGGATGCATGGTTTTCTTGTATGAGGAAGGGAACTTGCAGGAACTTGAAATCAACATCACCACCTCGCGAGAAAAGAGCATTTGATGAAGCTTTATTCATCGAGAAGGCTTTTGTGGTTGAAAAGTTGAGACAATTTTGGGCGGACAAGCATCAACCTAGCTCGTTGAATGGATTCAATTGCCACGATCACGAAGCTCAGCTTCTCAAGCAACTTGTAAGTCATTTAGGGAAGCCAAAGTCTTTAGTGCTTTTTATCTACTAAGTTGATCAACATCTCGTAGATGCTTCATTTTTGCAAATTATATATGGTTTGATATGTAACTGTTGATATGTTTTACTTGGACGGTTTTAATAATCCTTATACATGAATAGGTTTCTGAAGGCAGCTGTCCCCATATCTTGTTCAAGGGACCATCTGGTTCTGGTAGAAGATCACTAGCAATGGCTCTGCTCCGAGAAATATATGGTGACCCATGTTGGAATGTATGTTGCACGTCATCAGAAGTAGAAACATCATAGATTTTCTTCCCTTATGCCTAAACTGATCTACTCACTTTTCTTTCTTTTATTCGCGTGCAGATATCTCATGACTTAAGATATTTCCCGGTTCAGGTATAATTTACTCCATTTCTTATGAGATTTTTTCTTCTTCTTAATCGATAAAGGTGGCCTCAATTCTGTAAATATTCAGGAATCTTCGAAATTCTTCTTTAGGCCACAAACGAATGCAAACAATTAGATGATTGATCACCTATGTAAACTAATGGTAATAAATAGTTATTAAGCTTTATCACAATTATAATAGGTTTGGCTACTGAATCCTGTTTGACATTTTACTCTATTTAAAACCATAGGATATTTGATTCATTCAGGTTTTGAAAAGTTGGATACATCACTAGAATAGGGATGTTAAACAAGAAACATGAAACTAGATCAACCAAAATCATGTATAATAACGGTATAACTTTTAATCAGTTTCTCTCTGTATTTTGGAGGATTAAAGAATCCAATTTCACTATTATTTGGATCTTGATAGGAAAAAAGGCCAACACAAGTACTCGTCCCAATAACATCAAGTGTTCACCATGTGGAGCTCAATGTTAACTTGGAACAAAATGCTAAATATGCACTAATGGGTTTGGTCAAGGAAATAAAAAACAACTATGATATTACCCTAGAATTCAGCAATGCAAATTTCAAGACGGATTACAAAGGTCTGAACTTTTTGTGCTTGCAGAACATAGTTTACTTTAAGCAGTTCAATCCATTTACCAAAGACTAAAGCAGTTTCATCTTAATTGCAGTGATTGTTCTTTATGAGGTTGACCAAGCAGGAGAGAATATCCAGCATTTGATAAAATGGATTATGGACGGTTACTCGGATGCTTGTAAACTCATCCTCTGCTGTGAAGATGATGTAGACATTGTAGAATCAGTGAAGAACCACTGCAAAGTTATCAAGGTCGATGCTCCTGAAACTCATGAAGTAAGTATCAAATTGAACAAATTGTTAGGAGACATGTAATTGACAACTATGCCATGCCAGTGACAATATGCTTTCAGTTTTCTCTGTGCATTATAGGATTCTCATTATTTCTTAACTGCTCTGAAAGTTCTGCCTCATCGTTAAGTTCTGTTAAAAGTGTCCTTTCCCACATAGCTCCAAGAGACCTCGAGTACCATGTTATAATATGTGGAAGTGCCCAAGTTAAAAAATTTTCTTTTCATGTTGTCCTGTGTTGGTAAGATATGATTTCTCTCCTAATTCCATTGTGACCAATAATTTTCTAGATCATGAAAGTTCTCATTCAGATAGCAAAAAAGGAGGACTTTGATCTATCCGTGAGTTTCGCTGGTAAGATTGCTACCAAATCAAAGAATAACCTGCGAAAAGCTATAATGGCTCTTGAAGCATGCAAAGCACACAAGTAAGAACTTGAATGCAAATTAAAATTGTACAACCCTCTCCCTCCCCGTCCCCCTCCCCATATAAATCCTGTAAATTGTAGTTGTACTCACATAAGGGGCTATGAACATGAAGCTATCCTTTTGCTGATGACCAACCAATTCCACTTGGATGGGAAGAAGTCTTGATAGAACTTGCTGCAGAAGTTTTGGCCGATCCATCACATAAGAGGTAGGAGTCTATTGTCCTGGAATGAAGTATTTTGAAAAGAAATCAAAATTGATTCTCTGAATATACTGTTGGTTAATCAATGGATAAATGAACTGGAGATTGATAATAAATGTCCAAATTAATAAGCTATGGCCTACTTTAGCACTATCTTTAAGGTTAGATTTTGCCTCTTTACGGCAATTTATTGGTGCAAATTAGCCTTATGGGGTCTAACCCCTAGGGTCCAATGATTCGGTTCTGTCAGTGCACTCCTAAACATAACTAAAACTTTCCCACAGCAGATGTACCAATATCTGGTTAATTGTGTGGCACATGCCACACACGTGGGCTGATGTGGCGGCCTCCAATTGGGCAGATCCGCTGTAGGGAAGCATTTCTCCCTAAACATACAACCCTAGAATAAATACTACTCTTGAATTTGTAAAACGCAATACGGTAAACACCTAGAAGTAAATATAGACAATCATTCACGTGCATTTGTGGAGCAATAGAGATAAACCATTTCAGAGGGTCATGAGAAGAATACCATATTATGCCTATGGAACTATTAGTTAATACTACACAATATAGTTATTGGCAGTCGAAGGGTCAAATATAGTAACCAAGAGTAACGTTCAAAAAACAATTAACAAGATAATATGATATGAGTTTGAAACTCTCATGAAAGTAATGTTGATCAAAAGAAATTAAAACGCATTAGCGAAAAATAAATACAACAGGAAGGACTTTTACAACAATTAGCCTGTAGTTACAAACTCATAAGTTCTGCAAGAAACAGTATTCTTCATCAAGTTTTAATTAAAATCAAGTGTGACGTTTCTAATTTATGAATCTGTCAGATTATTCTCGGTGCGGGGAAAGATTCAGAAGCTTCTCGGGGATTATGTTCACCCCAAATTGATTCTATTGGTGATGCCTTATTGCTTCTGATGCTTTATTTCATTTCAGTTAATCATTCAAATCAACAAAATCTTCTTGTCTGATAGACTGGGTTTGGACATGCAGAAGCTGGTGGAACAGTTCCTAAAGGGCGTTGAGGCTAGCTTAAAAAGAGAGGTTTATTACTGGCATGCCTATTATGTAAGTCTTTTAAGTCCTGGCCTTGCTTTGTTAATATTTCTTCTGGACAAAGTGAATGTAACTCGAGGTTTTACATAACAGGATAAGAGGCTCCCAACAGGAACAAGTGCTTTGCTGAAATTAGAAGGTAATACAAAGAGACAAATGCGCAAAGTTCGTTATTTATAACTCCTTATTAGTCCCAGATTGAGGATAAATGGCCGGTTAATCAAGCATTTTTTTGCTTTTCAGAATTTGTGGCCAAATTCATGAGCATACACAGGAAGGGTTGTGCCAACCGTCAATACATGTGATTTTTACAAGCGACTGGAATGAAGGTTGTTATTACGTTCTTATTTATCTATAGGTTTTTGTCTAAGTCTCTGTTGCTACAAGATTACCCCTCAATACCAAGAGTTAAGAATTCAGAATGAGACAATTTAGAGGCCCTTCAAAGGACCTTAGAGAAAAATGATTCCCCACGATAAAAAGAGAGAGAGAGAGATAAATATTTGTGCAAATGTGTGAATGATGAGCACCGGTGGTCCACTATGTTTTGAGGCTTTAAGAGGCTTGAAATTTACAAGACTTCGACAATTTTCGAAAATATTCGTTTGCGTGTAAACATAGATTCATGTTTATCTACAGTTCAACGCATCTAGGTAAAACAAAGGAAGTATCACGGAACCAGGGATGGGCTCCTTCAAAGCGTCATAATTGGTGTTTAGCTTTCTTGCAGACAGTACCTTGCTCAGGAGTCACGAGTTAGAAATCTTAAAAGAATTTATTTTCTAAAGCTATATACGACATCTTGCACTTTTGATTTAACTATCTATAGGCCCTCTTGAAAATGACTAAATCATAAAGTTAAGCGTATACCTTATTTCTCAAGAAGAATGCTAGATTAGCATCAAATAAATATGATTTTTTGTTTGTTTTCATATAATGTTTTAAGACAGATGTTAAGATAGCATACCTAAACATGTATGTAATGACCTTTTAACTTTTAAGATGATCACTCATTGCTAATCAAGTTCAAGCTTTGGGACAACGGGTTTCCAAAATTAGCATTAATAGAGGGTACATATAGCCTCAACTATCACAATAGCGCTCACAAATTTCTCTATTATGAAGAATTAGAACATAACTCACAATCACTCACAAGAAAAACTTGTTCCCGCAATACTCGTATTTGATAACACAACTCCTCCGAGTTTCAATAATTGGGTAAACTTACATACAGTAATTGCAGTTGTTAAATAGCATGAATACCTTCACTTTTTGCGTCAACCTACTATTTCTAAACGATTTTGACCAGAAGTAGCACATAATACAAAGATATGTCCACATTAACCCATCAAATTGTTGGATCACATCAACATTAAATCTTCACCCAATTATACAAACGTGAAGAACTATCTGCCTAGTATTAATAACTTTCATTTAACCAATACAAGATAAACGAGGTAAAAGGCGAACATTCTTTGTAAGTTAATAACTTACAATGCACTTGGTTCTTTGGATTTTAGTAGTCAAAAACATGCGTCTATTTCTCTGTGTTAGTGATATGTCCCTTTCAGTCTCTCGGCTAGCAAAACTTTGACTCTCTCATCCTCTTTTGAGTTTGGCAGCAATCAGTCTCTTGGGACACTGCTATTATTTGCAGAAGACTTCCTACCATACCTCTGTCAAAATCAGTGGAAATTGAATTGTCAGGATAGCAACTGAAAAGACTATATAACACAAAAATTTGTTGAACCATTAATTGACTCACCGGCTTTCCAATATTAAAGGGGATATATTTGTGTTTGATCATGTGCAGGATTTGGCGTTTCATTGTAAGGAAAAATAGAAACACCCAGTAGCATAAAAGAATTGGCCAAAATACAGGTACATCCAATACAGAGAAGAAAGTCAAGAACAATGCTACAACAAAAGCCTTTGTGATGGAATACCTGAAGCCATAGTGAAAATATAATTAAAATCATGCCAATATAATTAACAAGAATTAAGCTATATAACTTACACATAAATTTGAATTACCAACAAAAAGCTTAAATTGACAAGAGGATTTGGGTGAATTAAAATGCCCATACCAAAATTACCGGAATCCATAAGACTAATTTTCGTACACAAAAAGCTACTTTGTCTTTTGAATCAAGAATTTATGCATAGAACCAAAGAAATAGACTTCTCAGAGCCATTCCTTACATTACAGCAAGTTATGTAACATCAATTTCCCAATTTATGAAAGTGAAATATACAATCATAGAAAATTAGAAGAATGTTCCTACACCAATATAAGCAAACTTAACTTTCATTGAAACAACCCTAGCATAAGACACATACAATTGTACAAGGGCACATATTTCAAGAATAGCTTCCCTAATACAATGCATCAAGATAAAAAGAATCTTTCATTTCCCACTTTAATAGTGGATCCAATAATAGCCAGTTCCCACCATAGACACCATGTGACACAAAGTGGATCCAACAATAGCTGGTTCTCGCCATCATCCACCGTGTGATCTCTTTCTGTAATTAATTACAAAGCCACCCTGCACTCTAGCTCTTTAAGAAGTATCTTTTTGATAATCATGGGGTAAAGATCAAACTTTAAATCTAATGCTTGCTACACACTAGAGCCTCTTCGAGAACAACTTAAGTTAAAGAAAGCTAACATAAATTAGAGATATATCAAGTCTCGAACCGAAAAAGATTGATTATTTAGATAAAATTACAACATATGAACAGTGAAAATAGAAAATTACCAAAATTTCAATTCAGGGAGGCGGCGTTCAAATGGCTTGAATTCATTAGAACCCTTTCTTGGCGAAGAAGGCACATTCAGAGCTTCAAGCTCACGATCAACATTTGGTGACAAAAAACCAATCAGTAGATTCAAGACATATGTTCCAAGACCATATGAGATAACATAAAAACCTTGAACATAGTAAACACGCAAAACATAAATCACTGCCACTAACAATGTTCCTAACCACCTTTCCATTGTATGAGGGATAGACCTATCCAAGTAATGTTGAAAATTTCTCGACAAATCGTTCTTCGGTGTCGAAGGTGGCTCAGACCTATCATTTCCTACTTCCTCCATGATATTAAAAGATAGGATGGTTGATTATTGTTTGCTCTGTTAAGTCACATAAACATCAAATTAGAAAATTAAACAAATTGGCATTTATATAAGCTCGGGAAAGAAACGCATATATTTCAAGCTTGATTTGTTTATAGTTAAACCTAAACAATTCCTTATTCAAGGTTACATTTCTAATTTCGCTACCAAATCAACACAAAAACAATTAAAAATGATCAATTTTCTTCACTCCCAACACAACCAAACAGATAACTGCTTTAATTCGTAACACATACAACTTGAATCACAGGAAAATTAATTATCTAATCAGAAAACAGATAAAATTGTTGAATTCAAACAACATTTACAAGTTATGTAATTAGGGTTTGAAGACAAAGTAGCAATTTACCGACGCGTTAGGTAGGAGGATTGAATTTACAACGTCTGCCACTGAGGTCTATCACCAGGGAGCAGCGAGGCGATTCCCTTTAATTTCTTTCTCTGAATGGCGGAACAAATGGACTCCCGCAAGCCGAGAACTTTCCTTTTACAGATATCGCGTGGCGGGAAACGCAATGTCGTTTTCTAAAGTGGAATGATGGTGCTTTTTATTTAAATTTTTTTGTTTTTATTTAATATTTATATACCCAAAAATGAAAGGCATATCACAAGAATATTCTTACATTAAAAAGCTTTTTAAGAAGGTAAGGTCAAGCTTTAATTTATTATTATTATTATTTTCTATAAAAAAATCCGGAATCCCGCACCAGATGGGATTTTTCGGATTTTTTACGTCTGTCTTGATCAGACTCTTAACTAAACCGTTGATGTAGCTGAATACATCAAGTCACATATCCCTTAATCACTTAGGCTATCGCTTGGAGCAATGCATTAATGTCTTCAAGTCATTTTAAATTGTCTAAAAACTTGTGTACTCAAATCAAATATGAAGACTGTTTTTATGAGTGTAAATAAGTTGATATGATATTAACAAAATTATAAAATAAGGTACTTGCTATTCTCTTTGTTTAGTGTCTACCATTAAACAGTAAGATGAATATGATGATAATATAGAAAAAGTGAGTGGATAAATATTTATGATTTTGAAAGCCTTAATTAATTTTTTAAGGTATTAAAAGTAATTAGAAACCTTGTGAGAAACAGAAACCTTTACTATATGAGTGGTCCCTGTATGATTTCCAAATCAAGAGAGTTTGGGTATGGTTAAATCTCGGAAATTAATATAAGTTTTATAAATTAAGTGAATAATAGTATGGATTGGTATAAGTGGTGTAATGGAGTTTACTTATATGTAATATAAGTAACAAAAGGAGGTAAAGGAAATGCGAATCACTCCTAGAATACAAAGCAAATTAATGGTAGAAATAAAGGAACAAGTGAAAGAATGAGAAAATGAGAGAATTTTTCCTTATCAATTCATCCATTTCATGCTTTCATTACAAGCCTATTTATATAGAAGTATGAATGGTCATTAATGTAATTGTACCTAATAATAAATCAATTAAAAATGAAAACATATTTCTCACATGGGCACACTAAAAGTAGTGGTAACTCCACTAATTATGTAAGTGGTAGTAATCCACTTATATTAGTAGTGGTAACTCCACTAATTATGTAAGTGGTAGTAATCCACTTATATATTTATAACACTTCCCCTTGGATTCTACCACTTAATTGTATTTGACTTTACTAAGGAAAAACCCAGTGGGATAAAAACCAAAATAAAGAAATACAATTATACAACAAATTATGAAGTGGTGTTGGACGTGTTTTACTGCCTCATTAAAAACCTCGTCGGGAAAACCCAGTGGGACAAAACCCGATCGAAGGAAAAAAGAGTACAGTACACATGTGTCCACAATGCTTCCCCTGATCATGGCAGAAGATCTCTTGTCAAATTGATTGCTTGTTGGGCCGCCGCATACCAATTTTGTATACTAACTTCTCAAATGTTGATGTTGGTAAAGTTTTAGTGAACAAATCTGCAAGATTGTCATTTGAACGTATCTGCTTCACATCGATCTTTTGACTTTCTTGAAGTTCATGCGTGTAGAAGAACTTCGGTGAAATGTGCTTTGTTCTGTCTCCTTTAATATATCCTCCTCGGACTTGAGCAATACATGCTGCATTATCTTCATATATGATTGTTGGAAGATTTATAGTAGGAGATAATTTGCACGAATTCTGGATGTGTTGAATAACAGAACGTAACCATATACACTCTCGGCTAGCCTCATGTAATGCAAGTATTTCAGAGTGGTTAGAAGAAGTAGCAACCAAACTCTGTTTAGTAGATCGCCATGAAATTGCGGTCCCATTATAAGTGAAAACATATCCAGTTTGTGATCGAGCTTTATGAGGATCAGATAAATAACCGGCATCAGCATATCCGAACCAATCCAGGATTTTCAGAAGGCTCATATGGAAAAAATAATCCCAGATCAATAGTTCCCTGAAGATAACGAAAAATATGTTTGATCCCGTTCCAATGCCGTCTAGTGGGTGCGGAACTAAACCTTGCTAATAAATTAACTGCAAATGCAATATCAGGTCTAGTACATTGCACTAAATACATTAATGCACCTATAGCGTTCAAATATGGTACTTCAGGATCAAGTAACTGTTCGTCATCCTCTTTAGGACGGAATGGATCCTTTTTAGGATCAAGAGATCTAACAACCATTGGGGTACTCAATGGATGAGCCTTATCCATATTAAACCGTTTCAAAAGCTTTTCTGTATATGCTGATTGGTAAATAAATATGCCGTCAGAGTTATGCTCGATCTGCAGGCCGAGACAATATTTCGTTTTTCCTAAATCTTTCATTTCAAATTCTCTCATCAAATATTCAGCCGCATTTTGGATTTCTTCAGGGGTTCCAATTAAATTCATGTCATCAACATATACTGCTATAATAGCAAAACCAGATTCTGATCTTTTTATAAACACACAAGGGCATATGGGATCATTAATGTACCCTTCTTTAATCAAGTATTCACTAAGACGATTGTACCACATTCTCCCAGATTGTTTCAATCCATATAAGGACCTCTGCAACTTAAGTGAATACATACTCCTTGGTTGTGTTTTAATTGCTTCAGGCAATTTAAATCCTTCAGGGAGTTTCATATATATATCAGAATCTAATTTACCATACAAGTAAGCAGTTACCACATCCATAAGGCGCATGTGAAGTTTTTCCGAGACTGCCAAACTGATCAAATATCTAAAAGTGATAATATCCATTACTGGAGCATAAGTTTCATCAAAATCAATACCCGGTCTCTGAGAAAAACCTTGAGCTACTAGCCGGGCTTTATACCTAGCAATCTCATTATTCTCATTTCGTTTTCTAGTAAATACCCATTTATATCCAACGGGTTTGACATCTTTAGGCGTTTGGACTACAGGTCCAAAGACTTCACGTTTGGCCAGAGAAGATAATTCTGTTTGAATTGCTTCTTTCCATTTAGGCCAGTCATGCCTTTGTCTACATTCATCCACTGTGTGTGGTTCAAAGTCATCATTCATAATATTCGTGGCTACTGCAAATGAAAATACATCGTCAATGACAATTTCATCACGTTTCCACATTTCTCTAGTATAAGCATAATTAATAGAAATTTCCTCATTTTTAAATTCAGCTGTTACTTCAGGAACATGCATTTCATCAACAATTTGTGCCTCTTTAGTGGCAGGTGTCTCTTTAGGAACATTTGTCATTTTAAGAGACAAATCAGAGAATGTGGATTCTTTAGCTCGATCATTATTTATATCAGGACCATTATTAATCAATTTTCTTTTTCGAGGGATAGCATCTTTTGATCCAAGGGGTCTGCCACACTTCTGGCGTGCAACAGTTTGATTATTCATTGTTGCTTTAGGGGTTTGCTCAACAGGAATCTCAATTCGAGCCGGTGTATTTGCAGCATGTATATGTGATTTTGTTATCTTGGCTGCATCAGTAAATGCATCTGGCATCTGATTAGCGATAGTCTGAAGATATATCATCCTTTGCACTTCATTTTCACATTGAGATGTGCGAGGATCAAGATGAGACAATGTTTTCACATTCCAAGAAAGTTCTGGATTTCTTTCAGGAGGCACATGCCCAACTTCGAGAGGCATTTTCTTTTTTCCTAAAGGTGGGAAAACTGTCTCATCAAAATGACAATCTGCAAATCGTGCAGTAAAAATATCACCCGTCATGGGTTCCAAATATCTGATAATAGATGGAGAATTATAACCTACATATATCCCCAACCTGCGTTGAGGCCCCATTTTTGTCCGCTTCGGGGGAGCAATGGGGACTTGTACGGCACAACCGAAAATTCTTAGATAGGATATATTGGGTTGTTGGCCAAGTACAAGTTGTATTGGTGAATATTCATGATAAGCAGTGGGCCTTAATCTGATCAATGATGCAGCATGTAAAATAGCATGGCCCCAGACAGAGGTTGGCAACTGTGTTCTCAATAATAAAGTTCGTGCAATTATCTGCAGTCGCTTTATAAGTGATTCTGCCAAACCATTTTGGGTATGGACATATGGGACAGGATGCTCAATATCAATTCCAACGGACATACAATAATCATCAAAAACTTTTGATGTAAACTCACCAGCATTATCCAAACGTATGGACCTAATAGGATAATCTGGAAAATGTGTCCGTAATTTTATAATTTGAGCAAGTAGCTTTGCAAATGCAATATTTCTAGTTGATAACAAACATACATGAGACCACCGTGCAGAAGCATCAATTAGAACCATAAAATAGCGAAAAGGTCCACTCGGTGGATGAATAGGTCCACATATATCCCCCTGGATTCTTTGTAAAAATGATGGGGATTCTTGACCAATCTTAGAGAGAGATGGTCTAACAATCAATTTTCCTTGCGAACAAGCGGTACAAGTAGTTTCATTGGACAGAAGAATTTTCTGACTCTTTAGTGGGTGTCCATTTGTATTTTCAACAATTCTACGCATCATTGATGATCCTGGATGACCAAGACGGTCATGCCATAACATAAAAGTCTTAGGATCATTAAACTTCTGTTTCATAACTGCGTATGTTTGAATGGACCTTATATATGTGTAATATAACCCAGAAGATAAAGCTTCAAGCTTCTCTAATATTAATTTCTGTCCTGAGACATTTGAGGTGATACAAAGGAATTCAATATTATTTTCACAACATGTCTCAATATGATATCCATTATGTCTTATATCTTTGAAACTGAGCAAATTTCTTCTGGATTTGCTTGAATATAAGGCATTATTAATATTCAACTTAGTACCATTTGTCAGCATTATTGTGGCTCTTCCAGAGCCCTCAATCATGTTTACGGACCCTGATATAGTGTTAACCTTTACTTCCAAAAAGGTTAAATTTATGAAATATTTTTTATCTTTAAGAATTGTATGTGTGGTTGCACTATCAACTAGGCATAGATTTCCATCATTTTTAGGCAAAGATAAAGTCTTGATGTCCATTCCCTTTCATTACAAAAGTTTACATTAGATATAATTTTATGTTAAACAAAAGCATATCAAGACTATTTATAAAGAAAGTACATAAAAGATAGATCAAAACACACAAAAAAAAAATTAAAATAGGACATCATTACAAAATATAACAAAAGCGAGAAAGTAATAGTTATTCAGTTGGCTGGGGCATTTTCAGTAATCATTATCTGGCCAATAGCTTCATCTGAACTAGGAAAGAAATCTGAGATATCAAAATCAGTGTCACCCACTGGATCATCTATATAATTTGTCTCAACATTCTTTCCCTTACTCTTTATGGAAGCCTGATACAGATCCACTAAATGCTTTGGTGTACGACAAGTACGTGACCAATGGCCCTTTGCGCCACATCTGTAGCAAGTACTTTCATTGCTTCTTTGTGGCTTGAATTGATGAACCTTTTCTTTTTCATATGTCGAGTCATTTTTGTTCCACTTCTGGTGGTTTGGTTTAAATTTCTTGAAATTTCCACCTCTAGGTTGGAACATTTTTCTGCCAAAACCACGACCACTCTTGCCACCTCGTTTATTAAATGACATAGCATTCACTTCAGGAAATGCTGTAGATCCAGTGGGACGTAATTGATGATTTTTCAATAGGATTTCATTGTTTTGCTCAGCAACCAAAAGACATGATATCAACTCAGTGTATTTCTTAAATTTGCGCTCTCGATATTGTTGCATCAGGATCATGTTGGAGGGATGAAATGTAGATAGTGTTTTCTCTAACATCTCCTCTTCAGTAACAGTTTGCCCACAGTACCTCAATTGAGATACAATTCTGAACATGGCTGAGTTATATTCGCTTATTGTTTTGAAATCCTGAAGTCTCAAATTCTGCCATTGGAATCGGGCCCTTGGCAATATTATTGTTCTTTGCTGATCAAATCTTTCTTTCAAATTGTTCCAAAGAGCTAATGGATCAGTTATAGTTGTATATTCGGATTTTAGGCCTTTACTTAAATGATGACGCAATAATATCATGGCCTTAGACTGATCCTGCAGGGATGCAGTATTTTCATTTGTTATGGTGTGTCCGATGCCCATGGAATTCAAGTGAAGTACAACATCATCAGCCCAATCTGAATAATTGTCTCCATTATGCAATAATGGCTCAAACATCAATTTTTCGAAATTTGCCATTATCTAGTCAAAATAAACAAATTTAATCATTAGGAATTAGAACTTCAGGTTCTAAGTTGGATTAATATTGACAGTTTAAATAATAACGCAAGTAATGTAAATTAATTGCCAAAAGACTTAAAGTCACGACCAAATGAATTTAGGCCAGAAAACTTTAAGTCGTGGCTATAAACAAATAAATTTGAAACATAAATGATGACACAAATAATACAACAAGAATATGAACATAATAAAGTAAGATGGATAATAAGATGATTTTAATATTATAAAACTAGCCTTATTTTCTGATGTGGAAGATCCAATATAATGGCAACCACAGAGCATACTCATAAGGTAGTTAACATTTATTTAATATTAACAAGAACAAATTAAGAAAAATTGATCGAATAATAATTGAAAGAATATGGTAAGATAAACAACATACCTTTGGAAAAATAATTCGTGCTGATAACGTTTTATAAATTAAGTGAATAATAGTATGGATTGGTATAAGTGGTGTAATGGAGTTTACTTATATGTAATATAAGTAACAAAAGGAGGTAAAGGAAATGCGAATCACTCCTAGAATACAAAGCAAATTAATGGTAGAAATAAAGGAACAAGTGAAAGAATGAGAAAATGAGAGAATTTTTCCTTATCAATTCATCCATTTCATGCTTTCATTACAAGCCTATTTATATAGAAGTATGAATGGTCATTAATGTAATTGTACCTAATAATAAATCAATTAAAAATGAAAACATATTTCTCACATGGGCACACTAAAAGTAGTGGTAACTCCACTAATTATGTAAGTGGTAGTAATCCACTTATATTAGTAGTGGTAACTCCACTAATTATGTAAGTGGTAGTAATCCACTTATATATTTATAACAATAAGATTGCCCTAATTGATTACCAATTTATATTAGCAGAATAATCCAGTACTGTTGATTTAGATTATGAGTGACCAAAGTAAGGGAATTAGGAAAGTGGTAAAACAGTACTTATAGACGATTAGGCATGAGCAAAAGTAGCAGGCGACCAGGACACTATAGATGCTCAAATCTTTCCCTTCTCCTTCACATATTGTTGTCATTCACGAGATGATTTCAGAAAAGTTTGACCCAAATTGATGAATGATTTATAAATGACTCTTTGACTCTGACCCAAACCAATTTATGACGGCACTTCTCTATCTACCCATCTGCCTACCTCTTCCTCCGTACAAGACTAAATATGCAACTCAAAGAATGTGAAACAATCCAAACTGATAAATGATCTTAATCCAATTGATATAGGACGAATCAACTCTGAGCGTTAAATAAAATATTATTGTATGGTGTAAACGATAAAGAAAGGCTTATACTTGGAAATATTCCATTGGGAAGGTGAATATTTGGTGAAGGATTAGATGAAATGAAATTTGTGAATTTAATGTGATTTTTCATTTTGTCTCAATGATTGGTTCTCGTTGAAGAACCATCGAAGAATAAGCCAGAAGGGAGAGGCTTTAAGTTCAATCGACTCCACCACATGAAATCCCACTATTATCAACTTAATGGCAATTTGCAATACCAATTTTGTGAGCCACTCACGTCCAATCTAATCCAAATCCCATCGGTGTTGCCGTGTGGCTACAAGCAACTCGGTGCTGCGTGGATGGTGCTGGTTCGGGGCAGCAATGATGGAATAAATTAATGGGATAATGGGCATGAGGCCACGCTAAAGTTATTCATTTTTTCTCAAAATGTAAACTTATTCTTAGCTGTGCAAAACATTTTTGGAAAGCTCTTACTTCACTTTGTTAGGCCAAGATCACATCTTAGATCTTCTCTAGCTACAACAATAATGACCCAACTTGTGCTTCATCTTTGGGAAAACAAAAAAACAAAATAAAAATTGTATTATCCACTTCATTAATTAAGGTTAGCATTAGAAAATAAACTTTCATGTAATCATGGATTTTGGTAGATAACGTAATTAGAATAATTTAATTGCATGGTTAAGGGGAAAGACCAACATTTATCATTAAGACAAATAAAAAATAAAGAAGATAAAATTAAAAGTGATGGGGAATGGACCAGTTTCCCTTGCCCTGACAAAAGATCGTACACATAATGGTGCTTAGAAGGAAAAAAAAAATTCTCGAATCCACAACCGTCGGATCTAGATTATTGAAATCCAACGGATAGAATGAAGCGTGGACCGACCGCTGAAAGATGCCTAAATTGTCAAAGCCAGTGAAGTGACATCAGGGGTCTTCTCCCACCTTCCCAAAAATAAGCGAGGCAGGGACAGCGAGCTTTTACTTCGCCTCACCATTTTTGTGTAACTTGCTGGCACGCGAAAAAGCATTGAGCGGAACCGGCCTTTAAAGCTCAAGCTTTACGGTGGTTGCTCTAAGTGTGTTTAGTTGTGAGTTGGCTTTCTCGTTTCCAAGTTTACTAGTTTCCTCAACTTTCAAGTTACTTATTAGTTCTCCTAATATTATCTCATCTTTAGCCATGGCTAGGGAACCACTAGAATTGCCACCTAGGTTCATAGTTTTACACTCCTTCCTCTTCGCTATCCTGTTGTTTATCTCTGTAACGTAAGAAATATTATTTTTCATGGATATCCCATTTGTGCAATCTTTTTCTTTTTTACTATCTTTAACGGGTTTAGGTTTGTTATGTTATTTGTATGCTTCACAAACACACACACACACACATATATAAAAGATAATATGCATGTAGCTTTCTCTTTAGCTTTTCAAAGGATCGAAATTTGGTATGAAAAAGAAAGAAAGAGAGAAGTAGTTTCATTTTTTATCATCTTGTTTAGTTTCATTTGTTTTATTGTCATTCATGGTCTTCTTTCACGTTATTCTGCATGCTGTTACCATTTTTTGCCCTCTACAGAACATGCTATTATGTTTATAAGGTTGGATTTTTCTGTTTTGGTCAGATTTTTTAGCAAACCCGTTGTTTTCTAACTTGTGCTAACTACTTCTGATAATATATGTTTATTGAAAACAAATTTACTTATTTGTGAACCTGAACTGATTTTATGACTATGGAAAATCTGTTGTGTTCTGGGCTGTTCAACCACTAAAAGTTTTTTTTTTTTTAAGTGAATTGACCTATTTTTCCCTTCAACATTAGAATATTACTTCACTTGCTCTTTACCTTTTCATATAAGGTCACTAACTTTATTTATTTTTTCTTTGTTTTTAAGTGTTCTACACTTCACCGATATGGCACACAATTGTGGATCCGGTCAATCAGTTGCTGCTCATCCATGGCATGATCTAGAGATTGGTAAATTTTTTTAATTTTTTTTTTTTGTGTGAGAAGATATGAGTCTCCAACTCCATTTAGTTATCTGTTTTTGCATTCTCATACTTGTAATGGTACTCCTTTCAACCTTGCTCAGTTATAAATAGGTTTTGCTTGAACTGTCAAACATCTCTCACGTTGCAGACAATAGCAGACTTGGGTAACCATACTTTATGTTTTTATCTTTGCAGGCCCGGGAGCTCCTTCTGTCTGTAATTGTGTAAGTTTTTTCTTTAATATGTGTTGATTTGATCTGTTGGAAGAACATATAAATGATATATTTTTATTTTTAACTCTTGGACTCCGTGAGTCCGCTGCAGTTTTTGTATATGTATAGCATGAATTCTAATGGTTTTCATTGAGGTCCACATATAACATTTGTGTGCTACAATCTTCATCTAATAGAGCAGATTTGAAGGCTTTCATTCGTATATAAAAAATAATAGTGGAAAAAAAGTATTAATATTTGTATAGGGTTTCATTTTTATGGTGATTTATAGCGAGTAACCAACATCTATAGTTTATTAGAAAGGTCATGAAATCTTTCAATATGTATCCCACGTACAGTCTATGACATCTGTGCAGTACTCATATTTCCCAAATTTTCAATTACCGGGAAAAGTTTTCTGATTGTTAGGTCTGTGTTGTTTCAATTTTCATTCAGATTGTCTTTTCACAAGATATATAGCTTTTCCGCCAAAAAATGTTCTTGCTCCAGTTTCATAATGTAAATCTCTGTTGCAGGTTGTTGAGATAGGCAAAGGCAGTAAGGTAAAATATGAGCTCGACAAAAGAAGTGGTCTCATAAAGGTGAGATTCATCTTCTTTTTTCCTTTCTTAAATTTCCTTGAAAGTGATCAGTTTAATATGTTGCTGTGAGAAATATACAAGCTTGCTTAATTTTTTATTAAGCTAATTAATTAGAATGACTGTTTAAGTTATATGCAAAGGTAATAAATGATAAGGTAAGAAGCACACATCTAATTAACAGACTCAGAATACCTGTAACAAATTTTCCATGACAAATTTCAGGTAGAGCACAAGGGATGTTTCTGAAAATTTCGTTTTTCCAAAATAAACAAAAGGATTGACTTTAATTTAGTCTTTCATTCTCTGTTCATGCAAGGAAATTATAACTAATGATGATGATGATGATTTAAAATTCATACCTCTCTTACATTTGATAAATTGTTTTCTACAAATATATAGATCAAATTTTATTGTTATTGTGCTTGTGTTTAAGTTTGGGTTTGACTATAGTACCTTAAAGTACCGTTTTTTTCTTTAAATATTATTATATAAATTACGTATACGAGTATATAAGTTTTGTACAGGAATATAAAAAAGTTGTACCAAATACTTTTTATATTTTTATGTAAGTACTGGCACTTTAAGGTACGGTAATCATTTCCTTTTAAGTTTATGTATGTCACTGACAAACGAACAAGGCGTAAAATAATTGAAGTTCTTAACGACAGGTTGACCGTGTGCTTTACTCATCAGTTGTGTATCCACACAACTATGGTTTTATTCCTCGCACAATATGTGAGGATAGCGATCCAATGGATGTCCTCATACTGATGCAGGTATATATATATATATATATATATATAGTAATTTTTAATTTTGTCAAGTTTGCTATATGATGAATAAGATTAGATTTTCTTTTGTATAGGAGCCCGTGCTTCCCGGATCATTTTTAAGATGCCGGGCAATCGGTCTAATGCCTATGATTGATCAGGTAAAAAGGGTGTTTGTTTAATTTCCCCTGCAGGCCTGCCTATATATATATATTATAAACATAGATCCTCTCCTTAGCCAACTTAGCTTCAACCATCAGCATATATGAATCTAATCTGTGGACTGTTTCGGTGACAATAGAACTGGCTAGCCAGTTGATGAACTGATCTGAGTTTCTTCTTATACACATGTATATATTTGAAGTTAATGATAAGACGTTTGTCTTGTGATCTCTTAGAGCTCTCTCCCTCTGATTGTTGTTTTTTATTATATATATTTTGCACTTTTAACTTGTTGCTGGGCATGCATCGGGCTCTAGAGCTATTGAATCAATAACAACTAATCTATTGCTGCAGGGAGAAAAAGACGATAAGATCATTGCCGTCTGTGCAGATGATCCAGAGTTCAGGCACTACAAAGACATCAAGGAACTACCTCCTCATCGCCTTGCTGAAATACGCAGATTCTTTGAAGACTGTATGCACAAACAAGTCTGAGCTCACTCTCATGTAGCTTAATTCGTTAATCGCTGGATTTAAATAATGAATAACTTCCTATCAAAGAAAAACTGAATTTATTATTTGGTACTCTCAAAATGAATTTATTACCTCTCATTCATGTATATATTTCTATAATATATACTCCTTACATTATTTATTTTCACTTGTTATCAATATATAACAGACAAAAAGAATGAAAACAAGAAAGTTGATGTGGAGGACTTCTTACCAGTGGAGGCGGCCATCGAGGCAATAAAGCACTCGATGTGAGTTTTTTTTTTCAATTATAATAATAATCAAAATAAATCTCTCCTTGTTCCATGTCCTGATCTTATTTATGGAGTAAATTTAATTATAATTTGTCAGAAGATATAAGCTGTAATTGTTTATTGTTTCACTTAAATGGATTTTGGTTGCTGCAGGGATCTGTATGCCTCTTACGTCGTGCAAGGTTTGAGGCAGTGATCTCTCGGGTGCTTTTGAGCCTAGACTTGTGGTTGTTGTTCACCTTCTAATTTGAATATGGTATTAGTGATGCAAGACTTCTCGCTGCATATAACGTCTGTAAAACTTTTGATATTTAGATCGTAGCAACCTTGTGTTTAATTTGCACTAACTATGTATACTTCTGTAAATATTATTGTGTTGGTGTCCATATTCTCTCGGGAAGAAATGCTACTTATACAACTAAATCTCATGTTATTTTCAGCTTCCGTAAATATTACTATGTATTCTACTTCAGCTATGTTAGTTTACTGTTTCCAAAACATGAAACTTCTTCACACAATGCTTTACTTTTAGATATAAAACTAATAAGAATATGCATTCAACAATGAAAAGAAACAACACTAGCTAGTTCTTCTCCACCAAACATGTCCGGTGGATGTGGATGTGGATGGGATGCTGGTTGAAGCGGGGTGGGCTATCAAATGCGGCTCTTGTTTGATATATGTATTAAGGAATTAAATGAGACAGAACCTTCATCATAGGCAATCACTTGATATCAGTCATTGTAAGTATATTTGATTATTCTTTTCATATTTGCTCTTATAATCTTCCAAATATACAATTGGTACTATTTGTATATATTCACAGCTTAGTAACACAATTATTCAAGCTTCTTTCATTCATCAGTAAGCTTCTATATGGCATCAGAGCTGATATTGCTTTAACCAGCCTTACCGATCCTTTATTAAGCCATAAATTACCTTTCGTAACTTGCAAACATGGGAATGATAATATATTTTCTTAGCGTTGAGGTAATCTATACTTCCACCGCGATATTTTTGACTCAACAAAAATATATTCGGCAATCTATATAGACATGTCATTGGCGGATTGCGGTATTTAGCTATCACACGTCCAGACATCTGCTATGCTGTTAACAAATTATCTCAATTCATGCATCGCCCCACTACTACTCATTGGCGTGCCATGAAGCGTGTACTTTGCTATCTCAAGGGCACATCATCCCATGGTATTCTGTTTCACCGAAGCTCATCACTATCTCTTAATGCCTTTGCCGATGTTGACTGGGCAGGGGATCCTGATAATCGCACATCTACTTCTGCTTACATTGTCTTTTTGTGTGCTAATCCGATCAACTGGAGTATAAAAAAACAAAAAGCTGTGGCTCGCTCTTCCACAGAGTTTGAATACAGGGCCATTGCTTCCATTGCTGCTGAATTAAATTGGATGCATAATTTACTTGGTGAGCTACAATTCAAGCTGTCCATTCCCTCTACCATTTACTGTGACAACTTGGGTGCCACTTATTTATCAGCAAATCCAGTGTTTCATTGACGAATGAAACATATTACTATTGATTATCACTTTATGCAGGATCAAGTTTTAAATCGACTTAATGTTAAACATGTTCACTCTACAGACCAACTTGCTAATTCCCTTACCAGACCACTTCCTTGGCACCTTTTTCTTCATCATAGGTCCAAGATTGGAGTTCATGCTGGAACCTCAATCTTGCGGGGGCATATTAAAGAATTAAATGAGACAGATCCTTCATCATAGGCAATCACTATGTGACAGCTCCTCCATCATAGGCAATCACTTGATATCAGTCATTGTAATTATATTTGATTATTCTTTCCATATTTGCTCTTGTAAGCTTCCACTTATACAACTGTAATATTTGTATATATTCACAGCTTAGTAATACAATTATTCAAGCTTCTCTCATTCATCAGTAAGCTTCTATAATATGTAGCAGCAAACTTATATAAAGGAGAAAAGGAGGCTTGATATCCAAGCGATGAATTAACATAAAACTTGACGAGAAAGTGGAGAATGTTGTTTGATGTTGAAGAGAAGAAGAGTAAATCTGTGGTACATCTGTTACAAACAAGGGGCACCATGTATGCGCCACATCAGTGTGAGTCGCCTATATGGTGCAATATGGGTCGTCTGCTGCAGTACAGCGACTGTATCACAGATTTACTTAGAGAAGAAAAATCAGATTTATATTTACAAGTGATCATTTGATTTAAGGGTACTTTTTAAGTGACAAAGAAATTTGATTAAATTCAAACTTAAAAAATATTTTTATGCCTGTAAATAGCTTCACCTCTATGTAGTATCGTTCCTATCCCTACCTTTTTATAAAAAATTATTGAGGTGCAATTTTTGAAAATTTCATCAACAATTACCCAAACTTTTACAAAATGTATCAAATGAATCCATGAGTGTTAGACGCCAAAAAAGTGAAATAATAGGAGGGTAGTTTAGACTTTTTACTTTTCCCATCAATAAAACTATATAAATAGTCTTAATCAACCCAGGCTTTTGCAGCGAACAATATACAATTTCCAAATTTTCTGCATTTATTTTACTTGAATTTTAATTATTAAGTTTATATATGTCAATAAAGATATCTCAAGGACGTGTTTAGAATTTGTTTCACTGAAAAATATTGAATATTTAATTTTTATGAATTTTTTAATTTGACTTTACGATATTCGAATTTCAATTTCTCTTCAGAATATCAATTTTAGAAAATTATTTGAGGTAGCTAAATATCTCAAAAAATTATAAAATTTAACAAATTTGTTTGTTTTTATATTTAGTTTAAATCTGAAAATTTTTTTATTTTTAGAAACTTGTCATAGATTGTTATTTATTATTTAACGAAGAGAGGTCAATTCCAAATATTATAACACTAAATTGAATTGTTGTTTTGAAAATTTAAATTTTTTGATTATTTGGATCTATTATTTACATGAGATAGAATTTATATACAAAGCCACGTTTTGAATAGTATTTCTAAATTATTGATCAAAATATTTTAGATTATTTAACTTTATTTATACAGCCAGTGATCCAGTTCATTTAATAAATATCAGATTTAATTTTAATCATTAAGAAAAAGGAAAGAAGTGCACGTGTCAAAACCTGGATTGGCAATGGGGAGCAACTGTAGGAAAGTAAGTGTAGAGAAAGGTCCAAACTCACCGGGGAAGAGCTGCCAATCCCATACTATTACTATGCATTTAGAGATAGTCCACTCCGCTCTCTCCTTGCCTTCATTTCTCAGCTGAAATACAGTGCCTCAATCCGTATTTCTTCTTGAAATCAGAACCGTTCATCTGCTGAGCCCAACAATTTTAAACGATGGGGACGTTGGGGAAAGCAATCTACTCCGTCGGATTCTGGATCCGAGAAACCGGCCAAGCCCTTGATCGCCTCGGTTGCCGCCTCCAAGGCAATTACTACTTTCAAGAACAACGTAAGCCTCCAATCACTCTTGTACCTTTCGGCCATTGTCATATCTTTCTCGTTTTATTGTAATTTGTTGACCTAGAACCTTATTTTCTGCGCTTTTGAATATTTTTGCTGGATCAGTCAACATTCAGCTGATTTTCGATTCGTGCCGTTTGGTATTCTGGAAAATGTGATTGTTTTATTTTATTTATAGTCGTTGATTTTGTTTTCATAATGGTTATGGATGATCATAAGGCGTACCATGACATATACAGCTCTGTTTGGTTGCTCGGATTCATATTTTCCCTTATTCTGTAGTTGAGGGAAAAGGATTGCTGCATTTCTATTAGTGCTGGACAGTTTTGTAATGTAAATAGCGCATAGAGAAATGAAAATACACCACATCTATATTTCTATTATTTTCTTATTATCATTATTACTTTTGGAGTAGCTTAGTTGTGACTTTGCTTTGCCGATGTTTACATTAGCTGACTATAACATTTTGTTCGTATCTTCTAAGACAGTTATGTGAGTTTAACTGTTATGGCAAATGCCTTATATCAAAACCATATTTGTTTGTTTGTGTGTAAATTCCTTCATTTTATATCTTATTTAACCTGTTGTTTTAATTATTATTTTCTATTTTATTCTATTTTTGAACTGCACATAATGAATTTATTAGTTTTTTTTCCTAATGATTAATTATTCTTGGTTACAAAGTGTCTAGGCATCGGACACTCATGAACGTATTTGACAAAGCTCCTGTTGTTGATAAGGACGCATTTGTGGCACCTAGTGCATCCGTAATTGGTGATGTTCAGGTGGGTCGAGGTTCGTCCATTTGGTATGGATGTGTTTTGAGAGGTAAGCTTACATTTTAAGCCCAGTAGATGGCAATTCTCATATTATTATTTTTGTCTGCTTCTTGAGAACTTAAAGTAGTATGCCAATCATTTCTGAATTACATTTATTCTATCAATTTAATGATATAAATTATGTGCTTTTTTCAGTTTTATGATATATCTCCATATGATTTTAATTAAAGTGGGCCTTGACTTTAGAGGATATGTGGATAAAAGCCTTATGGGTGTCAAATTATGGATGCTGGACTAAAGGATTAGTGGATTGTGTATCAGATAATCTTAATACTTAAGATAGAATAGTGGCTTCAGGCAAACATGTACTTATTGCGTGGTTTAAAAATTTGTCAATTCTTAAAGATTTAGCAGTCTATTCCTATGTGAGTATTCAAAATACATTGTGATTTTTAAAAGACAAAAACAGTTGCTTGATGATTGATGGTGAATTTTTGGGTTACATGTGGTGAGTTGTTTTCTTCTACGATATTGGTGTTTGGCATAATTATTTGCACTTGTGACTTATTTTAACATCATGATTTTTTTGCTGTAGTTGATGTGATTTCATACATATAAACTTGCGTGTCTAAATTGCTGTTAGGAAGTTATTTGTAATATTGTTCTCTTTCTTTATATTTTGAAACCAATAACCATATATGAAATGATACTGCAGTTGCTATATGAAGTTGTTTACATAATAGAATTAGCGAACTTAATTTGCTTATTATGTATCTCTGTTCGATTTTTGTTTATTCTGTTGAGAACATTGAGTTGTTAGTCTCCTCTCTTATCCTCTTTGAGTGTTTGGGCATGAACCTACCATAGATGCTGGTGGTTTTTTGTTTGATTGCGACTTCATGTATGCAGGTGACGTTAACAGCATCAGCATTGGGTCTGGAACCAATATCCAAGACAATTCCCTTGTTCATGTAGCGAAATCGAATTTAGCTGGGAAGGTCTTACCAACTATTATTGGAGATAATGTTACTGTTGGTGAGTGACATAGAATCATCTTCGAAATACCAATGTGGCGCTGGATGGGGTTTTTTAAAGGTTCTTGAATCATGATTAGTATTTTGAAATGGACAGGTCACAGTGCTGTCTTACATGGATGTACTGTTGAAGATGAAGCATTTGTTGGTATGGGTGCTACCTTGCTGGATGGAGTCTTTGTTGAGAAGCATGCCATGGTTGCTGCTGGAGCTCTTGTAAGGCAGAACACAAGGATTCCTTGTGGAGAGGTCTGTTAACTGTCCCATGCTAATCTTTAGATTTTGTTTTTCACCCAAAATACTGCAAGCTTATTTATTCAGAGACTTTTAGTATTTGTATTAATGAATATTTTGAAAAGTTTATGGTTTGGGAATTATTAGAATGCACTGCTATGCAGTAGCCAAAACTTGGTTGCTTGTATTCAAATGTAGTTAGGACTTTTTTTTCTGGTTAGTACATAGTTATTTACTCAAACTTGTATTCGCTGGTGAAGGCAGTATTGCATTTGAGGTACCATATTGATCATAGGATGCTTAATGCTTATATATATATATACACGCACACATCCACACATAGGAAATAAAATTATAATTGTATTAATGTGAGTGAACAGGGAGGATAGGAGTGGATCATAAAGCTCCTTTTAAGAGGGGTAGTGGAAAAAACCCCAAAATCCATTTGTATCTATACAAAAAACAGCCCCAAACCAGAAAAACTGCTGGATTAGATCAGTGCAAAACCCCATTTGAAGTGAAGAAACAGGAAGTCTTATGGAAGTTGAAGCCTGTTGAGATGTTCACAAATGTGATTTTGTCCAAACTGTTCTTATCGCCTTTAGCTTCTGTAAAAAGTATACTTTTTCCACCATATCTTCAAAAAAAAGTGCTTGCACCGCATGCTTTCAAAGGGTTTTGGCCTTCTTGCTTTTACGTAAAGCATATGTGTGCTCCACTAGGATAGAAGAACAAGAACTCGGAATGGCCCATTGAAAATTAGTTCTTTGCAAGCTTTTGACCATAAGAATGTAACATTGCTTCATGCTTGGAACCTTTGACCATTACTAGAGGCGACCATGATCAAGTGGTGCCCTATCAGCCTCAATTGCTTGTCAGTTTGGTCCTCATGGCCTTTCATGCAATGTACATATTGTTTTTTTTTTTTCCCCTCTCCTTTTTCCAAATGTGCTTTGCATTGCTCATATAATTGTCTTCTGGTCTCATGGGAAGTAGCTCATGACTCCTTTTGAATTTTTGTTGGCCAGAAATGCAATATGTTCCATTATGTCTTTTCCCTATCATCTCTGGGAACTTGGATTTTACTTAGAGATCTATGAGTGTAAGGCATCAGAAATCTTAGGCTGATTTTACTAGTTTTCCTTGACTATGTATTCCTTTTTTTCACCTTGACTATGTATTCTTAATACCGGAAATACAATCCACCCCCGAGTGATTTGGCTAATAAACTTACAACCGTAAAATTTCATTCATAACATCAACCCTCAATGCCGCTACCTCTCTTCCAACCATCAACACCTCTGCCATTCCAACAAGCATTCTTGTAGAACATGCTTCAACACCATTTTCCTCTCCATCTTACTTCAAGCATAGCTCATGCCCAAGCCACCAACACCAACACCACCAACATTGATGCTACCACTTGGTGCTGATTTCATTTTTATTCTTTTTCTTTTTGTTTTTGAGGCTTTGAGTTGAATTTGGTGGATTCAGATGTGGTGTCTAGTTGTTGTGGTGGATTTGGAGATATTAAAGTTTGGTGGTGGGTTTGGTTGTTGATTCTGTTTAGTTTTCTTTTTATGTTTTTATTTTGTGTTGAGATAACTCTGGTGGTGGCATTGGTTGATCCACTGGTGGTAAACAGTGGTGGTGGGGGCTGGGTGGGGGGCTGGTGGATTTGTTTTTTTTACTTTTATTTTGTGGTGACTTATTTGATTAAATTTGGTGGAGCTAGTGGTGAACCGGTGTTATTGAAAAGAGGAGAGAGGGGGCGGGTGGGCGCGCCAAAGTGGTGGTGTTGAGGGATAGGAAAGGTGGCAAAGCGGTTGGGGCTAGTGTGGGTGTAATTATAAGTAATATTTTAATGTTTGCTTTTAATATTTTTAGTTAGTTAAACACTATTATGAGGGTAAAACAGACATTACAATGTCTGCTGTGTCAGGTGTATGATTTTGTTAAAGTGAATGACAATCAACCGGTAGTTATGGGTTGGCTGTTATTTTTTAAAACACATGGTGTTAACTGTATTTTATGCAAACCGAGGGGGTGTGTTCCAATTTCCCCTTCTTCATATTGATGATTGAGCCTAGTGGATGGCTCTTTTGGGTTTTCAGCACAATAGCAGATAGCTGAGTACGTGCTGATTCTCATGCATTTGATTTCTGATAATGAGTTGAACTCTGACGTTATTAAAATTCTAGAATTATTGATATTAAAAGATGCTTTCATTTATTTAATTTCTCAATGACTTAAAAATTGGATATATTAATAGTGTAAAATCATTGAGAACAAACTTTTATTGATTACAGGTATGGGGAGGTAATCCAGCGAAGTTCCTAAGGAAACTCACAGAAGAAGAGATGGCCTTTATCTCCCAGTCAGCCATAAATTATTCAAACCTGGCACAGGTTCATGCAGCTGAAAATGCCAAGAGCTTTGATGAAATTGAGTTTGAGAAGGTGCTACGCAAGAAATTTGCTCGTCGTGATGAGGAGTATGATTCAATGCTTGGTGTTGTTCGTGAAACACCTCCAGAGCTTATCCTTCCTAATAACATAATGCCAGATAAAGTGCCGAAAACGGCTTAAGTGTGATTTTTCAAGAGTAGGTTTCGCCCCTTGAAATTCAATGTCCCTGGATATTTTGTCAGAGTGCGGGATTTATAGGAAATGGGTGCTTTTCAATTCAAATAATTTTTGGGACCAGGCCGAAATGTCAAGGTCAAATGATCGTCTACATTTCAGCTCATTCACGTAGAGATTTCAATTTTCTGCTTTTTGAGAGAATATGGTAATGGAATGTACGTTTGGATGTTTGAGTCATCCAAAACGGTCTAATGTATTTGTACTTTTAGAGCACATTGTCTACCAGAAATAAAGAATGCAGATTCAAACGTTTGGAGTAGACACACAATTGGCCGCGGAGGAGCTTACTTAATGTAATGTTATGCAGCACTGTAGCTTATTTAATTATTTCTTCATTTAAGGATTGATCAATATCACTACTAAAGAATTGAAAACACAACTTATAAAAAAATAACCAATATAATTTCAGCTCTAAAAAGGCGAAATTTTGGAGGTGGCGATAGGTTTTAGAGAGGCATTTATTCTCCAAGCGTAAATGTTGCAACTAATTATTGAAAATTGGCGTTAAAATATTGAAATTATCAAAGAATTTAGTAAATAGTATATTTTACCATAAAATTATATCGATCTATATATTTCCAACTTCAAAAAGTCAATTATAGATGAGATATAGAAATTATCACTGTATTTAAGAAATAGTAAAGTCCTTTGCGAAATTGTAAATATTTTATGTATTTTTAGTTCTAAAATAGTTAGGAGGTTGGGGTTAGATTTTAAAAATTTATTTTACTTTAGAATTGTAAATTTTCTAACTAATGACTTAAAACCGAAACTAAGTTGGCGAAAGTATCATTGTATTAATTAAATATTAGATTCTACCACAAAATAGTAGCGTTTTATATATTTTCAACTCAAAACGAGCCAATTTTTAAGAGTTGGAAATCCTTTTTTTTTTTTGTTTAGCTGACCTGTATTTTTGCTAGCTCTTCTCTTCTTCAAAATGTTAAATTTCATAAGTAACAAATAAAATTTTATTTGAGTTGAGTAAACTATCAAAGTATCTATCAAATATTAGATTCTCCGATAAAATAATAGCCTTTTATATATTTCCAGCTCTAAATAAGCTAGTTTTAAAGCTAAGGGTTAGGCTTTAGAGACTCTTTTTTTTTTATAAAGCGTAAATATTTAACTAATAACTTAAAATTGAAGTTAAGTTGTAGAAATTATCATAAGATTTAGCAAATAGAAAATTCTACTATATATTAATATTGTTTTATATATTTCGAGCTTCAATTTTTAGAGTTGAAATTCCAAATTTCAGCATTGGGTTAGGCTTTTAGTGGCTCTTCTTTTTCTTCATCAAGTTAACTCGAATAAGCGATGATATAAATTTTTGTCCGAATCGTAAAAACTATCATAATATTTTTGTAGTAGATTCTGCTATAAAATACCAGTCCTTGATATTTCCAACTCTAAAAAATTAGAGCCGGCATTGGGTTTTAGAGATTTTATTTTATTTTTTAAAGGAATAAATGTCGAACTTATTAACTTAAAACTAAAGTTAAATTGTTGAAATTAACATTGATTGAATAAGTACTACATTCTACTAGAGTCTTTAAATTCCATCCCATGTGTCACAAAATTGGTCCGGGCTCTATCCTTGCCGCCTCTTTTTGTAAGAGGTTGGATCTTCTTCATTTGCTTCTTCGTTTGCTCATATAAGACTTGGATAAGATTCAACAGACTCGTCAGTGGGCTCCCATAGGCTGCGATAAGGGCCCAATTCCATGGATTGGACTTTTAGTGTTCGTTACCTATTCGGGCTGGTTAAGATTTTGTCCTCGTAAAATGGTATGCTACCGTGACCACAAGCATCGATTTCTATATACACACCTTATGACTAGTCTGATTACTCTCAATGGCCCGGTGAAGGTAAATTTAGAATTAAGGTGGGGTGTATTTAACATCCATTAAAAAAGAGTGCCTATAAAATTAATAATAATTCCTCCACCAACCTTGAGAGTTCAACCTCATCCAAGCCTGCTACCCATCATCAATGATCACACGAATGATTCATCGTAGTGGAAGTCTCCTCGTCTTTACATTTTTTAATTTGTAATTTTTTTTTTTTTGGGTGAGAATACATAGTTAATAAAATAATTCCCCCCTTCATTATAATGTCAAAAAGTGAAACTTAAAACTAACGGTAGACGACGACGAAATTAATCCGTACAACACATTTGTCCACGTCGGCAGTAAAGGCCTTTTAATATTTTTGACCCACTTCTTTTGTTTGCTAAAAAATGATTAAACAAAAATTATATAAATAGCGGATGGAAAGCTGAGTTTAATGTTAAGGATTCGGAAACTTCCCATATACAAAAGTTACGTATATAAAAATTCAATATAATATCCATCTAGCTCAATTCCAATCCAATTTATTATATTTATTGGGATTTAATGATTGTAATAAAAATTATAAAAAAAAATTAATTACTTCTCATATCAATTCAACAACTTGGTAGCCTTAGAATTAAAGGAGAGTTTTAAAGTTTGATGTTACGATAGGTTAACTATACGTATTTAATTTAATGTTAATTCTTGAATGTCCAATGAGTTCACGGTGTTTGTCGGTGAAATTTTAATCAATTATTTATAAATTAAATGAATATAAAATTAAGATATAAAATAATATACAACAAAAGTAATTAAATGATTTTATTAAAAATTTATACATATATTTTTTTAATAGAGTCATTATTATATAATAAATCTAAGTATATAACCAACCAAAATAATCAATGTCATACAATCTAATAGAAAGAAAATCATATGCAAGTCTCGATTTATTCATAAAAATTTATAATTTTTTCTCACCTAATAAATTTATACCACGTCGATTATTTGAATTTAATGGTTTGAAGTGATTGTGTACTTGTGAGTTTTCATTTTCACTCTTGGCATAAAATTTTACCGTGAGTCATGGCGAAATTTAGTCCTCATCCTTGATCATTCTGAGTTATCTGATTACGTACCTTCTCGATCAGAATACATATGCCGTTTCCACTCAACAACAACTGGGATTTGCGGGCCAACATATTTGTACTCTTTGTTTTTTCTTTTTTCTTTTTTTTTTTTTCCTCTCTTCCACGTCAATTACTCGACTCAATATAAAATATATATAAACTCATTGTATATAATTTAGTTTTCAGTTGGTACAATTATTCAATGAGGTAACAACTCATGTACCTCGTTTCATGTATGTTGATCCCCACTTAGCATGCCAATTGCAATTGCCAACCCATCTCGATCTCATCATCAACAATATTTTCTATAATTAACATCGGGTCATGCTGATTGATATTAATTTCCAAGCAAAAGTACTCAGTTTAGAGACTAACAAATGACAAATCTGCAAAATGATTCATATCCATACCTACTGCAATGCCAGCCACATTTATGATTCATAAGATGACTTTGGTGAAGTTAAGGGCCCAGATGAATTATGATTTCCTGAGCTTGCAAGAGTAGTAGTTGTATTAAAGAACATGGGAAAGGAATGGAATGATCATCATCAGAAAAGTTGACTATCTGGGAGCTGGTGCGTGCAGCTGCTCTAGCCTCAACAATTTACAGTTACAGGGTCTGCTATCCATGCTATGCCTGCAGACATGCATGTGAGTAGAAAACTCGGTGATATGATGTGTATTGATTATACCCGTATTCGAATAAAAAAAAAATTAAGAAGAAGAATGAATACTTTTTGAGCTTTGCAAAACGGACTGACATAAAGTGGCCAACATAAGGGTCCCAGGATTCCAGGAAGGACCATCTTTTCTGGTATTGGTAATTGGTGAGAGTTCTACAAGGGCCCAAATGGGATTTAATAATGCAACTTTCCTCCAAAAATCCCCAAAATCACACAACCTAACCGCCCACTTTCTGCAAAGATGTGGAAACACTGTGATAGGTCACATCGGATACAATACAATACAAGAACCTAAACAAAAGATCTGCAAACATTTTGAATCTTGGCTTTTTCTATAAATCTATACGTTAATATCTTACACTTGTTTCTTTGAATCTTTGCATTAGAAGAAAGAAACACTGTATATGTCTATTTGAAAAAGGAGAACATTAGCATACTACTTTATATTGTATAATTATTTTCCGAACCTGGGAACAAACTCCAAAGTAATAAAAAAGAAATAGAGTATTCCATTGTTTAGCTAAATCTATAAATAAACAAATTACATTCGGATTCCAAGGACCTAGTTTTTATACTTTTTATTGTCTTGTCTAGTCTAGCTCTGTGATCACTGATATGAAATGAGAGAGACACACATGCACAAGCAGAAACACAGCTGTGCCCCTTTGTGTTTCCTATAATTTCTTAATAGAGACAGAATGGGTTTACACTTTAATTAGTATAACTTCTATAGAAGGCGATTGGGAAGCATTCATTTGTGGATGTTTGGTAGTCAAATTAAGCCACCCCACAAATTTTTTAATCCCAATAGTCAAATCCCGTATCAATACTTTATACATCTTTGAAACAAAAATAAAGAGAACAGAATCTTTGTGCTGGCAAAACGATTAGGAAGTTTCTCTTAATGTTGGACTTGGTGGTAAGAAATAAAAATTATAAATTCATCAGCCAAGGCCAATAGTCCATTTGGATGTGGTTATAAATTCTGGGTAAGATGTAAAAATTTTTAAGGTCAGACTCAGTGTGAAGTGAAGTAGTTAGCCATTTTGGGGACAATTGGACCGCTTGAGCTTCTGTCTGTGTATTGTGAGAAACCCTACATGCAAGTTGCTAAGTGCCACCAAGGGCTTGCTTTGCTTTGTGCTATGATCTTGTGTCCCTTTCGCAGCGTGAAAGATATGCATGTTATCCACGTTCATGCTTCATCTAACCAATCTTCCTTGCATTGTATCAGTCGGTCTTCTTTTCATTTATGACTTCGTTGGCTTGCAACTACCTTCTTCATCGTCATCATTCTTTGTTTTGACAATTTTGTATTTTATTTACATATTTACGCATAGAGTTGGGGAGTTGAAATTCTTTTATTAAATATTTGAAGTAGTAGTAGACATAGCCATAGACATAGACATAGACGTGCCTGCCACCTCCATTTTCTTATTAATAATTTTATCTGAGTTTTCATTTCATTTCATTGCAGAGAATTGAGAATTGACAGTTAGTATCATTATGTTGTGTGTGGCTTGTTGGGAAATGTTTAAGAGTGTTTTGCAAGAAACAAAGTATTTATTGCTTGTTAGTGTCTAGTCATATTTCCTTTCTACCATACATAAACCCACTTTAGTTTTTTCTATTAATTTAACATTCTCCTTTTTTTTAGTCAAAAAGGACAATTCATATTTCACTTAATTAAATTTCATTACGTATATATAATATTCAAGTATATATAATATTCAAGTGGGATGTTACCATTTGAAAAAATATATACTCATACTATTTAAAATTAATAATAATCCCATATCTTTCATATTATAAGTGTGATGTTTTCACATCATAGACATGATATTTCACATTATAATGATTATGTTATATGTAACAAGAAAATCATAACTATCACCGTATCATATACATACTAGTACCCAACTTGGTCCTATTCTACATTTTTTTTAATCACCTTTTACACTTTGAATCCAAGACTCTAATGGGGTTTTGAAGCCTACTTTGCAAGACTGGGAACATTAAAATTTTACCATACATGCTAATATGAAGGAGAAATAACAATTAATTGGAATGAAAATTTTGTTCATCCAACAACCTAACCTTCTCCATCTTTAATAAATGACCTGACAATCTTACGCTAATTTAATGACTAAAACTAAACATCCAAAATGTCTTGAAATTTAAACCATACATTATAGCTAATCTCACTTTCCATACTTTATTGGTCCACAATTTATTGGATCACTATCCAACGTAACCATTGGTTATAATGTATATATAAAAAGTAAGAATAATATTACACTTATAAAGTCTATATACAAAATTTGTATATAAAATTGACGTAGTATCAATCATTCAATATCACATGACTCATAAATAATATACTGATAAATTCACTTAATGTGATATCAACTTTGTATACAAACTTTATTTCGTAAGTGTAGAATTATTAAAAAAGTGAATATCATTAAGTAAAAACACTTTCAAATTTAGGTTCATGTTTTTTGTGATACTTGATTAAAGAGTTTCTCATACGGGTCGAAATTAACTAACCAAATTAAATCAAATTGTCGTGTTAATTTTCAGGTTTATGAAAATATGAATTTGATGTAAAAATGTCATGAAATAACAACTTTTTCACTTGAAAAGCAAAAGTACTGATGACTTATGTTTGTTGGTATAGTGTTGGGGTAGGTGCAGGGAAAAGACAGAAGGCCAGCAGAATGGATCCAAACAAGGGCAGGTGCCCTCCAACAGTAGGGTTTTTGTCCTTATTTCCTATACAGTCCTTGTCAAAGATCGCCCTTTAACCCAAAACATGAGACCAATGTTTTAACCCAAAGTTTTAACTTCTTGTTCCAATCCCTGTTTTCAGACAAGTTTCCTTCTGACGTGGCATCAACTTCCAATTCAATCAAACCAACCAAACAAATTCTTCAATTCATTTTTTTTTTGTCCCCAAATAACCCCTCCTCCAACCACACTCATTCCCGCTTGTTGCTGTCCTTCCACTGGGCTACACCTGTCATTCCACTTCATTACAAAAAATATACAAATATATGTATACATATTGTAACTTATTATTTATTAAATACTTACAAAAATTGGATCATGTAATGGTTTTTTGATATTGATTTCTCGTTAGATATTCTCCTGTCGTCGATATCTCTATATATATCACAACAACAAGCAGTAAAGAAAGATTCTTATGGTCCAAAAAGCCAAATATTAAATCAACTTTATTGACTTTTTTTAATTTATTTTTTTATATTACCAAATTTAGAAGCCAGTATATCCAAATTAACGTGAATTTAAGAAACTAATAATAAACTGTTAAAATTTTTAACTTGAAAATACGTTTCGTTTTAATAAAACATATTTGTGAGCGGGCCCAAATCGTTTCAACGACAATAATGCAAGTGCTTTATGGTAATTTCCGAAGGCTGGATTTTTCAGTTAATAATTTTAATTTTGAAACTATTTTTGTGTTCGCTTTTTCGTCGTCCTGCACTGCTTCTGATTCTGCAGAGTCTCTGCAGAGAGGAGGAAGGGAGAGGATGGACATAAAACAGAACAGAGCTTGAAAAGCAAAACCAACTGCTTAAACAAACAAACCCTAGAAATCTCTCACTTTCATGGAAAATCTTTCACATTCTCGGCAACCAAACAAGTCCTCAACTACTCACTCCAAAAAAGCATGCAATGCCACCAACTTCATCACCAAAACTACCTATGACGACGTCTTCGGAGGACCTCCCAAGTTCGCTGCTCCCGCACTTGCCCCACGGGTCGAGGACTACAGCGAGATTTTCGGCGCCTTTCAGTCCTCACGCGCCTCCTCCATTCCAGTCCTTGATCTTCCGGTCGTAGATGAAGAAGATGTCTTTTTCGATGTTAGCAGCTCCGGCTTTGACTACAACGAAGTTTTCGGCGGCTACGTAGCTCTTGACTCTGCTGTTTCCTTTGAGGACTTGATGATGCAGCAAAACGACGCTGTGAATGCTGATGTTGACTCCTCTGAAGAAGCTTGGTAATTTTTTAAATTAAAAATTATCGCTTTTAAATAAATTCCTCATTTTTACTTGATCTTCGTCTGTTTTATTTGTTTCTATTTCCTCTGTCTCACTCCCTGCTAAATGTGTGAACTTGATGAAGAGTTTTAAGTATTTATTCTTTTTGAACATTTTTTCAAGTTAACGCTTGTGATTCTACAAATGGTTCTTTCTTATCTTTTAATTTGTAGTGTAGAGTTTATGTGCTAATTAATTGAGCTTGTTTTGTGTAGTACTTGGGTCTGAGAAAACTTTTTGTGTCACTTCTTGTAGAAGGTAGCTCGATCATGTTTATGAATCAAGAGTTCTGAGAGAAATTTTTGGTTTTTTTTTTCCTTTGGAATTTGAAAGAATATACATTTTCAGTTTAATAGGCGTTGTGTTAAGTCCTTTTTTAGGCTTTATTCAGTTCTTCACCTGAGTTTGCAAACCTTTTCACTCAGCCGGTTCTCAATCATGAAAGTAAAGGTTATCGGTTAAACAGCCAACCAGTGCTGATACATTGGAATATATGGCCTTTTTGTTCTTTTTTATTTTATTTTGTGAATTAAAAGAACATCACTGAATTTCTTTTTAATGCTGCTGCTTCCAGTTGTTCGTATTGGGTTTCTGCAGACTTGCTCGATCTTACTATCTGTATCAGTTGTGTGGATACTGTGTTTGTTAATATCATGTGAGAGAGAATTCATCATAATTGATTTGAGCCTTGCGAGGCTACAGATTGATGGCATTATGTGTTGTTTTTGTTGTTGTAGGACCCCGGCAGAAACTGAATCTTTTTCGGGAGAGTCAGATCATTCGGGAAAGAATAAAAGCTTGTCAAATGCAGATTCTTATGAGTTGATTGATGGCACTATGGAGTTCAACATATCCTATCATAAAGTTAATCAAAGTGATGGAGACATGTCAAATGGGATTACCCATGTAGCAGAGCTCCAGGCAGTTCCTGGATTTACTTTTCTAGTCGATAAAACCACTCCATTGGAGAACAGATATGAGAATCCACCTCTGCAGGTGACTGATGAGAACAATCTACATATGGATTTTAGTGGTGGAATGATGAGAGAAAAGAATCTCAGGAAGACCATGTCGGTAGCCTCTACCAGTAGTGCTCATGAACAACCGTTTGAAAATGGCCTTAAACCTCAAAGAAGATATAGAAGAAACAGCTCTCTACCTAATGAGACGTTTGTAACTGTTTCTGAAATAAGCCTTAGAACTCAGCCTTCTGAAGTTCCACCTCCCCACAGACCAGCGCCTCTATTAGATGTGAAAAAGGGAGATTCTAGTGGGTCAGTTAAAAACTGTAAGCCTATTGGTTCAGAAACGGCTGGGGCCGATACTTCTCCACCTTTCTTTGATGTAGAGGTGGATGCAAGTTCATCTGCTGCAGCCTCTGCTGCTGCAATGAAAGAAGCAATGGAGAAGGCTCAAGCAAAGTTGAAGACTGCGAAAGAATTACTGGAGAGGAAGAGGGAGGGTGCTCAGCGCCGTAAGAGTGACAGGAAAGATAAAGAAGGGAAGTCGTATGGGAATATTGATGGTTTCAGGCACGTACCAGATGAGGGGGTGCAGGGGACTTGCGGAAGGCAAGATAATGGAATGAAATATTCTGTTATGGAGGAGAAGCAAAAAGTTAAGAAGACAACGAAGGCAGTTCCAGACTCACTGGAAGGAGAAAAGCTTTTGAACATGGATGAAAAATTGGTGAAGAAGCATGGACGACCTGATAAAATTGATGGAGCTGCTGAGTGGATAGAAGAAACTCAGTTTTTTGAATTGGTGAGAACAGATAAAACCATTTTTGGGGAGGCAAACAGTGATGAGATTTTGGTGGCAGATGCACAAATCCATGAGCATAGGCAGAAGATAAAAAAGGGAGCCGTGGAAGTGGTGAACCATCAGCAAGAAAATTATAAGAAGATAAAAGGAAATAGTGAAGATCCTAAATTGGGAGAAAAGGAGAAGAAACTAAAGGTTGCAAAAGAAGCATCTGAACAGCAGGAAGTCAATGGGAGATCAGAAGCCTCTAAAGCAACTTGCAAGCAGAAAGAGCATGATAAGAAGCTTAAAGTGGCTCAAGAAGTTTGGGAACAGGGAGAGAATGAGAAGAAAGTGAATGTGGTCCGACATCTTGCGGATAATGAGAACAAACCAACTGGAGCTGATGAATTAGAAAAGCATGAAAACCTAGTGAAGATTCACCGTTCAGAAAATATATTTGAAGGTGAGAAGGCTGTAAAGCATCTAGAAAATGAGCTACCACTTAGAGAAACTAATAGAAGTAAGGAAAATCCAACAAGTTTCAAGGCATCTTGTGAAAAAGCAGACAAAGAAAGAAGACAGGGTGAAGCCTCTGAGCAGGAGCAAAATGAGAAAAAGCTTAAAGAGGCTGTTGAACAAGTGAAGCTCGAAGAAAGGCTAAAGGAGGCTTTCGAGCAGGGAGAAAAGGAGAAGAAGCAGGAGGCTTATGAAAGAGAAGGGAGTGAGCCAAGAATGCAGGAGGCTCTTGAGCAGACAGAGAACGAGAAGAGAATAAAAGAGGAGCATGAGAAACAAAGACAGGCTTTTGAACGAGAAAAGAATGAGAGGAGACTAAAGGAGGTTCATGAACATGAAGAGAATGAGAAAAAGCAAAGGGAGGGTCGTGAAAGAGAAGAAAATGAGAAGAAACTTAGGGAGGCTCTTGATAAGGAAGAAAATGAAAGAAAACAAAAGGTGGCTGCTGAAAGAGAGGAAACTGAGAAGAGCCTTCAGGAGGCTTGTGAAGTAGAATTGATGGAGAGGAAGCCGAAAAGTGCTGGTGAGGCTGAAGATGTGAAAGGAACAAATATGGTGCAAGAGCAAATCCAATTAGAAGAAAGTGGTAACAGGCTGAAAATGGCTGGCGGACCTTATGTCTACATGGAGGGGGAGGATTTAAGAGTAGGTGACAAGGCATTTATGCCAGTTGACAATAAAAAAGTTAAAGGTACTGAATTAGCTGGCCAGCCTGAGGAAAAGATTAAAACTGTACAAGCAACACAAAGGGCTTTTGCTCGTGAGGAAAATGGAAAGATACAGACTGAACAGAGAGATGGTGAAATAGAATTGGAATTCCTGAGTGTGTCAAAGCCTTTTGATGGAAAATTTGAAGTATCTGGTATAGCCCAAGGCCCCTCAGAACATGAATCTCACAAATATGGAAGGAAAGATGTTGCAGAGCCACTCAATCAAGAACACCTTGTGAGAACCAGAGTTGAATCTGGAACTGCCATTGGGTTTGAGAAAAATAAGAGTGCCTTTGAAATGGACTCTAATTCTAAAACTCAAGGGAAGAAATGCGATGATGAATGGAGAGAGAGTGGAGATAACTTCAAGCAGGCCCAGGTTGGCAACTATCAGAAGATAAATAAGGATAAATTCCTGCCAACTCACCTGGTGAATGAATCTGTTCAAAGTGGAAGGAAGATGGTAGCTGATCCACCATCTGTATTGGAGGAGAAAGGAAACATCCAGAGAACTGCTCATCGGGTGAATGCAAGTCCTGCAGAAAGAAAAGAGAAGAATTTTAAAGAGAATGCTACATTGGAAGAAAAAGAAGCCGAAAGGATTAGAAGGGAAAGAGAGCTGGAAAGGGAACGTCTTAGGAGGATAGAAGAGGAGAGGGAGAGGGAAAGGGAAAGAGAAAAAGACAGGATGGCTGTTGATATAGCAATTCTTGAAGCTCGTGAAAAGGCATATGTTGATGCCCGTGAAAGGGCAGAAAGATCCGCGGTGGAGAGAGTAACTGCTGATGCTCGTCAAAGAGCTCTGGCGGAGGCCCGGGAAAGATTGGAGAAGGCTTGTGCAGAGGTCAAGGAAAAGTCATTAGCTGAGAAGGCATCCATGGAGGCCAGACTGAGGGCAGAGCGTGCTGCTGTAGAGAGAGCAACTGCTGAGGCTCGAGAACGTGCTGCAGAAAAAGCAATGGCTGAAAGGGCTGCTTTTGAGGCAAGAGAACGAGGATCTTTTCCAGAGAAATTTTCTGCTGCTTCCAGAAACAGTGCAATGAGACCAAACTCTTCCTCTAATGTGAGTATATGGTTAATTGCTGTTTTATGACAAGCGTAGACATGGCATTGTATTAACAGACAGAAAATGCAGGATCTACAGGATCAGAAATTTCATGGTACTGGCACCTCTAATTTTTCAAGATACCCATATTCGTCAGGTTATGGTGGTACGTAATTTTTGAATTACTATGTGGTTTTGACTGCTTTTGCTTGTGGCTTCTAACATATATCTTTTGACTGCTGAAGGAGTTGAAGGTGAATCAGCTCAGAGGTGTAAAGCTAGGCTAGAAAGGCATCAACGTACAGCTGAACGTGCGGTATGACTTATAATTTTTAAAAAATTGGTAATGGATTCTTATATGTAACAAATAAAAACTTGCTTCTCGTGTCTCTGTAGGCAAAAGCTCTGGCGGAGAAGAATATGCGTGATCTTCTTGCTCAAAGAGAGCAAGCAGAAAGAAATGTAAGACCATCATATCTCTAAAAATATATTCCAGTTTTTGGACTATCACCTTTTCTGCTTATCATATCTTTGATCTATATCTATTTTGCAGAGATTAGCAGAAACTCTGGACGCTGATGTTAAGAGGTGGTCAAGTGGAAAAGAAGGCAACCTTCGTGCTTTGCTTTCAACATTGCAATATGTATGTGTTATATCCTACCGATGTTCTATCCTGTAGCTTGTATATGGTTTCCTTTGGTGCCACTATGATATAAAACGCATGTTTAAACTGTTTTAAGTATTTTCTGTTTATGTTCGGTTAGATATGATATTTTGATTGAAGACCTAGATTAAAATGCATGTTTAAAGAATTGAAGCGTCTTAAGTAATTGCTGCCTTGCCTTATGCATGTTTAGATGTGAAATGTACTTACAATTGAAGACTATCTAGATTACAATGAGACAAGCGTAGGGCTCTTTTGAGTTCAAGGTGTATGGATGCAAGATGGTATGCGAAGGTGGCATTGGTGTGGGTGGCTGGTTGAATTTGCCTGTGCATAAATGGTTTCTGGAGATAATTGATTCTTCGTAGCTTCTGAACATTGAAATTCTTACATCTGCTGCTTGTCCGTTGACAAATCAGTTTGGTTAATGCTTGGGCTAAAGTTTAAGAATGGATTTAACTTGACAGCTTTACTCCTCTTTTATAGTTGTTGTCATGTTCTTAAATGTGACATGAAATAAATGAGTAAATAATATAGTCCTCAACCTCTGTTTCCGATTTTCATTGAATCTGTGCTAGCATTTACCGAACTAAGTTTCATGTATTGGCAGATACTTGGGTCTGATAGTGGTTGGCATCCAATTCCATTAACAGAAGTTATAACTTCGGCTGCTGTAAAGAAAGCTTACAGGAAAGCTACTCTCTGTGTTCATCCAGACAAATTGCAGCAAAGAGGTGCAAGTATCCAGCAGAAGTACATTTGCGAGAAGGTCTTTGATCTTCTTAAGGTCTGTCGATAGCATCCTTAGATTATTCATTGGTTATAATGCTGCAGTTTGGTCGTATTCTGTATACTGTTTCTTTTCTCTTTTTATCGCTGTCTTAAGTTCCCAGTATTTGTTAATTTTTCAGGAAGCTTGGAACAAATTCAACTCAGAAGAGCGGTAGCCACACTCTATTATGGATGCCGAATGCATATTTATATCAATTGTGTAAATTTAAGCTGCTTGTAAGTAAATATTGATCATGTCCATTTGATCATTTACTCATCTATGTAGTTTCGAAATCTAATCTTAAGTTATAGGAATAGGTATGAAACAAATATTAGCTAAGTGGCTATTCTCTGTTCAACCCATTCTGCTACAGGATATCAGCATGTTTAGAAAGGAATGGCAAGTTAGGAAAAATATTTAAGTGCCAGTTACTCTGCTAAACCAGTCCCATCTAGTTCGAACGAAGAAAAAGTAAAAGGTGGGATTTGGAAACTTTGTCCGTTTTATGTACAAACCTTTTAGTGCAACAAAATCAACTAATAGAGACAGCTTGCAAAAGAAATCTTAGTCATAACTCTACTGAAGTGCGGGCGTGATGAGCTTGCACAAAATCATCCCTTTTGCAGGGATTTACATTTCTTTATGTTGAAGTAATGAACTTTTTCTATTTGTGAAAAAAAAAAAAATCGTGTTTCATGATAGGCACAAATATTTCATCTTCCTGGGGGACACCATCATTGTGGTGATGAGGGAGTATTGTGATTTTTGAATAACCCTCTTCATTGTTTTGGTAATGATCAACGCTGGAAGTGCAGCAGAACCAGGCAGGATTGGTGGCATTGATGCCGTAATGTATGGGCCTACCACTACTAATGAGATGATATTATGTGATAAAATCAATGTTGATCTCCATCAATGTTTTCGTGAAGACAAAGTTATAGGACTATTGGATGGCCCCATAATTTTACTGTGTAATCATAAGATTTTTTTAGACATTTAAGGTGTGTTGATTTTTGTATTATGTGATTTTTATTTTTAAATTTTTGTAAGAATATATATTTTTTAATTTTAAAAATGATATACAATAAATATTTATTTAAATATATTGATTATATACTATTCAAAAACTGTTTTTTGGAAATGAAAATAAACAGTATTATTATTTTTTTAAAAATTCTGCCGGCTATAAATTCTATAAGTAATAAATTCAACCATTTGTATTTTTGACAATTCTTGTAAAATTATGAGATTTGTATTTTAGATAAAAAAAAATTGATGTTTATGTATGAGTATATTTAAATAAAATTAAAGATATTTGTTATGAATATATTAATAAATGAGCCTGATTAGTTCCAATTTAAAAAGAAAACAATTGTATCCAAATTAAATATCATTTTCAGATTCATTATTAAATACATATCCGTACTAAATCGTTAATCTAGTCAGTAATTATCGTATCCAACTTTTATCGCTTACCTTTGAGAACAAAATTCGTTAGATAAATATTTTTTTAAATGGGGCAATAACAAAACAGAACAGAAAGAACCTGCTTCACAATTCACATGCAGCCTTCGATATCTATTACCCGTTTCATTCGATACCAACTCTTCCCCACCAAAAGCCCCAAAACTTGCATCTCAAATATTAATATTACTCCCACAGAGGTCCAAAAACGCAGCGTATACACTCACCATTTGTTTGATGAAATTCCTCCCAGAGACCTCCTCTCCCTGAACGCCCAACTTTCCTCATACGTCCGTAGCCGCAACTTGCGTGCGGCATGGGCCCTCTTTTGTCGCATGCATGGCGCTTGCCTTGGCCTTAATGCCTATACTTTCACGCCCGTTTTGGGCGCCTGTTCTGTCTTGCCAGGCCCAGAACGTGGCAAACAAGTACATGGGTTAATGATAAAAAACGGTAGCGATACAGGAACTGTGACCAAGACTTCGCTAATGGACATGTATTCCAAGTATGGGCACTTGGATGAGTCGGTTAAGGTTTTTGAAGAGATTGAATTCAAGGATGTTGTGAGTTGGAATGCTTTGCTTTCAAGCTTCTTACGGCACGGGCTTGCCAATGAAGCGCTTGGTGTTTTTGGGGCAATGAGGAGGGAGAGAGTTGAGTTAAGCGAGTTTACATTATGTTCAGTGCTTAAAGCTTGTGCTTCATTGAAGGCATTTCGACAAGGGAAGCAAGTGCATGGTTTGGTGGTTGTGTTGGGGCGGGATTTGGTGGTTTTGGGTACTGCCCTTATTGATCTTTACTCAGCTGTGGGATGTATTGGCGAAGCCATGAAAGTGTTCTGGGGTTTGAATGGTAGAGTGGATGATGTTATGAAGAACTCTTTGATTTCTGGATGTGTGTTAAATAAGAAGTATGAAGAAGCGCTTTTTATTATGAGTCCAATGAGACCCAATGTGGTTGCACTTACTAGTGCTCTTGCTGCTTGTTCTGAGAATTCGGATTTATGTATTGGAAAGCAGATTCACTGTGTGGCAATACGTTTTGGGTTTGTTTCTGATACCCAGTTGTGCAATGTATTGCTTGATATGTATGCAAAATGCGGTAAAATTTCAGATTCTCGGTCTTTGTTTGATAGGATTTGTCCGAAAGATGTTGTTTCTTGGACAAGCATGATCGACGCATATGGAAGTCATGGGTATGGGCTTGAAGCTGTTAAACTGTTTAAAGAGATGGGTGAGAAAGGAAGTGGGGTTTTGCCAAATTCTGTGACATTTCTTACTGTTTTATCAGCTTGCGCACATTCAGGATTGGTGGAACAAGGCCGAGAATGTTTTAATTTAATGAAGGAGAAGTATGGTTTGAAACCAGGTTCAGAACATTATGCCTGCTTCATAGATACCTTAGGCCGGGCTGGTCAAATCGAAGAAGTATGGTATCTGTTCAATAGTATGGTTAAGAACGGTACTGAGACAACCAGTGCTGTATGGGCAGCACTAGTAAATGCTTGCAGTCTTAATATAGATGTCAAAAGAGGTGAGTTTGCTGCTAAGCATCTCTTAACATTGGAGCCAGATAAACCTGCAAATTATGTGCTGCTTTCCAATTTCTATGCAGCTATTGGAAGGTGGGATACTGTCGACAACTTGAGAAGCATTATGAGGGAGAAAGGATTGGCTAAGGAAGCAGGGAGTAGCTGGGTCAGTGGCAGACTGCGTGAAAATGCCATTAAACTCAATTTTTAGAAAATTCTTTGCTTTGTCTTGGTCCAAAGTCAGTTAGCTGGTTTCACAAGGGTATTTTAGTTGCAATCACTCCAAAGTTCTCTGTCCTTGTCTTGGAAAAAACTTCTATGAGATTTATGGATATCAGAGTTAAAGAGGAGTCAAAACAGCAGCCACTGAAGTTGAGCTGAATTCCACTTGATGCTTGTGTTCAGTTTTTTGACGGCTATTGAAGAGCTTGCTGATTATCTTGTGTACCAGTCGATGACCATTTCACCTTGTCATTCATTTTGTTGAATCCAAGTACCCTTCAACACGAGTGGAAGAATGCTTCAATGCCAAAGAAGGGAATGTCAACATCTTGTGATATAGATTAACTTAAAATCCTGTTTTACTCATTCTAATTAAATTTGTTAATCATTCAATATACTCTTTCATATTGATGAAAACGATGGACCAGTGTACACAATTTATTAACTGTTGAGTCTGAGAGGAATGAATAATTGATTGAATCAGTAGGTTGCGTACATCTGTTGTAGACTGTATAAAAAATTAATTAAATCTTCCACTAATATTGAATGACAGGGATGAGGACCAAGTTGGAACGATAATAGTCTACAATAACTTGGCGAGGGGGTTTTGGTGACTGGTAGTCTGTCACAAGAAGTGCACCATACAACTGATATGGTAGTGGCTTTTAAGGAGTTTAATTTATGGTGCAAGTAGCCCTGAGTTTGGACCTTGAAACGAAGATGATACTTCTCATCCAAGTATTTTTGAGTGGTTCATTCTGAATCGCAAGGCGACTTTAAATTTTAGTTCTTTTCTTCCTAAGGAGTTTCAATGCATCGTCGATTTTTTATGCACCAAAATTTGGCGACCCGTGATGTGAAATTGGGGTTGCTGAACCGACTTCCATTACCTATTTATTTATGTTTAATAAAGAAAAGGAGGATTGTTTGAGTCACATTGAGCAGGCTAGATCTGACCAAGCATGACAATATGCTGAGAATAATTTAATTTCCGTGATTACACATGGAACCATTTGGTGCTTTTCAGTATGTGCTTGGAAGACTTGAGAAACATTTTCTTATATTGGTTGGGATTGCATTGAAAGTCAAAAGAATCACCTCGAGTTGTCTTCATTCGGAGCCAAAGGTCTAAATAACTTGGATATCAGGCTTTGCAAAACATGTTTATTTTATGCATATAATATTAGGTAGCACACCTAACATGGCTGACTAATCCAAACAAGGCTTGCATAAATTCCTCCATCGGTTTATTCTGCTCTTGCAAAATTCTTCTTCTACCAATTGCAGTAGGTAATCTTGCTGGGTACCCTTTGTTGATCAAAAACCATGCTTAGAGCTTTGAGTACACGAAGAAGCTGTCACCGGTATGAACGGTTAGGCGAAGATCCTTCCATCGGTCTTTCGGAAGGAAAGTTGAAGAGGGTTGCAAGTGTACCAGCTTGGGTACATGGTTCTTCAAGCAAAATGACGCCAGAGTTCACCTTTCCAGTTGCAGATAAACCTCAGCCTCAGGTGAAGTCCAACAAAAAGGTTAAGAGTCACCCTCTCTTTAGTCTTTTCGATACCCGTCGAAAAAAGAAAACAACAGCTAAACCTGAGTTTGCAAGATACTTGGAGTATGTTAAGGAGGGAGGGACGTGGGATGTTAATTCAAATATTCCAGTCATCCATTACAAATGAAACTTCCTTCTTTTACTTGTCTTTCGGTTTCTGTAATTCTTTATGGGACTGCTTTCAGAATCAGAAGTTCTGCTAAGCCAAAATTTCCCATTTGTTAGTTGCATATTTTGAATCTTGTGAACACTGTGAGTTCATTTTAGCTAAGCCAACTTCATTCATTTGCCGAAGTTTTGAGAACAAATGATTGTATTTAACAAGGTGCTGTTGCCACACTGCATAAATATAACTTGTGCAGCCAAATTAACAGACGAACAGTTGCATGATTTTGTATTCTATTATTCTAGTGAAGATATTTTAAAAATTTTCTATATAAAAACTAGAAGCAGATCTCCGAGAGCAGGTTCCTGTTTTTAAGGCCCTTTATGAATCGACACCTATGGTTCCTCTTGCTGCATAAAAGAGTGATTTTTTCCACAACTACGGTTATCTAAACTGACCTTTTTATCAGAAAAAAGCTCTTTCAAAATTTTAGTCATTTTAATGTTACTCGAACAGGAATAGAGAATCAAATTAATCTCCGCCTCCAAGTATGCATGAAAAGGCAAGAACAGGTCTTACCAATTAAATAATATTTTATGCATATCGAAGAAGTGTTCATAGTAATTAGATAATCCATTCATATCAAAGAAGAGACGTTACGACTTAGTTAATGTTTTGTGGATTATAATTATGATTCTCTTACTTGAGCAAAACTAAGAAAAGAGGCAGAAGCAAACAAATCTTAGTCACGCTTAAATAAATAATTTCATTATATTATAAGAAACCGGATTTGTGTAATGATATAATTTGGAATTTTTAGTAAAAATTAGAGTAATTAACATAGCTGCAGGCGAAATAACATTTTTTTCCTGACTTTCTACGAAGTAATATAAATACTTCAATTTTTAAATACCGTTAATCCATCTGTTAAATATATTATAGAAAGATAATTTTATCCTTATTTATATTATATGATTTATTTATTTATTTCTCTTTATAAAGGAGAAAAATTTTTGAAACATTAATTTTTATTTACAAACCATTCTTTTTTAAAAAAAGGTTTATTTAAAAACCATTTTCTTTTTAATTTTTATTTTTCAAAATTATTAATTTTATAAAAAATAAAGATTAGAAAGAAAATCATTTAGACTATCATTTTCATTATTTACAAGTCATTTTTTTAAAAGTTTTATTTAAAAAAATCATTTTTTTATAAATCATTTATATAAACCATTTTGAATAAAATAAAAAATATGAAATTTTCAAATCCTGTTGGTAGTTTTAAAATTTTTCTCATTTATAAAGAAAAATAAATAAAAAAATCTTATAGTATAAGTTAAAACAAAATTGTTTTTTTATAATATATTTAATAGATGAATTAACGATATTTAAAAATTGAGGGTCTTTATATTACTCCACCACTTAATATTAAGAGAAAAGTGTTACTTTATCTCAATATCAATATCTGGGATGATAACGTTAACCACCTGTGAAAAATATTAAGAAAAGATAAGTGGGATGAAATGGTGGCCCTTTGAGATTCCTTCATGGGAGAGAATCTTTGGTACATTCGCTACAACCAAAGGTAACCACATAAGCATCATATTAGTATGTTACACCTACGTGACGTATTTTAGATCATCCGCTACAGCGGATGTACCCAAGATTTTCTCCCTTCATGTACTAGGAAACGAAGGCGTTTTCCCACCTTGGATACGGAATCTTCAAATGTGGCTTTCAATGAAAAAGTCAGATTGTCCTTCTTCCTTCTGGACCACTTTAAGTGTTGTCTTGTGGCTGCTTCTGTTTTCTATCCCCACTGCTTGGAGATGCTGAGATGGAGACCAACACTTTTAATTCTATTACTTGTTATCATTTTATTGACTGTCAACTAGTTTGTCCTCCATGCATTAGAAGTGTGATACTTTTATCTTCTTTTTTTAATAAAAAATTCCCCAATAGTTTATAGAAAAATAATAGAAATGTCTTTTCCATTTGTTTTAATCAAGTATTAGAAAAATATAAATGGATAGCATTTTTGATAATCCAACGCCTCTAATCACACATTTAATTTAGAAATTAGTGTTTGAATAAAAATATTAAAAATTAAAGAAATGATAATATTAAGATATAATGATTGGTCTGGGAGGGGTTTGATTTTGGGCCCATCGATGATCCATTCAATTTTGGCGGGCAATTGTACACATTTCACATGTAAGCCGTGATTTTACACTACAATCTAGAACAAGAGGCTTCTGATGAAATGTCGAAGCTTCGTAGTTTGGAACTTCATATTAATAAATAAATAAAATTTGAAAAAGTAGGAGAAGATGGCCAGACGCCACACGCTTTCCTCCGAAGTTAAGACGATACCTAAAAATTTCACAAGAAAAGAGTTGTTTGGTTTTGTCTTTTAGAGAGTGTATTATTACCCAATTTACATTGCTCGGCTGACAGCTTGTTCGCTCTATTTAACGAAACTACACATCTGCAAGTACTATTTTCACCTGTTCTCAAATTTCAAATTTCAAAATGGTAATACATCTTTACTATATCTTTATCTTTAATTAATAAATATTTTCTATTTGCTTAAAAAAAGAATTTATTTACTATTAATTTTGAAAACAAAGAGTGTATATATTCTTTTTGGTTATTTTTCTAAAATTAAAATTTAAAAATAGATAGTAATAGAACAGAGTGGGTCTTGACTGACACAAATTTCAAATTAAAAGATTAAGAAAAATCTGTATTTGTCTTAAGTCCGGGATTTGAATTGCGGAGCCAGCGAAGCAGCAACAGATAGCGGTTGCTTTAAATTACCGCTGTACTGCCGCTTCAAGGACACGTGCTACTGCTGACCTCACCCCCAACGAAGCCAAGCCCACGATTCTCTTCTCTTCATTTTTCTATTTAAAACATCCACCAAACCAAGCTAGATTCCTAAAACGCTGTCGTTTGATCCATAAATATTCGCAAACAGCAACATCTTTTAGAAGCCCAATTCAGAAATTGCAGGACGTGCGTGCCCAACAAGAATCAGAGCTTAAAATAGTAAAATAAAAAGAAAAAAACGCTCAAATATTTGCGGAGAAAGAGAAAGAGAGAGGCGGTCGTTGCGATAAAAGCTTGGTGGGGTCGCTTCCCACACTCTTTGAAGGTCAGAGACATAAACCTAGAATTTAATTAATTAAATTAAAAAAAATTATCGAAGAGTCGCCTGAGGCATGCCGTCATTTTGTCCATACCTCGTCGCCGACTCATCTCTGATCTCTCCAGCGCCTTTTTATCTTCTCTGTAACTGCTCCTAGGGTTTTCTTTTCCTCGTCCTGTCCTTCTTATATATATCTAAAGGTGACTTTTCTTTTACGCTGATTTACTTTTGTTATTCTTTTTTTTTAAATATTTGAATTTGAGGCTCTGTTTGTTTGGCTGCTGAAAAAAAATTGAATTATATTGTTTCTTCTTTTTGGCGTTTTGGCTTCTGGTGAGCGGCATGACGGATAGTTGTAATAACTTGTCAACCGAATAGCTGTAGTTTGCATCTTTGTTTTCAGTTGTTTTGAATATTACTGATAGTTTGTTGCTGATATGGAAGGAAAGTGTATAGGTGTTTATTTCTTATTTAATTTTTGTGGATTTGGCTTTAATAATAGCTGAGCAGTGTTCAAGTTCTCAGGCGAAAACTGTTTTTGTTTTTATTTTTCTTTTATATAATGATGAGGTTTGGAAATTACTGTCTTTTTGGTTTCTGAGGGTCTTTAATGAAAACAAACAAGGTTTTGAAAATAGTTCAGCTTCTTTTCGTTTTGGTTTCTTATTAGGTGTTGAGGACTACCTTCATTTGTATCTCAGCTGAAAAATAAATGAGGTTTTAGTTTCTGACTTCATGTGAAAGCTGGTAAATTTTAACTTTCTTTTCTGTGTTGATTTTAGTTTTTATTTCTTTTATGTATATCGTTAAAATGATGGGAATTTAGGTGTTAGACTACCTTATTTAAGGATACAACAACTTTAACCAGAATTGCATGTAATTCGACATACCAGATTTTATTCTTCATCGCTTGCTAGAAAAAGATTAGATTACAGCAAACTGACGTGTAGGGTTTAGTGTCTTTAGTACAAATTCTTAGTTATTTGTTTGATGATGCAGAGCCATGCCTACATTTACTGCTATAGCTTTCGACAGGCTTATAGAACCTAGAGAGTCCAAATCTGACGACATGCCAGTTCCCAATTCAAAGCCTCCAATTAAATCAAAACCTGTTCCTAATCCTACTTCCAAGCTCGAAAGGAGAAAGAGTACTTCAGTGTTCATTGAAAGGAAATTCAATCGCCCTCCATTAAAACCAGCACTCTATGCCACCCCTGAGTCAACTCCGCTTCCTGATTCACCAACTTCATTCCCTCCTTCGCCATACATCATCAATCACAAGCGGCGTGGGCCACGGCTAATGAAGAGTTTCTCTCAGGATGATGTGGCTTCACGACAAAAATCAATGGATGAAGGAATGGTCAATGGGACTCCTGATGGAGTGGTCAATGGGACTCCTACAAAAAATGCAGAGACAAAGAGTGTTGATCCAATTGAGGGTGCTTCTGTCACTTCTACTATTCCTGGACCAGTAGAAGAGGAGCATAAAGCTGAGGTCCACAGTAGTCCTGCGGAGGAGAGTGTGAATGGCTGCCATGATGGGCCAACTGAGAAGGAGCAGGTAAATGGTGCTTATGATTGTGACTCTGGAAGCAGTAATAGGGAAATTGAGAGCAGTACAAGGGGACTCCAAAGCAGCAATATGAGTAATGTCTTGGCCCGGAAAAATGATTCACTGCTTGTTGCGGTGAATTCAGACAGAGACATTGAGTTTGAAGATTTTTTTGATCCACAGGAATCGATGAGTGTCACAAGTAACACAGATGGAGAAGATAATGCCTGCGCAGAGAGTTCTGTGAAGGTAGCTACTCCAAAGGGAGAGTTTTATGATGCTTGGGAAGGTATTTGGTTTTACTTATATGTCACGGTTGTTTATTATCTTTTTTTTTTTTGGATGCACATAGATGCCTGTATATATTTGTTTTCTCAAGTATGTGGCCATTCTCACCAGATCAGTTAGTTTGTTTCATCTGTTGTTTATCTTTACACCTTTTCTCGTGTTGGTATCTCAGGGTTGCATTTAGTTAAAATTATATCATAACATGACGAGAAAGCATCATAACATAAAATGTATGTTTTATGACAAGAAAGCATTTGATTTTCCAAGGACAAAATTTGTCTGGAAATGTCCATAATGGATTTTATTAAATGAAGAATTTGACTGAAAGGTTTTTTATGTTTGTAGTTTTGCTATGTATATCCAACGATGTGGACACTTGCAATCATTCAGTTTGGATCTAAGATGTTTACTGCTTAAGAATTGAAAATTTTTGGGACTTCTTTTCATATGAGATAATTATTGCCAAAGAATTGAAAAATGTAATAGTGTTCTATATTTATGTTAACAGCTTTAATCATTATGGAATCGGTCTGGAAGTATCATAGTTTTATTGTCAAACAATGTTGGTTAATTTGCATTCTCACTGGTATTAATACCTACAGAACTGTCCTCTGAGAGTGGGCCACATTCATCTCGATCTGATATTGAGAGTGAACTGCGTGGAATAAGATTGAGTTTGCTGATGGAGATAGAGAAGCGTAAGCAAGCAGAAGAAGCTCTGAATGATATGCGATGTCAGTGGCAGAGGATTAGACAACAGTTAGCTCATGTAGGAGTTACACTGCCTATAGATCCCACTGTTGTAGCAGAGGATGGGCAGCCGAGTGTCAATGCTGCAGAAGAGCTTTCCCAGCAGTTTTATATTGCTCGATTTGTGTCAGAATCTATTGGTAGGGGCATTGCAAAGGCTGAGATGCAGGCTGAAATGGATGCTCAGATTGAATCAAAGAATTTTGAGATTGCTCGATTGTGTGATCGGCTTCACTATTATGAGGCTGTGAATCGAGAAATGTCTCAAAGGAACCAGGAAGCTGTAGGTGAGAATTCTATAGCCCAGATAATATTCTTTTTCCTTGGATGAAAATTAGTTGTTTTGGATTATTTTCAAGTTTCAGGGCCATACTCCATCAATATCTGTTCCTTATAGTCTCAAATTTGACTTTGATTGCATGATACTCCTGTTATTTGTTATCGTTCTAAAACATGCTAAAGGTGTGGTGTAAGATCTGCTGTTGGTTTGACTCATGTCTTTGTGACATCCAATATGCATTTTATAATGCTTGCCATTCAGAGTTTTTCTTTCCCTCAATTACTAAATTCTTGATTGTTGATGTAGTGAGAACCAAGGATAAACGCGCCTTTTTCTTTTTGGGACAGTTTTTAGGTTAAATGTATATATGTTATAGATTTATTGGGAAACTGTAGAATGACTTGTTATATCGATTCTACCGGAGATTTTTTTCTAGTGGTGACATTTGAGAGGGTTTTATTCCATTATCTATCTCTCCTGATTTTTACCTAATCTTGTCTGAACAATAAGCATTTTAGCTTTTGTTTTTTAAGCCTTAGAAATGCCTGTTATTGCTAATACATGTGCTCGAGCAATCTCTTAAGTGCTGTACTGTCTTCGTACCTGGTGTCTTTGGAGCCATGAACTCTTAAAAGTGTTGATTAATACCCTGGGTGATACCTGGTTGTTGACGTTGAGATTAGAGGCCACCAAATTCAAAGTAATAAAGTAGATAGCAATGCAATTTGTTAAGAAAGAACAATGGAGATTAGATGATGTGGACCCCTTTTTTTTATTTGGTTATAATGTTTTATATAAATAAGATTCATGTAAATTGCGTGGCTCTGCTTGCAAACAAGCTCATCTTTCCTTTTGAGTCTAGGCCTCTCTCTTGGGATGAGTATTTATCACACTACATTCAGTGTTATTAAGCACTTCCTTTTCTAATTTTTTTTTACTATTGTTCTACATAGATATGGCTCGTCGGGATAGACAGAGAAAGAAGAGAAGGCAGAAGTGGGTTTGGGCCTCCATTGCCACTGCAATTACCCTTGGCAGTGCAGCGTTAGCATGGTCTTATCTCCCAACAGGGAAAGGGTCGTCTTCTACGGGTGCTCTTGGTGCACCTGAGCATGATGATGCTGATAAGCATTCAATCGGAAGTTGAAACTTAGGTGTCATGCCATAGGAGTAAAAGAGAATAAAAAGGTCATATGTGCCCTTGTGACTAGCAAGCATCTCTTGCTTTAATCAGTTGCGATTTTTCTGCTTGCAGAGGATGTATATTACCATCGAAAATAATTGAAGTATCTCAAGTTGTCCCCCTTACTGGCTATCTGGGAGGTGATGAATTAATATTTCAATTGGATCAGCCGTTGTTATCAATTAATATTTATTTAACTTTATTGTGCATATTAAACACTGCACATGCTTGTTCACATACGCAACCAGCTCGATGTTTTTTTTCTTATTAGCCTCACTCTGTGGCTATCTTGAAGATGGCAATCGAGTTTTGGTTCTTTGTGCAAGTTTTTTGAACCCTCAAACCAACTTTAACAGCTTGATATGTTTTAGGTGGTTATAGATGCAAGTAGGATTTCTGTTACGGATTGTATTTTCTGGACCTGAAGAGTAGTAGTTGTATCGGCTTGTATGAGACACCTGTCACATATTCAGATTATTTAGTATGAAGTTGTGCAACACTGTACTTCATGCGAACTTACCACCTACATTTTTGCTATCTTAATTTGTGCTGTACTTAGTGTGAAGATCTGCAACAAAAAAGTTGTAGTTTATGCGAACTAGATTTACGACCTACATTTTTGCTATTTTGAATTGTGCTTTATGTATTCTGTTGAGATTACAGTATGGTGCTTATTAGTAATTGAGTTCTGCCCTATGCTCCTGCGAGGGCAGTGCTTAAGGATAAAAGAAACCAAGCCCAGAAGGAGGAAATCGACCCAGAATATTCTTCTATGAGGACAGTTGTGTTCAATGATCTGTTCCATTGAATATACTCAGATTTCTTTTACAGAAATTAAATTTTCTTTCCTTAGTAATCTTTGATAACCGATTACGAAGTCGTGGATTTAAATTATGTTATATTATGATTACCAAGTGTTTGTGTTGTTTGCATCGAACATTTTCCCAAAATGTAAGCAGTCAAATTAAGGAGGTTTTTCAGTGTCGACAAAAATTTTATTTTATTTTTGTTATATAATCAAGTTACGTAATAAGTAATAATTATATTTTCAAATTTTAAGTCCATGATGTTCAACAAATGCCTCCACATTCATTTGCTTAACAGGTTTTGGTGTTGAATTATCAAGCTTGTTTTTTCAATAATTCCACCCTTTAATATACTTGATCAACTTCGTTTGGTTGGATTTAATATTGTGTAATTGATATTAAATTTTGAAAAAAAGCATGTAGTTGATGTTAAATGTAAAATACGTTGAATATAAAATATATTAAAAAATGTACAGTTATCCATATTGTTTTATGTGTTACATATTGAAAAATGTATTTTCTATTAATATAGATCATGTATCTTTTTTAAAATTCAATTTAATTACATATTTTTAAATCTATTTGAAAACAAAAATATAAGCGTGTTCTTTTATGAATCTAGTATTTTTGTTGTCAATTGAATTTAGAAATATATAGTTAATTTTGAATTATTTTAAATTTTGAAAAGGATATGTGGTTGAGATTGAATATAAATTATATTAAAAAATATATAGCATAAAAAATAGGATTTGGATTCATAAAAGAAGAGAGTGTAAATTATCTAAGATAACAAACATCTGAGAATACTTGGTCGATTAAAATATTACTCTATTTCTTATATTTTTGCACTTCAAGAAAGGGATTACTGGAGCAGTTAAACGGCAACGTATTAGGACAAACATTTATCTGTCTGGCCTAACCGATAAGAACAGAGACAAACGTTAGAAACATCGAAATAAAGCTCCAAGAATGGAGCTCACTCTGCACTTTTCTTCATCTCTTCATACTCTCTTACCTTACTACCATAAAATTCCATTTCCAGAAAACCAAACTCATATTCGAGTCCATAGCAGAAGTAGTTTCACCTGTTGGAACAACCACCACTCAAGTCTTTTCTTGCCAGAGAAACAACACCACCACCAGCTGTGGAATACTCAAGAACTCGACTTCGATGAAGAAGAAGGAGAAGTGTACGAGGATGACGCTTCGTCATTGCTGTCTCTGAATGTGAAACCCGACAGAAACATGGCCTTGCTTGACGACTACGAGTTGGAAGAACTGGACTATGCCTCTGACCCTAACCATAAAAGCGGTTAGTTGCTGCTCCTTCTATTTAGTTAACAATGAGAGTCATCTAAAATCGTAGAAGAACTTTTGCCATCAATTTTTATCCCCGCAATCATGTTTGTATGAAGAATTTATGAATATATGTGCAATTTGCAGGGTATGTGGCCGTACTTGGGAAGCCAAATGTTGGTAAGAGCACGCTAGCTAACCAAATGATCGGTCAAAAGCTGTCAATAGTTACGGATAAGCCGCAAACTACAAGGCATCGAATTCTTGGTATATGTTCTGGTCCAGAGTATCAGGTTTGATTTTTGATAGTTCATAGTCTTATGCTTCATTGTTGTTACACGATGATATATATTGCCCAGATATGTCATTTGATTTGAAGAACTGTCAACTGAACCTGGAAGACACGGTTTCATTCATGTTAGAAGATGTAAATAAGTGGAGGTCTAGGATAATTGTGGAACTTCAATCATTGATGCTGGATTTGTATGTTTTATCCAAGGGTATATCGAATCAATCTTATTTAGTCATTAGTGCCTTTGGTGATACCACTTCAAGTTTCATTATTACTTCTATCCCTCTCTTTCTTCCAGTGTGAGTAAGTTATACCGACACTCATGTACCTGCTTGACCTCTTATTGACTCGAGTTTTGCTTTCAGATGATACTTTATGATACTCCTGGTGTTATTGAGAAGAAAATGCACAAGTTGGATACCATGATGATGAAGAATGTTCGTAATGCTGGGATCAATGCTGATTGTGTTATAGTTCTCGTCGATGCATGTAAAGCTCCTGGAAAGGTATGTTTCATTATTTTATTTTTATTTTTATTTTTATTTTTTGTGGTTGTGTTTCTATTTTTCTGTTGGAACGATTATGATATGTTGTTTTGTTTCCTCGAATCAAGTCTAGATCGACAAAGTGTTGGAAGAGGGTGTTGGAGACCTCAAAGATAAGTTGCCTGTTCTGCTTGTGTTGAATAAGAAGGATTTGATCAAGCCTGGTGAAATTGCAAAAAAACTTGAGGTCGTAACCAATTGATAGATGTTTTAGCATTTTACTTAGCACCCACCAGGTGTTTGATAATGCATGTGCTCCTTTTTCATCTTTATAACTGCTCCGGCTTGCCCTTGATTACATTCCATTTATGTTTCCCATGTTTTTGGTCTGCTTCAATAACTCTGCGTCCTAAACAAACTCACGTGTTTTTGCAGTGGTATGAGAAATTTACCGATGTTGATGAGGTCATACCTGTTAGTGCAAAATATGGTCATGGTGTTGAAGATGTCAAGGATTGGATATTATCAAAACTTCCTGTTGGGCCAGCTTATTATCCAAAGGTATGTAGAAAGACAATATCAAGGTTTATGTATTCGGTTCTATCTTATTTTTCCTTCAAGAAGAGAGCATCACTAGTCTTTTTACAGCACTCTGGTCGATCGTTATTGCTACATACTAACCTTATATCACTCAAAACTGGCCTCATATCAAGTGTTTAAAATCGGTTGCATGATCTAGAGACGAGATAATGAATGTCGGAAATCTCAAATTGTCCAAGGAGATAGGCAAAGCAAACAGTGAAAAAAGAAAGATGAAGTCACCCGATGCATAATTTCTGTGGTTTTTTCTAATCTAGTAATTGTCAGCATTTTTTATATTTTGTGTCATTCTCTGTAATTATAAAATGATGTAGATCTGTTGCTTCTTGAATGCAAATGCTTATCTTGTTGTGCTTCTGAGTTTTAGGACATTGTTAGCGAGCACCCAGAGAGATTCTTTGTAGCTGAGATTATAAGAGAAAAGATCTTTATGCAGTACCGTGATGAAGTCCCTTATGCATGTCAGGTACATAATTACAAGAATTGTTGCATGTACATGTATAATTTAATTCCACATATAACTCTTTGAATAGTACTTTAGAATATGTGAATGCTCCAGGTCAATGTCATAAGCTACAAAACTCGGCCAGCTGCCAAAGATTTTATACAAGTGGAGATTGTTGTAGAGAAAAATACGCAAAAGATAATTCTGATTGGAAAAGTAAGTCCATTGATTGCCCTTGCTTTGATTTTATAAATTTTCTACAATCCCCTTGATTTGACTGGTTTGGTATGTATTAATGTGATTAGATGGGCATCTTGGCTTGTATCGGTAGTAGAGTGGACAAGAGGCAGGACAAAAAAAGGGGGTAATAATTAGATAAATTTATAATAAGGGTCAATTTAGCTCAAACAACTTATCCCATATTTCTCTTCTCATAAATGATACTCTTGCCCCTCACAGCAGTGGCCTGTCCCTCTCCATCGCCATAACCACAAAAATGAGTTAAAACTGTTTTTCCTTTTCAGTTGTACTAGAATTTTGCTGAAGTGGAGTTCTACTAAGAAACTGGATTTTTTAGTTTTGGTCTTTGGTGTTGGTCAAGCCATAGAAATAGAATGAGGTAAAAATCTCTGGAGATTAATAAACCTCTCTGAACACCCTAATTTCTTTCCACAGAATCATTATAGCCGTTTTATTCTCCACTTTTGATATACATAAGCGTGTAATCTTTCATCAAATCAAACTTGGATAGACTATGCTCCCCCTCGTGATGATTGATGAAATAATGAAATCCCCTTCACCAACTCCCCTCTTCATGATTCATAAGCGAGTGAAAGTCCCTTAACCAAACCCCAACCTATAGAAGAAGAAGGTAGGTTCTGATTAGTGATGACCCCTATCAAAGAACTCCTCTTCCAGAAAAGAAATAAAAACAATGCAATGCAGTCTCCTGCTTACAAAAGTGATAATTACAATTTTATCTTCACTCAAAATTGGAATGGGGGTTAATGAGCTTATAAGCGGGGTATTTGGACTTACTTTATTCTATATAATAGTTCTTACTATGCAGTGACCTGCTGCCCAACCTGATGCAACCAAGATAACTTCACCCAATTGGTGGGGTTAGTTTGCCATTCCTAGAGATCACACGCCTTATGCTGAGCATTGTTTTGATGCTTCTGAAAGTTAACACAGCCTTTGATATGGTTCTCTTGACTTTTGTTCATCAAACTTTAGGAAGGGAAGGCCCTAAAACTACTTGCGACGGCTGCTCGGCTTGACATTGAAGATTTTTTACAGAAGAAAGTCTATCTGGAGGTACCAACTTGAACTCCAACCCCTGTATAATAATAGTCTGTATATCTGATAATTAGTTATTGGGCTTCACTGCATAATCAGTACATTTTTCTTTGTTAGCATCAGTGCACTTAGGCTTCTGTATTAGACATGAGCAATTTTATAGAAATGCTTGTTAGCTGTTTCTGGAAAATATTCACTTCACGATTCATTCATGGAACAGATTGAAGTTAAAGTAAAGGAGAATTGGCGGCAAGATGAAGGGCTTTTGAATTACTATGGCTACGGGGGAAGAATCCGAGTCTATTGAAGTAGAAATTTATGGATTTGTTGTTGAGCAATGTGAGCCAAAATGGTCAGAAATTGTAAAAGGCCTTTCAGTTTTGGTTAAATTTTGTTGATTTATTATCCAATGATTAATCTTCATTGTGAAGATTCGTATCCTTTGATCTCGGGCCAGTAACATGTGAACAAAGTGGTTGTTGATCCATTAACGTATTTGAAGCCCATATTAGCATCTGGGTTGCAAATTTGTCTGCCCCATTGGGTCCATGCAACAAGTGCCTCCATGTTAGTTTGGATTTTGAAATCTATATCAATCCCGTCCGGTTCAGTAAACGACCAGACATCCCATGCCACATGTCTTCTAATTAGTCGATCCGCATATCGCGCCAATTAATCTGTCGACTGTCGGTTGTCGGCTACGATGCTTAAGCGGAGGAAATTTCTAGTGTTTCACCAGTTACTAGTCCACTCGTGCAGATTTTTCTTCCTTTCCCCTTTAAATATACATGGAATCTAAAAGTAGCAATTTTTAACTCTAGACGGTGGCCTTGTGTATCTGAGTTGCATGTCCACAAGGAATGGAACGTAAACAGATGAACAGATATTGAAAAAATGGGGGACAGTGGCACATGCAGCCCACTATGACTTTCAATAAGAAAATTGTAGTGGGACCTTAACAAATCCATTTTAGAACTAATTGGGACCAAGTATTCCGGATAGAATGCCATTCCCGACATGGGTTCATCCGGAAAACCACAAGGTTGCACCGCGTGTGGTGGGTATGAGAATGGGATTAGATAGCGATGTTAATGAGTAAGTGAAAGAAAGAACGAATAATATAATTTTGGTGTATTATATCTGATGAGAAGTGGCACTGGTGGTTTCTGTGAAGGCCATTGCAAATTTTCAAGGTGATTGATAAAACCTTCATGTAGTAGTGAAAAATTATCATGGCCGTTGAAGTTTTGAGTGGCTACAAATATTTGCTCCTAGCTAAGCTGATAAACAAAAAGAAACAGTTCGGAGAGCCTTCTGGATCAGGATTTCTGAATAGTTTGACAGCAGTTCGTACAGCATGTGTACTTTGATGATGGTTAGTGAGAATTCATGCGGTTGTGGAGGAGGTGCCCTAGGCTTGGGTCCACCTGTACTCAATGTTTGCATCACAGATCGATGGCCAAGCTTTAAAATCCAAAACGACATTAGTTATAAAGAGTTAAATAATAATCTCATTGTCTTTAACAATATAGTGATAAACGAAGATACATTCTTTTTCTGGTAACTAAAAAGCAAATCTTCGTATTCGTTAGAATAAACACTCATATAAGATACAAATCATGATTACTATAATAATTTTTGTTAGAATTTTTTAACTTTATTGAAACTAGATCCGAAATAGTTGACTTCTAATCTTCTCTCCATTTCATTCTTTTTAATTAATTCTCTCTTGGGAGATTGCCTAACTACATAACTGCTTCTCATCATATTTGAGACCCACAACTGAATTATCATGTCGCATATCCTCTTTTAACTCAGAAGCTTTAGTTATATATAAAAAGAAAAAGAAAAAGAAATTGATTCGCACTTGTTTTCCATATGCTATCCTGTCAGCATGGTGATGTTGATTGTGAAATTGATGATGATCAATCCATGTGAATCAAAATAAAATTGGTGATGTCTGTAAACTATAACAACAAAAACAAATTTACTACAAGCAAGTAGGAAACAATAGTTTTTAATAGCACTAAGGACCTTCGCATCCACTTTTGTAATTTAATATTCTCATCTTCTTTTACTCTCCATTCAATCACCACCCCCACTCGATATTTATCTACACCTTTACTTTTCTCCCCTTAGAGAGAAGCAGAGATGAAGCATTTGGCGTTTGCTCTTCTCTTGGCCTTTCTGATCCACCAGCAATCTTGTCACATCCATGTTGAAGCTGGAGATGGTTTTATCAGAACCAGAGGAGCGCATTTTCTGTTGAATGGTAATCCTTACTATGCAAACGGTTTCAATGCCTACTGGTTGATGTATTTAGCTTCTGATCCATCTCAGAGGACCAAAGTTTCAACTGCTTTTCATGAAGCTGCAAGCCATGGCCTTACTGTGGCTAGAACTTGGGCTTTCAGTGATGGTGGTTATAGACCTCTGCAGTATGCTCCAGGCTCCTATAACGAGCAAATGTTTAAGGTCTCTCTCACACTCATCTTTTCTCTTATCAAATCACTTTCTTTGTTCTTTCAAATCTTTCAAGTTTCTTAACTTTGTTTGTTTGGTGAGTTAAGGGATTGGATTTTGTCATAGCTGAGGCCAGAAGGCATGGAATCAAGCTCATATTGAGCTTGGCCAATAACTATGACAGTTTTGGAGGGAAGAAGCAGTATGTGAATTGGGCTAGAAGTCGAGGACAGTACTTGACATCTGATGATGATTTCTTCAGAAACCCTGTTGTTAAGGGTTACTACAAGAACCATGTGAAGGTCAGTAGAAAAAACATATAAATTTAAACATATAAATTTACATACTTTCAATGTACTGCATAATTTTGGAAAAAGAAAAATTTTCAGTCATTGAAATTTCCTCTTCGGCTGGGTGATGGTTTTCATGAAACATTTCTGTTGAATGATGATAGTGGAAAATTTAAGAACCTCTTCATTTGTCGGAGATGAGATATATGACTCTGTCTTGGCTTTCTACAGACTGTTCTTAACAGATATAATAGCTTTACTGGAATTCATTACAAAGATGACCCAACAATTATGGCCTGGGAGCTTATGAATGAACCTAGATGCACATCAGATCCCTCCGGGAGGACCATTCAGGTTTACTTACCTCCCCTTTCTTCTTGTTATGCACTTCCTTGATCTAATATTTCGTATTAAGCTTCAATTACTGTTCATTAGTATTATACTTGCTTTCCAAGCTTGATGTATTCTCATTCAAGCCTCTTGCAGTTTATTTGTAAGTAAATGAATTTGATGTCCATTTCAATTACAATTTGCGAATCATTACTTGATTAGCCGTTAAGGGTTGATGACGTATCCCCAACCACTTGCATTTAGCACCACCTACCTGAGGGTTGGACAATAACATTAATCAATGTCACAGTTGGCAAAAGTTATTTTCTTCTTCCAATCTCTATGTCTAACTGCCTTATGATTTCAGTTTTGACTTTTGTCTTCATGGAATTCATGTTTAATTTTGCAATTGGTAGGCTTGGATAATGGAAATGGCTTCCTATGTGAAGTCCATAGACAGAAATCACTTGCTGGAAGCTGGTTTAGAAGGATTTTATGGACAAGCAACACCTCAAAGGAAGAGACTCAATCCTAATCTTGACATTGGAACGGACTTCATTGCTAATAACCGGATTCCTGGCATTGATTTTGCAACTGTTCATTCATATCCTGATCAATGGTAACTGTTGTCTATAAGACTATAATCTAACAGAACGTTCTAATTTCGTGGAAGCAGTTAAGTTGCATAAGTTGGTGTCTTGAAGTAAATCATTTAAAATGGGACTATAAACATTGTCAAACCTGGAGAAAGTTAACATTGTTGAATACAGAGCTCTGCCTTGTCTTCTTAACAGGAATTTTGAAACTCTTGTTGCATGAACAGGTTATCTGGATCAAATGATCAATACCAACTTTCTTTTGCGAACAATTGGCTCAACACTCATTTCCAAGATGCACAATACATTCTTCGCAAGCCAATACTTGTCACCGAATTTGGGAAATCCTGGAAGGATCCTGGTTACAACACTTACAAGAGAGACCTGATGTTCAACACTGTCTATGACAATATATATTTATCAGCAAAGAGAGGAGGTGCAGCAGCTGGAGGCCTGTTTTGGCAACTCCTCGCAGAAGGCATGGACTCTTTCCGGGATGGTTATGATATAGTTTTGAGTCAAAGCCCTTCAACTGCTAATGTGATCTCTCAACAGTCTCACAAGTTGTATCAAATTCGCAAGATTTTTACGAGAATGAGAAATGTGGAGAGGTGGAAGAGGGCAACGGCCAATAGAAGGTCTCAGTGGCAGGGCAGAAACAGGAGGAGGCAAATTGGAAACTGAAAAGATGCATTTGCTAGTATGAAATTTTAGGCATACGTGACATATATAATTCAAGTTTTACAAGTTTTAAGTGCGTAAGGTGAGGTTTCGGGAATTTGGTTCTCTTAGAGATGATTGTTGTTCGTCCAGGAGGGCAGCTATGAATTCATTTATCTGTAATGTCTATGTTTCTGCGGTTGTTTTGTCAACTGAGTTGTTTGGACCTAGGGTGAGAATTCGTGTCGTGCGTGTCGACCTATATAATTATTCGTGTCAAAACATGAAATACAGATCCGACACGGTTATTAAACGTGTTACCCACGTGTTGTAATCGTGTCATTAATTTACATAATTTATTTAATTGTTTAACCTAATGCATAATATATTATATTCTATATATTTATATCAATTAAAATTATTTTTAGAATATAAACCATTATTAGTATAAAATATTATTAAAATCATCATAATTTATTATTTTGTAAATTAATTTATTTTATAATATAAAAATTTTAGTTTTATAATATATATGTTGTAAGTAGGTAACAATTTATATCATTAAATGAGCTTACATATTAAGAATAGACAAAATATATTTAACTATTGGTGTCATTAAACAGGTTGGCGTGTTGAACACGCTCAACACGAATCTGACTCATTTATTAATCGTGTATCGTGCTCGTATCGTATTCATGTCGTGTTCGCGTGTCGTGTCTCAAATTTCTACCCCTAGTTTGGACAAATATTTGTTAGGGAATGATATGAAAACATTTGATACAACTTGAGCTTGGTTATAGCATGATATTAGTCCAAAGAGATGGTCAATTTTGACGTTGGAGCTATTCGCCTATTTTTCCAACCCTACAACATTGCAGCCAAGAAAAATTTATGGATAAAACGTTGCAATTTCCAAGTATCTTAGGGTTATCCCAAACCCAAAACATTTTAGCCAAGAATCTTAGGATAACCGAGAGAGTCCAGAGGATTTAAACCCTTGACATTTTGGTTGCAATTAAGGGTTTTAAATACCTAATTAAACTTTACTTTAAGTTTATAAATTATTTCAATTTGGTGGTTTATCCGTTGTTTTCTTTGACTCATCATTTGAATTCTTCTTATTAAATACACTCAATGTTTTAAAGTTTGAATAATGAAGTTTTTATCCAATAACATAAAAAATTATTTATATCCTACATGAGACATTAATAAAATTGTTATTCATTGGTTTCATCGATTTGTACTTACTATGTAAATGATTTTTTATTTTATTTTAATGATTAATTATGGGTGTTCTTAGACAAATCTGTCTACACCAAAAAATTAATCAAAAGACTGGGCCACATCCGATGTGGCCCAGGATAGCATTACAGTATTGTTTGTTTGGGCCACAAACTCGTTTCTGCATCTCAAGTAAAGTTGAGAAAACGTTAGAAACCGTTGAAGCTAAGTGCCGCGCATGGCGGCTGCTCTAAGGCAAACATGCTTCTATCAAGTAGGCCTCGTATCGGCAGACTGTTTACAACTTCAGCCATCTCTTACCCTAAACATGAAGAACTCTGGATTTTGCCTCCAAAAGGGGGGCAGCTTTCCCAGGAAACCCAATTCCCATGTGCAAATATGCCTCAAGTTAATTATAAACTCAAGGAACTGGTGAAAACGGGTCATCTACATGATGCTCGCAAAATGTTCGATAAGATGCCGCACCGAGATGAGATTTCTTGGACCACACTTATCTCTGGCTATGTCAATGCAAGGGACTCCACTGAAGCTTTGGCATTGTTTTCAAGGATGTGGGTTGAGCCTGAAATGAACATGGACCCCTTCATACTTAGCATTGCACTCAAGGCTTGTGCGCACAATGTGAATGTTAGTTATGGAGAATCATTACATGGGTACACCGTTAAAACTGGTTTAGCGAACTCAGTTTTTGTGGGTAGCGCTCTTTTGGATATGTACTCGAAAACTGGAAAAATTGAGCTAGGTTGTAGAGTCTTTGAAGAAATTCCTATAAAAAATGTAGTATCATGGACTGCTATTATTACAGGGCTTGTTCGTGCTGGTTATAACAAGGAGGGGTTGGTTCGCTTTTCCGAAATGTGGAGATCAAAAGTGGATTGTGATTCACACACATTTGCTATTGCATTGAAGGCGTGTGCTGATTTGGGTGCTTTGAACTATGGAAGGGAGATTCATAGCCACACGATAAAGAGGGGTTTTGATGTGAGCTCATTTGTAGCTAACTCTCTCGCTACAATGTATAACAAATGTGGGAAATTAGACTCTGGTTTGTGTTTATTTGAAAGAATGAGCACACGTGATGTGGTTTCATGGACAACAATAATAACAACTTACGTTCAGATGGGTCAAGAAGAAAATGCTTTTGAAACATTTTTCAGAATGCGAGAATCAGATGTGAAACCTAATGAGCATACTTTTGCTACAGTAATCTCTGGTTCTGCCAACTGTGCAAGAATTCGATGGGGTGAGCAGTTACATGCCCATGTTTTACGTTTAGGTCTTATGGACTGTCTGTCGGTGGCCAATTCTATCATGACGATGTATTCGAAGTGTGGGCAGTTAACATCAACTTCAATTGTATTTCAAGAAATGAGCAGGAGAGATATTATTTCATGGAGCACTATTATTGGCGGGTATTCCCAAGGAGGTTGTGGAGAAGAAGCTTTTGAGTATCTATCATTGATGAGAAAGGAAGGACCAAAGCCTAATGAGTTTGCTTTTGCTAGTGTGCTGAGTGTATGTGGAAATATGGCAATTCTTGAGCAGGGGAAGCAACTCCATGCTCATGTACTGTCCATTGGGTTGGAACACACAGCTATGATACAAAGTTCTCTAATCAATATGTATTCAAAATGTGGGAGTATACAAGAAGCTTCAAAAATCTTCTATGAAATAGAAAGTGATGATATTGTCTCATGGACGGCCATGATTAATGGGTATGCTGAACATGGCTACAGTAGAGAAGCCATTGAGTTGTTTGAGAAGCTTCCCAAGGTTGGGCTGAGACCAGACTCTGTGACCTTCATTGGTGTTCTTACTGCTTGTAGTCATGTGGGACTAGTTGATCTTGGTTTCCACTACTTCAATTTGATGAGTAAAGAGTATCGGATTAATCCTTCCAAAGAACATTATGGCTGCATGATTGATCTCCTTTGCCGAGCTGGACGACTTACTGATGCTGAGAGCATGATAAAAAGTATGCCTCATCAACGGGATGATGTTGTTTGGTCAACTCTGCTTCGAGCATGTAGGGTCCATGGTGATGTTGATTGTGGAAGACGTGCTGCAGAGAAGATTCTTGAAGTAGATCCAAGTTCTGCAGGGACTCATATTACCCTTGCTAATATTTTTGCTGCCAAAGGGAGATGGAAGGAAGCAGCAGAAGTAAGGAAGATGATGAGATCAAAGGGTCTAGTTAAAGAACCTGGAGGGTCTTGGATAAAGATAAAGGATCAGGTTTTTGCATTTGTTGCTGGTGATCATCGTCACCCTCAGAGTGAAGATATATACAATGTTTTGGACTTACTGGCTTCAAGGGCTGAAATTTCTATTCACGAATTGGATTCTCTTGTACACCAAATTGAAGATTAGATGAAGGTGAATTCATAATTCAACTTTTCATTGCACATTGAGGCTACTCCTGTAAACATCGCCGCTTATTAGAGGCTGCTTATTGAAACTACCGTGAGCTATGACAAATGCAGCAAGAAGCCGATTTTTTGTTAACAGAAAGTATATTGGACTACAGAACAAGAGTGTTACGATTCATGGATTAGGAGCCAGCACAAGCAAAGAATGGGCATCCTTGTTGAAGGCTTGTGAAATCAAATGAGATAAAGTCTCCATATGCAGCTTCAAATAGCGAACCACCTCCAAATTTCATATTTTCTGCAAATCAGTTTGCAGAACAGATCAGCATGGTTTGCTCCTATGCACTCGTGGACTGCTTACAGGGCACATTATAGTTCATTTTTCCAACCCCATCAGCCAACCTCTGATACAATATTGTTTGGCTGAAGAATCTGGATTCTTTCTAGCAGGATTCCTGAGATCAAAGTGATGAAGAATTCAAGCATGTCCTGTTCTAAGGACTCAGCTTTGTTTCGGATTTATGGGTAGCAAGAAGATACAGGAATTAGAGGGAAGTACATTTATTGATGAGAAATCATTGAGGAAAAGCGATTTTCTTATCCACCATGTCACTATAAAAAGTAATTGAAATCCCAGAGTTTTTACAGTTACGTGAGCGTCGCTTAGATTGAAGTGAGACAAATCAATTCGTTGGGTTGTTGAAAAAGAATTGAATTGTTTCTCTGATTTGTTGGTTTATAAGATTTATTTTACCTCACTAATTTGCTTTTGGGATAGGCAAAAGTAAGATCAATCCAACAGTATGTTCATCCATTAGTAGATGGTATAATTTCTTATTATTTTTTGTTTTCATAACGCACCCTTGTAATGGAATCATCTCATTCTTCATTTTCGGTTATAAAGAGTTGCCCCCTTTTTAATCTTACACTAACTTCTCTGATGTTTCTACAATCATGTGCTCAGCCGCCTTAAACTAAATTAAGAGCTGTACGTTATTTAATTTGCTAAATTTAATTCTAAAGTTGTCTAACCTTAATTGGCTGCTGAAGTTAAAATTTGATTCGCTCGAACATCTTAAGTAAACAAGTTTGTAAACAGATCACAGTTCATGGCTGGAGTTTCATTGCTGCTGTCACCATCAAATCCGAAAGAATAGCAATGTAAAAGCCATTGCTTAACGTGTGCACTAACATTTGCAACTCACGTGGTGGTGTGATTTCAGGCATGAAATTTGCATGTACCTCAAGCCTAACTAGATTGTCTGCTTACGAAGTTCACCTTTCATCCCTAAACCAATAACGAATCACATATACAATAAAGCCCAGGCAAAACACAGCAGCTCCTAATACAACTATTATCCGTACCCATAGATCCGAAACAAATGCTTTCAGCAGAAAATCTTTCCATGACAAAAACCACAAAATGGAGAACAAAAACCCTACAGCAGCACCCACAACCACTTGGCTGATTGTATGAAGTCGTTGTGACACCCGAAGCCATGACTGCAATCACAGACAACAAGGTAACATAAGCAACCTATACAGTTTAGTTTCTTCTGAGTTAAATATCATTTTTTTCGGTTGGGACTTTCTGCAAAAAAATAAGTGGTGTATAACAGAGTGCAAGATTTTTCAACAATGACTTTAATAATGCGACCATTGGACATTATTGACTTTGTTCAGCATGATCCAACTAGTAACCACTTTGGTCAAATACTCTTTTTAAATTGAGCATGCAGGAAAGAAATCTACATTTTTCTCTATGTAGTTGAAATACCTTATACTAATTTATAGACTTCAATACACTTCTGAAATTTCACAAAATGAATATAGATTCTGCCTAATCTAAAAGCAGAGAGTAACGAGGAAAGAGAGAAAAGATTAATCATTTAATCACACAAACATTGTGCAAAACAAGACTGAGCAATTAGTACATAACTCTATATTCAATATTCAGGTGTGGTTTTTTTTTTTTTTCAATATGCTTCTGCACCAAAATTTATGCACATTAAGCTCTATGGTTATTTAAATAGGTCACGTCTCGAGTAGAGATATATCTTTGTCTAAATTGTGGGATTCTGTTGCATAGGACAATGGTTGTTTGGTAGTGCTATGAATACTCAACAACCATTCATAACAGTCTTCAATTATTCACAGGTTACTAAATATTTCACATAACTAAATTTAGTAATAGACACAATGTAACCAGCTGGCAGCTGCATCAAGTTGTAGTCCTCATATAGAACATGGATAATTAAATTAGAGGAACCCAGATTATCATACTTACAAGATATAAACCAAATGCCAAGGCAAACCCGCTGATGATCACTGAAACTTCATTTAAACCCAGCGATTCCACAACTGCAACAGCACGAAGAGAATTGTCCATGAAAAATGTGTTTTAGCAACTCCACTAGCCGCAGTTTTCTACATTTGAGATGATATAAGACCAAACTAAAACACATTTTAGATGATGTAATAGTCAATATACTTACAATATCAACATGTTAATTAGTCAGAATTTCAAACTTTGGCGACTGAAGATATTCCTACTGTTTATGCAGCCAGCAGTTTATTAAATGTTCAAATTATTATTCTCATTACAGTTGCTACTATTCCTTCTAAGTTATCCGAAGCAATTTGAGGAGCAACAACCAAATACTCATGTAAAGCCTCACAAGGCTTTACACATTATACAAGTACAGAGTAATAAGCAACAAAAAGTATTCGTCCAAGAAAAAAACATGACAAATTTATAAAAGGAAATGATATAAAAAGCAAGCAATTACTTGAGAGAACAAAATAGGTGGCAATAAAGAAAATCGACTGTGCATGAGAAGATGGCATCCCGGGATCTGATCTTGAAATGGGATCAGGTCTCTCTTGGTTTAGAGTCCTTTTGAGTGTAACTGATAGTATGGCATTAACAACAGCTCCCATTAGAGCCCACAAAGCTTCTGCATCATGCCTCCATAAAACCACAGCACCAAATAATGCAGAAACAATCCACTTGCTCTGTCAGCAACAGCAAATAAGGGTTTTAATAAACAGTAGACAACCATATCAATCTTGAATTTATTAACTTACCCAACAATAGGTTTCTCTGTTTCTCAGGCACAGGACTAAATATTCCAGATTAAAAGCTAAATTCTTCCCGTAACCAAATCACTTAATTGATCAACCAAAAAAAAAAAATACAACTTTATGCAAGAGATTTCTATATATAAAAATATAATCCAAACCCTCAAAGTCAGAGCAAACACAATCATAAATAGGAGGAAAAGATTGACAAGTTAGAAGAAGATATACAAACCAGACGATTAAGAGTTAGCTCCAGCCCAGCAGGCACGAACTGAGACGACCCACCGATCAAAGATTCTTGTTCAAGCACTCCAACATCTTCCTCAACATTACTACTACTACTACTTCTACCACTCTTAAACGCAGACGTTTTAACCATTTCAGTCATGGTTCTAGAGACAAAACCACCATAAAAAAGGGAGCTCCTACTAGAAAATCCAACTAACAAACCGGGTTTCAAAGGCTTGAGCTTAGAAGAGCGATTAGCAAAAATTATGTTAGTGGGTTGATACAAAATGTTGGTTGTTGCAGCTAACATTTCTGCTCACTTTGGATTATGAAAAACAAAAAAAAAAGAAAAAAAAAAAGAAAGAAACTACCATGGCCACTATCTGCGAAGCCGCTGCAACCTTTAAATAGAATCGTTTTATTTTCCTATTTTTGGCTTATTTTGTGAATTGAATTTGAATGATTGGTTCAGAGAAATCCAAATGGGAATCCACAAGTTTTGGACCTAATTTCCAGTTCGCGGATCCTCCACGCGTAAGCCGGTGGTCTGTTTTTATATTATTCTAATCACCAAATGATAATGCGGCATGTGTTCTCTACGTTCCAAGTCCAAGTCCAATGTCAACTTATTTGTGCTGTTTACGTTGCTTATGTTCCACAAGTCGTCGCTGTCTCAAATTTTAGGGTTAATTTAAATTGTTATCGAGTTACCGGTTAGCATTCAATTAATAATTTTATCATATGCGAAATGTTTATATCCAAAGTTTTCCATGTCAAAAACTCATGATCCCAACCTAAAAAGAAGAAATATTTGATTCTAAATTAATGATTTCATGATAAGTTTATGCAATGGAAATTCATCTAGACTGTTTGGCACAAGGACTGAATTAAAGTGGTTACAACTTGCAATACAACTTCAATTTAGAAGTTGAAATACAGATACCAGCGTCCGCTTAAGAACGTGTAGCGATTTTAGGAAGTACTTTAATAAGTTTGGCGTCTAGGCCGGCGGCAATTCAAAGATGTTGTTGTTGATGTCTAACCTTAATTTAAGTTGAATTTTTGTGTTTGCGGTTGTGCATTAGATGGGTTATCGAACACAAGCTGACTACTTGCAGACTAACCTCCAAAAACCATATTGTCCACATGTTATTTACATCTATTTTAGCGAGGCAGAGAAGGATTGAAACAACTGCTAGACCCCTAAGTGGTGTTTTAATAATACTAGTTCACCAGCTAATGTCGAATCAAACAAACCAAGCATAGCAATTAATTATAAGTGAGAGATTGGATTGGAGGCATCAGCATAAAAAATATTTTAATTTACTACTACTTTACCAACTGCCTAACCTACCATGCCTCTCCCATACGCCATAGGCCATCATATGTCATAGGGCTTTCATACCTATGGCCACTTGCAACAAGGCCATCAGTTGCTCATAATTGAAGGGCGATTGCCTCTCAAGCATCTTAAAAAAAAAAAAAAATCTCTTCACGTTGGGCAGTGTATACAGACCATTTGTATTTATCAATCCCCTAAAATCTCTTTAATCAACAACAGACAACTGGGCTCTTGATTTTCAACTTTGGGCTGTGCTACAATCTCCAAAGCACCGGAACACGAATCCTTTAGCAATACAGGTCCCCAACAAGAATGAATCCTGGTCTTACACCCCCACATATCACTACCATGAAACTTTTGTTTCCTTAAATTTTTAGTACATGAGAATGAGAATGACCCAAGAAGATAAGGTTACTAGATTCTATGCTAAACGCTTTCAGTAAGGAATATAAGTTGAGGGGAAAAACGTGCATGCAAATGGGCAATCGCATTTGAAGAGAATGCATACGGATATTGCTAATGCGGCATTATCCATAAAGATAAAGGGCTGGGATTTTTAGAAATGTTGTTGATGCAGGACGAATATGCCTTGAATTTTGTAACATGTTTGACAAAAAAAAAAGAAGATAGCTTTGGACCAAACTATAAAGTAGATGATGTGAAAAATTTTATCTTTATATGGAGCACATTTAAACCACAAAACAATCGACCGAAGCAGTGGAAAAGTAGTGCATAAGGGTTTAACTCAAAGCTAACCATTCCCTCTCTGGCAATCTTTTCAGATATTCAACGAGGTCTATACAGGCAAGAAAGTTCCATTGTAAAATATTATTAAATCCCCTTAATCAAAATCAATCTCGTAATCGTTATATCGAAAATCAGTTTCCTACACATATCTGGAATGCCTGAAGCATGCACTTTTAACCGACAAAGAAGCATTTTTTCCACTAGCAGAGCAAGTCTTTTACGTCTTTAATTGGATATTGATATTTTTTTCTCCTACTAAGGCTTTTGGGATATAAAATGTAAATCATTAACATGGCACATACCTTGAATGGTTAGAAACAAAGAAATACTGCCAAGGAACAGAAATTCAGATGAACATAAATGGAGCTACTACTCGTTTGTATTGCAGGCATATGATACATAGTAGCTAGAGACAAATTTCAGACGGTATCTAGCTACAAGAAAGCGACCGATGAGGCCAACCTTAAACGAAGTCGAATAGTATTGCAGGCAGAAGCTGCGGGCTCGAGCCCCGTCAGTCCCGACGGAACCAAATCCAATAAAAAAATGCATCAATGTATCTCTCCATTTTCTGTTAAATTGGGTACAAATGGTAGAATTTCATTCCCAATATTTTCTTTCTTTTTTTTTTTCCATGACTGCCAAAATGCTTGTTACTTGCTCCATTAGCCATTAGCAATTCAACCGATCTGACCCGCAAGTTTTAACAACATTCTTAAACAAAAAAGTTCGCTGAGGTAAGTATATATATATATATATATATGTGAATATTTAGATAGGTGTGGACAATCAGGCCATCTAAACATGTCGGAGATCATATTTAATCAATTCCGAAGCACAATTGACCTAGTCTTAGCCAACGGGCATGTTTGATGCATTGTATAACATTGTATAGGATAGCATAAATTTACTTGGATTGGATTAGATTGAATAGTATAGGATAAAATTAGATAAAACATAATACTATACTATGTTTGATAGAATATTGTTATATTAGATAAAACTCAAAAAAAATTATATGTGAAATATTTAATTTAAATATAAAATAAATTTCAATAATAATTAAAATTATTTTTAAAATAAAATTTTAATTATTAAATTTTTTTATTTATTTAAATAATTAATTTTTATTTAAATATTTAATAAACTATTTATTAAATATATAAATGTATAAATATTTAATTTATATAATTTTTTTGTATTTATTAGTGAAAATTGAGATAAAAATAAGTTTATACGGTGTAATATCATGGGTGGGCTTGGTATAAAAACGCTTAACTTTTATGTAAACAGTACCGTTACAGTGTCGCTATAATATCTGTATTATACTATATAGTCCCATATCAAACGCAATATAATTTCTTAATGTTATACAATACAGCGCTATATAACATATCAAACATGCCCGTTATACTTTGGTCAAATGACTTTTGAAGGATGAATCCAACAAAAAATCTAGGAGCAGATAATTTAAGTGTACTTTGATGTGAGGAAGGTGACGGGAGCTTCAGCTAAAACTAAAAGAAGGACGTGTGACGCGTGTATGGAGGGGATGTGATGAGAAGAAAAAGTTGGTTTTCGGTAGGGAGGAAAAAAAAAGACATTAAAGGCAATGGCCAATTCAGAGCTTTGGTCATTGCCCTGTCAAACTCAACATCAAAGTACAAAGTGGCCTATTCGTGTAGGCTGATATATAGCAAAGAAGTTGGGCAACTGTGTGGCTGTGTGGTTTGTTCATTAATGTTGGTTTCTCAGGCCTTTCATTATTATAGTCCTTCTGGGGGCTGTAGTGCAGTAAACTCTGGTCGCAGTCAACAATGACGGAGGACGCCCGTGGCCACTATTGACTGTTGTGGTGCTACAACTTAAGGAAGTACGCAACGGCATTGGTAATTCAAATCAACCATCAAAGTAATGCATGCGATATCAGTATATGGAAGCAGCCTTACATGACCGCTCAATAGACTAAAGCCTGAGAATCTGAGACCTATGATCTCAGTTTGGTTTTCCTTCAGTCTTCGGGAATTTTCACTCTGTTACACATGAATATATGGCCTTTGATGTCACATATACTGAACATCAACATACAATATAAACACCAAAACCAAATGCAAGTGAGAATCTGGTACTGTTCTTTGGTCGTAGTAGCTTTTCCTATACACTGCAGCTGTGATCACCGTGCCCATGGCCATTTTGTTTTCTACTTAACACATTTTATTTTATATGGTAAAAAAAAAAAAAAGGTTCAGCGAAAAGGACTATTAGCTGTAGACTGAAAATGACTTGTATCAGAAATTCGGAATTTGATATTAGTATGCTAGAGATATGGACTGAATTCTGATATCTTTGGAGTGTGTTAGAAGCAGAGTACTTGGGGCGGAGTCGGGGGCCCCCTTCCTTTAGCCAGCCTGTCAGCCCGTATTCCAATTTGTATAAAAAAATTTAGAAGAAAAAAATAAAAAAGCAATAGCTCAAGTGCTAAAGCTATTACTGCCAACATGTTGGGTAACCTTCCCCAGAAGTTTCAAAATATTAGCTACGAACCCTCTCAAGTCCGCGACAGCTACTTATGACCTAGCATAGCATGTATGTTATGGCAACTCGCATCTGTTCCATGTTATCCTTTGGGCAAAATGCTTGTACAAAGTTCCGTTGGTAGAGTCCCAATAAATAACAACTCATGATCACATATTCACTCATGCGCAGTGCTTAGGAATGGTATTATTTGGAGGTTTAAAAGGACATTCTGTTGGAAAAGCAATTCCTTAACAGAAAAAATAACACGTCAATCTTTATTTTTGGTCTGGAGAATAGGCTCCAACTATGGCTAACTACATTGCCTCACAAAAAAGAGAAAGATGAGTGAATTCGGACGTAGACTTATTTCAAGAAGCAATAGGGTGACTGTCATGGCATCAACCTAGCTAGCTACTCTTTCTTCTTGGAGGGTAGAGCAGGACAAAGAGGCTCATTTTTAAAATGAGAAAATCAATCAGAAACCTAACCTGCAGTAAATAAAGGATTATTTTAAATGGATATTAGGTGTTTTGTTTGAAAACTCGTCAAAAGTGGTCGCCAAAACAGTAAGCTTCAGGAATCAGAGCCACGTGAAATCATGACATAGATACACGCTAGAGGTCCGAGTGCTGCTTTGCTGCTGTGTACGGGATGCAGCACGATTACTGATATGCAGTAATCTGTGCAAGCATAGTTCGGAATTTGGAGTCTGGTCGCATTCCAAATGTACGCTAATTCAACTTTGAATCATTGCAAAATATTCAATACGGCAGAATTTGTTTAGCAAAGGATAGAGCACTCTATGATTTTGAGTGTAGCTATAAATTAATATGTATCGAAATTCTTTGGAAATCATATATCAATATTCCAATAATTAAAGTTTTTAAGTAGTGTTATCAATATTTGCTTATAACAAAAACCAAACTTGTTTCCAAAAAATATAACTTTTTTTTTTCTTTTTTTTCTCTTTTGAATCTCAACTCCAAATTGATGTTCGTTCATTGAAAGCTGGTTTTCTCGGAAACTTGACGAAAATGACGAAAAGTGGATGTTTGGATCAACAAATACAAATCTTGTTCATGAGATAAGGAAGTGAATAGGGTGTGGTCAAAGATGTCACTCCATCTCCTCTCTCCTCTCCTCTGTGCTGCCTACTACCGTGACCTTCTATATTTATTATCATATTTTTCTTTTGTTAATCTTAACAGAGGAAAGACTAATTCAATATTTCCTATTACATATACAGGAATCTGTGGCAAGCCCACTCTCATGAGATTTTCGGAAGGTACGGATTCAAACGGAACAATGATTGCCTTCCATTCTTATGCCTATTACGGTGGAAAGGGATTGCATTCTGACCCTCTCCCTATTCCACTTTTAATCTTTAGAGATTGAGAACTACTCTTGCTCTTGAAATTATGATATAGAACAACAAAATTATTACTAATTAAGGAATTCGAGACTCATAAAATACTTTTTATATTCCTATATATTATGCGGTAAAAGTTGCAAAATAATGAAGTTGACCCGCAAAATCTCACGTGCAGGCCCTTTACTTCTTATGGAATAATATTATCACTTTAAAATAAACTTATATGATCAACTTTATCAAAAGATACGTTACCCATTGAAGATAAAAATATATAATATTAAATTCATCCTTTAATCTCCAAGGAATAAGTGGTGACCTTCTCAACCAACAAGATCAATAACCCACCAAATTAAACCAGTACAAATTATTTATTATACAAAATGGTGAATTGTTGGTCTTGTTGGTTTAGACATATCACCTCGTAATAAAAAGTAGTATATTATCCCACTATTAAAGTAGTATCTCTAATCACTAAATTCAGTCATGTACTATGGAATTTTTTTTTTCATTTATCTCAATCGATGTTATTATTTAATTGGATAGGTTTATGAGTTGTTTTCTCTTTTTCAGTTTTCTCAATCCACTATAATTGTTTGATGTCATCATTCTGGAAACAAACCCATAAAATTAGCAAAGTGACATGTTGAAGGTGTTTAACGTATGCCTTATTGGGCAATGCTACACCTATAATCAAATTATACTATAAACTACTTATAATTTGAGTTGACAAAAATTCATTAGAGAAGAAAAAATAAAAAATAAAAAAGTAAAGTTATATATCTAATAGAATTTTGTTAACTTTAATGGTAAGTGGTTGATTGTAATTGTAGTATTATTCTTATTTAATATCCACGTAAACCTTGGCCTACCCCGTTTATCTAATAGTGTCTCAATAATTAATTAATTAATTAAAGCAAATTTATGCGTTGGATGGCTATAAAAGAAGGCGACCTCTCCAACAATTTTCAAATCTCTCAACTTGCTAGACTGATCTTATACTTTGAGACTGAGTGACCTTAAAAGCTTCCAGCTTTTTCCCTCCTTTCACTACTCATCTCTACTACGGCTTCACTTTTCTCCGTGAAAATGGAACACCATCAGTTTCCCTTTGAGCCCCAGCGACAAAAACTCGAGAATTTCGATCAGTTTCTACGAGATGCATACGCCAAAGTTAAAAGCTTTTTCAATTTCATTCGTTCCCCCGAGTTCTGTGCCGGGTTATTTGTCCTCATTTTTTTTGGTTGTAGGTATCCTATGGCTTTCTGGCTTGGCCGTCAAGTCGTTGGGCTCATTTCCACTCCGCTCTTTATCATTGGACTGTTCTACGGCATCCTCGCGATAACCTTTAGTAAATCCGAAGAACGAAACCCTGCTGAAATTGTCGGAGCAAGATTCTTCCAAGAAATGGTAACACCCTTCCCTGCAGGCAGAGAGTCTGAAGCTGAGCATAACCAACAGCTTCCTCAGCCATTGTCTGAAGAAATAGAGGAAGCTGAAGTTGAGCATAACGAACATCATGCTCATCCTTTGTTTGAAGATCAAGACGAAGTGTACTACGAGGACAAGGAGATAGTGTTTGAAGAATGTCCACACTCTCCCACGTGGGATACTGCCGATGAAGAGGAAACGGATTCGGGTTGGGGTCAGGAGGAGAAGGCGGATAATGAGGAAGAAGTGGATGATCAGGTCCAGCCATCGGAGACGGAGATGCAGAACGACATGGATTTCATCGACTACATATTGCAGAATACGCAACGGGCAGATGAGTTAAGTGACGAAGATTTTAATAAGATCCTGTTTGCATATATTGCACGCTGCTGGAAGAGAATTCGCCAGCCATCACCTGATGATGGTGATGATGCCCAAGAGGAGATTCATTATTATGAAGAATTCTACGTTTATCGCCGTGCTTAATTAATTAATATTAACTAGCTAGAAGATCTAAGATAACTATGATTAATTAAGAGTTTCACTATATAGCTAGCTTTATGCATGCCTTAATATAAGTGTAATGTAGTACGTAACTTCTTAGCTTTCGTTAAATCAAGGTCTGTAAGCAGTACGATGCTGCTGCTACCTCTTATGTTAATGCTACAATATCCAACTCTTCTGCGTGCTTTTTTCTTTAATATAAATTTCCATCAGTGTTATTTTTATGAATATTTAAGTTCTGTGCTGGTAGATATAAAAGATTCCTGTTACTACCCTATACAACTTGGAAACTGAAAATTTTCTTAAATTATAAGCCATGATGATGTATGGATAACCAGGATTCTGTCATGGCCTGATTTTAAAATACAAATACATAATTTTTAATTAATATAAAATATATAAAAAAAATAAAAAATATAATAAATCTTAAATATTTATAATTAATAAAATTTACGTCACATAAGATCTACAAAATCTTAAAAAAATTTATATCAGGACAGGATTATAATCCATGGATACGCTAATGTTGCTTTACACGCTAGCATGTATAGCTTGAGATTCAGGGGTCCACTGTCAACAGTCTCCTTTTGAAAGTGTTAGCATCGGATAAAGTTTATTTGTTTAGGTTCTGTGGGGTATATTAGCTTCACTTGCAATTAATGCAGAATCGGGATGACTTAACTAGAATTGGAAACATCATTTAATGCAACTCTCCCAAACTGACATATCAACTGCTTTTATTAACATTAACCAGCAAATTGGAAGTGGGTGGTTTGAATCTGGTCTTGCTAGGGAAATACTAATCATGATTACGTAAACTCTAGTTAAGAAGGATATATAGGTTGTTTTAAACCATTCGTTTAAGCTTATAAACTTTTTATACTGCTATTTGATTGCTTTATAATCATCATGCAATTAATATCAAAGTTGAATGTAGATACACTTTATTGTAAAAGGTTTTCTCAGTCGTTGTGGTGCCATTAAAGCATTGTCCCCACTCAGATCGTAAGCTTTCCCAATAAGTGGTAGAGTTAAATTTTTAGTGCATTTGAGCACTGATCGTGTAAGAATAGTCTTGAATTATGTTTTTAAGGGTACATATTAAATTTTTGAAGATTATATAACTTACTTGATATTTATATATTTAATAATTTTTATTTTTTTTAAAGAATTTATAATTTTCAGAGAATATATATATATAATTTTCAAGAAAATTTAAAACTTAACATATACCTTATATGTTAAGATTATCCATCGTATATATAATAATCTTGAAAACAAAGTATACTTACATTATCCCCTGTAATTCTTTTGCAAAAGTCACTTTTACTTTTCTGTGAAGAATTTAGATCTAATTAGCCAGTGAAGCGATCTTGACGGCTTTTTTTTCCTCTTTAATTTGGTTCGTTATGATTAAATCCACCATTAATGACAAATGGAGCAGTTGAATTAGTCAGCTCTGGACTCTTCAGATACATATTTAAAATGAATTTTACTCATGGCACAACTTTTGAATTCAATAATGGATTAATGTCAAACGTACAGCTTGCTCTTTCTTTTCTTTGAGCTCTTTTATGCCACTTCCATGAGTCTTTGTTTGAAGATGGTTAGGCGTGTGTTGTAATGGAGTCTTTGGCTGCGGGTGCCAACAGACAGTGAACTTTATGAAGGATTGAATATTCTATTCTGCGTATATCCGGGCCTCTATTTTTGTATAGCAGCTAATGCTTTTATCCGTTAGTTTCTAGCAAAAGCAAATACTAGTCACTAGATAATTGCTTCAGAAGGTATAAGCTTACGCGGCCAACTCTTATCTATTTCTGTAACGTATATGATATGAGACACAAGGGCGCATTCCTGACGCCATTTTCACACTTTTGATCACCGGTGACGCTCAGGATTCTGCATATTAATTAATCTTTGTTTAGAGAAAGATCATGAAATGCAGAATTTAAAAATGGTACTAGATTTACAAATTTTATATGCAAAATGATTTGACATGGGTTGTATAGAACAATAAAACAAAAAAAAAAAAAATCAACAACTAAGAATGATGAATGAATGACATAAATAAATAATGTTACATCAATGTAAATAAAATTTATAAATGTAATATTACTTAACGGAAAATTCTTGACTAAATGCAATAATGTTACATCAACAAGAATTTGTGCAATTTCTGCCTTTTTCTCCCTGCTACCACAAAAGTTTTATAATTCTATAAGGCCATGATCAATTAAATAACTAAGGTGCCGCTGACCAAGAAAATTAAGTAATTAAATTAATGGCTGTATATTACCGATTACCCCACTTCTTTCATGCATAATCTAGGACAAATTAAGCTTTAAATAAGCTTTGTCTATCAGCACAACAAAACAAATTTTGCAAGATGGGCAAATGGGTTATCCCATATTGTAATGAGTTTTTCAAAAAAATAAAGATGGGGCATCCATATCCCTTAAGTCAGGTGCATCAGCAATAATTGTGATCTAAATTAAGAAAGGAAAGAAGCGGTACAATCACCAACTTGGGCATTCAAGGTTTAGGCCTAAATCACAATTGCAATAAATTAACATCAGTTGGATTAAGCATAGCTTTATCCTATTTCTAACCAAGAGAGATTGGACTATGTAGAAGCCTTCGTAGAAAAGTTAGGTTATTGCTGTTTGGAAGTAAATAGCTTTGTTGGCATGTGACTAGCTCACTAGATGTCAATTTATCAAGAAGATCGATGATTGGCGAATCCAATAAATTTAGATAGTGCGATGCACAAAGCTCCATCTTCATCATGACCACAATGGATGTGCCGTCCCAATTGATGTAGCTTATTTCCTTAATCGTGCTAACAGTATGCTTTCAGCCTTTGGCTTAGCATTACCGAATTTGTGTATATATAACCGAGGACTTGTGACCAGATAAAGCTGAGAACACATGGTGCGCATTAAGCCAAGATTAGTGCAGGCCTGGGATGGGACCAGAATATCTACTCATCTTCTAAATCAACATGTCCCTAGAAATCTTTGCGCACTTGGCGATTGACAGGAAACGTTATATTCATACTCTAAGTTGAATCCTATGCGCCTTAGCAAATCATTAACGATGAAACTTTAAGCCAAACAGTTGGATTTGGTGAGGTTAGTTAAGGTCAAATTAATAGTGAATAATAGATAAATAATCCTCATGACAAATAAGTAATAGATTGAAGTAAAATTAAAGGTTCCTGTGACAGGTGGATGAACGGATCGAGTTGATATTGATGAAAATATAGTTCATTAGTTCAAGAATTACAGCTTTTTACCTAATGGTATTGATTAGAGATAATTTCTGTCCACAAAAACTTTTATTACAAACATCTTAATGGTGGTTACATCTATAACTAATTGGGAGAGCTTCAATTACATTAAAATTAAAGGTTATTAATTCCTTCTTAGTTAAGGCAATGCGCCGAATCCCTTCTCCACAGATTCACCAATTGTTGGTTTGATTACTGTTGTCCTCAGTAAACATAGGCAATTGAAATGACAAATCATGTATATGCTTAGTTCTAAAGAAGCTGGGTGGAAAAACTGTGACGTAGGGATAGAGATGAGGAGAGCAGGAGAGAAAAATGATGTGAAATTCAAGCACTAAGTGACTTTGCAGCCCTAGATAAAAACAAGCTGGCCATTAGGTGGCTCTTACGTCGGTCGGTGCAAGTGCAAATGGACAGGTTCATCTCTTATAGTATTGGCTCTGTGGCTCTGGAGGGGGGCCTATGCATATATCATTTGGCCCACCTTGAATGTCTGGTTATTGCCTGAGTGCCGCTGTTTCTTTCACAGCTTTTTCCTTTGTCCCCTGAATAATTGGCTGTGCCATCTATTAAAAAGGTACTATGGACATTAGGCTCTCAGCCAACTCAATGGGACGTTCAACAGCTCTCGTTGACAGCATTTTCATCCTTTGCTGTTAACATTGACATCTTTAATCACATTTCTGATGCTCTGCTTATTTAACATATATATCGACAATCCTGCACGTCTTTTATCATTTGAGAAATCAGAATCTCACAGCATTCAACTAAATCTTCTTGTTATAGATACCCAAATGAGGGAAAAAAAACAGTGTGATATAAAACATATTAAATTATAACTACAATAATTTTGAATTCTTTTGCGATTTAATTTGCTGGGATATTAGGTGACTTTAGCCTTCCAAGACATCACTAGTGTCTGAGGCAACACGATGTTCATATTCATTTACCTTCTGGGTTAATGCATTAATCAGGTCAAAAGTGTTTCACTTTTTTCTTTATGAAAATCAATGGGAAATAAATTGATTCATTGAATGAGTTTGCATACAGCATGCTAGTTAATTTATGTCATTTTCAACAAGGATTGTCATTGCTTATCTACTCGGTGGAGAGGCCTGCTATAAAGTAAGATATAAATTCAATTGCATAATGCTTTAGACAGAAATGGAAACGCAACCAGAACATAAATGGAAATGCTAGCTATAAAGTTGACTCGAGACTTGAGAGTGGTCTCAACTTCTGTTGTGCATATCGTATTGTATCAGAAGTGACTTCTCAGTTGTAACCCATGTCGTATTGACTCATTAAAAGAAGATTAATTACTGAACATTATTTTTGAATCATATTCAAACTGTATGGGCAAAACAATTCACAAACGAGTTTCTTTTGTGTAACTTTGTAGTGATTTTGCAGTAACATAAAGAAACTAGAATTCCGGTCCTTAATTTAGGCCAACTTCAGCACGTACCATCTCTTTAATTAATTTCTGAAGGGCCATATCGGGCTATTAGCTCAGTGGTAGAGCCCACCTCTGAAAATTTTGTTGTTAATAATTATGTCTGAGTTATGAGGGCTCTCAGCCAGATGGATAGTTCAATGTGCTTATTAGCGTCTGACTCTGAGATGTGGATAATCTAAAGCACATTAGCATGGCATACTTAACCTGTTTGAATCGGGGGTTTGAAACCACACTCCACCTCGAGAGCTCAGGATCAATGCTGTTACTTAACATGTGCAAATCAGACGAGAAGTAGTGTTTCTAGTGGCGGACGAGTGAGTAACATAAAACCTGCCCTTGGGAGGGGAACAACAAATGGAAATGAGAGTGACGTATAAAAACCTGCCCTTGGGAGGGAAATAACAACTAGAAACGGCTGCTAATACCCTGTAGGCTGTGAAGCAAAAGGAGGAATCCACCTGAGGAAGGATTTGCATTTGATTAGCTCGTTGGTGAGACAATGACATATCAAGGCGGCGATGAGTAGTAGCTGGTAACATTAATATTAACTGAAACACCTTATACTCATTTTTAAAATGTTAAAAAAAAAAATTAAGTGACCAAGATAAATGGAGCAAATTTTCCTCCATGCACAATCCTTGGTTAAAGAGGGGTAAATAATTAATCTTCACATGTAGCTATCCTCTAGAAGACCTTTTGTTGAAGCCTAAAACAAAAGCAATATTGAAACATTGCATAGAAGATATTGTTAAGGTTTAATATTCATTCAAGACTTGCCTAAATACAATCCAAACTTTACAACCTGATATAGCAGTCTACATGATAAAATCTTATTGGTGATGTATAATTTCCTCATTCTTTTTTGTTTTTTCTCCTCTAATCAATTTTTATCATATAGACTGCTACATTGGATTGTAGAGTTTGATTATATGTAAGTTGTAAGTTTAACATTACTGATAATCATATAACAGATTTGCACACAAGAGATCTGAGTCTTAATATATACTGAAGTTACTGTTAAAACTAGGAATTACTAATATTTAAAATTGATTTACAAGAAATGTTACTTTGAAATGGAGAATCAAACATGTTTTAAGATTTTCTTTTTTATAATTTTGATAAAGTAGTTCAATTTACATTAAAAAAAACCTAAATCCTAATTATTCAAAACACTTCGATAAAATTTAATAAATCAAAATTTACTCGATCTCTAAACATCCTTCAAATTACAAAAGTAATTAAACCAAATTCTAATATCTTTTTCTATACTAATTTTCTGTCTCCACCAAAATTATATCTACTTATCACCCATAAAAGTTAAGACCCTTTTTCTCCCTCTACATCCTCTTCCTCTCGTTTATTAATTCATCTCCTCAAATTCAAATACAGAATTAAAATAAAAAGGATATATAAAACCTATTAATCGGTTGAATATTCAGTGATAAGCAAAAATTTCATAGATTTGACTTGAGCATGATTACTTTTATTATAAAAAATTATGTGAAAATATATTTGAAAATTTATGATATGATGTTGTAAATTCTCGAGGAATCTATATGGAAATTGTTTGATAGACATGCGCATGTGCACGCTCACGGACGTGTGTATGTGTGTGTATGTGTGTCAATTTTAGCTGTCACTTGCGTTTAGTTATGTGGATAAATATGATCAGTTGATATACTTAATTCTTGATTGTGTGTAATGATGCATATGAATTAGTAAAAAAAACCTAATTTCTGTATGGAAAGAGTAAATTACAGTTAAAATCACCATTTAATTTTGTCATAAATAGTTTTCCGATCTTGCTAAAGCCAAAAATAAAAAGATGTAGTTTGTTGATCTTGTCAAAGAGCTGCAGAGACAATTAAAACATGCTTTACATTCATTGGGAGAGAGAATAAACAATAATCACATGTCTGTATATTTTAAAACTCTCGCACTACGGATACAGACCATACAGCTGATCAAGTATATAAGAGTAAGAATAGACTACTTTTCATGTACTTTATGATATTCTAATAATCTTATTATAGATGAGTATTTTTTTTTTTTTACTTAAGATTTTTTTTTCTCGTCATCAGTAGTTAGATTAGATTGAATTAAAAAACAAAAAAAAAAAACTAACCTTATTTTGTTAAGATTTATTTTGTACAGGATTTTATCTTTATTGTTCATCGTACCTTATGGTTTCTATAAACAAGAGGTTCGATAACTGGAGGTCATTTTGAAGTTATAGCTAAGAGTCTCTAGTGTGAAGTTTAAAATTCTTAGTATTATTTATTTTTGAATCAACATTATAGTACTGTTTTTATTCTAAGAATCAATAGAAGAGAGAACTGAGAGCCCAGGAAAGACAAACATAAGAGAAAAGAGAAAGCCAAGAAAGACATAAAAAAGAAGAAGAAATAAAGGCATTTTAGTATCTTAACAATTAGATTATTTTATTAATTTATAGATATCCCTACCATCGTTAAAATAATGAGTGTTTAGGCTAATTTTTTAACCATAATAGTTTTTTTTTTTTTTAAATAATACAACTTGTTTCGGCAACTTTAAAACATGTTCTGGTTGTATCGCAAGTTTTTAGATATTATTTGTCATAATAAATCCCATACACCGTGAACACCTCAAACACTCCATGTACGCTCTTTGAACAACTCTTGTATGACATCGTTTTGACCTAAAAATTCATAATTTTTTTTTTTTAATTTTTAGAATGCAACTTTCGGCAACGTTAGGACGTGTTCAAGCTGTATCAGGAGGGTTTTTAGACGTGTTTGGCGCAGAGATTCATAGCAATATCAAAGCTCCGGGGTTTCGCTGTCATTTACCCACATCATTACCCTTCTGTCTTCTTCCGGTATTCTCTTCTGGGTCCACCATCATTTCAAATTTTCAATCTTTTTGGTTTGATAACTTTTACTTGCATGCCTTTACTTTTTCTGTATCGTAAAAATTTCCCCAAAAAACTTTTAGAAAAGAAAAGCACGCAAATTGGGGAGTTCCAATTATTTCCATCTTCTGGGCTCTGCGAAATCTAGCTAGAATGTTGAGTTGATGGATTTTAAGTTGGCTCCCAGTCCTTGTTTTCATGTAGGATAGGCACTCGCTCTGTACCCATGAAACTTAGTCCAACACCAAATTATCAGAGTTTCTGAGCACATTGAGATTTTTTTTTGGTTAAATGAAAACAAATGGTAGACTTTAAATTTTGTTTCCTATTGCGCCGTGTTAATTTCATTATACGAACGCTTGTTGACAAAAAATTAGTATTAAAGGATATATGCATTGGACATTAGTTCTAAGATGGATTGGTTTAATATTCTATTTTTAAGAATAACTTTCTTAATAACCATTGTCAATTAATTATCATGTTTTGTAGTTTCTAAAAATGAAAATTGTTTTATATATTACAAAATTAAAAAATTATCTAAAGATAATGGGTGATAAAATTAAAAAATTATCTAAAGATAATGAGTGATATTATATATATAACTTTGTAAATAATTACTTTTTTTAATACATATTGACTCCTATTTATTCCTTTTAAATTGCCCCTCGAATAAAAGTCTATGATTCTTTTACCATCCAACTTTTTCTCATACATTAAACATATAGTATCTTTTTGAGTCATATGCACACAAACACTTAATTAATTAGTCAAGTTAATTTTAACTCACACAAATCTCTATCTCAGTTAAGTGTGCACGCTAAATATGATTAAAAGTTGAAATCAAGAAGTAGCGTTTAATATTATTAAATCATTAAGATGAGGAATTTTTTTTTTCATATTTTAAAGAAAATTAAAGCCAACCTTAATTTATAGTTTTCTAAGAACAATAACAAAGGTCAAGGGCTTAATCTCTTCTTTAGCCATTTCTTCATCCACCATTCTACTGTAATTCTCAAACAAAGAGTTTAAACTACCTTCTCCAAGGCCAAAATGGTGGCGGATCATTGATTCTTGAATAGCTCTTACTGTCACTGCAACCATGGAGCCATAGCTCTCACCATATTCTTCTCTCTTCCTTTCAAACATCTCAAGTTGGTCTACTTGGAAAGAACCTTCCTTCCTCACTTCCTCCTCTATTTCATCTTTCGATGGTGCATAAAAGTGCGCATCGTACGAGTCAAGCTTTTCTTTCTTTATTTCTCCCTGTAAACAAACAACAAGACGCAAAATGATATGACAAGCTTAAAGAAGAATAGTTGAAAGATGTACACGTACTTCTTCAGTCACGTGATGTGGGAAAATTTCTAAACCTGAGAAACTAAGATGGTTAGGGATCGTGAGAGAAGTTCCCAGAAGAATGAATTGCCTCGGTCAACATGATCTGGACCAATTCTACCTAACATTATCAGCACCATTCGACCTCCGACGATTAGTTCTTCGGCCCTTAACCGAAGGAACAAGGAGAAATCCTCTTGGAATTGCTTCAAGTATGCATGGGACACACCGGGAGGGCTGGATTTGGAGATGTAAACGTTGCCTTTGTTCACTGACTTCCCCTGCTCGTTGTAAAGACCTGGGGGAACCTGCATGAGATGGTCATTAACAATATTTTCATCAGCTCTGCCTGAGTAACGTTTGAACATACATGCATAACCAATAATATTCCTGCCTCACCCTCGCGATATATGCGCTAGGTAACAACATGCATGCTCATAAAGATAGAGTGACAGTAATGGGGTGAGGTAAAATCACCTTTGATAACCAGTGCACACTGTGAGATGCATAGATGAAGTGCAAGGAGTTGTTGGGAAAGAGTCTTCCATAGAAAGAACCAGGGTAACCTCCAATATAAATAGAGGGGCACCCATCAATTCTTTCTTTCCTGAGCTCCCTGTAAAAATCTGGCAAGGCCATAAACACTGAATTGAAGTCATTTGTTGGAAGATCATTAAGGTAAACGTGGAACTCCGGTGCTGGACGCAAGATTTTATGGCAGGTCCCTTCAATAGTTTCAACAATATCTTTGATGACAGCTAGGGTATTGGATCCAGAAGAACAACCCAAATCAGCTATGCCAATAGTATCTGAATTCGTTTCCAGGTAAAGTTCTTGTAATGTTTCTAGGGTTATGTGCTTCACCATATCAGATGCCTTCTTCTGTTGAAAGAAAACTAATTAAGAAACTGTGTGATCACTGAACGCAAACAGCCACTTTTGAGATACGGGCAGCAAGCATGCACACACCAAAAAAGAATATGACGCAGAACAAAAAAAAATAAAGATAAGAGATAAGGTAAACCTGCAGCGAGGAATTTTTTGCATAGCTACTCGGACCAGCTCCTCCTGTCATGTGAAAGAGTTTCTCAACCACACCCATGTTGATTGATGTTAGTTAACCTTTCTATGCCTCAGTTGTTGTGCTTCAGTCTCCTTTTAAAGGAAAAATTGGATCATGGAATTGTGTGCTTTTATGGGTTATGGGGGTCCTTTTCTTCATATATTTATATATATTAGTTATCATGGTAGTTCAAGTTACATTTGAGTTTGAGTGCCATGATGCGTATACAGTAGTGTGGACATAAATGAAATGGACTTTCTAGTGCTTCACTTGGTTTAGTATGAGTCTAGCTGCCCCTCATCTCTACTTTTGCACATATAGTTACTAAAGTGCTACTAAATTTTAACATTTTGTTTGCAGCATATGTGCCACCATGAAAGAGGAAATTATATATTATATATACGAACTCTCTCAAAAACGTAAAACTGTTATTTCTAAAATCAACACAGAAACAAACTTCTAGTTCAAGAACTTAATTTAGGTGCATATTTCATTAGAAGAACTGAATATTATTAATTTTGGCCGCGAAGACAATTGTATATATGTAAGTGAAATGACATATAAATATATGCATTTATATGCTTGTGTATGTGTGTGTGTGTGTTTGTGTCTATGTTGGGGTATTAGCTAGATAGGTTTGTTGGTGTCATGACCCCTCATCTATACATGAACAGATACTTGGAGATAAACCTTATATTAATTAATTACCTCAGCCCCCGTCTCCTGGCCTCATCAAAAGAGGGTTTGATCCCACTAGCTGCAGCTCTGCAATGATAAAGCTATCTCATCATTTGAGCTCCGTAAGTGAAGCTGCTTGTTGGCCATTACAAAACGAGTACAGTCTACTGCCCTGGAATTAAGTCAATGATGGAATTAAACTAGATAAAGAGTGTGTCATCTCATGATTCAATTGTGTAAGTGGTGTCTTCTATTCAATTTAATTGCTCTCTACTTTTTCCACTTGTCTAGGGTTGTATAGCAGATCTTTGAGTTTATCAAATCAATGTTTACTTTAGTTGGAATTGCATATTCTTTTGTCCACTTATATAACATTTGTTTTCTCATAAATATAATAAGAGTAAGAGATCAGGACAAGTGTCAACAAGGAACCTTGCATTGACTGGCCCGCTAATATTTCATCATCATATGGGACTCAATCTACTGGAAGCCAAAATGTCTATCTTCCTTTGTCAATCAGATCTAAGTATCAATTTTTAGTCCATCCGAAGTTTCAAATAAGAACCCAGATAGTAGCAATAGTCAAGTATTCAAGCATTATAGATACAAGCCAATTATTGTGATTGAAATCTCATCACTACCATGTCTTAACTTGCTTTCTCTCCCCAGCCAATAAATTACATTCTTATAAGAAAGCTTAGGCTCTGTTATTTCTTGTTTCCTAAACGCTATTTTCCATTTTCGAAGTACAGAATTCTTGTAAAACGTGTTTTTTTCTGTTTTTGTAATATGTTTTTACAAAACATTATTTTTAACATTTTCGGAGTTCAAATTCATCCCTCCTTAACTCTTCTCTCTCTGTTTTCGTCTTCTATTTTCTTCTTCTCTCTCCATTTATATTTTTCTTTCCAAAATTTGATGTTAATGATTCATTTCTAAACACATATTTTGTTTTTGTTTTCAAAATTTCAGCTCAAGAATTCATTTCCAAACACATATTCTTAAACCATTTTCAAATTTGCATTTTACCAATTCATTTCCAAACGCATATCTTTTACTTAAAATACATTCTCTAAATTATAGAAATTCATTTTCCAAATCATTTTGAAAACAAAAACACATGAAACAAAAAATAACACAGCCTTATAATTTCAATTTCTAAATCAATATCGAGTGAATGCAGAGTGCAACTATCATGATTGGCTTGGGGACGACTCGGCCATGCCCTTATTTATTTATTTATTTTTTTGGGATATCAATATCTTTTCTAACTATTAAGCTTGTACATCGAAGTAGATATAACATTCAATTTAAAACCAGATAAACAAAGAAAAACTAAAGGATTATTTGATGTCAAGAAAAAAAACGACTTAGTATTTGGTAAAAGTAACAATATAAAACAATATTTTAGTTGAAGTTGTTGATAATAACAAACCTGGCTTCTTAATGTACAAAAAGTTTGTAACTAATTAGAATATGAATATTCTCGATTACTTTAAGATTCCTTATTATAGTTTTATGTTTGAGTAATTTTCTCTTTGTTCTAATTTTTTCTTCATTTGCCTTTTTCTCTTAGCTTCCAAAACGTTAAAACTTACATTTTTTAGAACCCACAGACCGCAGAAAAAAATGGTCAAATATGAGTACAACTACATTATCGAACAATCCGTGTCAAAGTTATTATCCAATGGAGTTACTTGAATTGAAAACATATTTATATTCCCAGAAATAAAAATCATAGTTCCACATCTTAATTAATAACTTGTATAATTTGGTTAACTTCTTAGAATTCTTCAATTGTATGCCAAAAGAAGAAAAGCAATAAAACATGAATGTCGAGTAATTAAATAGTACTTAATTAATTAATATATTCGCAAGTCAGTTATTAAGGGGTTGAAATTAAGTAGTCTTATGGGTTAATTAGAAGTTTGAACAGAGTTGGAAGGTCTGTGATGTAAGCATCCATTGAGTTTGGAATTAGATCAGATTGTGAATAAGAACGCCCATTAGAACCAGTATGGGCATCTACACCGCACAAAGAGGTGAACACCATAAACATAAAAAATTATATATACAAATAAATATAAATATAAAAGAAAGAAAGCTAAAGAAGAAGATCTTTTGTGGGCAAACCATCATACATCTTCCTTTAGCTTTTTGTTTCACCCCATGAAATGCGTTTGGCAATTATGTTCTTGGCAGTCTCATGCCCATTTGCTCGTTGCTTTGTTTAGTATTTCATGGGTTGGGTTGCTAATATTCTTTCACGGAATTATCCTTGTCAAAGCAATCGAATCAGTTCCCTCTTCAGCTGAATTCGGAAACAAAAGTGTATTGCATCTTTTTCCATTTCTCTAAAGCTAAAGGACGTGGGGTCATCCCCAAATTCCTCCTCACATGCATTAAGATTCTATATATTCCTTCTATTTACAAATTACGCTTTACTTCGTTGAAAGAGGGGGAGAAGTATATTACCCTTGATATTAGAGTGAACTCGGTAGACATATATATATATGATGATGGACGGTAATATATAGATCCTGAAATCCTCACAAAGATCGGAGACCAAAAAGTAAAATTATGAAAAAGAAGGATGCTTTTCGGGACCAGTTCTTACATAAAAGATTAATATTACTTAAACAACACAAATCATATTTAAGTGTATTCAAGGATAATAAATTAATATATCCAATATTGAAATATAAAATTATTGTTAAACCCGTACTTATTAGTTTAAACTTTTAAATAAAGTAGAAAACTTATCATAGTATGAGAGCTCTTTGATCTAATGGCTTAAAATTGTGAATGTATAAATATATATATATTGACCCACATAAAAAAACTAAAAAAAGTTGTGAGGCCCGGTTTTCGTCCAAGAAAATGTGAACCTTACACATAGGAGGGCGTAGTGAAATATAAAACTAATGTTAAACTTATATTTACTAACTTAAACTTTTAGAAAAAAAAAATTAAAACTTGGCATCCAAGATTTCCTTTCTCATGGACGTGTGTGCTATGAGCTGTGACATCTTAATGGTAAGAGTTGAGCTCAACGAGCATCCTTCACTTTGATAATTTTACTTTTTAGTCTCACATTTTCAAATTGAAATTTGGGATAATTTTTCCGACAAAATTAAATATTATTTATATATATTTTTGTAGTTTGAGCTTGTAATTATATTGAATTAATTGTCACTTTCTCAGAAGTCTAAGATTGCACGAGTCCTTTTGATGTGAAATTGGTAATACCAAATGTACTTGATGATATTCAATTATTGGGAATATGCATGCACCTCATTGGCAATACAGTACATACGTATTGCCTAGAAAATATTGGCACTCATGAGGTAGCGCAAAATTTCTTGTCGAACACTTCTAACATGTTGCCACTTGCCACTTTCATCGCCCATTGGATTACTTTTTCAACTCTTTCTACAATGTCTTGCTATTATCCTAGCTAGTAGGATGATAATGCTTTGATTTAGGAAAAGATATGAAAATATACCTGTATGTCACTACCCAGAGACGTAGGAGAACTTGAGACCTTAACATTGTTGAATGTATCAAGTCTCAAGTCCTTTAATTAAATGGGCTACTCCTTGGAGGCTATGTATCAGTCTTTTGTTTTGATATTAAGTTAAACTAAATTCTAAATATCATCAAATTTCCATCTAATTAAGGTTTTTAAAAACCAAAGACATTTTCATTGACCACTTTTATTAATTTATTTTTTAATAAATAGAGATAAAAATGGTTTTACCAAATATTTGAATTAGATTCTATTACATCACAATTTATAGTATATTAGATTAAAGCTCACCCGTTAAAGTGAATTAATTAAATGAATCAATTGCATGAAAAATTATGTTGTAATTATGATTTTTTTAATAAACAATATGAATTTAAATGAAATGAATTTAAAGGTGAAGCTCAATGGGTTGTCTCTCTATTTGGGGCTTAAAGGCTACTGCTCCATTAATATTTGGGCTTCTAACTATTTTTCTTTGGTTAAAACTAGGCTCATCGTTTATAAGAGTCCAGCGAGCTTGTATTTTCAGTTCGATAAATACATCCCAATATTTTTCTAATTACACTAACACTTTTTTTTTTTTCAAAAAAAAAAAAAAATCATGAACATGGGGTACCAAATATTAGGTCTCAGATCTCAGTTAAATATACATCTCATTAGGTAGGTGGTGAAATTTTTAATGCAGCATGAGGTTTGAGCTTTGGTATCAGTTCTTAATTTCCATCCTTCAGCAATGGTATATTGTATTGGTTTTGGTGAATCAAGAAACTTTCAGACAATAACATATGCTTTATCACAACTAATTAAACCCAGCATAGCTAAAGCCCAGAACATGGGCCCCATCTGAGTTTGGCAACCAAACCAATAGAGAGATTAGATGATTAATAGGACTACCACCACCATCCGACTAAAAATTGCTTGCCTAAACAAAAAGTTGACACTCAACATGTTTAGCAAGTTTTGTGCATTGTCATATCATCTCAACTCGGTTTATATGCACATTAATGAAATCATGACATGATGACTAATCTATTATCATGTCAATTGATTTGATATCATATGATAATTATAAGAAGATTAGAGTTATGTCATTTCGTTCATGTTTACAAGTAGACCTAATTAAGGTTCATTATCTGTGAAAATTGCAAGTCTCATGGTTCTATAAAGAGGCAAAGGATGAATAAGTAGCACTTTGAAAAGTGAAGCACTCATGTCTGCAGTAAGTAGCACCAGTGCAATTTGTTGCATGAATTCAGAAGGAGAAAATAGCTATGCTAATAACTCCAATGTTCAGGTGTCTCTGTTTACCATTTTCCATCAACTAATTCAGGACCTTTAACTTTGATGCTTAATTGATTTTACTATTGAAACAAATTAGAAACATCAAATTCATCGCCAAATCTTCATCTTTTGTATATTAACTTGTTAATTTCTCAGAAAACAGCGATAGCAAAGGCGAGGCCGTTCCTGGAGGAAACTATCAAAAATATGTGCGGCTACACTGTCCCTTCTTGTTTTAATGTTGCGGATTTAGGCTGCTCTTCAGGACCCAACACCCTCTTAGTCATATCTGAAATATTAGACACAATTCTTGGAATATGCCACCAATTGAACCGCAAATCATCTGAGTTCCACGTGTTTCTCAATGATCTCCCGGGAAATGACTTCAACAGCATCTTCAAGTCTCTTCCTGCTTTCTATCACAATCAGAGGCTCAAGCAAGAGAAGTCCGACACACTTGGACCATGTTTCATATCAGGAGTGCCCGTTTCCTTTTATGAGAGGCTCTTCCCAAGCAGGAGCTTACATTTTGTTCATTCTTCTTACAGTGTTCACTGGCTCTCTAAGGTACGTATTTATAAAGTTAACATTGATTCTGGAACCTTTTGCTATCAATCAGCATGTCAATATTGATTCATTTAGTTTAGTTTTATATATCAATGATTTCGGAGTATTGATCGATTGATTTTACTTCTCTGATAATTTTGTACGTGACCAATGTTTATCAATAGGTTCCAGAAAATCTTGTGAACAACAGGGGGAATGCATACATGGCAAAGTCAAGTCCCCCAAGTGTGTACACAGCTTACCTGAAGCAGTTCCGAAGGGATTTCTCAGTTTTTCTAAGGTTACGATCTGAAGAAATAATATGCGGAGGACGAATGTTGCTTACTTTCTTAGGCAGAAGCATCGCTAATCCATCCAGCAAAGATTGTTGTCAACTTTGGGAGCTGCTAGCAAAATCGCTCCTTGAATTGGTTGATAAGGTTATTATACTCATCAGTCTTTTCTTTTTTTTTGTATTTTTTTTTTTTGGAATGTTAGTGAGCAAATTAATTACAAGATGTAACATTTTCTCGAATTTCAGGGGCTGGTTGAAGAGGCTGATGTTGATTCATTCAATTTACCTTGTTATATGCCATATGAAGAGGAAGTAAGGGAGATTGTGGGAGAGGAAGGATCCTTCAATATTGATAAACTAGAAATTTTTGAAGTCAATTGGGATCCAAGTGATGATGTTAGCAACAAAAACTTTGTGTTCAACAAGTACCAGAGTGGACAAAATGTTGCAAAATCTGTAAGGGCTGTGACTGAAACCATGCTTGCTAGTCACTTTGGAGAAAATGTAATTGACATTTTGTTTGATGGGTTTCCAAAGCATGTGGCTGACCATCTGGCTGTGGAGAAGACAAAGCACATCAATACAATTTTATCATTGATAAAGAAGTAGACCGCATATTATTGATGTTGTCAATATTGATTGCATCCATACTTAAAACCAAATTGAACTATTTGCTATTGAATTTTGCGAATAATAATATCGTACTTCTAATAAACATTAAACATATGTTGTTTGAATTTATATATGTAACACTACTGTAAACCTATTACAATTAGAGGAATCAATTAATTAGGCTCAATTGGCACATTATGGTTATGGTATGAGCCAAATACAAAAAGTGGACTAATTGCAATATAGAGTTATTAATGTCAATTGTCTAGAGTAAATGAGTAACATATGTGAGATGACTTGCTTTTTTGACAAAGCAAAGGCTTGATTAGGCTCAATGGAGTGTACTGTGGACAATAAATCATGCTTAAGTTAGCTTGAAAGACTCATTCGATTCAAAGATAGCCCAAATTTCTTTATTAATGTTGTGTAACCTTGGATTTCACCTTGAGTAGTGATCAAATGAGTTCTAGAGTCCTATGAGATCTCAACGCAAAGCTCTATTCACATAAAGTTTCTCTAAATAATAAAAAGTTTCATATTCATGGCTATTGTGCTCAAAAGTTGAAGAAATAAAAAATGAAATTCGTCAAGCAAAAAGAGTCAAGCATGCTAACAACATAATCTCATGTATTACCAAAAATATATTTCTAATGAGTATCACGATTTTATCAATGATTATCAAAAGGACACACAACTCACATGTAAACAAACAAAGCATTTCAAAACATCATTACTTTGTCTCTGGGTCAAGAATTCTTCCATTATCAATTAGGTCTTTTATCTCATGTCGAAGGCGGTGACATTTGTTAGTGACATGGTCGGTTAGTTGACGAAAATCACAATATTCATGATGCTTGTGGTTGGCTGAGTATGGGTTTTGTGGAGGCCTTGGTGTTAACAGGAACAACATTGATCAGGCACGGAGCTCCTCAAATACTTCGGATAAAGGCCATCCCAATTGACTGAACTTCCTTGGTTGATTCATAGCATGCATTTTACGTCCTTGTCATATGACTCGTTGGTTTAGTCATACTAGCCTTGATTTCTTTTAGGGTAGCTGCTATTATTGTTCTTCTACCTAGCCTCCAAATCTTCGATTCTATTGAATCATACAAGTCTTCGAAGGTTTTAATTGGAAAGCCCACAAGCCTATCTCTAATGAACGAATAGGCCCCATTGATCATCATACGAACCTGATCCTTCTTCGCAAACCTTATGGTCATCTTAGCAGCCTTAGCCCTCCAAGAAACCAAGTCTTCAAAAAAGGTCTTATTGGGCTTTTGATGAGTTGTCTCCAAATCCCTCAACATTACCCTAGTTGGGTATTGTGGCGATACTACTCCACGAACTACTTGGATAGCTCCTCCCAATCCTCTCAGACTCTCTTAGGCAAGTTATAGTACCATACTACTGCATCATCTTCTAAGGATAACATGAAGTACTTCAAAATGTACTACTTGGACAAAGGAGTGTTGGCCATAACAGTAACATACTGTCTCAAATGTGTCTTCGGATTGCCCTTTCTATTGAACTTGGACACCTCTGGCATGCGAAACTTTGGTGAGAAATCACTGCCTTCAATGAGTGGAATGTCATTTAGCTCTTCAACCCTTTTCATCCCCTTCTTCTTCAAGAGCGAATATAACTTTTCTATGTTTTTAGCTAATTACTTAACTGATTCAGGTTCTTATTCAATAACCGGATCTTTTTCCCTATCTCTTAGCTAGTCTCACCTTTATCACACTATTACTATCGGTTGGCGGCTGATTATGGTTTAGATTAGGCCTATTTTGCATGAACCCCATAAGTTGGGCCAACTATTGTTGAATTGTAGTGATATCAACCTGTATTTGTGTTATCTCAGCATTGTTGTTGGGTGTAACCATTTCAGCAACTGGTTCTTCTTGCCTTGTCAAATGACTACCTCGTTTGACCCAAGCTATGATGGTTGTAAAATAAAGGCGTTAATGCCATACATATAATGTATATGTGCATGATATGATGCGTGCTCACTGAACAGCATAGACAGACTTTTAGCCTTCCAACTTTATTCCTCCTGCACATGTATGGTCAAGTCTCTTTCCTAGGATTTGTGCCTCATTCCTAAGTCATCATCATGGGATAAGGGAATGCATAATACTCTCATCTTAATTCTAGCAAACAATTTTACATAATTGTCTCTTTGATCATTACAACATGTTCCTAGGTGTCATGGTGGCCCAACAATTGTCACATGCCCCCTTAGTCTTTCTATGGGTTGACTAGCATGTGGCATTGGTTCATGGTTCTATGAAATTGAATCAAGTTATGGATTTCATAAGGACTCGTGTCCATCAATATGCATCCAACATAGGTTTTGGATATTTATCCTATTCGAAGTTTCCAGAGTTCTTCTACATAAGTTTGGTCACAAGGGTTCAATGGTTTAGACTCCTTCGAGCGAAAGATGCCCCATTGGGCCAGTCTCTTTTTATACCAATTCAATAGTATGTGTTCAAAGGAAGTGACACCAATATGAGTCATCGAAGAGTCGAATGGAGCCAAAGACTTCTCATACTAATGCCACACAACTAGTTTAAGTAATTCATACTTATTGTGTCCAAAGTGTAGTGATGCAAGGACTCAAAATGATAAAATAAGCTATTAAAATTTGGTATCCTAATCGGAATCAACTTCTCATATCCTTAGTGGAATTGCCACTGTAAGTGAGGCTTTTATCCCGCTAGAGCATTTGCGACCATGATACTGTGTCAAAGCTTTTTTCGAAACTTAAAGGAATGAAACAAGCCACATGCATGTCTGGAGAATGGAGTCATCACCCAATTTTCTATCGAAAAAAGGGATAATGGCAATCCAATCTCTCGCTTTGAGATTTAAACTACTCTAATCCCTTCAGTGATGGGTTTAGGAAGTTAGTATGAGCCTTAAGCTCATCCAGATGTAAATTCGACCTCCACTAGGGCACACCAAATAGAAATAACTTATATTGTTTTATTGAATCCACTTAAGTTTATCGTTTTATACACATATATTTTCAATTTTATCTTCTTTAATCATATGAGGTGATTTCTGATCAATAGTAATGTATATTCATATAAACGAAGTATGAGGAGAATTGAATTACATTCCTTTTTAAACATGAGGGAAAGAGGATAGGATTACATTCAATGTTATTAAATAATAAAATAAAAGTACTTCTAAACAATTCTAATTATTTAATCATACATTCATAGCATATTCATTATTGTGCCTCAACTTTGCAAAAGTGAAAAGACATTATATCCTCAATAAAGAAAATAAAAAAAACAAAAATGTAACTTCCAGCATAAAAGTTTGAAATCCTATTGATGTTGTGAGACGTTTGTCTGGATTCAAAGAGCTCGTCCACATCACCTTAAAATTGTTGGCTAATTAGGAAGTGTTGTGTTACAGATGTTTGTTGATAATTCATAAGAAAAGGCCAAGGATTCCCTGGAGGAAAAGTAGAGGTACAAGCAAACAGAAGAGACAGGTGATGGTATATGTAAAAGGCTAATTCTAACGAAAAGACTGATTCTGAACACCAGAAATCTATTACACTGTTACTAATCCATAATTATTTCAGAAGTGAACACAAATAAAAAGAAGACAATTTCAAACATCCACTGAATCTAGAACTCCAAAAGAAATGACTTAAAAATATCCTTGAATTTGATAGCATGACAAAAGAGTAGAACTGTAATGTAAGCACTCCAGAAAGATCAGAAGAAAAAGTTCCTGACCTATTGTATTGACTCAAACTGAGGTTACAAACTAAAAAATGACTGTGTTTAGGCTAAATAATAATTCATGTGGACTTAGGATGCACTCGAGTAGTGTTTCAAGCTGTGTATGAACTTTTAAGGAATGAGACACCTTTTCAATCGAGTAACTAACTAAAAATTGCATAGACAGCTTTGAATGATAACATATATGTATTTGCTAGATGATTTAAGCACTGCAAAAAAAGGGGTCATTTACGGCGGCCATTTTGCCGCTGTAAAAGGTCTTTTGCGTCAACCATACGACGGTCCTTGGGTTGACGTAGATAATATTGGTCGTAAATCTTCTGCTTCGGCCCGTTAGGTCATTTGTGGCGGGATCATAGTCATTTACAGCGGCATCTTTGTAGTCGTAGAAAACCATCTACGTCACCTCATTTACAGCAATGGAAGTGGTCGCCGTAAAAGGCTCAATGACCCACAATTACAAATTTGCCCCTGATTTGAAATCCATTCAAAAATAAATGCGTAACGGCCTTTTTCTTTGGTGAAAAATGTGATTTTTAAATTTAAAACAACTCCATTCAAATTTACATTTTGCTTGTAACGACTTTTTCTTTTTAAATGCGATTTTAAAATTAAAATAATAATTGTAATTTTAAATTTTATAGAATTACAATTTTACCCTCAATTTTTAGTGTTACTTGAAATTACCAATTTACCATTGTTCATTAACTTAATAAAATTCTTTAAAAAAGTTCTTTTTATTTAATTCTCCTTATTCAGTAGCATTTGTTTCTAGCAATATTAAAGGACATAATTCAACAAAATAATTTTGTGAAAATTATTAACATACCAAAAACATATACTCAATTATTCAACTACACTTTAAAGTCATTTCAAATTTCTCAATTGCCAACAAAGTTTAAAGGTTTAACATATTATACCAGGGAAATCTAACTACACTTCAAAGCTCAAATTTCTCAACCAAACCCTACTAGCATAGCAATCAAACATTTTCAAATTTCTTAACAGGTAATAGTATAAACAAAAGAAAACAAAAAAAAAAAATTCATTGAGAAAAACCATCCAAAACCTAACTACACTTCTAATGCCATCCAAAACCTAGTAAGTATGTCAAATTATCAATCTATTTAAAACATGCAAAACCTTTGAAGAACTTGAACAACTCAACTTCACCCTTGTCATTATCTATCCAGCCTTTTACCTTCACCTGGAAAGTAAAAATAAATAAATAAATTCAGTTCTTGAACTTAACAATTTATCTATAGCAAGTAATAAAATCCCATCATGCAACATTAATATAAGTTCCAGAAGCTAAATGAATTATCATCTCCATAAAATCACAAAGTATTAGAGCATTGTAGCATAAACTGAAATATGACTCAACTAATAAAATCATCAAAATGAGAATATTTACAAACAATCAATTTAAAACTAAGTTTGTCCAATCAGTGCATGATTAAGGAATATGTTGATCATACAATCATCTACAACAAATACCCTTGAAGGATCACCAAGCTCACTTGCAATCACATTCCTCAATGCTTAACAATAACACTTCAAACATTGTCAAAAATTTTCAAGCAAATAAGAGCACTCAGCAATAAGACTTGGGTTATGGGTGTTTAAGGCAATTGATTTCGGTTATGGGGTTTTTAGATGAATTGATTGGGGTTATGAGTGTTTACGTGAATTGATTTGGGTTATAGGTTGTTCAGGGGCATTGATTTAGGTTATGGGTGTTTAAGGCAATTGATTTAGATTATGGGGTGTTTTAGGTGAATTGATTTGGGTTATAGGTGTTTATGTGAATTGATTGAATGTATTTTTTTAAAGTTTATTCTATTTTAATTAACATATAGAAAATACAATGCACTAGCAGTGGCATATTAAAATAAAACAAGACAAATAATATAAAATATAACAAGCTTAAAATAAAACAAGAAAAAATCAGTGTACAAAGCTTTACATGATCATCACCAACATGTACACGATATCAATTCACAAACAATTTACATGAAACATGGTCCATGGAACATCTTATTAATATACAATTTACATGAAACAATCGAACATGCATACAATATAATATTCATACATTGACAACTGATTAACATACAATTTACAAGATGAGATCGCCTATGAAACATTTGAAATAATAGAATTAAAGATGGGTCTATGCGCTAAAGTACAAACCTGTGAGAGGAAAGAATTCTGATATGACAAATTCTGAAACAAATTGCAGATAAAGCCTTATGAATAGATTGTAGTACCTCTTGTGCAATCAAAATCGAAGAACTCAGCAGCCTAAGATACAAATCCAGGATATTAGCAATTGTAATTAATAGATATCCTAAATTGAATTTGAATAGAATTTTATTGGCAAGAAAAGAGATCTAAAAGTACTTTAAAAATATTTTCATTGTTTATTATTCTATTTCCAGTTTCAAAGCAAAATGAATTAAATAATGACTTATCAAAGAATTGAAATCATGTTTTAACCCATAATTGCATATATTTTTTCATAATTCTCGTGTAATTGTTTGATGTTATAAATCAGTCATGACTCATGCAATAGAATTAATATCAATTCATATACAATTTATTGACTCATGCACTAACTTTCTTCTTTTTGCTATTATTAAGATAATTAAACATGCAACAAAATCAATCAAGTAAGAGCTATCTTAAACACCAATAATATCAATAGTCATGTATCCACAAATAGTCTAGATAAAAATGCAAAAGATATCATAACTGAGTGACATAAAACAGAGTAACTTACAAGTGTTAGGAAGCAATAGAAAGTTATATTTATAGTTTTTCCTTGTCGTCCACCCTTTAGATGGTCCTAAGAGATAGTAAGTATCAAACTTATCATTATCTTGAAGATGATGTCAACTTTTTGATTAATTAAAAGAAGCTTTGATACATCCCAATTAACATATTCAATTACAACAAATTAAGCTTCTGGGCATGTTAGTTAAGTTACAATTTGAAGTCTTTCTATAAAACAAAATACATAATCAATGAAAGCCTGCATTGAAAAATTCTAAACAAAGTAGTCCACATGATATACGAGATTCGATGAGAAGAATTATTGCTGCACAACAATAAACAAAATACGTATTACTTGTTCCGAAGATGACTTGATACATGCACTTGAAAAGGTGGAGTAGATTTCAAAATTATTAAAAAATGTAGTAAATAGTCTACAGTTTTGACATAAGGGTGTTTATATTATAAAGGTAAATTTGACAGGGTTAACACGTTTTTAGTATAATAAATATAATATATCGAGTTTCTAGAACCCTCTAATGACAGGATAATTGACTCATTTATAATATAATATTATTAGCCAATGGTAGAATATATAGGATTTGAAAGTTTTTGTCTTTTTGAGAGAAAATTAGAGAAAGGAAGAAAATGAAAGATATAAAGTCAAATGAAATGATGGGCTGATATAATCAATACCAAGCCGGGAAGGGTCCAATGGTCCATCTTACAGCCGGAGAGATTCTTTCCTTATCTGATTGAGGTACACAAGTGGAAGCAAAAGTAAAGTGGTATCATGTAAAGATATGTTAAAAATCTTCTACTAAAAATTCAATGCTTAACTAACATGCCCAGAAGCTTATGTAAAAATCAATCTTCTACTGTTTAAAATTCAATTAAATTCGTTAAATTCAATGCTTGACTTGATTAGAATATTACTAACATCCTCTAATATTTATAACAATTATCAACGATCTCTTTTATGTCTAGGAGTCTTACTAAAAATTTTTTAAATGCGAGATGGATAGTGATTTATTTAAAAGTTAACAAAGAAATTTTAATTTTATTTCAAAAGTTAGAGAAGGAATTAGTAAAATTACATCTTAAACTTATAATTCTTATGTTAATTTAAGTTGGGGTTGGGATTTTGTCAATGTCATCTCAAATGAAAATAAATTTTGTCTGTTGAGTGGGACAAAATCTTATTATTATTAATATGATTTTGATGCTGCAACATATCCTCTACATTTTCAAGAGTCATTTTCCTAAACATATGAGTTGATTAAAATAAAATGAAAAAAAACAGTAGAAGTATCACTATAAATGAAAAACAAACAAAACTAGTACTATAGCAAATAAATTCTCCATCAAAATGAAGATATATGTATGACCCAAATTCAAAATTTTAATTATAAAAAACGCTGCCTCTAAGTCAATTAGCAAAATAATAAGTAGAACAAACTAATATTATAGATCTACAACTCAAACTCAAATAGATGGCAGCTAGGCTTACTCAAAATTCAGATCCAATGCTTCGAAGCAAAGAGAGACATATAAATTTAATTGGCAACAAAACTCCATTTATTGAACTTTAAAAATAGAAGTAGAAGCAAAACATAATGGCAAAAGCACTTCTAGAAAGCAAATCTGAGAATATAAAAGAGCTTTACTCTTGCCAAACCGATAGAATGAAAACCGAGGTGAACAGTTATCTTCCAACGAAAGAAACGAATGTCATTTCTGATTAGGTTGCGAGAACAAAGACTATACAACAGAGTTTGGTTTTACTGTGGCAGCTCCACAGCAGCAGAGACTGCAACTTAAACGGAGACTACATAATAGAGTTTTAGGCTAGATCGGCGTGGCACCTTCGTGGTGGTGGGTTTGGTCGGCAGTGTGGGAATAGGGAAGCCTGCAACTTAAACGAAGAAGACTATATTTAAAAAAATGAAGAATAGTGACACTAACTCATGGACTATTTAAATTAAAAAAAAATGAAGAATAAGAATAGTGAGAGAGGGCATCATGGACTGTTTTGCCTTATTTGGGGGTACAAGTGTCGTTGACACTAACTCATTTACATCAGCTGTTAATGCAGCCGCAAATGAGTGACGTATATAACACATTTTTTTGTAGTAAGGTGAATGTGAATGTCTTAAACGTATGCTTATGCCCTTTTTTAGTTAGTGAGTGAATAGTAGGAATAATAATTAAAGTAGGATTCTAATTGTCTATATAAGGATAAGGCCTAAGTATTTATCTAATATAAATAATATAAGATAATGTGGGATAATGCATGAAATAAATAATTAATATTTATCTTAAAAACAATGTAGAAATAATACAAGAAAAGACCTCTAATCCTAGTCAAACCCTTTTTTACCATCTTGCTCTCACTCTTATCTTTAATTATTAATTATCAAAATACCCCTCAAGCGGGCTTAGGTTCAACGAATTGGGCTAAGTGGGCCTTATGTCTTTTATTTATACCAACTAAAGTACAATCTACCAAAGAGCCTTATGGGTGGCTTGAGTCCACTTGGCTTTAAGCTAAATACAACTTTAGGACACAAAGTCAGATTCAGATTTAGATTTGTAGGGTTCTATAGTATTGGGCCTTTGGGCTCTAACATGCCACAAGCCATAGCCTAATGTACAACATGATAGCATATGTGCACTTACAGGTTGATGCAAGCTAGACTTCTATGTTGGGCTATCAGATTATGAGTTCAGAGACCTTTTTACTGATTATATTGAGTTGATTTGAAGTGCCATGACCATGGACTTTGTAACAGATTCAGATTTAGATATGTTTTGGGGTTTGAAATGGGCCCATTGGGCTTGGACAAAATCGAGCATCAACATTTATACTTATCTAATATTCAATATAAGCATTTAATTCAAGATTCGATACATAATGAATTCCTTACCACCATATGTGAGCCTATTCAATATTTATCAAGTCTTTTCATACATATTCATACATACATATTCATTCTAAGTGATGGTCCCTCACCATCAAATGTGAGCCCACCACTTCATGACATATATTCAATCATATTCCTAATCATGACAATTATTCATAAATTCATAACAAATCAATAAATAATTCTAAATAAAGCCATAAACTTAATCGTGGCAATTCTACCTAGTTTGATAATTCTATCATAGTAATTCTACCTAAATTTGATAATTCTATTATGGTAATTCTACTTATTTATAGTAATCATATTTGATCATGGCATATTCCAGCATAATCATGGTTATTATAATAATCATGACATTCTAGCCTAATTCTAACTTGCTATTTCCTAGCATCAGTCAAAACATTTATAAATTTTTCTAACATGATTTTAATCATGTGCTCTTAAGCATGATTCTAAGGCATCCACAAAGAAAATTAACTCTTAAACATGATTCTAATAGAAGAGGGATGATGGACTTACATTGACACGCTTTTTCATCTTGCAAAACAAACCAGGGATTGAAACAATTCATAATAATCTTAAACATACTTCTAAGCATTAAAATAAAATCTAATCATGCTTATTTTAAGCAAAAATAAACCTAGACATGCTTAATTCTAAGCAAATAAAAAATAAAAAATAAATAAGAGCAAAAGAGGGAGAATAAAGAATTGCTCTCAAGATGTATCCCTTCTAGATTTAGAGCAACGTAAAACGCCCCAAAAATTTTAAACTATAAAAGAACTCTTTGAAATCTTCATAAGTGTATCCTAGAGGGAGAGAAAAGGATTTCTAAATGCCTTGAGAAGTGTACCAAATATGGGCTTACGTAGGCTTCCTTTGAAGTGAAAAATTGATAAAAAAATCAATGTGCGATTTTGATAAATAGTACTGGTGAATAATGTCGGTGTGAACAGTGCCAGCCAATAATGAACAGTACCATCCGGTGATGGACAGTACCACAAGCAATAAATAGTACCAACGGTGAACAATGCACTCTGAGTTAGCTGTATTTGATTGAACATAACTTTTTGTACAAAACTCAGATTTACAATTCGTAAATTTTTAAAGAAACTAGACATCCAAAGCTTGAACATTATATGACTTATTGCTAGATACTTTCTAATTAATTTTTATAATTTTTCAAAGTCGGGTGTCAGTTTTCTAAGTTTTTGGTCTTTTACCTTAGCACACCTTTCTTTCCATTCAAGGTCAATTCCGCTATTTCACATTGCTCAACACACATCCGTGTTTCATTATCAAGCTCAAAAATCAAGTGTCTATATTGCCAACGGTCGACAACAATAACTTCGATGACTGTTTGATTTTCTATTTTCTATTATTCTTAATAATAAGTTAATAAATATATTTAATTATTTTATTTATTCATTTTTAGTATTTAGAGAGTAATTTATTTATTTTAATATTATATTTTAAATTTATTTAAATATTACAATAATTATTTTTTGTAAAAATTATGTATATTTTATGAATTTTGTTGAAATTGAGAATTTGAAAATCAAATAGATATTCATAGCTTTTAGACAGCACAACAATTTTAGAAAGTTAACTTATCAAATACTTATAATTTATCCAAACAGTAGAATTAAAATCTGATTTTTCTTATTAATTTTTCATAATTCAGCAGTCCCAAATTCACCTTTAACACTAATTGTAAAATGAGTGGCACAGTGATACATCATTTATATATGTGTAACTTTCTTACAATGCAGCACCTTTTGTACAATTATTGCACTGCATTTGGACAAAATAGCTTCCTTGAATCAAGCAATAGTTTCGGTGTAATTCAGCAGAAATTAAAATAACAACATGAAGATGATGTTCCGTAGGAAGGTTGTGGTGTTAATGTATTGAATTTTTGCGGCTGAGACGTGAGTGTTAAGAACCATTCATTGTCTAGAAGGGCATGATTCATGCATCATTCGTTATTCAAGTACTGTAATTTCTCTGGCACTAATTAATTGAAAATCTCATATTAGTTCATTTTTATAATGTTACAGAATTTTAGTTAAATAACTAAAAAAACCTACATGTGCTACCGAGTTCTCTACTTCTTTCAGCACGTGACGTGTAACATCTCACGCCAGAAAGCTTAATGCTGTTACGTAAGTAATTTCTTTTCCTTGACTTGGACATCTCACCGAGTTATACTTGCTCAATTATTGAGAAAGAATTTCGGCCCCCCTTAAGGTTAGAAAATTTTTAGGCTCGTTAGAAATTTAAGGGTAATTAATTATGTGATCTTATATTTTTAGAAATTCAAAATGACAAGAATTATTAAGCTCCAAAATTTTCACAAAATATATATATTAATCAACATGTCTTTATTGTATAATTGCTAAAATAAAATAGGCCCCTTATGGGCCAACCATATGTCTGTTGGTTTGGCCATACAAAAAATAGGGTTGATTTTATATTTTTGAGCAATTCAAAATTACAAAGAAGCATGAAGGTCCAAATATTTCACAAAATACTTTATTTGACACATCTTTATTGTATAATTAAACTAAAATAAATTAGGTCCCTTACTGGCCAGACCATAGGTTTGTTAGTGAGGCCATACAAAAAAAATAAGGTTTGACCGGTTTTCAATTCAGCCCCTTAAATTTTGTTATCTTCCATTTAATCCAAATAAATTAGGAATTTTTTAGTTTTTATTAAAAGTTATCCCATTCTGTAGTTATTCATACCTCTGTATCGGTTTCTGAAAGTTGAAACTTAAAACCTAGTTTCACTAAATTCAAACCTCAAAGACTTGAATTTTTTCTCCCCAATTATGTACATTTATACGCAATTAGATGATAATTTTGATAATAATATCATATTATAATCTAACAAAAAGTTTTCATTTTTACTTAATTTGCTTCATCCAACATTTTTTATCTCTTATAAATAATAGGCGATGAGATGACAATTCACTTTACTAATAAGCGATAATTTGATGTAAGAGTATTGCTTTGGCTTGAGGGTAGGACTATACCATAAGGGATTCTCGAAGTAAGACCCAAATAAATAGTGTCTGGAGTGGATCTCCAGCCTAATCCTGATAGGATATAAGAAGAGGATTGTGTCTCTACCACCAGTTATGGCTTTTAATATAATTTATTGCATTGTCCTACGTCATAATTATTTCTTATCTCGTCTATCATATGAATTTTTTTTTACTGTTTACCAAAAGCAATTGTTTGTGATTATGGCACAGCTGGACTGTAGCATGCTCGTAATTAGGGCCCACGGGCTGACTCAGTTGAACTGTTAATAATTTTATCTGGAGAAAAGTTTAAGTGGCTGGTTGCTCAGAGAGGCTGGGAAGGCGAAAAGAGGAGTTTTGGTTTCTTGCGTTCCCAAATTGCTTTATAAAGTGGTACAAGCTAGGCTACCTCGACACTCTCATAAGTGCACAAATAGTAGCATTCACATTATTAGTTATCAAGAGAGAAGCCATGGCTCCAGTAAATATTCTTCACATGACTGCAGGAGAAGGAGAGACTTAGCTATGCTAATAACTCCCTCCTTCAGGTCTCTTTCTTCGCAAATATATTAATATTACACACTCAGCTTTTCATTATATCACTTGATTATTTTTATTTCTCAATACAACCAATGATTTAATTTTCTTCAAAGATGTATGTATCTTATTCTTACAGTCTTCTATATGTTAATTTCTCAGAAAACTGTGATATTGAAGGCTAGGCCATTCCTGGAGGAGACTATTAGAAACATGTTCAACTCCACTTTTCCTACTTGTTTTAAGGTTGCAGATTTAGGCTGCTCTTCAGGACCCAACACCCTCCTTGTCATATCCCAAATTTTAGACATCATTGAGGGAATATGCCACCGAGTGAACCGCAAATCACCTGAGTTCCAAGTGTTTCTCAATGATCTCCCGGGAAATGACTTCAACAGTGTCTTCAAGTCTCTTCCTGCTTTCTATCAGAAGCTCAAGCAAGACAAGTCTGACGAATTTGGACCCTGTTTCATATCAGCAACACCCCGTTCCTTTTACGAGAGGCTTTTCCCAACAAATAGTATAAATTTCATACATTCGTCTTATAGTATTCATTGGCTCTCTCAGGTTAACATCTCTACATTTAAAATCATGTTAATTTTACCAGTGTTGATGCTTCTTTCGAATCTTAATTTCCAACATTTTCTGTACCTACAATGCTGAATAGAAACGTAGTAAAGTAACCAGGTGTCTATAGAGTATGAATTGATCAGGTAATAGCAGTTTCTGATGGCAGCGCCTAACCTTTCATTTACTCAAACTAATGCTTCATTATTTAGGTTCCGGAAAATCTAGAGAATAAGCGGAATATATACATGGCAACGTCATGCTCTCCCAGTGTATATAAAGCTTACTTGGAACAGTTCCAGAAGGATTTCTCACTCTTTCTAAGCTTAAGGTCTGAAGAAATAATCTCTGGAGGACGTATGCTTCTCACTTTCATTGGAAGGAGCATTGCAGATCCCTGGAGCAAAGATTGCTGCGATCTCTGGGCTCTCATGACAAAATCGCTTCTTGAATTGGTTGACAATCATGAGGTTAACTACCACTTGAACACATATATAATTAATATGTTGTAAACTTAAGCTTAGTAGACTGATGATATATGGTGATCAAAATAAAAATAAAACTTTCTGACAGCGTAACTTTTTTGGGTTCAGGGGCTGGTCGAAGAGGCAGATGTGGATTCATTTAATTTGCCCTTATATACGCCTTATGGGGAGGAAGTAAGGAAGATTGTTGATAAGCAGGGATCCTTCCATCTTGAATGGCTAGAAACTTTTGAGGTGAATTGGAATCCCAGTGACGATGAGAGCAACAAAAATTTTGTGTTCAACAAGGACCATAGTGGACAAAATGTTGCAAATTGTATGAGAGCTGTTACAGAACCCATGCTTACTAGTCATTTTGGAAACAGGATAATTGACCCTCTGTTCGCTAGGTATGCAAAGAATGCGGCTGAGCATCTGGCTTTGGAGAAGACCAAGCATATCAATCTAGTTGTTTCCGTAACAAAGAAGTAGCTAGATAATTGATTGCCCATATATATGCAGGCAACATAATTAAAAATCCATGGATGAATAAATGATACTTCCCACCATTCTGTAATTTTGTCGCCAGTTTGAACTTATAAATAAGAAATAGATGAAATAACTTCATTTCCAAGAACAAAGAAGTTCGATCATGCATAATCTCAGTTTATGGGAGTATGCAGATGAAATGTCTTGGCTAAATTCGTTATATATGTTTTATCTGCTGCTATTGCATTATATATACTAGGCAAGGTTTCTGCAGAGCCAACAGAAATATAATAAAAAACAAACAAAATATATAATTGTAAGTCTTCATTTTTGTTTGTTGAATCCTTGAAAAGTAGGTAGCCTGTAGCCACTTGTTGCACTGAAGATTTATGTTGAATTTGGTGCCCCGGCCCATACACTTTCTGTTGACAGTCAATGCTGCTTTTTGATAATAACACATTTTTTAAGTAACCTTAAATACAAGAGTAATGCTATATTTACAATATATTTCTTATCGTCTGAGTTGATAAAATATTACTGGGTGATTAAAAAATAAAAATAAATTAAGGAAGTTCAATTACATGACATATTAATTATCTATCCACTAATATTTTACCAACTTAGGTTGTAAAATAAATTAGTTATAAATTAGTTATAAGTTTAATATTACTCTAAATACAAATTATAAGTACACACGTAACATCACATGTTTATTGTCTATTTTTAAAGTCTTCAATTAATTCATTATTATTATTATTATTATTAGGAAAAATTCAGAAAACGCCCATATTTTAGAGGTGTTTTTGAAAAATAACCACCTTCCCAAATATTTGTATGCCATGACCTTAAAGGCTGCGAAAAGTTAGTAATACCCTCATTCGTAATTTACATGTTACTAACAAATGCTCTCCCATGTTCTTCTGCATCTTTGATTCTCTTGAATCACATGGCTCTAGAATTATGATTTGACAAAGATGATAAAGGGCAAGCGAGAAGACTTGAAAATCAACTGTTCGAATGTGAAAATGAGGTTTCCCAGAAGATTGCTTAACGAAGAACGAAGAAGTGTTGGATGTCAAATACAGTCTAACGACTCCAAATCACGTCGAGCTATCAGATGATATCTCATTTCAAACCATATAATTCGAAATCATAAAACAATGAACTATACAATCAATCTATGGATCTTGGTTTGAATTTCCCATGAAGCTTCAATTTCAATCAAAAGAAAAGATATGATTATTGTCAATCATATTAAACACCTAATTAACGTAATTTTCAATCCTTAGAGATGATTTCTTTTATCAAGGTAGTACTAAAATTTTCTATTTTCCTTTTTAATTTTCTCTATATCATAGTATATATTCTCTCTTTAAACAAATTTGAATAGAAAAATAATGAACAATTTTTGTTGAGATTATGAAGGGTATACAATATGAATCTATCGCTTTTAAATTTTATGTATATTATATGTATATATTTTATTTTTTTATTTAATAAATTTTAGATTGAGGTGTTATATATTTGTTTATATACATTTATATACAATGATTTTTGGATTTAAGTGACATATTATATTTACAAACTTTTCATACAAACTAATTAATACCTATTGTTATTCTAGGATATCTACATTATCTAACTTAATTTATTTTAAATTTTATTTATTTAATTAAATTAAAAAATAAATTAAGATTATTATAGCACCTGAGAGTGGTGAGGGTGGGTTCTGTTCCTAGTCTCCTATTGTTTGGTAACAAAGATCTTGATTAATTTATATATGTGCTCTTTAAGCTATTAGAAGTCTTTTAAGTTGAAAAGCCTGCAAACAAAATCATGAAAGACTGTATGTCCAAAGTGGACAATATCTGACAGCAGATCGGGATATGACAATTGTATCAGAGATGGACCTACCTCACGATACGGGCTATGTTCCAATTTCTGATTGGAGACAATATACGACAACAGACCGAGATGTGATAATTATTTACTCATATAATTTTACATAAGTTTTTAAAGATATAAGATTTGAATTTTTTTTTGCTTTCTATTTATATTCTTTCTACCATTAATCTCATCTTTGTAAAATGATGAGATAAAGAGTGGATTATTTGTCAAAATAAAGATGCAGAAAATTCACAAGAAATATATATATATTTCTTGTGAATGCATCTTGTTGGCTTTCAATCTCAATCATTGGATTTTGTAAATCAACAGCTATGAAATTGTGTCTAGTCTTGTGTTAAAATATCTCCTCCCATTAGGGGTATTCGTCGGTTTGGATCCGATGGATTTAGTTAATAACCAATCCAATCCAATAATGATCGGTTTATAGATTTTTCAATCCAATCCTATCCAATTAAAGATTGAAATCTAATCCAATCCAATTTTAAAAAAACATCATCCGATCCGATTCAATCCAATCCAATCCGAACTTTAAAAAATTTAAAAAAGAAAAAGTCTCATATGATTCAATAATAAACACAAGTTATTATAAAAAAATAATGATGACATAAAGTTACCAAGCAAATTAAAAAATTGGTAAACAATAATATAGTAAATAAAAATTAATTTATAAATTGATTAATGTTCCTAACCAAAAATAACAATAAAAATTTAAATCATTCCAATACAAATATTGTAATTTAAATAAATTTATAGGACTCTATGCAATAAGCTACCTTGCATAAAATGGAACTTGAAAAAATTTATTATTATATAATTGTATTAACTCAATGTCATACATGCATATTAAAGAATGCCTTGTAAACATGAATAAATAATTAATAAATAACTAATAGTTTTTATATTGAGATAAATATAATTGACATGAAAAAACAATTCATGAAATAAAAAAATAATGATAACTAAGTTATATTTATACTTTCTAATTACATATAGCACAAATGCATTACATTAATGATCATCAAATGTTAATTTTAATTTTTAGATATTACATAGTTAATTTTATTACTTATTATTTGGTTTGGATCGGTTTATAATGGATTTTTATAATAGGATCCGTTATCTGATCCAATTAATTCGGTTTTTAAAAATTTTAATCCAATCCAATCCGTCAATTGATCAAATCCAATCAAATTGGATCGGTTTGGATTGGATCGATCGGTTTGGACGGATTGGATTGGATTTTGAACACCCCTACCTCTCATGTATACATATATATATGGACACACACACCCAACCACCCACATATTTAACTATCATTCACAACCTTACCTTCTCCCATATGCAAACAACACATTCTCTTGCCAAAGGGAAATTAACATAAACACCTTCACTGTTTCTCCGAAGTACACTATGCCTCCCACTTTGGAATAGTAACATAATGATCCCTAGATTCCATCTATTGTTAGAAGTGTTAGGGTAATTTAGTCTTTTTCATTGGTGAAACATTAAATAATGGGACAACTACATTAAGTATCTTCGAGTTTTGACTTAATTTTAAGTAGAGAATGATTATGCATTTTTTATCAATCACACTCTCGAAATTGTCTTCAAATCTGCATTTTCAAGGGTGTGATTAATGAAAAATGAACAACTTCAATGTTGTAATTGATAAAAATGTAGAGTTATTCTCCATTTGAAATTAAACCAAAATTTGAAGGTACTTATTGGTAGTGTCCCATTAAATAATATAAAATTAAATTTAAAAAAAAACTAAACAACTTAATCCTTCAAACCCTTTTCTCTCTCTCTCTCTCTCTCTTGCCTACCTCTCGTCTTCTTCTCTCCCTATCTCTCTTCACTATTCTCTCTTTGTCTTCAATTTCAATCCCTTCACCGTAGATTCCCATATAAAGAAACCTAATGTTTTTCCTCTTCCTCTCTCCCGATTTCTTCTTCTTTAACTTTTTATGAACCAAAAATTGTTAAACCCTAATGTTCTCTTCTTATCTTCATCATCATAGCCTCCTCTATCTCTCTCATCTCATCTCAATATTTATTCCTTTGTGATAGAGCACCATCACCCAAGGCAAACAAATTGGTATGGACTGCTCGAAGGATGGGGTGTTTGGAATGGTGGTAGTTACTTTTACTAGGTTTGTTGCATTTTTTTTTTTCAATTTGGATGAGGTGGTTGTGGTGGTTAGATATGGTACCTAGGTTGTGCATATCAATCGCAAAACAAATTGATTGCTTTAGCAGTTTGTAGTAAACAAACGGCCCCTTACATTTGCTTTGACTTGGCATCCTTTCATTTAGGATGCATTTTCAACTTTAGTGCGGCCTATTGAGTCCAAGTGCAAGGTAACTATCTTAATTAAGCTTTCTTTTAATTTTCAAAGATTCCCATAATGCATTAAATTAGATGATTCTACTATACAAAAGTAAATACAATTCCTAATGAACTAAAAATACATTTCCAAGTGAAGATCATAACTTTAAGCAACGAAATCAATACAAACTTTGTAAATATAGGATAAAAAAATAAAGTAAAATCTCTTTCTTCTAATGAATGATAAAATATAAAGTTTTATTCTTAAATTAGTATACATAAGATGAATAAAAAAAATATACAAAAATAAATTTATTTAGCAAAGAGTGATGATGCATCAATGAATGAGTAAATATTATATCAATTGGCCCGAGAACTTGATGCAGAGAGAGAGAGAGAAGAAGGGGCGATATTTCATGGTGTAAAATGAAAGCAATAAAACTTTTAACCATATATATTTTTGTTTAAACTAAGAGGGATGATGATCAAATAAATGGAATCTTAAAAGAGGTTGTATTGATCTATAAGAGAGTCAGCTTTGGAGTTCTCATAAGCCCTTGAACATTTTTTGTTTGATATAATTTGATTATGTGTGTTATATAAAAATTTTCGAGAATTGATAAATAATGTATGAATACATGAACATGTTATAATGCATGATGTGGCATTTTCTTTTCTCTATATAGCATGTGACATGTCATCATTTTATTTAATTCTTAAATAAAATAAACATTCATAATGGATGCATATGGTTTAACACTTGGCCTTTGACTAAAAATATTAAAATAATATTTGAATTGAGTTCTTGTATCTTCTTGGCATCTCCGTTGTGCTTGAATATGTCCATTAGTTGCAAGATAATTTTCAAATTTCATAAATATGGAAATTTTGTGTGCGGTGAACCATTTTCAAGCTATTCAGAAACTTTAAAAATTTTCACAGACACCCCTGAGATCTGGAACATTTTCAGATTTGCAGTTTCGATCCTGCAAAATGTAACGTTGATTTTATAGGCTATACAACTTCGATTTTATTACTGTTTTGGGCTACGAAATCACCAAAACAATGGGGATAAGATGGCAAACCGCCCAATAAATCAATTTCACTTATTTGGGCCTTAGTTTCAAAATAAACCATGCCCTAAAAGTGAAACACCTAGAACCATCTTGGGTTTAGGCTTGAGTGAACCCTAGAAGTCTAACACTATAAGGCCGTTTCGTATGGGGATTTCTGAGTATCGGAATGAGAATCTAAAGTCTAACCTTTGTTTGGTTGGCTTATTTAGCTTTTTAAGCCTGCAATTGAACTTTCCCATGGGTTTAAAATAACCTTCTATTGGGGTAATGTAAAACCCTTTCAACATTTGAGTTTGATATTCCCAAGAATCATAAATCCACCGTTATATAAATTTATTTATTTTATATATATATGTATAGTAAATTTAAAAAATACTACTAAATTATATATAAATTTGAACAAACTTATATACATATAATAAATAAACTTATATAAATTTATGAATAAAAATATTATTTATTAAATTAAATTAAAATATAATATAATATAAATTAATGAAGATAAATTTATTTATATATAATATATAAATTAATAAATATGTAAAAAATATTTATTTATAAATTTAAATTTTAAAATTAATTTTAATAAATATAAAATATAAAATATAAAAAATAATGTATATGTATATGTATATGTAAATTAAATTAAAATTATATTATATTATATAATAATAAAATAATACAGTATAAATATTTAAGATAGATATTTGTGTAAATATAATATGTATAATACAAATTAATAAATATTTATATAAAGTTACATATTTATTTATAAATAAATTTAAATTTAAAAAATATAAAATGTATAATATATAAACAATTAAATTTATATGTAAATTAAATTATATAAATTTAATTTATTTATAAATAAATAAATGTAAATAAATAATATGATATATAAAAGCTAAATTTATATGTAAACTAAAATTGAATTTAAACTAAATTAAATAAATTTATTTTTATTTTATATTTAAATTATATTTATATATAAATAAATTTATTTTTTTGGTTAATAAATTTATATATACTTATTAGGATAATACATTTATTATTATATATAACATAATATATATTTTGGTTTTACCATGCGATATATTATCTTCTATTAAGATAATATATATATATTTAAAAATCTTCAAAATTATTAATTTCATATATGTTTAATATTTTTTATTGTATACTAGAACATGAAAAACAGCATAAGTATTTTTGACATATTGAAAAATTTTTTTCGTTATATAGCATTATTCACTTATTGAACAAAATTAGCACAATCCTCTGTACAACCAAACACAGTAATCTGATCCCCACAGCAATCAATAACAAGATTTATGTGGGTAACCAAACACATTAATGTTTCTTTCTCAGGAATGAGATTATCATACTCCACTTTCCTAAGAATGTGAATACCATTCCCATGCATGAAACTAAATCTATATACCAAACAGCCCCTATAGGTTTTGTTTGCTACCCAACAACTATTATGTGTTATAAAATAGCCTATTTGACCAAACTTTAGTGATAAACCACCAACCTAGGCCTATGGACCAACACCCAGCAGCCTAATAGGCTTAATTACGTAAGTCTCATGCATTTTAACCCAGGATCATCACATTGGGACTTGAGTAAGTTTGGTTGGGCTTAGGGTAGTCCAATAAACCCTAAAGCCCACCTAAACTATGAACCCTTGAAATATTCTAAGGCTGACCGCCATGTCCAAGGTAGCTCCCAATTGCCCAAACGCAAAGCCCTAGTGTTTTGGGCTTGCCTTCACGTTCTTCATTGGCTTTAGGCCCATGGCCTTGAAGCCTTGCCCCGAAGCCCTGGCACCAGGCCTTTGCATGGCTTAAGCCCTGCTTAGGGCCAATAACATGAGCTTGGGCAGCTCTTAAGTCCAAAATCATGAACCTTACAGGCTTAGGGATTTGGCGCACAACCCTTGTGCCTGAAACACTAGCCACCTTTAAGGCAATCGTGACAACCCTAGCCACCATGTTGTATAACTATTGCCATGTCTCCTCCATCTTGTGCTTCGCATTCTTATAAAAAATCACTGTACAATACATTGAAAAATAAAATACAAACTAAGTTTGTACAAAGAACACAAAATTATGATGTATAATTATCAAACGTAGAGGGTAATTTAATGGCATAAAGGCCACCCCTCAATATTTACATACCCAAAAGAATGAAATTACAATCAAAACTCATCATAAGAAAAATTGTAACGAATTCAAGAAAACCTTAATGCCAGATCTATAACATGTTATTAGCATTAAAACAAAAAATTAATTAAGTACCTTAGTCATTCACTAGTGGAGGAACCGAGACTATGATACCAATTGTAGTTTCCCGGGCACGAATATGATCAATCAATGCAGGGAAATGGGCACCAAAACTACAATCTTACAGTTATAGGATTCAATTTTTATTGCTTCTTATCCATTTCAGTTCCCAAGTATGTCTTAAAAACTGCCTGAACGAGACGAGTGGACATCTATTTGCACTGGACTTTTCTTGAGAACACAATCGAATAGGTAAGAGATAGAATATGGGAAGATGAAATGTCATTATGCCTTAGAGAGGGGTTGACATTTTCGCTAAGGGAGGCTCTATGTGGTTTTGCATTTTTCTATATGAGGCATAATAATGAATTCATGTGAAAACCCTTACCCTATTATATGTCTTATATATCTCAAACTGATATTGTATCAATGAACTAAGTTTGATTTGGGCTTTATCTCATATAAACCCTAATTGGGCTTTTAGGGTTTTAGCACTGTTTAAGTCCAACCTAAGTGTAAGCCCTAATTAATTAAACCCTTTTAATTAACCCATATATTTAATTAATCATGTTAATTATATACTTGTCCCATATAGCCAGTCCTTTAGTAATTATTTAATTTAATACCTAGGTTTTATTCACTAAAAAACCTAATTAAATTAAATATTTATTTCTCTAGTCCAAACCCAATTCAAATAATTCATATTAGCTAACCAGGGACCTATGATGGACATATTTAATTACCAACTCCAATAGATTTGATCCAATACCCTATTATCTCATAAATGTAGTGGGTCTCGACTATTAACTTTGGCCCATTCCACTTTAGGCCCAAAGTTATACTCTTGAATTAAATACTCTTTACAAAAAGCTTAATTATTTAATTTAATTATTTCTTTAAACCCTATCCATTTAGTAACAGGTTTACATAACAACTGTTTATGGAATAATAATAATTGAAACTAGGTATAATTTACCCATTTAATTATATCTTGAGCTCTTGATACCAGTTTTATACCAAATGATTTAAGATTTACTAAAATAAATCTTAGTTTAATGAACATCCTTTATTGAACACTTGACTAATATTCTATCACCTAAGACTTTGTAAAACCATCAAGGTGATATTCTGCAATACTTTCAAAGTCATGAATTCCGTATCTATTGTATAGTATCTACTAGCATGCAAATCTTATAATTCCAACTAGCCAAGATATTGACATTTCACTTTAGGTCTAACTTTTTATTATAATCAAACACCATAGTCTATATATTAGAGGTACACTATCCATTCACGATTAAGGTAAGAATCCCTTTAGTGCTCGATTATAAAAATTTATTTTCAGTCAAAGTATTTTCATCAAATAGATAATTTCTACATGGTTCATGTTAAATCTATTCAAAATGCACAAGTGTCTTTATCCTGAAGTCTTCACTTTAAATAGTTAAAGACTCACCGTTTCCCTATTAGAGACAAACAACAAAACAGTCTTGTCCAAACAAAACATCCAAATTTTGTTGATCAGTTGTGAATTAGATTTGAACTATGATAAAGTTTTATGTCTTATATATACCTCATATATACATAAACTTTATCAATGTAAAAGCTTTAGAACCTTTAGTCATTGATATAATCACATTTGGGTGAATATAAATAATAACTCTTTTATTCATTTATAAAAAAAAATTCATAAATTACAGAAAAAATCCATGCTGTTAAGGCACATTACTAACAAAGAGGATGAAAACAGATACAAATCATCACCAATTTTGACATATAATAAAAATAAATGAAGGCATACATAAAATAAAATCAATATCGATAATCAATATCAATATATAACAATTTAGTTTCATACACTAGATTCATGTATAGGCTCTGATACCACATGTAAGAAATTTATGGATCTACATGATCTAATACGAGAAACCATATGCCCACCTAATATCTTGAAATCACACACAGATTAATCTTCAACCATCTCTCACATTTAGTGTACTTTATGCAGAGTGATGAGTCAATGACTTAATCATATGTATATATGTGTGAGGGCTGGGACCAATCCTAATTGATAACTGTAAACTAAGATAGTGTTCTCTTAGATAATGTGATAAGTTTAATTAGGATAACTATGACTCTTACTGATTTGGATAACTTTTATCTATTTAGTTAAACATTAAAATAACTTAGAGAATTATTAATTAATATTAGATCATTATCTTACACAATGTCGATAGCATAGTGATTGTCATTGCGAGTATGAACATTAATTGTTTGCTAGCATGAAAGAACGACACTCGGACTTTTGGCCATGGAATTGTCAATTCATGATCTATAATATTAGTAGCAAGTAAACATCACCTTAATCAAATTCTCTACGTATGCAGCCAATGTTTTACAAACCATCATACATTCAAATTATGATGGTATCTAAAATTGTTGTCTTGGTGGTGTTGTACACGCAAGTGGTCTGATGTGTGTAACCTTTGAAAAAGATTATTGAATTTTATTGATTATTATTTATGCCATGTATTGATCAATTATTAATTTATATATGCGTTCGCCCCTAAAGGATTTAAAAAAATTATTATCTTATATTTAGGGAATTTATTAATTTAATACATTGGTCGAAGTTGTGATCAAAAGAATTTATTATTTAACCAAGATTATTTATTTATCAAATATTCATTTATTTATCGAAGTTTTACTGTAGTATATAAAAAAAAATCAAAGTAAAATCTATTTCTTCTAATGAATGATAAAATATATACATACTTTTATTCATAAACTAGTATACATAAGATGAATAAAAAAAATGCATAAAAATAAACTTATTTAATAAAAGGTGATGATGCATTAATGAACAAGTAAATTATGAATCAATTGATATATATATATATGAATTTGTATATAATATTTGTACGTGTAATTTTTCTCAAAGCAAAATGTCTACACAAACTCATCAACATTTTATTCATATAACTTTTTTTGGCTCTTATTATACAATTAATTTATGAATACCACAAATTCTTTGTAAATTAATTTTTAACTTAAATTGTAGCTTAAATTATCAACTATTAATTTATACTGATCCAGTAGTTTAAAAATTTGATGAATTTATAATATATGTAATGTTTTGATTTTTTATTTATATTATTGGATATAATGAGATGAATAAATATTGAAATTTTAATTTAATTCTAAGTAAAAATTGTCAAAATATACCGTCCCTTTTAAACATGGTTCAATTTGACTGCTTTCTCAATGCTTAAAAGCTAATTAAAAGAAACATTGTAGGAGATATTTATCCTTATAACTTCAAATTTATTTAGCTTATTTGAATTGATCATGAAAAGACATCAACAGAGGAAGATTTGAACTCAATGATTCTTACTCCGTGACATCTATCAACTCATTACATCATTTATCAAATTAAATTAAACTTAAAAATTATAATAAATCTTTAAAAACCGAATATTATTCTATAAACAATTATACAATTCAATCCATAACTCTTTCTACACGCATCCATCATTCTCATGCATCCTTTTTATTTCATTATCTTCATTATCTGAAAAATAAAACATCAAATAACAATAATCTAAATATTAAGTAGTTACCATAAAATCTTTTCTTCTTCTTCCTCTTCAATATCTAAGAGCAAATTGATATCATCACTACTTCAGATACTCCCTCGAGGTCCAAAAACTTTTTGCTGAGAGAGAGAGAGAGAGAGAGAGAGAGAGAGAGAGAAGGAGGGGGCGATAATGCATGGTGTAAAATGAAAGCAATAAAACTTCTAACAATTTATTATTTGTTTAAACCAAGAGAGATCGTGATCAAATAAATGGAATCTTAAAAGAGGCTGTATTGATCTATGAGAGAGTCATGAGAAATCTGAAAATGTTGGATTATAGTTATGGAGGTATGATGAGCCCTTGAACATTTTTCTGTTTGATATAATTTGCTTGAACGCGTTATATTGTCTATAGGAAAATTTTAAATTATTGAGACCTAATAAATTACTGAATTGACGAAGAAAAAAGTTCACTAAAGACGCAACTTATTATTAACAAATTTCAAATGACACATCGACGAATCTGCATTTTAAAGAGAGACATTTGAGTTGAAAAGCAGAAGAACAGAAAAGGTATAACAAGTTGGCCACAAAGCCTTAATTATTACGCTATCTGCAACAGGCCCACATCCAAAAGGGGAAAGATATGAAATTCACTAACAAACACACATATGAAGTAGGGACACTAGAGATATTTTATTGTGATGCGACACTGAATCATAGATGGAAGCAAGATTGGGAATCCTTAATCATGGCCAGCTTTGGTAACGGAAATTGTGACGTTGACAAACTCTGTGTTCTCATTGGCCATGCGATCGGCGACAATTATCCTGTACCTTTCAAACACCTCATCGATGATTGCTTCATCAAAGTGACTCACTAGCAAGGGTTCCGCCACAGCTCTCATGCACTTTGCCACATTGTATCCACCATCCTGTTCTGCATCAACAGCCGCGTTAATTTCATGGCTGTATGCGTCCCAGTTGACTTCAGTAACCTCCAGACAATTAATGGCAAAGGATCCTTCCTTTAAAACCTCCGATTTTATTTCAGCTGGTGATGGTGTGTATTGAGGAATGTTGAAGGAATCCAACTTCTCTTCTTCAATAATTCCCTGCACAGTAATTTTATTTTTACCATAATATGGCTTTGGTTAGTCTATAAATATTTTATATTTATTTATATATATCGTTGAAAGTTTTTTATAGGGGTGGAAATTTTCGACACAACCTATGAACCTGACACGATACGATACTAAAATTAGCGGATTTGGATTCGTCTTAATCGTGTTTGGGTCATGTTCGGGTTGAAATTTTTAATCCGTTTAATAATGGATCGTATATGGGTTGAGGGATTACACCCATATGTGACACCCATTTATGACACGAACCTATTTATAACACGATTAACACTAACAAAATATGACAACATGACTAACACAGATTGACACGATTATTTTTAAAGTGACACAATTATAAATGCAAATTAATTTTAAAATTTATTAGATATTTAAATTCAAGGTTGTATTTTTATTAATATTAATATTGTATTATTATTAATTTTGATATTATCTTGAACTACCCTTAATTTTTTTTACATTTTTTTTAAGGTCACTTAAGAGTTAAAAAGATGCAATGGATTTTTTTTCTAAAGCTAAATTGCATTTTAAGTTTGTGTGAAACTTGATATTTAGTGGACCTTTTAGTATATTGTGGATGAATTTTGAATATTTTCTTATTATTACTTTTTTAATTTAAAAATTCTAAAATAGGTTGGAAATTAAAATGCTTAATCATGTCATAATCATGTTAATCATTCAAACGTGTTTGTAATCGTGCATATAAAACATGTCATAAATGTGTTAAATATTTAAACATAGCATAATCATATTAAACGGTTCATTTTCGTGTTAATCATGTTGAAAATGATCCGTTTATTATTCGTGTTCGTATATCGTGGACACCCGCGGGTTGTGTTTAGGTTAAGTCTCCTTGACACGAATAATAAACGGGTCGAGTTTGAGTTGAATTAATCTTTGTCACGTCATAACTCGACACAACACGAACACGATCTACGAACCTGAATTCCCACTCCTAATTTTTTAGTACGTACAAAAGGTGGGTTTGTTTACCTCAGCAACCATTTCATTGAGAGCCATGGCCATGAGCTCCCAGATGTAACAACATTCTTTGCTTGATGGATCTTTGCTTCTTCTTCCTAAGACTGTTAAAACCATACGTCCTTCTGCTACCAATTCCTCTGAACGACACTTTAAAAACAATGAAAAATCTTTTTGAAATTGCTGGTAATATGCTTCCAGCACGCATGGTTCACTTGTGCTAGCCATGTAAATGTTTCCTTTGTTACTCTGTAGCCCCTGGGGAACCTTGTAAGAAAATTTCATTTTCAATGCCATCACTTTTTTGACGAGAAGGTCGAAATGGCATGACGTGTTTAATTGTATTACAACAGTTTGTTACCTGAGACAGCCATTGGAGACTATACGAAGAGTGGAAAAAGTGCACACTCTCGCTAGGGAAAAGCCTGCCGTAGAAAGAACCGGGAACCCCTGTGAAGAAACAGGGCCCTCCAGCAGTGGCGATCTGTTTGCCGAATTTTTCTTGAAAGCTTGGCAAAGACCTGAATATGGTGTTAAAGTCATTTCCTGGAAGGTCATTCAAGAACAGTTGAAATTCTGGTATCTGATTCCCCAGCTTTCGGCTGATCCTGCTCACTATTTTGACAAGTTCAGATACCACTAACAAAGTATTTGGTCCTGAAGAACAGCCCAAGTCTGCAATCGCTAGTTTGGTTGGGAAATTGCTGCAGTAGAGTTTGGTTATGGCCTCCTCTCTGATGGGTTTAGTCATAGAGATTACTTGTTGCTGTCACCATCAAAACCAACGAAGTGACTCACGTTGAATATAGTGTTTACTGAAGAAAAATAGTAAATGCCTTCATGCATGCATGGACGAATAAGTTGTTAAATATTATTTGTTGATAACATATTCTGGCTGGTTCCATATCATGAATATAAATCAATGAATGGAACCTAAAAAATTGGTAGAGAATGATATATATGTGTTAGATAGATAAAGGAAAGGAGAGAGATTTATAGACCTGAACTAAAGAGTTGTTAGCATAACTTGATTCTCCTACTCCTCCATTCATGTGAAGCACTTGAGCCACTTCCATGATATGATGCTAATTCTAGCTGTATATCACTCGCTCTGTTTCTAACGAGCGTCTCTTCTCTTCTACCTATGCGTAAATAAATGGTTGGGAGAGGGGCCTATTTATAGGCAGCCAGGGGTGTCAAGAACTACTGTGCGTTTTTTTTTTTTTTAAATGAACAAGAATCATGAAATTTCGCAAAGAAAACATAAACTATAGATCGCTAATTATTCTAGTAAATGAAGATTTAAGTAGCTAATACGTGTTTCACGTATTGGTCTGTACGTGTTGTTTGAAAACAAAATTGAGTTAGTTAGGGGTAAGGTCAAGCTTTCAATTTTATTGGGGAAGGGATCTGCATACATGTGCGGTCCCGATCAGAGATATCTGGACCTCATGGGAAATATCTGCCCGCCTCTTGAATCTTTATGCGTGTTTCATATACAACCATACAAAATTTGATTTTATTTTCGCTGTAAATTTATAATTGATGTGAATCTAGTCATCCGGATTTTTGTTTCGAACTACGTTAGGTAATATCAATAATGTGGAATGCCAGGAGTTCGTTCGTCACCACCAATCACCAGCTGTTACTATATACACTGCAATTCTTAGAGATGAAGATGAAGATGATGAGTTGTCTCAGTCATATTATTGGACTGTCAACATGGGCATGGGGCGCCTTTTGACCTGCACCTGCGGAACCCATGCCCTTAATCAGGTAGCTCGTCTTTCATTTCGTCAACAGTGATACGGTTCATGGTCAAAAGAATTCAGCATTTTTAAAATATTTATCTTTATTAATTAATGGCTTTATTTATCAGTTAAAGTTACTTGACGACTCTAGCTATTTAATTAAAAAATTAATCCTGGATTATCAATTTACTATATATTGTATACAAATGGATGTATCGCACGATAAGCGGATAAATGAAATAAAATTAAAACTCAATAACATATGTTTACTTAAACTTCTTTCAATCCTTCTTTTTTTTTAACAATTGAATTGATGGATTGCTTGAAAAATTAAATATGGAAGAAGTGCAAAAGAAGATGGACGAAGAAGAAGGTGAATCTCTATTAAAATAAAGATCAAGAAAAATGTGATGATTACTTATTAACTGTAACAAAGCACATGATTTGATTTTTCAATCGTTCGATAATATAAGGGACATAATACTAGAATATCATAAAATAGACAAAAATTATGATATTTATTGATGGATCGGATCTCAATCTCAACAATCAAATCAATGAACAAGCAGTATCGATCATAGAATCATGTATGAGGACCTGAAAGTAGGATCTATAATCTATAAAACTTTTGGTCAATAAATAAATAAAAACTAAAGAATGGTAGCATCAATAAAAGTATAAATTAAATTATGCTAACATCATGTTTGTGATCTCATACTATGTGACGCAGCGTCACTTAATTTTATTTTAATGGAGTCCCAAACAACGAAGTGTCGGCAACATTAAACGACCCGGCGGCATTTATCTAAAACACGTCTATTAAGGTTACTTTAATACACTGCCAAATTGTTGTAGAATTGTCGCTATCAAAATCCCTCAAGCAATGAAAGAAACGCATAAAACGCGCATGAATTGAATTCTTAATAATCTTGATCATAACAATCTTCGAATTGGCACGTAGCAATACTTAAGCTGAATTAAGTATTTCTCCTCTCTCTTTGTTTCGGATGGATTGGCATATTTTAAATTAAATTTTTTAACCAAAAATTGGATATCAATTAATGATCATTTATTCCACTTCATCAAATGATTAAGATTAAAAGTAAAAAAAAAAAAAATTGATGATACTATTTCATGGTAATTTCAAACCATTAGATATATATAATTAATAATCATAAATTTGTGTCTATTTTTAAATTAAAATATTTAAATTGAAGTATTCCAACCCTCTTTGTTTTATATATTGTAAAAGCATTTTCTTAAAAATGCAAAAGGAAGATGGATGAAGAAGAAGGTGAAACTCAGAGGAAAAATAATTTAATGAATACTTATTGTAAGAGAGTACATGATCAAATCCTAATAATTCAATATTGTAATTTACACAATTCTAACATATCAAAAGATTAAGGAAAAATTAATTGAGGATTTGTCCATTCTGGTTTAAAACAAAAACAAAGGGGAGTTATTGGAGAGTGAAAGAAACTTTTAACCTTATCCAACGTCCTTTGATAGAGTAACTGGAAAATATTATTATAATTACTGATGGGCTCGCATTATAACTTGATCAAAAAGTCTTCTAAAATCATTTCTCGTGGTAGGCACCTGAAAGTTCTATAATCTATTAAAATTTCTGGTCAATTAAAAAAATTAAGAAACTCTATAAATGAATAAATTAAATCACGCAAACATCATGTTAATTAGGTCATACTATATGACGTATCATGAATTTTAATTTTATATTAATGGAATCCTTAACAACAGAGTTTCAGCCACATTAAACGCACACGACACTAGGTGGATAAGCATGGTTATTTTAATGAATAATTTTATTTATCATTATAGGATTAAATATTGATAACAAATGCTTACGCTGTGTGTATTCAATTTTAAACTAATTAATTGAATAATTAATAATAATGGTTCTTTTCAAACAATTGTAGATCAATGGTAAGTGGCACAAGTTGGAGCATTGATGTGATCCCAATGGCAATCCACATATATAGAAGTTTGGCAACAGAGTTATTTTCACAATGAGAATTTAAGGTTGATTAGCTTAATAAACTCACATAAATTATAAGATATCCAAATAAAATCTTAAACCCAATCCCTTGCTTTTAAGTTAAACATGTCTATAAAATCTAATTGATCTCGTCAGAGATCAGCTAGGGTAAAATATAAGCAATTAATTAGCACGTATCACGGATGCAAGATTCATTCTATTATAAGCGATTAACAGATATCATGTATGCTTAGATTCAATTCTTTGAGTATCGTGAATCAATCGGCTGATGTGATTGATGAGTCTTTATCAACAAAATAAAAATATCTGGAAGAGAAACCAAATTTGATTCTAATAAACATTTTATAATCGGTATAGCCATGGATGTCATTATCCTATCCAAGCTATCTTTGCCTATTAAAAAATGAATAAATGAAAGATAAAAAAGCTATCTTCTCCTTTCCTTTAAGTTCGTCTTTTTGGGCTAAAGATATGAATTTCGGTGCTCCACCAACTTTTAATAATTTATCCTTACACAGGGTTTTGTCTTATATGTAGAACGAGCAACCATTGGCCATCGATGACGTACACATAACAACGTTGAATAAGTCTGTGCCATATATTCAACCGACTATCCTTAAAATGCACATCTCATATCCTGCCTAAGAAAGGTGAGCCACGTTAAAATGTGGGTCTCATAACGTCATCGATGATGCTCATTCAATGTTCGGTGTGTACAGGATTTAAACTTATTCAACTCTTACAACTGAAACCAAGGCAAAACTAACGAAAACCATCCCTCTTTTTCGTTTTCCTGCAACTATTGTGTTATTGTTTCCTATTTTTGAAAAGATCCCGTCAGTTTCATGACTATTTCATGAAAATTATTCATCATATGAATAAAGTTTCATTTAATCTAGAAGCAATTGAACAGCATTCAATCAAAAGCGCTTTCTTTGTACAGTTTAAGTTGACGTTGATTGGCGATCTTATAATTTCAAGTAAAGTTTATAATAGAATCTTATAAGTTCAAGTAAAGTTTATAATAGAAATAGATATAATTGGAGTAAAATTTTTATTAAAAAGTTAATTAATCGTTTGATTGATTTTTTAATAGGGTGAAACTATTTATACAAAAAAAAAAAGGATTTGAACCTCATTTTTCATAAATAAATTTAATCAGTATGTACTCATTAGGTAATTTATTATTAAGGATGAATAAATATCTCAAAGATATCTTCAACCTTCACCTCTCTTACTATAAGTCCTATGTTTTCTAGTTCTTTTATATATATATATATATAGTAATTAACAAAAAAGAAAAGATGAATGATTATCAAACCTAATGAAAGATCGATCTCTTCCTTTATTTCTTCATTTTTCTTTTTGTTATTGCCCAAAATAATCCTAAAATCTAAATTGAGCTTAAACAACACTTTCAACTCCATGTTTACACTACAAGAAAAATGATCATATTTGGCGGTCTTTGACCGTCAAATATGTATATATTTGACGGTCTTAAAAGCACCACCAATGGTACCGTCAAATATGATTTGACTATATTTGACGGTCAGTCAAAGTGATAAATATGTATCTGACTAAACTTGGTGGTCAAAGACCGCCAAATATAATAGGTTTAAAAATTTAAAAAAAATATACTTGACGGTTTTTGGCTGCCAAGTATAATAGTTTAAAAAATTAAAAAAAATATATACTTGTAACAAAAGAAACCAAGCACTAAGAACAACTGCAGTACAAAAGCCAAGTATAATAGTTGTAAACAGCAAGAACAACTGCAGAACTTGCAAGACTTCCACACGTTAAATGAGGAAACTTCAGACGAAACCAAGCACTAAGAGCTCCAGAGTACGAAACACCAAAAACAAACCAAGGGTTCTCAATATTTGCCTTATTTTGCTTCAAGTTTAAGGATTCCTGCAAAATTTAGTGTTATAAAACAGAATTTTGAGTTCATAAGCAATAAATGTGATACAAATTCTCCGTGAAAGCCATGAAATATAGATCAATAAAACTAAAACCAAGAGAAATTAAAGACAGTTAAAGTTCAATCCCGTGTCATAACATAATTAACCCTACATTTTCTGATTTTTCACCAATAGCTACCCATTAATATTCCAGCCAAATATCTATACCATCCAATTCTATGATGATGTCTCCAAAGGTAAATGATTGAGCACACTATGGTATACCGTTTAAAAAATAAGGAGGAAACAATATGGACTCTAGCGTGCTGTGGAAGTTGAAGTTGTAATAGCAGAAAAATGTAAACATCCTATAGTTATCCAAGTACTGGAAAAACTAATTAAGTTATATGAAAAAAAAAAACCCAGTAGTAGATATTTGAAAGTTTGAAAAAAACCATATTTACTGGAATATCCTAACATTTAAACATACCAACAACAGCAATTTACAAAAAAAAAAAAGTTTGAAATTCCAAACAAAATACATAAAAAATGATTAGAAAATTTAATAAGCAGCAAATTTTGCTGACAACCAATGAGGTATACCTGATGTAACTTGAAGTACTTGGCTACGTTTAACACGTCCAAAGAAGACTGACTATTTTTGAATATCGATGAAAGCTTTTCTCCAATGATCTTCTCAATGTCATCAGCCTTGTAAAGTTCCTTATCCAACAATTCCTTTAATAAAGACAATATAAGTTGATCAATCAGAATAATCAAGTGTTAATTTGTAAAACTAAATGATACAGAATATACATAAAGTAAAGCCAAAATATAATTTTAAAAGATCCTAAAGTGTCGTGCGAGTAGGGGAATTTCTTTAAAATTTAGTGGAATAAACAGCACAAGAACACAGCAAGAAATACCTTAACAGCAAGGAGAGGATCAGAGGAACCATGTGTAGCAGCAAATGAAACACACAGGCCCTCAACATCAGAAGGGGTTTTCACTTTTGCTATTGCTTCTTGTGGGTTCATTCCTAGCTTTATACCAAGTACAATCTGAAATTCCAAAAGCACTTTTTGAGCTCAAAGATATGACAACAGAAAGTCAATAGAGGAAATATTCTCAAAGTTATTGAAAATAAATCATCCACAGTGTTATAGCAAAAGTCAGATGATATTTGTTAAAATGTAATTCTAACTATGCTAAATCTGAACTTTTCATTTACTAAAACACCAAAATTTAGGTCAGCGGACTGAGCAAATATTTGAAATATTACTAACATTACACATCCACAAAGCTTTAGAGAAACTCACATTTATTGACCATATATATTAGTTGCTCTAATTCTGAAAATCTTAGTTCTACTCTATTTGAACACCAATATATAGCACAGATGCAAAGGAGGGAATAAAGAGTATGCAAGTTTAACAAGGAGCAAGAGATTCTTCTGAGAGTAGCAAAAATTCCCTAGTAATACTGCTATTGGCTTAGGATTTAGATTAAAACCATCTTATTTCCATATTTAACTCAGGTTTCAGCCCACCATTTCTCTTTTAGATGAAAAACATATTTAAGTTTTGCTTTCATTTCTTTTAAAAACCACTTCATAAAATCTAAGGGGAGCATAACTTGAAGCAAAATAATTGGAACAGGACTTAAAGATATATTGGTACAAACAAGAAAAATTATTTTTATGTTCAGTGAGGTCAATCTTACTGCAGCCAATCGACATTCAACAACTCTGTTATTGTAATTTGTAGCAGCAGTGACCGCCTTCTGAGATTCTGCCAAAGAATGGGCTATCACAAAAGTCCCGCCAGCAGGAAGTTGTACATCAGTTGCACGAATGGGGTTGAAATCAATCAGCTCAGCAAACCCAGCTTTAGCCATGATGGAGATTGCCTGCCAAGGGAAACAAAATAAAGATTGATTTTAACTATGTTCATTTATCTCAATATAACAAGAGTCAACACCACTTGGTGGAGTATATAGAACTAAGGTAAAATCTAATTATATCAAGTCATCAATTTGTCATTACACTAACAAAATTGTCTGACGTCATAGTAAATGCAAAACTACACAACAGCAATCAAAATAAATTGCACACAAATTCTCACTTCATGATTGTAGAAACCACCCAAAATAGATCAATAATCCATAGCACAAGGCACAAACATCATGATGTACTTCTATCCCAAAACACACAGGAAAGTTGAATGCAAATATAAAAAAAATAGATGTACGTAGAGACATCCAAACAAAGCTCACAAGTCAGACACCAAGGGAAACCCAATCATTCAGTCATGAACAAAGACAATTACACAAATATCTAGCCTCAATAACAGAAAGTCATGAAAGAAAAAAATTTCAGAGAAAGTACCATTCTCTAGAGTCAATGGCAAAATATGCTTGGATAGGGCTTTGCAACATTTAAACATATCAATAGAATTTACATGGAATAAGGCTTTCAATGATTTTTCACTGTCTTAACTTGCTAGTAAATTCAATGCCTGTAACAAAATTCTTTAATGCATTAATTAATCTTTACTTTAGTGCATAACTTACAAGTTCTCATCTTCTGTAGCATGATGTGCTTACACCAAGTGATGCCTTTCGAAAAAATATGTTCTAGTGTTCAACAGCAAAAGAAATAAAAATAAAACAAGTATAAATTTCTTAACATAGATTCAAATTGCATGCCAAATTCACATCAAACTTCAGGATCTTATATTTCTTTACTTGTAACTCCAAATATTTGTTTCACTTCAACATACAAGTTCAACATTGCTTTGTTTAAAGTGAACATACCGTGCAAATATCCGCATACCAAATATTAGAGCAAGCATGTACTTCAAATGATAGAAACATGGCAATTACAAGGGCAAATCTTAGATCATACGTATGTATCATCTCAAATTCCAAATTACAGGCCAAATATAATCGCAAGCAAATGAGGTTTCACGATGCCTGGCATCCCTACCCAAGTAAAAATATTAAGTAGAATATTTACCTGCAATCTAATTGGTTTCAAACCAAGTAAAACAAGGCGTTCAAAGAGAGATTGGGCAAGCCCAGCACGTGCGGCTTTCTTGCACATAATGACTGGACCAAGCTGGCAATGATCATCGACAAGAACAACCTGGTATAGAAAGTTCTAGTTAGATGCTAAGCACAAAATAATGCCATGAATAGAATCTTAAATTTAATGCTAAGTACCTGTTTTGCCCCAAGAACCAAAGGGATAAGACACTCAGGTTCTGTTGCCTGTGTAGATTCATCAATAAGTACCTAAAAGATAGGAAAGCAAGTCTACAAGAATTTAATAATGATCAGATGCTAACAAAAGATATTCCTCAACCTGGCGGAACTTAAAATTTGCCAATCGAGGATCTCCAGCACCAACACATGTGCAACAGATGACATCAGCACTCTGTGAAATCTCCCTTTCTGTTGCCCGCTTAAATGCTTTGTATTTTTTCTCATCATTGCTGGACAACTCTCCTGTAATTTGTTTGAATAAAAAAAATATAAGTAGGGAAAAAAATAAAAAAATAAGCAAAGAAGAAGAAGTAATATCATTAAAATAAAACCAAATTATGAAAGTGTGTCACCAAAATATCAAAGTCCCAACAACACAACTCACATTACAGTAGAGATACAATCACATTACAGAAGAGATACTACAATGAATTGTGAGCCAAAAGACTTTCTATACAGAGATAAACCAATTAATATAAATTAATACAAACCCAAATAACTATAACCTTGAATCAGCTACTTTAAGTGGTTATTAAGGGCCAAGAAGTACTTTTAAACTCTAGACAAATGCCCCAACAAGTATTCATCGCTAAATCTTTGGAAGAAAAGCACATAAAGTAACAAAGCTGACCTTGTTCATCTTTCAACTGCTGTAACTTGTGAAGTTCACTCTTCTCAGATGTGTCAAGATGTCAAACCTAGAATAAGAAGCCATTAGTATGACTCATGCTAGGAAAGTTAAAATAAATAATCACCAGAAGACATTAATTTATAACGAGACCAATAAGTTAACGAACCTGATAGTGAAGGGTTAAATGCTCAACTGGAGAGCTTACAGCCTCCCTTGATTTTGCACATAGTCTAACAACCTTAAAATTTCGCAAAACAAAAATATATACACATATATACATTAAATATGGGACTGATTTTGCACATAGTCTAACAAACTTAAAATTTCGCAAAACAAAAATATATACACGTATATGCATTAAATATATACACATATATACATTAAATGCTCAACTGGAGAGCTTACAGCCTCCCTTGATTTTATTCTTTAAATCCAGCTCAAATATAGGACTGATTTTCACAAAATGATAAAACACACTTAGATTCACAAAACTTGAATGTATCCTGATAATTTTTTCCACATTTTTGTTCTGAAATTCACATGTTCATTATCAGTAATTATTTCCAACACCAGACAGCTTCAGATGAACTGAAACATACATGCATTCATAATTTAAATAATTTACAAATAATAACTTCAGGTATAGATATAACAAGATAGCTGAGACGAGTTCTGGTTTTTGTAGGAGACAGAGCCGAGTCACCTAGAATCGGGTCATGATGGAGCCCATTTCTCAGAACCTACTTGTCTATAACTCCCGATTCACCACATATCTACACGATTCAGTAAACCCCAAATCAAAGCAACCCAAAAGTAAAATAAAAGACAAAAATTCTCCATTAATCTGAATGAAAAAGGTTACCTTTTTCTGCTGAACAGCTTATGTGCCAATCTGCTCGAGAGAAGGAGAACTAGGTATTAACTCATTCGGCGCGTCATCTCCAGAGGAAAAGGAGAAATGGGAATTGTTCAATTTCGATGAGGAATAACAAGACAGCCGAGACGAGTTCTGGTTTTTGTAGGAGACGGAGCTGAGTTCCCTGGAATCGGGTCGTGATGGAGCGAAAAAACCGACTTTTGTGAGTCAAAACAGGGGAGGCAAGAGAGGAGAGGAGAAAACCTGAAATGGGTATTGTTGAGATGGGTTGGAGAGGATGAGTAGAGAAGCCTTTCCATGGCTTCTTCGAAGATTTTGGAATGGAGAAGGAAATGTAAAGTTGTTTGGCAGAGAGAAAAATGAGAAGTTGTTAGGACGGCTAGGGTTTTCATTTTCTTTATATAGGATTGTGAATTTCACGGAAATCCATCTATATTAAAATATATCAAAATAGTACTCATGTTCAGTCCCTATATTTCAAAATTTTTCATTTACACCGTTAGACTAATTTTTTATAATTTTTAGAGCACTAAATGTTTTAATTTAATTTTTAAAATAAATTATAATAATTTTGTGCATATTTAAAATGTTATATTATTACAAAACAATTTTTTTTGATATTGTTAATTGCTTAATTTTCATCAAAGCAATTAAATAATGTGATTTTCATCACTTTGAAATTAAAAAATAATTTTATTTATTTAATAAAATTTCTACATTTATAAATTCATTTTTATAAAATTTAATATTTAAAAATTTATTCTTTTCATATATATAATAATGTTATCTTTACTTTAAAGATTTTTAAAAATTATTTTTAATTTTAGATTAAAAATAAAATTAAATTGTTTAATTATATTTAAATAAATTTATTGAAATTTTAAATATTATATTCACATATTTGAAAGAAAAAATGAAAAGAAAGAGGAAAATTTGAGAAGAAAAAGAAAAAAAATTATATTTTCACATACTTGTCAAACTTTTATACAAATGTGATATATATGTGATTGAATAAATACAAAAAGTGATAAATAAGATGAATTAATAGGTTTGACTTTTAAGACATGGTTAAACTTCTCACTTTTTTAAAAAAACTGTCAAATAAAAAAATTGTGAAGTGACAAATATGCAAAAAATTCTTGTAGTGTTAATTCCTTTAAAGCAAACGGCAAAAACATGGTCAAAGAAAGGCTCGAGGTTTGTTGAGTAGTAGAAGTAGGGGCTTAGTTAGGCAGAAGCTCCAGCAATAGAAGTACTTTTTGTAGATTAATTTACCCAAATTAAATACTGTTTTCTATGACATCCTCGTTGATTTATGTGATAGCATTAAGAATTAGTAGGTTCTACTACTAGCGTAGTGAATTATAATTCGGTATAACTTGGGCAAATACACTAATATCGTTCTGAAATTCCTCTCTCTTTCACTTATCTGGTCATGGCATTTATCATGTATCTTTTAAAAATAATAGTTCTTGCACTAGTATGAGTATAAAAGTCGGATATAAAGTTTCAACATATTTACCGTGAAGGTTATGCAGCTGCTGACAAATTGGTTAAACATTAGTTTAACTTTGAGGTCTTATGTTCGGCGGCCAGAACTTCCACCTGATCTGCCGTGTTTTATATAACAAGATGCTTTGGGCTTTTCAAGGTTTAGATTTTCATGATTTTGTATTGCTCATAAGAGTTAGGCTTGCTACCTCCCCTTTGACTTGGTGTATTTCTTCTTTCCTTTCTTTATTAATCAAAGGCACTTGAGTTAAAAATAATAATAAAAAAAATAAAATAGTTCTGGTACTAGTGAAAAAACCAGCATAACTTTAACTTGGCAAAATACACTACTATCGTTCTATGACTCCTCTTCCCTGTCGATTTCTCAAATAGCATTTTCTAAGTTTTTAACTAACACTTAAAAATTAAAAAAAAAAGTAGGTGCTAATTCTAATTTCTAAGTGAATAAATATGTATAACTTGACAAACATACTACTATCTTTTTGTGACTCCTCCCTATCAAGTTGCCTTTTTCTAGGTTAGATAGTTGACACGACTCACACTTAACTACACCGGTGAATCATGTCTAAGACTATGAATTAAAATTATTAATTACCACTTGTCTTTCTAATAGAGCAAACTCGAAATAAATTTGAGAAAATATAAAGTAACCTTCGATTACAATAACAAATAAAACTTTTCTTACATGTCTATTTTAATCTTAATAAATTGCATCATCACATGGCTTGACCTCAAAACGTGCTAACTAGCTCACACATTGCTTTCACTTCGGAGTAAAAATATTTTTTTAAAGAAAAAGAGCATGTGTATAGAACTCAGTGACTGTGGATAAAGATATATTAGTAAATCTATCTTTTGAAAACATTATATTATTATAAATTAAAATCTTTACTATATTGAAAATCTTTAAAAGAAAAAATTCTAATAGATTGCGACATAATAACTGACATACCATCAAATATTTTCTAAAACTTTAGAATAAATAAATTATTGAATAACTAAGTTTTTCAAATATTTCTGCTTGTTTCTAAACTTTAAAAATAATAAAAACAATTCTTTCTTTTTAAACGCATAAAACAACTCTCATGATAATTATGCTAAATTTTTGTTCAAATGCTATTTGAAACATAATGCATGATTTATTTGAAAATTTGCTTTTAAGAAACGTCTGTAAATAATACTTGCTCATGAGAAAGAAAACTTTAACTTTCATAGGATTTTCAAAATAATAAAACTGTTAAGCATGTATAAAACTGTCATCATAAAACTATTTTTGAACCTTTATGGAAATTTATTCAAATTTTCTATTAATTCTTCTTTTCTTAACTCATATAAAATATTTAAAAGAAAACACATGCTGATATAGTAATTAGGTGCCCTTGAAGTTGTCTAATCATGCTTAACAAAACCTAACATCACACAGGTCTATCTGAAACTCATCATACCTGGTGAGATCTAATATTATACAATTATAGCTATCTGTAACTCGCTAGATCTAACATCGCACATGCCTAATAAACGGGTCATTTTTATGCTTAGAACTGTCCATAATAGTCTAAAACACCTAGATCACACGGCCTAAAACCTCTATGTGTATCTAAACAGGTTTCAAAAACCTCTATCTGTATATATGTATAATATTTGCTATCTCATTGTCTAAGTGAGTTGGATACTAGTTTAGTATAATATGATTGAATTGTTCTTATCTTTGCTAAAATTCATTTTCAAAACTGGTTTATATGCTAAAACTTTGTTTTTCATGCAACTTTATCAAAAATGAGAATTTTATGAAATCGAAAGCCGAAAATACTTGAATCATTAAAATCAAAGATAAACATCTAAAAAAAATCATTTCAAAGAGTTCAAGAAACTTTTGAACAAAATGCTAAAATGGTTACGAAAATCATGATTAACATCACTTCTCTAATATTAAAAAATATTCTTCTTGAATCAACTATAAAGCATTTAAACATGCTAAATAATTTAAATATAAAATCTAAGTTTTCCTTTCTAAATGTTATATCTTTGTCTAGATTTTGAAAACTAACTTCATATATTTTAATGGCTTAAAGTTATTGTAACAAATAGTTCTATATTAATCTTCTAGAAAAGCTATTGAGAATTTACCTTGAATACTTTTGTGTTTGCTAAAATAACATAGTAATATTTCTAGAAATGCTAAATAAACATCATTAAATAAAAAAGTAAATATGCTTCTTGATTTATATCCAAAAAAATAAATTTACTAATCTCTTTAAAACTTTCTAACATATATAAAATAGCATTTAAAATACATTTATAACTTATGAAAGAAAGCATGATTTTCCCACTTATAGATCTTGATGCACAACTTGAGCTTTATTATATATCTAAACAACGTTTCCAAATATCTTGTCATCTCATTTCACATTCAATAAAATTCTTCTGGTCCTAATCATCATAAAAGAACTCATCACATCATATTCGGTTCATATTCAACTTGAATAGTTAAGATTCCCAATAACCAACGTCATACCTTAGTCTAACCAATGCTAATTGACTCCATTTTCAAACTTCCTAAATAAAGCAATTTTGATTCTCTGATTTTTAATAAATAATATACTCATCTAAATAGTCTAATATTTCACATAGGTATTCTACACATGCATATCTAACACTATATATATAAAACTTTATAGCATTCTAAATTTGTTAGGTGCCTCAAATAATTTAAGTTCTCAAACAAAACAATCCTATCAATCCATTTTCAAAACTGACCTCTCTCTATTAAAAAATATATAACAATTCAAAGTTAATATCTAAATCACAAAACTCTCTAAATTTAAACTAGAGACAAAGGCAAACAAGTATCCCAAATTCCATAATTTTTTTAGATTGTTGGTATCTCCAATAATTTACCCAGAACAAACCACCTGCAAAAAGCTGAAAATTTGAGCATTGAACCAAAAAAAAATCAAAAATTCATATAAAATTGTATATTCAACTTTTTTTAACGAAACCGATTTTAATCAAACCTTTAAGATGTCTACTTTAACATATGCAAACTTGATAATGAAATTCAAGGCCAATAATTTCCAAAAATTTTCATAATATCTACTATTCACAAAAACCCAAGGTTTGCATCACCATCATCAACACTAATATTTCTTAAAACAAAATCCATAAAAACCAAAGGAAATATGATATATACCTTGAATAAAACTTCTAATTTCATTTTTTATCTTCCTTCTCTCTCTATCTTCTCTCTTTAGAAATTCTAAAACATTCAAATATTTCCTTTTATTTCAATTCCCTTAAGTGAAATACACAAAAATCACTTGATATTGCTTAGAAATTGTGAGAATTACCTGGTTTTTCTCTTCACACAGCCCCCAAATTGGCTTTTTAATTCCCCATTCTCCTCTCTTTCTCTTGGTCTCCCCCTTCTCTTCTCTAAATTTGTCTTTTGTTTTTCTTGCCTTTATCTCTCTATTTAAATAAACTAAGAGCTGGGCTTAGTTTTTCTAAAATGGGCTGGGCATTAGTTAATGTTGTATGGGCTAGTTTGATACAAAAAGAAGAGTGGGCTGGGGTATGACAATAGGAGTTGAGAAAACTCAATAAAAAATATTAACAGCTAGTACATGTAGGTTCTGGTCTTAATTGAATAAATCAGTTTAACATTGTATAACTTGGTAGAATATGGAATCCAAAGGTTTGAGGGTGGGAATGAGAAATATCAAGATACAATAATAAATTAACTCTAGTAAAGGAAGAAATTCCCCGTAACCTTCCCCGGACGAAACATCGCAGGCCAACGTTAGCATCCTCGGATTGTCGTTTCTCCCAAAGGCTTCTTGTTGTTGAGTTGTCAATTCTGATTACACCATATGGATGATGCCCGGAGGTCGGCAGCATCGAGAGCCTGCACATATGCAATTGCATGCAAACCAAAACAAAAAAAAGTCAACTGCTATATTATAATGCAAAGCTCCAATGCTTTGCGACATTCGTTGTAGCTCATTTAATTTCTTACTAGTTTTTAGTTCTATTCATCAAGAGAATCGCACAAGAGACAAGCAATAGCATGTCCATACCGAGGACGTTGAACGGCCTGAGTATCAGATTCTCGGTTCTCCTTAAATAACAAAATTACATTAACCAAAGCTAGTTGATTAATTGGTCTCCAGCATCGAAGAGTTAGGTAACAATTAGTTTCCTCCTTCCATGGTACAGAAGACTGTCTTGAAGGTTAATATTTCTTGTCAAAAATGCAAGAAGAAGCTCCTCAAAGCAGTGTCCGCACTCCAAGGTACGTAATTAATCACAACTATATATGTTCCTTCATAATTAGATAAAGATACTAAATATATAAAATGTTTTGATCATTGAAGTTGCTGTGGTATACTCGGTGCTTCATAAAATTAACTGTTTCTTAATTATAAGCTCATAAGCAACGATACTAGATAAGATTTTTGGTGGAGAATCAATTTGGCTCAAAATAAGATTTTTGGCATATTTCTGATCTTCAAAATCATTGTGATCCATCTGAGTTCTGATGAAGTAACAGAAAGTTGAAGTTGATTAGAACTAAGTTTGACTTCAATTTCAGGAGTAGATAAAATTGAAGTAGATGCAGCAAAGGGGACATTGACGGTAACAGGGAATGCAGACCCATATGAAATAATAGTACGGACAAGAAAGGCAGGCAAATTCGCGGAGGTGGTGAGTATTGGGCCTCCTCCTGCTCCACCCAAACAGGATGGGCAAAAGAAACCTGATGAAAAGAAAGAAGATAAAAAGGACGACAAAAAGCCTCCGGTCCACCATCCTTATAACTGCCCCGTGTGTGGGCAAATGGGAAGGGGTGTTGTTCATGTGGAACGCTATCGTGAGGATCCCACCCTGCAATGTTCAATTTTGTGAATCTTCATTATTAGCCGTGTCCGTGTCATCTGTTTCAAATTATCTTTTAATTTTACCAATTTTATTGCTTCTTTGATGATCAGCTACTGTGCATATCTATTAGTTCCAAAATAGGCTTCAAGAACTTTAATTTGTAAACTCTCTATGTATGCAGCTGTGTATAATTCCCCTTACAAGGTGTATCCTTATAAGTTTACTTGACCCTGCGTTTGTCGAAGTATTGTTTAACTAAATTTTGGCCATGGAAATGGATCCCAGTTTCTTCAAAAAGTCAAGAACACCCCGTGATTATTTTCATTTCGATTTTAACTTGGATTCGTCGTTTTGAAGATTAAATTTGGCTGTTGCAGCACAAACTATAAGAGGCAGGAAACGACATTTTCAATAGAACAAATTAAGTTTCCAAACTTTCCATGAATTTTGTTCAGCATATTTTAATTCTTCATTAACTCCAATCTCTATGCAATTTTTATGCATGCATGAGTGTTAAAAATAGTGCATAAATACTCATATAAACAGAGCTTAGAAGAAGAAGAAGAACCGTTAAATACACATCCAAGTCTTCAAGCTTGTAATCTGCTCCTGAAAGATTTTGGAGTTAGTGAACATGCTACTTTCTTTTCACTAATTAAAACCAAACGCTAGATAAACAATTCATAAACTTCATTATAATTTAAAAATCATTAACATTTGAAGGCCAGGGGACCAGAGTCAAGAGTCAAGGTTAACCATAATACATTCATATGCGAATATGATATATATATTATTAACTACCCGCAGAAATCCATGTATCAATGCTGTGAAAGAAAGGTCGGTAAAAGCAGGTTATGAGACCTTGGTTTGCCATGTCACTGGAGCAAGGGGGCAGGGCTATGGAGCCTCTGGTTGAAGTGGAATTCATACAGGTATTTTCGTTATCAATTTCTCTTATTGCGGAGAACACATATTTGTTATGTAAAGTCCTGGAGCTTTTATGTCTTTGGAATTTGTTGGTTCAAGCTAATTAACTTGCGTGCTTTCTTAATTTTGTCCTGTCTTAATATGAATGCAAATGCTACATGATGAAATTTATGTTCCAATATATATTTTGATAAGTTATATTGAGAAATATCTGAAAAAGGGATTATTCCAACACACAAAAAAGGGCAGAAGAAAAATATTAGATCAGTAGCAAAGATTTAAGGAATTTTATAATATCATGAGAAACGGACAACCCAACATAAAGGAGTTGTCTTTTGTTTAAAAGAGTTGAGAGTTAATTTCTATATTTACAATCAATAGAGATGATGATAGAGGAATTGGAATCTTCAAAAGGGGTTACTATAATCATAAGAGATAAGCGAGTGATGAGAACTCTGAAGAGTTGAGGTGATTATTTCGCTGCAAAGTTTGCATACGCCTCATCCATTTTTCTTGTATCATTAATACATGGAAAAAAAATCATTGTAACTCAATATCAATTACTTCATGTGATTAATTTGACAGAGAAGAAACTAGTTTATTAATAGAGACAAAGCTTGTTACACAATTTTCAGACTACAGATCGAAGAACCTGTAAACTTGTGGGAATATTTGAATTAACAAACCCTTGTTTTAACGACAGAAATGATAAACAGAATGAAATATAGAGAATAAGCTCAGGATTGATGCCTTATCATTGGGCAAAGATGGCCAAAACTTCAGGATTGGGGGTGGTACGCCGTAGCATCGTTTAATCATGGACCATTTTTTGTAACGGAAATTGTGACGCTGATAAACTCTGTTTTCTCCTTAGCCATGCGATCCGCAAATATTTTCCTTTACCTTTCAAAAACCTCATCTATGATTGCTTCACCAAAGTTACTCACAAGCGAGGGTTCAGCCACGGATCTAATGCACTTTGCCATAGTGGATCCACCACTCTCTACTCCATCAACTGCATTAATTTCATTGCTGTATGCATCCCAGTTGACTTGAGAAACCTCCAGGCAATTAATGGCAAAGGATCCTTCCTTTAAAACCTCCGATTTTATTTCAGCTGGTGATGGTGTGTATTAAAAATGTTGAAGGAAGCCAACTTCTCTTCTTCAATAATTCCCTGCACAAAATTTTATTTTTACCATAACAGGGCTTTGGTTAGTCTATATTTTATATTTATCTACATATATGGTTGAAAGTTTTATAGTACGTGCAAAAGGTGCGTTGTTGTTTACCTCAGCGACCATTTCAATGAGAGCCATGGCCATGAGCTCCGAGATTAACAACATTCTTGGCTTGATGGATCTTCGCTTCTTCTTCCTAAAATTGTTAGAACTATACGTCCTTCGGCTACCAATTCCTCTGAATGACACTTCAAAAACAATGAAAAATATTTTTGAAATTGCTGGTAATATGCTTCCAGCACGCATTGTTCACTTGTGCTAGCCATGTAAATGTTTCCTTTGTTACTCTGTAGCCCCTGGGAAACCTATTAAGAAATTTCCATTTTCAATGCCATCACTTTTTTTACGAGTATATTGAAATGGCATGATGTGTCCAATTATATTACAACAGTTCTTAACTGAGGTAACCATTGGAAACTGTACGAAGAGTGGAAAAAGTTCATAATCTTGCTAGGGAAAAGCCTCCCATAGAAAGAACCGGGTCCCACTATGAAGAAACAGGGCCCTCCAGCAGAGCCGATCTGTTTTCCGAATTTTTCTTGCAAGTTTGGCAAAGACCTGAATATGGTGTTCTGGAAGGTCATTCAAGAACAGTTAAAATTCTGGTATCTGATTCCCCACCTTTTGGCTGATCTGCTCACTGTTTTGACAAGTTCAGATACCACTAGCAAAGTATTTGGTCCTGAAGAACAAGCCAAGCCTGCAATAGCTAGTTTGGTTGGGAAATTGCTCTTAGTAGAGTCTGGTTATGGCCTCCCCTCTGATGGGTTTAGTCATGAAGAGTACTTTTTGCGGTCACCATCAAAACCAATGAAGTGACTCACGTGGAATATATATAAAGTGTTTAGTGAAGAAAAATGGTAAATACATCACATATGCCTTCATGGATGCATGGACGAGTAAGTTGTTAAATATTATTAGTTGATAACAAATTCTGGGCGGTACCATCTCATGAATATATTTCAATGAACGAGACTTAAAAATAGAGAATGATATAAATGTGTTAGATTTTACATAGAAAGGAAAGGAAAGAGATTTATATGCCTGAACTAAAGAAAACTTGAATCTCCTGCTCCTCCATTCATGTGAAGCACTTGAACCACTTCCATGATATGATTCTAATTCTGGCTGTATGTCACTTGCTCTGTTTCTAACAAGTGTCTCTTCTATCTATGTGTAAATAAATGATTGGGAGGGGGGCCTATGTATAGGCAGCCAGTGCCAACAAACTACTGTACATACTTTACTATTACAATCAAGATTTATCATAATTAACCCTTCGATTTGATTTTAAAATTCCATTTATGTTACAAATAAGGAACAATAATAATCTAGTTGACTGGATTCTCTCTTTCACGGAACCTACAATAAATACATAGATAATATGTGGAATCGGGAGGCGTTACGCACCACGAACCACCAGCTGCTACGCAATTGCTGAGATTGAGCGATCAATAATGTCTTCATATCATCCAATTCCAGCTCTTTTACATGTTAACTTGACAGTTGTTTACGCATTGGTTTGGTGAGCCAAGACCCAGACCTACCTTTTGTCCTTTAGAGGCCACGCCTTTAGCCTTCGGATAGCCCTTTGTTTATAATCTTTATTGATTAACATTTCTATTTCCATTTACTAATTTAGTGAAAATATATAATTATATTAACATATCACCATAAATAATTATTTAAAAAATTACTAAAAATGGGTTGCGAGAAAGAAGTTAGAATTTAAAACTAATTAAAAAAACACTAAAATCACACAACTACTATTTAATGCAAAATAAAATATAAATGACAGGATTCTTGCACCACACCTATACAGTAATCTAATATACCAAGTGACACCTTCATTTAAAGATAGAGGCAATAGATCACAACAGTCCAAAAGTATGCACTTTCCTGCTGCAGTCCAAAATTTAACTACAGGAATAGGAAAGCAAAGCAGTGATCTCCAGGCTAACATTGGACTTTCAGGATTGGCGTTGCTTCCTATGCCTCGTTGTTGCTGGGCTGTTAATTGTTTTAATTCATGCAAATCAAAACAAAGAAGAGGTAGTCAAACATTATATTATAATTTAAGGATAATCATAATTATATTGTAAAGACATAAAAGCATACATTAAGTCTTAAAAATTATGTAAATTCTTTTAAAAATATAAATTCTGTTAAAAATCATAAATTTTTTTAAAAACTATGTAAAAATTATTAAATGCACAAATTTCAAATAAATATACATAATTTGTGAAGGTTTAAGAGACAAATTAAGATTACCCATAATTTAAAACTCCAATCCTTTGTGATATCCATTCTAACCGATTCAGTTTCTTATTAAGAGAATCGGACAAGAGACAAGCAATAGAATATCTATACTCAGGACATTGACCGATAACATTAACCAAAGCTAGTTAATTAATTGGTCCGGATCATCGAAGAGTTGGGTAACAATTAGTTTCTTCCTTCCATGGTACAGAAGACTGTCTCGAAGGTTAATATTTCTTGTCAAAAATGCAAGAAGAAGCTCCTCAAAGCAGTGTCCGCACTCCAAGGTACGTAATTAAACACAACTATATATGTTCCTTCATAATTATATAATGGCACTATAGATAATGTGCCTTCATAAAACTGTTTCTTAATTATAGGGTAATAAGCAATGATACTAGCCAAGATCTTTGATGGAAAATCAAGTTGTTTCAAAATAAGATTTTTGGCAAATTTCAAGAAAGATTCTGATCAGTTTGTTCAATATCATTCTGATCCTCATAAAGTAACAAAAAGTCGAAGTTGATTACATCAGGTTTGTTTTTAAAAAGTATGATTCGAATTTCAGGCGCAGACAAAATTTGAAGTAGATGCAGCACAGCATAGGGGACATCGACGGTTACGGGAATGCAGACCCATATATGCGCATTGGGCCTCTTCCTGCTCCCACTTAAACAAGATGAATATAAGAAGCCTGAGGAGAAGAAACCAGGCAAAAAGCCCGAACAAAAGCCTCAGGTCCACGATTCCTATAATTGCCGTGGCCCCCGTGTGTGGTCGAATGGCTGTTGTACACGTGGAATGCTATCCTGAGGATCGCACCATTCAATGCTCAATTTTGTGAATTGGCATTGCTAATGCTAGCTAAGTAGCTATATTAGCAGTGTAATTTGTTTCAAATTATATTCTAATTTTTCTAATTTTATCGCTTCTGTGATGATCACCTAGCTACTTAATCAACTGTGTATTTTAGTTCTAACATTACATTAGGCTTCGTGAACAATATTAATTCATAGATTCTGTATTTGCTTAATGAATTGATCCTGCTTTTGTTTTGCTCCAGTATTATTGGTGAACTGATTTTTGGATTTGGCCCTGGAATAATGCCCAGTTCAGTAAGTCAAGAGCAGTCCTACCCCTATCCTATCCCTATGATGTGATTGATTTAATTTCGACACAGATTATTTATTCATATGCCAAACGAAGCCAGCCACATAATTAATATGATGCATAGAATTCTACAGTACAGTCCATGTAGTGTAAAATCTTAACATTATGATTTGGTGCGATCTGTCTAGACTTTTTAATTTTCAATCGATATTAATATCTTAAAGATAATGATAATATTAATGGAGTATAGAGGAAGATAATGATAATATTAAAGATAATGATAATATCGACGATGAAACTTGTACGTATAGATAGATCATCAGATGGCGAGCCTAGTGGAGTCGAGGGTGACTTTCACCCATGATCTTCATCGAATATCAATAATAAAGAACGATTGTCGTCAATAATAATTTCTATATTTTTTTAATTTTTAAAAAAATAATTTGTATATGCAATTATTTACTTTAACAAATCTAACTTAATTTAGTAATATTTTAGTAAATATTATTTATTATTTTTAAATAAAAAAGCAAACTTTAACTATTTAATAAATAAAGATTTATAAATATAAATAGAAATTTGCGATAATATTATATAATAATTAATAGATTTATCAGATAAAATTGTATTATAATTTATTTTTTAAAATTTTATATTAGTTTAATTCTTAAATATTAATATAATAAGTAATTATTTATTTTTAATTAATTTTTATTTAATAATAGATATTATATATTTTAATAATGGGGATAATCACGAGTGATTCCTATCAATGAATCATGATAGCTTGTTGGTTACCTAAAACTGCTCTGGAAAATGTGAGAAGCAGATGTGTCGAGTGGCTATTGAATGTACAGACAAATATGTACCGAACGAATTCCTTTCAGCTGTGTGCTGAGGCGTTTCAGTTTTACAAGTCTCTGAAGTCTCCAACTCAGCTTCATATTAATACACAAGGACAATAAAATAATCTGTAATCAGTCTCTAGTATTTTTTTAAGTGGAAGTTAGTTGAGAGTTGAAGTAAAGAGAGTGGCAAAGAGAAAGAGGCGGCAATAAAAAAAAAAAAAAAGAAATTAAAAAAAGAAAGTTGAGACATCGAAGTCGAGTGAAATTGAAACCAAGAGTACAACTCACTTGGCTTGGCTGAATGAATCTCTTCCAACTGCAAACTTAAACGAGTTCTAGATCAAATAAACTTGAAAACAAGATTCTGAAAGAAATGGCAGATAAAATTCCAAGAGTTTTCTGTGTCGGAACGGCTGACACCAAGTTGGAGGAGCTGCAATATCTGTCTGAGTCTGTTCGCTCCAATATCACCACCTTCTCCAACAACTCCTCTTCCAAGGTATATTTTCTTGTGTAATTAGATTAAACGGTTATGACAGCTTCAACTTAATATGAAAATTCTTGAACAGGTACAAGTTGTGGTGGTTGATGTTTCTGTTGGTGACAAGGAGACTAAGAGTTTGGGAGACTTTGAGTTTGTGAGTAGAAACGAAGTTCTTTCCTACCATTCTGATTCGCGTGAGAAATTCCCAATTGTACTTGATGATGATAGAGGGAAGGCTATTGGCTCCATGAGCAAGTCCCTTCAGAATTTTCTCAAAAAAGCTTTGGAGGATCAAGTTCTTGTTGGAGTCATTGGCCTTGGAGGCAGTGGAGGTACTTCTCTTATATCTTCTGCATTTAGATATCTTCCAATTGGGATTCCAAAGGTTATTGTATCTACTGTTGCTAGTGGTCAAACTGAACCTTATATTGGAACGTCAGACTTGATTTTGATACCATCAGTTGTTGATGTTTGTGGGATTAATAGTGTTAGTAGGATTGTGTTTTCAAATGCTGGAGCTGCTTTTGCTGGAATGGTGGTTGGGAAGTTACAGAGGTCAAAAGATTTGAAAACTAGTCAAGAAAAATTTACTGTTGGTATTACCATGTTTGGGGTTACAACTCCATGTGTCAATGCTGTCAAAGAAAGATTGGTAAAAGAAGGTTATGAGACCTTGGTTTTCCATGCCACTGGAGTAGGGGGCAGGGCTATGGAGTCTTTGGTCAAAGAGGGATTCATACAGGTACTTACTTTATCAATTTCTCATATTGAGGGAGACACATATTTGTCATATCAAGTCCCGGAGCTTTATGTTTTAGCAATTGATTGGTTCAATCTAAGCTGCAGAAGTACATTGCTACTGCATTGTGCTTTCTTTTGTCCTTTCTGATACGCATGTACATGCTGCATGATCAAATTTCAAGATGATTTGTATGATACTGAAACAAATGAATATGATGCACTTTTATATTCTTGTTCTTCTCATCAAACACATGGAGCTGGCAAATGCGTTCTCAGAATAGGGTGACCTGATGAAAATCTGATCTTCTAAGCATCAGCTTCACTTCTTGTAATTTCTGCATTTATAGCTGCTTCATAGCTAATAAAGTATAAAAGAAGATATGTTTAATTTTGAAGTTTACTTTAAAATTCTGGGAACCTTAATATGTACATTAGTAATTAGTATCTATAAATTTTTGTATCTTCCCGAAAATCGTTATTGATCAAGTTTCCTAACTAGGATTTTCTTTTTAATGGGTTAAAAATACATTGAGAAATATGTGAATTGGGGTGCATCTCAGTACACAAAAAGTATAAGAGAAAAATTAATTAGCAGAGCTTTGAGGAAATTAAAATGTCATGCAAAGTATTGACAACTCAAAATGAGAGACTTGTAAGTTAACAATCTTCTGTTTTAAAAGAGTTCACAGTTACTTGGCTTATGTATAGTCAATTCTCCACCTTCTTATGGTGATCAGCACTAAAAAATCTTTCAGTTTGCTCTCAATTCAGTATTGTGTTTTCTTGCCTAGAATTTCTTTTGAGCTTTGTCATGAATCAAGTAACACCAGAAATAACTGTTTCTGAATAATTTGAATTTGATTTCAAAAAGGGAGTATTAGATGTCACAACAACAGAGGTTGCAGATTATATAGTTGGAGGTGTTATGGCTTGTGACAATTCTCGCTTTGATGCCATCATAAAGAAGAAGATTCCTTTAGTTTTGAGTGTGGGTGCCTTGGATATGGTGAACTTTGGAGCTAAAAATACCATTCCTTCGGATTTTCAACAACGGAAAATTCATGTGCATAATGACCAGGTAATAACTAATAAGTTTCGAAATCCTGGTGTTCCTTTACTCATAGCTGGTATGGTATTTCCTTGTGCATACGTTAGTTTCCCCTGATTTAAATGGTCTGTTGGGTTTGATTTCTGATCTGTGCTTTTAGGGTAGACAATCTTAACAGATGTATTGGGGAGTCTTCCTAGCTGTTTTTTGACATAATGTTCGTCACTTGTAGGTTTCCGTTATGCGGACTACAGTGGATGAAAACAAGAAGTTTGCCGCCTTTATTGCTAAGAAAGTGAACAAATCATCTTCAAAGATTCGTGTTTGCTTGCCACAGAATGGTATATCAGCCTTGGATGCAGCAGGGAAGCCCTTTTATGATGCAGAGGCAACTGGTACACTTATAAGTGAGCTACAGAAGCTTATTCAGACAAATGAAGATCGTCAGGTACCCTGATTACTTATCAGATGTTTTGGCATGATTCCCACATTCTTTTTTTCATTAATTTTTTTATGTTTTCCATGGTCTTTTGTTGCCCACTTCTATGGTCCTTTTGCATTGAAGTTGTGATATTAATAGGTTAAGGTGTATCCTTATCACATCAATGACCCCGAGTTTGCGGATGCTTTAGTGGATGCATTTTTAGAGACTACTGTAAAGAATCCTGCAGATACCAGTTCTCCCGAGAATGACTTGTGTAAACCTAGTCAAGGTAGTCATGAGCATTCTGTTTCTAACAGAAATACATCAAGCCATGGGATGATGTGTTACAGCCCAAGCAACTTCCCTGATGCAAGACCAGGTTGTGTTTTGCATACTTTTCCACTATTGTAATCAGTTTATTGCCTTATTGAATAGTTAAGCCCTTATGTTATGCATGGAAAGTTTACTTGTATTTAGATTGAAGCCAGGGAATGATATTTTATCTTACACTTCATTTGTTAATTGGTAGATCTAAAAAAAAAAAAAAATAGGAGCATGTTAACGATGGTTGAGAAATGTATTTATTATGGTTTACTGCCAAAGCTTTTCTCTTGTGATTGTAGTTTAATGGGATGCAAAATTTATATCAGTCCCAAGATAAAGAATTAAGATAGAGATTTCATAATTTCTTTTTGATTTTAAATAGTGGATATTACTGTTGACCAAAACTTAACTACTAATCAAACTGTGTATGTAACAGAAACATTGCAAAGAACTCAGACAATATTGCTAAAACTGAAAGATCAAATGGATAAAGGATTGCCTATAATTGGGGCTGGTGCCGGGACTGGAATATCTGCAAAGTTTGAGGAAGCTGGTGGTGTCGATCTGATAATACTGTATAACTCAGGGCGCTTTCGCATGGCAGGAAGGGGTTCCCTAGCAGGCATGTTGCCTTTTGCTGATGCAAATGCTGTAGTGCTTGAAATGGCCAATGAAGTGTTGCCTGTAAGTTTCTAGCACTGAGTGAACTGTGCATCTATCTATCTTATCACACACACACACATGGATGTGCATGTTGAATATATGGAATTGTATTCTCCTTGTACTCCATCAGTTTCCCAATTATTCTCTTTCTGATTGTTCAAGGTGGTAGTTTGCTGTATTAAGATTTCAAATTTTGGCCAAGCCTGCTAAAATTCTGTTTGCTGATTAGATATTAACTTGATGACTAGCATCCAAGAAAATTCAGGCATTTTTAAGATAAAAGTGGAATGACCTTATGATTGTTGATTTGTTTTATTTTTAAAGTTCTTTCTGCAATCTGTTTAATTTTCTTTAACTTAATTAATCTTTGATCTTCTTCTTCTTATTATTTTATTTTTATTTTATTTTTTATTTAAATGCTTGTCACCGCTGGAGATGGGAGTTAAGGTGCAATTCCTATTTCCCTTGCCAGACATTTCTAATAAATATGTAAGTTACAACAATTTTTAGGTTGTAAAGGAGGCACCAGTTCTTGCTGGAGTATGTGGAACTGATCCTTTTCGCCGAATGGATTTCTTCTTAAAGCAGCTGGAGTCAATTGGGTTCTGTGGGGTGCAAAATTTTCCAACTGTTGGGTTGTTTGATGGTAATTTTAGGGAAAATCTGGAAGAGACCGGAATGGGATACGGGTATGTTGTAAATCGTATGTTTTCTTCATGTTCTTGTTATCATTTAGTTAATCATGTCTCTTATAGCTGCTATTTGACCTTCCTTGATGATCAGCTTAGAGGTTGAGATGATTGCAAAAGCACATAAAATGGGTCTCTTGACTACCCCATATGCCTTCAACAAAGATGAAGCAGTGGAGATGGCAGAAGCTGGTGCTGATATCATAGTGGCTCATATGGGGCTCACTACATCTGGGTCTATAGGTGCAAAAACAGCTGTTTCATTGGAGGAAAGTGTAGTTCGTGTTCAAGCTATTGCAGACGCTGCACACAGGATTAACGCTGATGCCATTGTTCTCTGCCATGGAGGTACATTTAAAAAACCTTTTCTTTGTTGTAATTGCGTTCTGTGAATTCTATATTTCTTAAGTTCTGAATTTAGATGGATGGTTCATTGATGTGATGTTGACATAACATTTATCTAAATGTTTGTTTGAATTCTCGCTGAAAGTAGATTGGTATCAGTATGGGGCTATCCCCAAATTGTTTTGTCATTTGATGCACAGCAACACAACAGATTAAATTAGAGCCATATTAACTGTAGATTTTCACTGTTCAAGTTCTCTTTTATATGGTTGCTCTTTTTCTAGCTTTGCATTCTGCATTTTCATTTCAGCTATTGATCTTATTAAAGTTGTTCAATTATGTTACCCGACTCTTTTGTATAGGTTTGGAGCTCTTTTTAATCGTAGTTTCCTGCTTTTTTATTTTCAAAAGTCTTTGAACTACGGAATGCCTTCAAAATTCAAATTAAAAGGCTTTTGTGATTTAAGAGTACTAGTCACGAGATTTCCTGGTGCAAATCACAGGTCCTATATCCGGTCCTAAGGAGGCAGAATTCATATTGAAAAGAACCAAAGGGGTTCATGGGTTCTATGGTGCATCGAGTATGGAGAGGCTACCAGTTGAACAGGCTATAACAAACACAATGCGGCAGTACAAATTAATTTCTATCAAGTGAAACTGATGTCTGTACGTCGTTAAGCCATATACTTTGTGTATGCTTATCATAATTCCAGTTTTCTTTTTTTGTTCTTGCAACCTAGAAACGGAATGAATCAATAATAAATTTGCCAGGAAGTTAAAGAATAATGGTACTTCACCTTGGCATTGTATTATATATACAGCAGCACAGAAATGATAGAAACGCTGTTGTAGGCAGAGGGGAGCTTATTGTATAATTCATACAGATTTTCCTTATTTTTGATTAATCACAATGGATTTGGATGGGGCATAAAAGTTGCATTTGTTCATAGAATTTACATCAGCACTCAATGTACTGCATCTGCTATAAACCTTACGAAGGGAAAGGATTGTTAATTAAATCCATTACAAGCTTCCTCGCCTAGGCTGCAGTGCAGGTATCTCTCAAATATGTCTTCCAAGCATTCCGGTTCAGAAGCCATCCAAGTTAATGTCTTAGTGGCTGTTGAGGGGTTTTAAGGTAATGGGACAGCCACTCCTCAATCGAGGGATATGTGTCTTCTTTTCTAGGCAAGGATCTGGATCATCGACTGTCCACCTACTCGAGGGGAAGCAACATGAGATACAATGGTATTATAGATTTAGAAACAATAAGAATCTTGGTTAGTGGAAACTCACTTATAACCACTAGTCAGCCGATGCAAAAAGATCAATAATGTCACCTTTGCCATGTTCATCCCCAAGCATGTCCTAGCTCCAGATCCAAAAGGTATGAAGCAGTAGGGTTTTGGTATTTCCTGGAGACAATAGTATAATTTTGCAGACATTACAAATCTCTATTGCCTGAAATCATTCATCAATGGTGAATCCCAAAAACGATTGACAAAAAAAAAAAAAAAAAAAAAAAAAGAGGAACTATTGACGAAGCCTGTTGATACATCAAATCTTGAAGGATTGAATTGCTCAGGGTCCCTGTACAAAGCTGGGTCATAGTGTATATAAGTTGCATCAATGTTGACATGCCATCCTTTCTTTATGTCAAAACCTGCAATTACGGCATAGTCAACCGGGCAGAAGGCATTTGCATTAGAAAAAAAAAGATGTACAGAGTACGCATAGGTGGGACTGAATTCAGTTCAGACACATGCCTTCAATAGTGCAGTCATTAAGTGCAACCCGGGGAAACCATAACAAGACATTTGACATTCTTAGAGTTTCTCTGACGACCTGGAAATTGCAGGATCCGAGATGGTAATGCATATTCATTATTCGCATTCCATACATATATTCATCTGTTAAGCAATCCAAATGCCAACAAAATAGCTTCGAATATCTTCTTCTTTTTACATACAAGTAACATCTTCAGTTCAGGTTATCTAACCTTTAGGCCATATGACATGCCGGTATTCACATCTTCAAGGGTAAGAGTCGCTCCATCTGGCTTGTTTTTGCTAATCAACAGTTGTGCTTGCTGTAACTTGATAATAAAGTAATGATTATTAGTACAATTTGGTCGCAAGATGTCTACCAAATTTTATATATGTTAATGAAATAAATAATTTGAAATTATCATGCTTGCTACTAGTTACTTCATTAATCTTTACAAATTTTAGTATGACTTGTTTGATCATTCTCTGCAACGTTGTTTACTATTATCACACAATAAATCCAATTTCTATGTAAATTGGTAAAAAAAAAATAGACATTAGAAACTGTCCTAGACTCCAATATCCAACAAGAGCATCATTGAATGAATGTTCAAAAAGAAGGGTAATTGGAGATTATGAGATAACAAATGATTTCGAAAGTGAAGGTTACCATCCAGCTTGTTTCAGCAATCGTGTAGTTAAAGTTTACTTGATGAAAATTTTAGAGAGCCCATTAGATGTATAATCTGAAAGCAATTTCGTTTTTTAGAATTTTAGGTATAAAAATTTTGAAGAACTCATCTCGTTGGGAGTATTATGGAAAACAATCGTCAGATGGAATCTTAAACGATTAATTTAAAGTTTGAAGATTTAGCCGCAATGTTTTAGTTATGCTACAAGATTTATTTATTTAAATGGTATCCTAGAGGTTCATGATACATACATAATTGCAAGCACTTAAGCTATGGCTTGTATTGTATAATTAACAACTCAACCCAAATTCTAAATTCTCACCCTTAGCCTGTCTTGAGCTTCCCTGTTCTCGTCCAGGAACTTGACACTCCACATCATAGCAGCTGCAGTGGTGGTCTGCCCAGCAATTATCAACGTTATTAAGTTATCCAAGATCTCAGAGTCACTAAGCTTCTCATCTGGCGGGTACGAATCTCTCTCCAACATCGCCTGCAGAAAGTCTTCAGGAGACTCAACTCCTTTCCGTCTTCTTGTAATCATTCCTCTAAAGGTTTCCATGAGCCTTGTACGTGCCTGTTGTTTAACTCATCTTGTTAGCATATAAAACCATTATTGAAGATTAATGAAACATGCTGCTTTGTCAACGCATTGCAAGTGAGTGTGAGGCTATTACCTTAGTACCTCTGTAGTATCGGGTGCCAGGAATCATGGCGGGGAAGGATACCATTGCATTAGAAAGAGCGGTGCAGTCTTCTTCAATCTGTTGAAGCAAAGACTCGTCTGTGATGCTCATCAAAATGTTGCATATTGCATCAACCATTATCTGAAAGACGACACTTTCAAAGAGGTTAGTCATCGGACAACTATAACCAATACATTGTTTTGTCAATTTTTTTGAATCATCCTCGCACGTTTGAAAAGACTGATCTTTTTAACATTATCAAAACACAACCTGAAACAAACAAAATTTCGATTTGGGGTTGTTTTGGTATATACCCTCATGCCAAAATCAAGTACTGAAAAGCTTTTCCCGGTTTCCCCTAATTTCTTGAGTCTTTGAGACAGCATGGTGTCAAAATTCTTGACAAATTTCGATAAAGAATTCATGGAGAAAGGATCAGACAGCAAGCGTCTGATCCTTTTGTGGCTCTCATGTGGTACACACAGCAAGCTGTTTTTTCCAACCAAATCTGCCATTGATTTCACGTATCCCTTGTTGAAGCTCACAAAATCATTACACAAGATCGTTCTTGCACCCTCTGTACTGGCAACAAACACATGGATCTTGCCGAATATCCTCGTCTTGAACCACTTTCCATACCTGCTTTCATAACAATCATCAAATTCTTTTTCTTCGTTTATACAGTATTATTAGATACTCCAGAAATATACGCTGTAGAAAAACTATTTGATTATATCCAAAGCCAATTCATAATTGAGCATCAAAAAAATTTCCAAGGGTCCTGAAATCAGTCATAAATTAAGTTAAGTAGTATATATGCATAAAGATGACCTTTTCCAATCGAAATTAACAATAATAGAATCAACTTGAATATATCAGATCAAACAGAACAGAACGTTTTAAGTCTTGAGTTATTGTGTCAATAGTGAATTAATAAGCTAGGCTTATGATAGATCGATCCTGTAAGTAGGAGCAAATAGTATGACAGATTTAACAAAAAAAAAAATGAATCACTAACCATAATCGCCTAAGTTTGACGAAGTGGTAACATCCTTTGGTGCTGTTTGTTGCCGAAAGAAAAGAGAAGGTTTCACCTAGAGAAGGCAAACCCAGATGTCCAGGGATGTCACGTTTATGACTTGTGCTTGTAACTCTTCTCCAAACTTTTGATAGAAAAAACATTATACTTATAGAAAAGGCTGCAACTATGATAACGCCATAATGCTTCTTCACGAGGAAGAGAAGCTCTTGCTTTGATAGATTCAACATCTTAAAATTAACTTTCTTCAACTTTATCCACCAACTCAAGAAAAATAATTCCCCAGGTTGTGATAATTATGGTTAAGATGGTTCAATTTTTATGTATTGCTACTTCTAATGAAACGAGATTCTTCGAAAAGAACAGTGATTATTAATTTGGGAGGGAGCATCTTTTTAGAGAATGCTAAGGCTTGAGCAGGAGGAGATTCATTGCATGAGTAAATATAAATGACAACCTCTATGCCTTGAGATAAAATTTGTCCACTGTGATGACTTTACCCTCAGTCGAATTCATATCATTTCCGCATATTAAAAAATAAAAACAAAAAGCATAGATTAAGATGACGTTTCAAATGTTATAACTATAATAATGATGATGCTGAATACATTTTCAAAATTGGCCATGGTGAATGCATTAGTGAGGATAAGAAGTTGTTATCTAATGCTTCTGTCTACAAGATATCTTATCCTGTATACAATTTTCCGCCATTATATGTTTGTGCATGATTATTCAATTACAATTAGGATTGGGATGATCCCTCTTGTATAGGTCAAAACATATTCTAAGCTTAAAAAAAGAAGATATATATACTTCATAATAACTGGAAGTCCAAATAAGGTATGAAGTGCTAGATCTCATCTCAGTGAAATTAATGATGGTTTTTGCTTCAGAATCGCATGGATGGAGGTGGACTGGTGGAAGGACCCACTTGAAAGGTTTTGGGGATCTTAAAGGGTGTGATGTAGTTTACTTGAGCATGGTATGGGACGAGATAAATATAATTTGATGAATTGGCATATTACATATAAGTTGGCAAGTTGCAATGGTAGTATACTAGTATGCTACTAGGAGCTGGAGCTCACCGCTCACACAAGATGACAGCTAGTGCTAGTACGATCACTCTAAAATGAGAGCTGAAAAGGAAGCAGGTTGAGTTTGGAGTGGTATTGCTAGTCATGATTATGGCCAGACGTTTCAAACTCTGATTGAAGTGTAAGGACAAGGTTCATGCATGTGTTTTGTTTCAGGGAACGCGGGTTGAGGGAGATATTGCGGTGATTGATTGACTTTTAGTATAATTTCAATATATATTTTTGGATCCGAAATAGCACTAGCTCATTATGCCAATCTGAGATTATAACAAATTAAACAGTGTCTTTTACAAGTCTTTATGTGGTGTTTAACATGGGATTGGGGACGGATTCCTCTATCTTTAGCTTTGTTGGGGTAGTCAGAATCGAACGAGGTAGAGTTCGGGTTCTTCTGGGCTGCTTTTTTTTTTTTTTAGCCGTAAATAAGTCTTCATGATCACAATCACAAGAGCCTGCTACTCGGTTCATGTTAAGGAATTGGAACGAGCATTGTAAAGAGAAGCCCATTAGGAGCTTCATTCAATTGGGGCAAATGAGGCAGAGGCGTTCTATTAACCCATTACTTTTTGACTCTTAAGTCCCAATTTTACTTTTTTTTTTTTACAATTTTATTCTAAAACAAAATTATCAAAGAAGACAAAAATTTGAAAAAAAAAAATCTAAATGCTTAAAATGCTCCTACATTAATATTAACATTTGGAAGACGCAGCAGTCAATTTTTTTAATCCCTAAACAAAAACCAAATAATTGGATAATTTTTCACATATAGGTTTGGTGGAAAACTTTTATTATGCAAATAAAAAAATACCTCAAAATCTCACAAATTATAAGAACAACGAGATTTTTTATTTGGAAAACTTCTGACATCAAAACAACATACATAGAGAACATAGCCAGCAGTAGAGAGAAAGTGGCTTTTACATCAATCTTTTACATTAATTAACAATTTATTGCATAATAAAGAAATTTAAAGTAAAACGTTTGTATCTGGATGCCTAATTTCCCGTAAATATTATTTTCTAATCTTCCAATATGCAAAACAAACTTTGAAACTGGCCGCTGCAGTTTGAATGTAAGCTTGAATCATAGCTTTAAAAACAAGAAAAAAAAATTGTAAGACAAGTTCGAACACTTACTCGCGTACCCTCTTGCTGGATTACTCATAAAATGTTTCTAACGATGGACACAGTGTTTTCCTATCTACTTACGGAATACGCATTAGTGTAAGGTTTGATAAGAAATTTCTAGATAGGCTATCAATAGAAATAATCCTCCAAAATCAGTAGATTAAGCATAAAATTCTAATTACAAAATCATTTACAAGTAGATAAATAAACTAATCAAGACTGACCATAACTAATGAGGATATGACAGATCGCATAAAATAATCGCAATATATCCAAGAAGACATACAAATTGACATGATGTAATGAAAACTCTATTACATTCTAAAAGGGTAATTTGAAAATTGAGTAGAGGTTTGTGAAAAAAAAAAAGGATTTAAAATTTTTAATAAGGTGTATTTAGATGTAGAGGTTGAAAAGTTAGAAAATAGTGGTTAAAAAAAACAACTAAATCAGCCAATCGCACCCATTCATGCTTTCTTAAGAGTTGATTGACCTCGATTCTGCCGTGGCCCGTGAGTTCTCCAACGTACGAACAAAACAAAGTTTCCAAAGTCTTCTAAGTTGCCTTCACCAATAAAAAAGGTGACCTACAAGTAGTAAGAATAATGAAGAAAAGAAGGAAATTAAGAGTGACAAATGGTTTAATTTAAGCCAATGGAAAAGTGTGATTCCTTTAGCAAAAATCTAAATTTAGGAGAAATTCAGATCTAATTTCTGCACTCTGCACATGTGAAGTACTCCAATGTCTACTTCTAATTTAGCTTAATTAGAAGTATTCTCCACCGCAATGCACGTTCCAGTTCACATCTTTACCCACTCAAACTAACCAAATGGGTGTTATTTGTTACGCTTTCACTTTCTTTTTGCTCCCCTTCCCATATTATTTTTGTTTGTTTTTTCAACTTATAACACTTGCGAAAAAAACATTTTAATTGAAACATCTATATTTTTATAATCATCGACAAATAATTAACCATTTTGGTCGTGATGATGTAACTGGACATATGCCGACAATAAATGTAAAGATATATTAAAACAGGATTTATTTTTTTTCAAGAGAACACTGTTTGGATCGATCTTTATATACTATGATCTGAACTTCAGCAGAGCATATATGAGGAGACAATCTTAACGAAGAAGATTAAATTTATATGAAAGAAAAAAACAATAAAACATGTCTTTTATCTTGTGATAAACTTTGGGAGGAAGTTTCCATCTGCATTCCTCGTTGAGAATTATCAGCAAATAGGTCCAAACAAAGATGCCCAAGTGATCAAAAGTCATCAGCATGCAGGAATACAAAAATTAGCAAACAGAAGCAAAGCAAAGCAACTATGACTCCTCTTCATTTCAGGACTCTGCGTCCATCCTATGATTTTTATTTTCTGCACCTAACATATGAACACAAGAATTGCATAAGCACCATAGACCTCATAAGCCTCATTTAATTCTAGCTATGTAATTTGACATATTATTATTAATTTAAGCTATATATACCAGCAAGTAGCTAGGTCCTAGTGGCTAGCGTTTATTAAAGTTGGGTCGTGATGAGTTGTAATATGAAACTTAATGAAAAATGAGACATGAATGAAATTTCAAAGTCTGATGTAGTCTTTTATTCCGAAACAGAATGATAGCAAAAAATCTTTTAAGCATTTAGCTAGTATCCGGTCAAGTGACAGGAGGTCATGATTGAACTTTTGTGCCGTTTAAATTATGCTAAATATCAATGGTTACCATTTTATTTATCCAAGAAAATTAATTAACCATCCATCGTGATTCACTATAGCTTATTTGGCATTTGCTCACAAGTAGATAAAATGACTATATATATATAAGACTTGGAATTAAGCTAAGGCATAGACCAAACTCAAACAACAGTACTAATCTCAACTCCTCAAGACACAAAACCTCAAAGCCAAAACAATGGCCACATCTTCTGCTGCTGAAACGAAACTGGTTACAGCAAAAACAATACTATCCACCGCAGCCTCTGCTGCTGCTACGGTGATGGTGGCTCGAACAGTAAGCCATAATTTCCTCCCCCAAGAAATCCGATATTATTTTATTTTCCGCTTCCGCAAGTTGTTGAACCATTTCTCGTCCCAACTCACGGTAGTCATTGATGAACTGGATGGCTTAGTCAAAAACCAGTTATACGAAGCTGCCGAAATCTATTTGAGCAGCAAAATCTCTCCTTCAACACACAGACTCAAAGTTAGCAAACCTGAGAAGGAAAACAACATGAAAGTAACCATGGAGGCCAATGAAGAAATATTTGATACGTTCAATGGGGTTAAGTTTAAGTGGGTTTTCGTTTGCAGAGAAGTTGAGTCGCAAAGCATGTTCAACCCTCTTGAGATGCACTCCACATTTCGATCAGAGGTAAGAGCCTTCGAGCTTAGTTTCCCTAAAAAATACAAAGATGTTGTCTTTAGCTCTTACTTGCCTTACATTGAGCAAGTAGCCAAGTCAATCAAACAAGAGACCAAGACAATAAAGATCTTCACTGTTGTGTATAAAAACGTTCTTTATGGCAACTGGGCCGATGCATGGATGCCAGTAAATCTTGATCATCCAGCAACGTTTGACACGATCGCCATGGACCCGGAACAGAAAGAGACCATTTTGAATGATCTTGAAAGGTTTGTGAATAGGAGAGATTATTACAGAAAAGTAGGGAAAGCTTGGAAAAGAGGGTACTTGTTGCACGGTCCCCCAGGGACCGGGAAGTCGAGTCTGATAGCCGCTATGGCTAATTATCTTAATTTTGATGTTTATGACTTAGAGTTGACTACATTGAAGTGCAATTCGGAGCTTAGGACATTGCTTGTTGCAACTGCTAATCGCTCCATACTAGTGGTGGAGGACATCGATTGTACAATTCACTTGCAAGATCGATTAATGGGGAATGCAGCTGGGAGAGATTATAGTGATCCTCGTCAACAAAATCAGGTAAGTCTCTTATTCCTTTTGTATTTATTAGTGCTGCTTCCTAACGTTTACACTATATGCGATATGTCTACAAGAATTCAATTTTATGGTTATTATTTGTCACACCGAGAGAAACAATTAGTTTCCGTAGTTGAGATATGAGTTTTCTTGTCCACCTCAAACAAAAGTTTGAATTTGTATTCTTATTCCTATTTAATTATTTTTTATCTACAGAGTTTGATTGGTCGCATATAGAGTTGTTTACGGGTCATACTACAGTACACCAGTTGTACCATACAACCGTTTTCAATTTTTTTGTAAATTTAGTGTAAAAGTTGTAAATCTTTGTATAAAAGTCATAAATGTGAAAAAAAGTTGTAAATGAATAATTTTTCACATTTACGACTTTTATATAATGATTTACAACTTTTAGACTAATTTTACAAAAAATGAAAATAGTTGTACGATTATTTATTTACAATATTTTTTTACACATTTACGATTTTTATATAAAAATCTACAACTTTTATACTAAATTTATAAAAAATTTAAAAAGGGTTGTACAGGTACAACCGATGTATAGTAGTCAAAACCGTTGTTTACCGAGTTATTATGAGCTAGTGTAAAAATGAAAAAAAAATTCTAACTTTAAGATTGAAATAACTGATGGACATAAACGCTAGACGTGGAGAATATTTTATCATCTCAAAAAGATAAATACGCGGAGAACGTTGTCTTTTATTGGCATGTCATTCACATTGATTTGTAGACAATTGATGTATCATATAAAAATTTTTTCTATTATTTAATTGTACAACTATATAGAAGTCAAATTGTTATATGAATGTTTCTAGAGAAAATCTTTTCAAGAAAATAATGCAAAAGAAACACTAGAAAAGATGTAACAACAGGAAAAAAAAAAGGAGAAATAAAAAATGAAAAGGGCTGGAGTACCATGAATCTTACAACCCGCTCCTTCCCTTGGGCCACAAGCTAGGGTATGATAATTTGTGGGTAGTTTAATTAGCTGTCGAGTTTAAGACTCTTCATATAAGCATTTACAAAAGTTAATGAATAATTTAAGTTAATATCTTTTCTAACAGTTAAAAACTGTTAGGACATTGGCATCAATGAGCAAGATGTGTTCTTAGAATGGAAACAATGTCAAGATGAGAAAATGGCACGTTAATTTTTGACGATTGATATTGAAATTCAATTAAGGACCACTAAACATAGTCCAGGTTTTGACACGTTTTGGTTTAACATGATAGCTTTGGCGCTAATCTAGGACGGAGAAATCATAAAATTGTGGACTGTAAAAGTGCTTTTAAGAATTTTCTTTTGTCACTGCTTCAAACACCTCTCCTTTAAGTTAGTGGAACTGTGGATGCTTTTACTCTGGATACAACAAGGACGCTCAAATCACATGGTGTTATCCATGGGGCGAATGTGGGCAGGGCATCTGCTTGACTACACTGACAATATTCTGGTTCTAGTACGATGCATGCGTTAGTCTCTCCATGCCGTTTACTGTTTGATTAGACTCCACAATTTCATTCTTGAACGAGGACTCCTTGAATTGGTGTTGTAATCATTATTGGGTTTACTTTGTTGTGTTCATGATTAGATTTTTCAACGTGTTTCTGCAGGTAACACTTTCTGGGTTGCTCAATTTCATAGATGGACTTTGGTCAAGCTGTGGAGATGAAAGGATAATTGTGTTCACTACTAATCACAAAGATAAGCTGGACCCAGCACTGTTGCGCCCTGGACGCATGGATGTGCATATTCACATGTCATATTGCACCCCATCAGGGTTTAAGGTTCTTGCTGGTAACTATCTTGGAATTCAAGACCACATATTCTTTGCGGAGATTGAAGAATTGATTCGAGCAATACAAGTAACCCCAGCTGAGGTGGCAGAGCAATTGATGAGGAATGATGATCATGAAACTGTACTCAAAGAATTGATCCAATGTTTGAAGGTGAAGAAGGAGGATATTGAGGAAGCAAAAGCCAAAGAAATTCAAGAAGAACTGTCGCTGGGGAATATTAAAGAAGCTGAAGTTGAGGAAGATAATGGTGAAACAAGGAAAGTGATCAAAGGATGAGTCGGTTGATGAGATAAGAAATTTTCTATCAAGGATGATTTTATTCTTAATTTGTTTTAAGTTGGACCTATGTGTTGTATTTAATTTAAACAAGACTTCTCTTCTTTATGTTTCTAAACTTTAATTTTGAGCCTGAGGCAGCCAGGACAATGTATGAGTGTGGTAAAGATATACTTTAATATTTATATATGGGTTAATATGCAGTAATCATTTTGGCTTTGATATCAATTAAGCCTCTAATATATGTTTAGCTACAAAATGAAAAGAAAAAATATATTAATATTAAGACGGAAAGTCAGGGTCATGTGGGGAAGGAAATAGGAAAAGAAACCATACTAACCAGAGTTAAAAACAATTTATCATGATGCTTGTGGCTGTTAGAGCTTGAAAAGACATTTTAAACATGAAATAAATTGAAAGGGCTGAAATTGATTGACAAAGCTTTAAAAAGACAATAAAACTCGCGTTAATGTCTATAACTCTATAAGGTGATCAAGCAGCAGCAGCTTGACTTTTATAGAGCGTATGAACCATGAAGGGATGTATATATTACAGTTTCCCTGCATTGCGAACCTCACAAGGTCTCCCCATGTTGAAGCCATTCGGATGATCAAATCAACAAACGTAATTCTGTTTAGCTCCTACTTATCTCAGCAAATTAATAAGAATTTAAGCTGTAAAGCAAGCACCAATATAACTTAACAGAAAATCAAGTAATGATTCAAGCAAATTACATGAAAGAAGAGGTTGGATATTTATGATTGCATTGGATTGGGTGGGTGGTATGTGAGGGTTAGGACGTTAATGAATCATAGGAGAACGAAGGCAGGTAGGGGAAATATGTACGCTTGCAATATACTTGATGGAAAAATCGAAGTGAAAGCAGCAATAAGCTTTAGGGGTTTAGCAGTATTAGTTTATTGTGCCTCGCTAGTTAATAGGGCATCAATAATCTTTAGAAGAGTTCTTAGTAATAAGTGAAACATTAAAAAAATAATAATAATATTAAGTTTTGAATAATGCATCTTACAGTTTATCAAGTACTCTCTGTATTAAATTCAAGGAAAATTTTACAAATAACTATGAGGTATGGCCTAAATCATAAATGGCCTCATTTTTTTGGAATTTGGCAAAAATGAATCCCACATTTGGGAAATAGTATCAATAACTTGGATGGTTAATATTTGAAATTACTTTAGTACCCTTTTGTGAATTCGAAAAATTTTTAAAAACTTGAAGTTATTGTGATTCAAACTCATGTCATCCAAGCAAACACTTTTCATATTACCATTATGTCAGCTCCTTACTTGACTTTTATATACATAGAGTTTATTATTTGTTATAAAACTAATTTTAAGGAATCAAAAATAAAACAAACGTGAAACCCTAACTCTCTAAAATCTAAAAAATCAAAACAGCCACTACCCCAAGAAAACCCACCACCGCCTCACACTTTCAAAACCTCCATCACAACTTCGACACCACCACCCAAAACCACTATTTACTGCTGCCAACCGACACGTCGCCAACCACCTCCTCCATCAACATATAGATCGAACTCTCCCTGTAAAACTTTCCTCTTCACCAAATCCTGAAAATCACCAGAAAACTACTAATTTTTTAGGTGAGCAATGGTTTTAGGTGGTAGTGCCGAAGCTATGATGGAGGTTTTGAAGGTGTTCCGGTGGGATTTTAGGTTTGATGATGAAAGGAAGTTTGATATTGAGGTCTCGATCTACGGTTTGGTGGTGGAGATAAGATAAAACTCATTGGTTGGCGATCGTGAATAGTGATGTTGGCATGACCAATAACCGGTATTCTTATTGGTGGTGGTGCAAAGGAACAGTTTCGTGATGCGTAGCGGTGCAGTGGATCGGTGGTGTGCAGAGGGGCTAGTTCTGCAATTGGAGGGAGTGTTAGGGAATGTGGTTGGGACGTTTATGCGAACTTTATAATTTTAAGTGCTTATGAAAATTTTTTATTTTGATATATTTAGGGGTGTGCATATGGTGTGTAAATGGTGTGGTATTGTGTGGTATCATTATACTATTATCTTTAGATTTTTATATCATACTATATCATTCTTGAATACAATATCATACCACATCTCTCATAGTAGGGTAAAGGCGTGTATGGTATGGTATTTTCGGATAATTGACCAAATTGATCAAAATTTGAATAATATTTTATCATATATTTTTAATTATTTTAAAGTTTATTTATAGCTTTTTTTTTCAAGATTTTGACACTTTGAGTTCTTATTTTGACATTGTTTAATATTATGATTCATAAAGTTTGTATTAAATAAAAAAATCAAGCAATTACATATCCTTAACAATACAAATAATCAAGTAACTATATATTCTATAACAATACAAATAATCAAGTAATATCGTATTTATAACAATATAAAAATATCATGTAACTATATATTCTATAACAACACGAATACTCAAGTAATTACATTATCTACTACTTTAAAATTCAAGTAAAATGATAGAAATTTCAAAATTCAAGCAAAATGATAGAAAAATGATAGAGAGTGAGGGAATTAGGGTTACTTTTTTCATTATATACTCTATTAGTGTATATAACACTCACACATACAAATTATACATAACCAATTATAAATCGACACGTGGTATAATTTTTATTTTTTTAAAAGAAGTATGGTATGTTATGATATTTTCGGGTTTTTGTAAGAATATCCGCTACCATACTATACCATTGGAGGTTTTCAAAATCTTTATCATACCATACCCTTTTTTTTTATACCCTATCCTACCTCCACCCTACCATGGCGGGTATGTCGGGTTCGGACGGGTGGGAGGGTACTATACACACACCTAGATATATTGAAATTAAAATAATGATTATTGAATGATTTTATTTATTTGGGTGAGGATTTACCACTTTACCCTTTTGGTTATAATTTTAACAGAATAATTTAACAGTAGGGTCATTTCTCTCTTTTTAAAAAAAAATGAGGTTATTTTTCATATTTGGTCATACCTCAAAGTTATGCGTAAAATTTTCTCTAAATTTAAACCATTGTATTTGTAAGGAAAAGCCATCTCTAAGATAAAATTGTCATTTAAAATTTTAAATTACACAATGAGAGCATTCGGAGCCATTGTTCAGCTATGAAAGATCACAAGCGCAGCAGCCTTGGAAAGTCTCCTGATGTCCATCACTTTTGTAAATTAAAATTGCCACTCTTCTTATTATTCTCACAAATTACTGTCTCCCATCAATGGAAATGTTGATGACAAACGGAAAATAACATGAGGGTTCGTTGACGAATTATGGCGGTAAAAAGACAACACTGCTCTATATAAAGCCCTTGAAATTCACGTTAGATTGATAATGAGCCACTGGAAGCCCATTTAACAGTTTGGTCCAACAGAATTGAGCTTGGGTCAAATTCAAACTTTCCCAACCTCAAGTCGATAAAATTCAATTAATTCGGGAGAGAAATCTTGAACTATGTATTCCAATAGAATTTACAACAGTCATCTTTCAATCTGAGCCGAGTTACTTGGGATTATTAGGATATATTCTCACTGTGCATAAGCATTACACATTGTTTTCCTTCCATAAGCATCAATTTGGCCGGGTTATAATTTGATAGAAGGCAAATCTAAATCATTAAAATCCATCACAAAAAAAAAAAAAAAACCAAGTATGTCTTTACCTATTGCTTCTAGAGCCAACTTGGCCTCAGCAAAGACACTCTAAATTGAATTATCAGACGCGGAATCTGTTGATGCTACAATAATGTTAGCTGGATCCTCAGTCCAAGATTAGATTAATTACTTCTTTTCTGGTTGTCGCAAAATTAATGTCTATGTCTAGTTAAGGGACAGAGTGCTTTAACCTTTAAGAAGCGACTAAATTTCTAAAATGAGTGAGCCATGCATGTTTTTCATTATTTAAAAATAATAATGACAACTTAATTTTTTATTATATAACAATATTCTTTTCTTATAAATTTCATAAATAATACTCTTTTTTTTTTTTCATTCAATCAAACGCACCGTACTAGTCATTTGACACACGTCCCAACCCAGAACATAATATAATTGAAGGTGGAGAGACATCCAAAGAGTCACGAAGTGACGAAACTTTGTCTTTTTCAAACAAAAGTTCTTTTCCCCTTGCTCTTTCATCATCTCACTTTTCTTTCATCTTTTTATTTATTATTATTCTTTTCTTTCTTTATTCCTTTTTGCAGTGTTTCCTCGTATAGTGCATATAGTTGGTTTTGTCTTACGCCCCTAATGATTTGCCTGGATTGAATAGCTTGATTACACTTTTAGGAACATGTATAATTTCTGTTAATCAATTGTTGCGCCAATTGATCTTATTAATAACGTTTGAAGGGCAAAGAAGGAAGGAAGTAACCTTTTTATCTCTCAACTCTAAATTTGCTTAGATTAATTCTCAAGAGTTCTCTATTTATCTTCAAGCCACAAGTCATGGGGTGCAGGTGCAGCCCCTCAGATTAATAATCAAATCAAGAAAGAGTAACTGTAACTCTACTCATTACATATACACGTATCTCAACAAACCTTCAATATTCGTTTTTCTAGTCAGAATAAAATCATAATTATTTTAAAACTTGCTTTTTTTTAAATAAAAAAAAAATGAATTCAAGACAAGGGCCTATATAATTATAATTCATCAACTCTATTCTATCTGGCATCACCGTCAACACTGCTTTCTTTTACTCATGTCTCTCTCTCTCTTTCTCTCTTTGTATGTGTTTTTTTTATTATTTACATCCTCCCTTATTTTCCTTTTATGTTTCTTTGTCCTCCGAATCTTGTTTTAAAGCCTCGAGGAAGAGAGTGAAGAGGCGTATTTAATGGGTTTTTTTCAAGAGTATGGTCTCCCAGACAACTTTCCATGCCGTATGCGTGTTCTTGCTGTTGATGACAACCCAATTGAACTTACACTTTTGGAGACTTACCTGAAGAAATGCGACTATCAAGTTACAACTACCAATGAAGCTACCACAGCACTGGAAATGTTACGAGGAAACAGAAACAATTTCGATTTGCTTATCACTGATGTTGTTATGCCAGGCATGGATGGCTATAAGCTTCTTGAGATTGTGGGGCATGAGACGGACCTACCTGTCATATTGTTTTCAGCATACAACGACAACTGGCGTATAATGAAGGGGACTTTGATGGGTGCATGCGATTATATGTCAAAGCCCCCTTGTTTTATGTTGTTGAAAAACATATGGCAGCATGTAGTCAGAAAAAAGATAATTGACTCTAAACACCCACAGAAATCACCTACACTACAGTGTGCTGGTGAACGTCATGTCAACTCAAAAGGAAAGAAGCCGAATGACGATCAGGGGGACGAAACTGAGGAGGATACAACTGAGAATGAGAAGTCAACGACCCATAACAAGAGACGTCGAGTGATTTGGACTGATTGGTTGCATAACAGGTTTCTTGCGGCTGTTCACCAATTGGGGTATGAAAGGGCTATTCCGAAGAGAATTCTTGATCTGATGAACGTTGAAGGATTGACGAGGGAGAATGTGGCAAGCCATCTGCAGAAACATAGGATGCACCTGAAAAAAATTGGTCGGCGAAATAACAATATGGCTGTTATATTAGGGAGAAATGATTCCTCTTATCATGTGCAGATGAATTTATTCGAGGGATTTAGTAATATGCGGTTGGCAAATGGATCACAAAGGTTTTCAACCTCTGCATCATTGTCGTATGCAACAGGAGGTATGCAATGGATTTAACTCCCACTAACATTTTTTTAACTATCTATTATATGCATTGTATGGATTAACTTCTTCTTGTCTTATACAACCAGGTAATATTCCTCAAACCCTTGAGCAAGTTGTGTTTCCTACAAATCCATATGTTGACTTGTTTCCAGGGGTACAATCATCATCGGATCCTTTCGACATTGGTTTTCATTGTTCGTCATTTGATGAGAGCTGGCTATCAAAGTTTCCACCTTGTTGAGGGAACTTTTCAGCTGTCATGATCCATTTCCTTTTCTATAATTTGAGTGAATACTTATCTTCAATTATGTCTAAGATTACTACTAACTCATTGGTTTTTTATACTTGGGATGATTGTTTTCGCACCTCTAAATAATACAAAAGGAGAAATAACGCAACACCAAGCTAGCAGCTCTGCAAATCCTCACGTTGCAAGCAGTTGTGATACGGCCTTGCAGAATCAAGGTCCTGATCCCCAAAATTCCAGTTACATCTTTTTCAGTCCCTGGTTGGTTTCAGTGAAAATTATTATAATGATCCTTGAGTGTGAGAAAAAAAAAATGTTAGTTTAATTTCCAACACTTAATTATCATCATAAAAAAAATAATGTTTGTATTTTAAGTACAGATGACTTATAAATTGTAATTATATATTTGATAATGTTTTAGTTATTTAATATATAGTTTTATCTTGATTATTAACTGGAAAGGAATACATAGAAAATCTCTTTGTATCACTAAGATGGGCAAGCCTTTGATAGTCTTTCAGTTTGATTAACTTAATGGAAACTAACCATATATAAATAGAAATTTATTTCTATATATATGCATGCATGTGATGTGCTTCGATATATGTACTGTAGGGGGGCTGTTTGGAGAACCATTTTTTATTCCAAATATATAATCCCGTGTGTTACGTAGTAAGTTATCTGAAATACATCAAGGTATAAACGGTTTACACAAATTAAACACGTTTTGATAATTAAAGAGATACTTAAAAGCATTATAGCCAAATTTAATATAAGTTATTCGTGATTTTGCATGGCTTTTGTTATATGGTATATATAATGAATAGGTTAATTTTGGTATTGCACCTGAAAGCTGAAACTGAAAAGAAGCGCCTCATGGGCTATGATTGATTTCTCTACAGCCTGAAGTTACGGCATCATACCTTCGCAATTTTTTTTTGGGTGAGGCTAGCTAATTACACCCATAAAATAAACTCTACACAACAGTCTTTTTTATTATTATTAAAATTTCTTTAAATGAAATTATTTAGAAAGGATAAAACAATAAAATTATTTTTTTAGTTTCTCAACAAAAATAAACTTTGTCTCATCTGTAACAATACGTTTGTTTGTCCCTTGTTTGCCAGAGAAATCAATTGCTTTGTCGCTTCCTTTTATGAAAAATCCTCTCTCCTTTTCTTATTTATAGACATTCAAATCAATGACTTCCCTTGAGAGCTAATTTGACCATAGTTTGAAGCTTTTAGATTTTATCAAAAACTTCTGAGAGCTCCACCTATAGCATGCCGGCTTTATAAGAAATTGAAGTGAAAAACTCGTTCGGATTAGAATTAACACAGAGCAAGAATCCTATTACTATTGAAATTGTTTCCTGTGAAAACTGAAAAGCAAGAATTCTAATATTTTTTCAAATTGTTTGCATTAAAAAGAAAGAATCCTAATCTTTTTCCAATTACTTAATACGAAGGAGGCATTTTAATTTTAGGTTAGAGAAAATACAATTTAAAAATAATATTAAAGGTTACTTTTGAAATTTTAAGTATTAAAAGAGTATATATTAAATTTTTAATATTCGAAGATGGGCGTTATTAGAAAACAAAAAGGTGCATGTATAAAGAAATTCAATTACACTACATTTACAAAGTTTACAAACAAAGTTTGCCTACAAACTTGATATGACATCAAGTGAATGGAAAGATAAACATAAAAAGTATATAACAAATCTTAATGATTTATGTAGTATTCAATGAGTAATATCACATCAACTTTTTATATATACTTTGTTAGTGTAGTATTACTTCTTTTAGGGGTGTTCATCCATTCGGAACCAATCAATCTTATCAAAATCTAATCTGTCCAAAAAAAAAAATTAGACTTATCATTTTTTTTAATTCCATAAAATCCAAACTTAAATAATAATCCAATTTAATAAAATATATATATATATATTTCATAGTATATATTACAATAAGTAATATTCTATGAAATTGGGTAGATGATAAAAAATAATATATAAATAAGATTTTATGAAAGTGAGTAAATAATAAAAATAAATTAAAAGGTATGATGAGAGCTATTAGTTAGATCACCAAGATTTTAGGTAAAAATATAAAATGTATCTTTTTTTCTAATTTAGGACGGATTGCATTGATGTCGCTGCATTCAATGAGAAAACTATTAGAAAATTGAATCCAATGCAATCTATTGACCAAACCATTTCAAATTGGATTGAATCTTAGATACTTTAAGTAATTTTCTCCATAAAGTTACTAATTTTTTTTTTTAACTTTTCAAGTCATGCGGTTCAATATATGAAGCACATGTTAAGTGCTTATATACATAATATGATGACCCTAAATAAGTAGATGCCTCAAAAAATAAAGTTTAATTTTGTTTAAGAAAGAAAGAAATTATTAGGTTTATATGCAAGGAGTCGGCGTTTCTTTGGGACTGGGAATATTGCAGGCCTGACAATCACTGGATTAATCTCCATTTAATCTCCAAGCCTAAGCCTGCTTATAGCTAAATCACCACACCGAGCTGTTACGGGTTAAAAGCCCAAACCCAACATTAATGACCCTCTTTATAAGGATAAATAGTGTTACTTTGAGGTAGGGAAGTACTCAATAGTTTAGAGTGATTTTGGTACAGATGTTTGTAGAAAATGATGAATTTTATTGAAGTTCAATCCTAATATAATTATATATAATTAGATTATCAAATTTTAATCTAATCCAACCCAAAATTTAAATAAAATCTCAATCTGACATTCAATACCATCCAATTCATGAGAATTTGATTAAAATCTCCATCCGAGATATATTAAAATCCAATTTAATCCAATCAAATACCATTTTATTTCACTTCATATTAGAATAGGTAATATCATGTAAATTGGATTTTACAAAATTGAATCCAATCTAATCAATTAATCGAAACTGATCAAAATTGGATCGATATATTTTAGATTTTTCTGTGTGATTAAATTAAATTAGAATTTTTCTGCACTGCAGCGGATGGCTTAGGAGGTGCCATGTCATGCTGATATGACGCCTACATGATAACCCCTGGTTGCATCTGCTACAGTGCAGGGGATTTATAGCAGAACTTCTCTCCTAGATGATGTTAGTAGATTTCTTTCATGTGTAGACTCCAATGAGTCATGGACTCATGATTTTTGTCCCTATATTATTTCTTTGAAAAAATAAGAGAAACAGCCAAAGAAAAAGGGCATTGGCTGAGAAAATTTTGTCTTCTTTCATCAATGGTTAGACAGTAGTAGGCACTTTTTTTCCAGTATTGTCTAATGTAGCTAAACAATTGTCCATCATTGCTTAACAATAATATCTAGGAAGCAACTTATTTGCAATATTATTTTTGGGAAATACCAAAAAAAAAGTGAAGTTAACTCGCCTTTTGTTTTTTCAATACACTAATGTATCTTTGATTGGTTAAATAAATATGTTGTTATGTATCTAATATCTCTCTACCGTTGTCTAGGCGTTAAAGAACCAACTCAAGATCTTTCATTAAAACCCTACACTTGCTAAGTGAAAAAAAAAATATCGAGATTTTGATGAAAATTAAAACTACTAGTAACAATATATTATTCTTTTGCTTTTTTATAGTATTTTATGTCTCAAAGTAATCTTCATTCAACATTTTTTTCTTAATGTTTTGCTATTTTCTTCAATAAAGCTCTTCAACTTGGCTATTGATATAGTGAAGATAGATGCGGTCTACCACTAATCTTTAAAGTTCGTTGATTCATGCGTGAATCCCAAACAATGAACAAGAAAATTCGAACAAATCTTTCATTGATTTATACACAAAACCCCTATTACAAAAACTAAACTTAGGCTGTATTACCAAACTGATCTCAGCCCTTATTTATACTGTATTACTACTAAACCTAATAAGAACTATCCTAATAGTAAAGCTAATAAAACTAATACCAAGGAACAAATAACAATGAATAATTTTATGTATACAATGAACTCAAATAATCAAATTCATATAGTCTGATATAATAAAAATTCATTGAGTAAGTAAAACTAAAAAAATTAATAAATAAAATAAGACCTATTTATCTAATTACTTTGTGTAAAATTAGGTTGTATATATTTAATTATATAAGTTGGTCACATATCTTATATTTCTTTTTATTTAATGCTTCGATCTTATGCCATCTTCACACACAAATGTGCATAATAACATTAGGCTGAAGCCTTACTCATAAATAAGGCATCCACTCTTAACGTCAAAACCTATAAATTCATCCTTAATATTCTTCCTCACCTTGGCACTAATGATGATTGATTAACTCAAACAAACTTTTAACCTCCTATTAGACCCATAAGTTGAGGATCATATTATGGTATAGTTGATATACCGTACATTAATTTTAAAAAGTTGTATAAAAATTATAAATAAATATATAAAAAAATATATTATAATTTTTTAAAAATTGATTTAAGGTATACGAGCGAGGCATAAAAAGTGCCTTTAATTAAAGTCATTTGGTTCTTGACACGTTACCTTTAGAAATTAGTATAATTAACGGTAGTGGGATTGTATCGTATCAGATATCACAATGAATTCAATCGGAAATAAAAAGTGAAGTGCATCAAATCCAGGAGCACTCAACACGTTATCTTAAAAGAAAAAAACGAGAAAATACCTCAAACCCATGAGAACTCGAAACGTTACCTTTTATGAATTAAAAAGTGTTTGGACTCGATCGTAAATAAAATGTGAAAGTACATCAAATCCATGAGCACTCGACACGTTACCTTTGATGAATTGATGGTGGTGGGTTTCATAACATGACAGACTCGATTGTAAATAAAACGTGAAAGTACATCAAATCCATGAGCACTCGACACGTTATTACAAAAAGACAAGCCTGTTCTGCAATTGATTGGGGTTTAGCGACTCTTTTTAGTTGGTTGGCTTTGGTTTCGCGTCTTGCGAGGTATCTGTAGAAGGCTAGAAGCCTAGTCGGTTGTCAGTTCACATGGCTCTACGTTGTTTTATTAGGGGGCCCTCCGTTATTGCTTCTGTGTTCCATCTTATCTCTAATGCAATCTGACAATATTCGATATCCTTTCACTTCAATTCAATGGGAAATTTGTTGGGACTATGAGCCTTTGAAATTTTGACTCACGCGCTTTGCTACAAGCTCTTTGTCTAGACTCCAAACCCTTGTATATCAAACTTAACAAAAGTTCAATATCCACCAACCCTTTTCTCTTCAATCTTCACCTTTAGTTTCTGCAAAGCTTAGTGGGAAAACTGAGTTACCAAAGGGTGAACACTATAAAACTGTGCATGTCTTCCTCTGCAGAAGTTGTTGCTGTTTAATTTGGCTTCGGATTATAACAGCCTCTTCATCTTCAAGTGCGTGCACATCTTTTAGGAGTGGAGCAAGAGACAAAGGCTTGCAACTTGTCATAACTTTTGGACATACATTTCTGTGAGATTTCCGTATTGTCATTATGACACTCTTCTTTGGAGCGGAGTGGAAGCTTTTCGTAAATAAGGCAGGCTAGAAAAATCAGCCTCTAGTCACATCGTACTGAAAAGTTGTGTGGACCTGAATTTAAGATAAATCTTATTAACTTCTCTCTGTGCTCATTTTGATAAGATGCGCATCCAATGGCCAAGAATGAAGGCCAACCCCATCACATACGCCAAGAACGCCACGTAGTTGATTTGATTAATAATTATATTATAGCGGCGCGACATAAACTCCTAAGATTATAGAGTTCTATTTAAAATTTGTATATTTAATAATTTTATAGAGATTAATTTTTTAGAAAATTTATAATTTTTAATAAAATATATATTATTTTTAATATAATTTACATAATTTTTTTAAATTTAATACGTATCCTTATCACGCATATTAAGACTATCATTCATTAATTCCTCTTTCAACTAGAGCCATGATCTTTCTTTTCTTCACCTGGCCTAAATACTACCGTTTGTTTAATCAAATACAAGAGGTGCTCTCAAAGTATGGAAGAATTAAAAATCGACTAAAAATGTTGTCTTTATCCGTTAAATCAACAGCAAGAACTTGATTCCAAGTTTGCAACCCCAATTTGATGAGATAATTGAATCATATATCTATAGGTGATTAATTAATGTTAGACCCATTGAATAGAACAGATAGCAGCGCTTCTGTCCGTCCTATAGACATTTCAGGGTGAACTGCTGAATTGTGATTCTATACTTTGATTTCTTTTAGTCCAATAGATAATATCAAACTGGGCAGACCATGTATTCAGAATTTCAGATGTCATCTTATTGCAACTACACATGGATCCAAAATTTGGGCCTAAAGTCATCTGGGCATCAAGCAGCAAGACGAGCCTTTGTAGAAACTGAACTGAAAGCCTATTATGACTTTTTCATGAATAAAGCCTAGAGGTGGCAATACTGATGTACGCTCTACCTTGAAGCGCCAATACTGCACAAGTTTTCTGATGCACATTCATTACATAGGCTGTTCTGATGTTTGATGTTGTTTCAGTGCCGAGGCCCTAGTGTCCCTGCCAACCCTGATAAGACATTATCATTACTAAAGTAAGGACATAGTTTTGAGGACAGCTCCAAGACTAGTCGTGACTTGACTTGGTTTCAATTTTGACTATTGAGTTCCAGACTAAATCGTCATCTTGGATTCTGGTCCGTCCAAAACGCCCATTAGCGTCGATAGACGGTTTATATTGACGACGCAACCAACTCTTTCCATCCCCGTGCCGAAGTTAGAGTCTTATTTTTAAATTAAGCACAACAATTGTCACACCACACGGTCCACACTTGCTACACGTAACTGGCGCCAGGAGCACAGTTTGTTTGTTTCCAGTTAACTTGGCTCAAGTTGTGTTGCTGACCTAACTGATTACCCACTAATATATCTTCCAAATTAACAACTGTAGCAAAAGATTTTCATTGTGATTGTGGTGTGGCCATTATGCTTTACAAGTCATACGAGAAAGCATCATCGAAATTCAAAAGCATATGCCTAGCTACCGAGATGTTTATGTTTAGTTATAAAGAGAAAAATGAACTTCATCATGTGTGCCTCTCCATTCACAAAGGAGAAAAGTTGAAAGAATTGACAACAATCGAATAATTTCAGGACAGGCAAGTCAAGTAAAAGTATTTTGTCATCATATAAAGCAGACGTAGATGAAAGGCAGGTAATGGCCCGGCCATTGCATTTTACAATTCTCAGGATGAAAATTTTATTCGAAAAAAGCATGGACAGGACACTTTGTCCCACTTACTAACTTTCAGTATCTCATTTAAAAAGAAATTAATTATTGATTGTGAAAGAGCTGTGTTGTCATGAATTAACAGTTGATTCTCATTCTCCTTTGAAATAATAATGTTATTGACTATAGCTTGGCTTTTCTCCTTCCACGCCGAAAGGCAGTAACCTAAAAATTATCATACGGCGTCATAAAGGCAATAAACAAAGGAAAGGAAAGCCCAGCCAAAGGTAAAGCAAAGACAAAGAAAGAGAGAAGAAAAAGGGAAAGTTCCTTTCGAGCTTGCTAGCTGTTATATCAGAACACTCTAGAAGACAAGAAAGCACTACTTGCCAACTTTGGTGAATGATAATTCACCCTATTATTGGTGTTTATGGCAACATAATTGGTTAAATTTAGATATCCAATCATTCTTATGTTTCATTAATTATTTATAATAATCATTTGATACTATTGGTTGGGGTCTGAGCCATACAATTATTATGGTAGTCGAGACAAAAATCTCATACAGTTCAGAGGGAACCCGGGCATGTGGTAATGGCAGTGGTAGGGCGGAGGCAAAAAAGATAAGCATGGGATCAGCTGAGCTTGTTAATATTGATGAAGTACAAAACCTTGGAAAAGTAGCATGAACAAGCTACCAAAAGATTCATAAAAGTGCTTTCGTCTTGCTGAAAGTCTGAGCAATGGTTCCTATGAGGGCAAAAAACATTCACAGTACCCCAATGTGTAGGCTAAAATATAGGCCACCTCTGCTGCTGTTTGGAAAGTAATATTCAACCTCCACTTTAACCCTTCTATTAAAAAAAAAAACTTAACAAAAGAATGACAATAAGGTCTTTTCACTGTTAAATAGGATGTTATAGAAAAATTTTATGGTAATAGCTGAATAAAACCTCAGATCATTTGATTAACATACTTAAAATGTGATCCACTAAACCAAAATGATGTCATATACATGAAGTTGTAAATTATTTATTTAACTAAATATAAAATAAAATCTACCTTTATTTTTTAGAGTTTCATTTAGAAATAAACAATGTGAATTAAATCATAGTAAAATTATTAATTTAAATATTTATAAATCAGTACAATCCAATAAAGATAATTTAAAGGTAAGAACTGACATTTTTCTATTATTTTTAATTATAAAATTTCAAAATTTATATTTTATAATTATAATTATCTATTTTATTATCATTTGATATGTTTTTTAAATTTAAATTAATAATTTTACTATTGTTTAATTCACATTGTTTATTCTTAATTTTGAAGTGATTGAATCTATAATATATTTAATATATTTTTATTATAAATTTCAAGATTTTTATTTTTTGTTAATGTTAAATAAACGTTTTGCAGCTCCATTTAATCTAGCATCATGTTTATTGATTGTTCACATTTTAGCATCTTAACTGAGTGATCCCAAGCTAGGCAACCAAGTTGAAAATATTTAAATACCCTTCCTCCACTAAGTTATCTTTAATGGGAGTGCTCAAGTGAAGACCCAAATCCAATGTCACTTTCCAAACAATAATGGTGATGCTTACCAAGCCAAAACCTACGGCATGTGAGTGTCTTTAAGTATGAGTGACAATGCCAACTGTTACACTCTGTTTTTTTAATAATACAAATCTTGTTTTTTGTGCTGCACATTTTTTAATGCAATTTACATTTAATCTTAACCACATATTCTTTTCAAAATTTAAAATAATTCAAAATCAACAACATATTCTTAAATTCAATTGAAAACAAAAATACTGGATTCATAAAAGAACACACCATTACTTTTCAAAAACAATGGCGGTGACGCTTAGTAGGGCAAAACCTTAGGGGTTTAAGTGTTTTTTTCCCCTATGACAACGTGTCCTTTGTCTGTATATGATAAATCACTTAACACCCATAGAATTTGAGTTATGTTATTTAATTTAAACGCAAATTTATCAAAGAATTTCATCATTTTATTTCATCTAAAAAATTAATATTAGAGAAGTTAATATTAATAAAAATGTTTTTATAACATTAAATTAAAAAATTCATAAAATATTTTTTCATTAGGAAAAAATAAAACATCTTAACTTTCCTAATTCAGATAAAATTATGATTCTCATACATCACCAACAAACAAATACCTGAATGTTTGAATAACAAAGAAATAGTTAAATTCAAACTCAAACATTAGATGAAAAAAAAACCTCTAAATTAATTAATTTAAATGTTAGGGGTGTAAATGTAAATATTTCTTTTAGAATCAAACAAATATTAGATGAAAAAACAAAAGCCTCCAAATTAATTTATTTAAATCTTAGGTGCGTAATGTAAATATATTTCTGCTACGCAGTACCCATTGATAGTGCCTCGTTGTCATTTGACAAAAGGTTTCGTGCATTGCGCATTGCATTGGAAGTTGGATGCCAATACCACGGTTATGGACCCATCACCAATGTACAAGGATTTCCAAACTAGGAAAAAGTAACAGTAGATGATGAAATCGTGTCTGTCCCTGTAATCGAAAAGAAACCAATTATGCATGGGTATGCCTATGGCTGTCTTGTTCGATGGAGTTTAACTGTTTAAGAATAAAGTTGGAAATCAATTAGTAAAGAGAAGAGTTCTGTCACGGTACAATTGTTGTAACATAGGGCAATTATAATTATATTGTAATAAATAAAAATCGTAAATATATATCTAAAAGTCGTAAATAAATAAAAAAAATCGTATTTATAACTTTTATATATTTTTCATTTAGGATTTTTTTTACGTATAATTTTAATTTATTTATTTACAATTTTTATAATATGTTTATAATTTTTATTTGTTACAGTATAATTGTTGTACCGTAGCAAAACTCGTGAAGGTATTATTGTTTTGCTCGATAAGGTTAAAGAAAAAACTTGGAAAAGATTGATGGAGAAATGTCATAGAAACCATTATTATTATTATTACTATCACTATTATTATTATTATTACATTTTGCAAAATTAAATATAGAAGGAGTTTGTTGTAATTAGCCCATAAACACTTGCCTATAAATCCAGACCTCCAGGGGCCCGTTACTCGCTCCCGAGCTCGATACTGAGTTTTGAGCCCTTCCAGAATACCGCATTTTCGCCATTCTATTCCAGAATCCACCACCACCCTTCCGTTAACAAACTCCTCCACCGTCCATATTGCAGCACCAACCGACCTGTCGCCGTTAACGGAAATCACTTCCACCGTACACAACCCTCCATCTGGAGTAGACCGGTTTCACCGACAAAAGTTGTGAAACCCTTCCAGAAGACAACACCAATCTCGCCAATATTCTAAAAAGTTTTTTGCTGACCACAGGATTTGTGAATATGTTTTCAGAAATGCCTTCAGCATCCTCTTTGTTCTCCACTTATGCATCCATGACAGCGTCGGTCGTGCTGGTTAGATCAATGGCGAACGAGCTCCTACCGAGTCCAGTACGGAACTATGCTGTCTCAACCTTCCGCCAACTCTTTAAAATTCGCTCCAACGAAGTCACCCTGGTGATAGAGGAAGCAAATGGTATAAGCAGGAATCAGATATACGATGCAGCGGAAATATATTTAAGCACGAAAATAAATCCGAATACGGAGAGGGTCAAGCTCAGCAAGACCCCAAAAGAGAAGAATTTCACGATCCGGCTGGAAAAGAATGAGAAAATCGTGGATATTTTTCAAGGGGTGGAGATGAAATGGAGATTTTTGGTGGCCGAACCTGAGAAAAATGGTGTCCATGATATCTATGCGAGAACTGAGAAGAGGTCCTTCGAGCTGACGTTCCACAAGAAACACAAAGACCTCGTCATGGATTCGTATGTGCCTTTCGTGCTGGAAAATGCTAGGGTTATGAGGGAGGAGCAGAGAGTGTTAAAAATGTTCACTTTAAATAACTCTCAACAGTACGGCGGAGGAGGTTGCATCAAGTGGGATTCGGTGAATCTTGAGCATCCAGCGACCTTCGAGACGCTCGCCATGGAAACTGAGCTGAAAAATTTTGTGATTGAAGATTTGAATAGATTTGTAAGAAGGAAAGAGTTCTACAAGAGAGTTGGTCGTGCGTGGAAACGAGGATACCTCCTGTATGGTCCCCCAGGCACTGGGAAATCTAGTTTGGTTGCGGCAATGGCTAACTATCTTAAGTTTGATGTTTACGATTTGCAGCTTGGAAATGTAATGCGTGACTCAGATCTCAGACGCTTGTTGCTGACGACTGGGAACAGGTCGATTCTTGTGATCGAAGATATCGATTGCAGTGTTGACTTGCCTGACCGGCTGCAGCTGGAGGAGGAGAGTGATGAGTCTGATGAACAGGATCAGCCGCCGGCTAAGGTTAGTATGCACTCATACGAGATCAAGTTTTACCGCTTCTTAAATATTGACATATATTTATTTACTTATTATTTCTTAGGTTACTGAAATTGCCATGCGATTGCTTGATGATTTGATTCTGCTTATTTTAAGTTGTAGAGACAACCTTATTGAAATCTCTTTGCTTGTTTATTATCTCATTTTGGTTGTGGTATGTGATGGTAGTATAAGTTCTTGCTTTTGCTATACATGCTTTTATCGTATAATATCTTACTACTGAAACACTCGCCATGATTTTATTATCAAATCCAAATGCTTCCCATCGCCATCCTACATGTCACCAGCATTTATTTATTTATTTTTTAATTTTCTCCGCAGAACACATTCAATTCTTCCAGCACCATGACCCATGCGTGACTCAACTCCAGCTTCCACTAGGCTAACCACGAATCATTTTCTCCCCAACTCACTGCCTTGTCTTTTTTCCACTTTATTTCTTGTCGGTTCAATAATTAAGTTTAGCTTTATACAAAGAAAGCTATCCTTTTCGCCGCTTTGAATCCCACCACACTACTGCTAAAGTTATGGTAAATCCATTTGGAAAAGAATTGTATTATATGCACAACCAATCAAGTTGTGCAACTTAATTATCTCGTATATACTACCTGATGATATTACATAAATTTATGATATAAAAAAATAAAATATAAAATACAGATTTTAGTGAATGATGCGGTAATAATCAATCCAATAGTTTTATGCTATGAATTACGTTATATTACCTTGGTTTGTATTTATAGAGTCCCTCGAGAGGTTATTGTATTGACTCCTGTTTGGGGGATGCATGGTTAATATGGGCAATGGAGGCTGGATGAGATTTTAGTAAGTAATTGGAGTTAGATGGAATTGATTAAAACTTTTAGAAGCTCAAAGGGAATTCTATTTGAATCCATCTGTTGAGCATGTATGGTGGTGAATGTAAAAATGTCATGTTCCTCGTGTGAGATATATATTATTTTTCTGAGTTGGGGTCCCTTTACTCGCATCAGCTGACTCTAACATACTTGATAGGTTCGAAACAATACTTTTGTCTTGTTTATCTGAGCTAGCTGACACATTAGATTTATCAAGCAGCGGAAGACAAGAGCATCTACTCGAAAAGAGAAGGCAAAAGCTGGTGGATCAAATGGCCATTTCATGGTACGTATAATCATAGACTCCCACAGTCCCACTTGCATGGTTTATACTTCACGCTAGCTCAATGATGTATAAAGTGCATTCCCATATAATATGTTTGAGCCCTAATTTATTTGCTAGTCTGACTCGTATCAATCCACTCATCTAGTAAAGATTACTCGGGTTTATTATTTATTTAATTATTCTGTTCTTGTCTTGTTGGTGCGATACTTTCTTCTTACTAATGTATTCTGTTTTTCTGCAACGTAGCTGACACTATCTGGACTGCTGAACTTCATTGATGGTTTATGGTCAAGCTGTGGAGATGAGAGGATTATCGTTTTCACCACCAACCACAAGGAGAGGCTCGATCCTGCTTTGCTGCGTCCAGGGCGGATGGACATGCACATTCACATGTCATATTGCACACCTGATGGATTCAAACTCTTGGCCTCTAATTACCTGGGCATATCTGGCGAACACAAGCTCTACGAAGAGATTGAAGGCTTAATAGAGAGTACCCCAATAACTCCTGCGCAAGTTGCTGAGGAGCTGATGAAGAGTGAGGACCCTGATGTTGCACTTGAAGGACTCATGAAGATATTGAAGAGGAAGCAGCTGGAAGGCGATGGAGATGAAGATGATGATGAAGAAGCTGCAGATGGAGGTGGAACCCGGAGATCAAAGAGACAGAAAACGGAGATCAAGAGTAAACAGAAGGTGAAGAACACAAAAAGAAGGAAATCCGGGAGAAGGAAGTCTTGAATCAGCTTGCCAGGGAAATAATTACAGATTGTATATTAAATATCATGGGTCTAGTCTCCAATCGAACTCTGTTATCTAGTACTGATCTATGTATTTATATATGCGTATCCTTATTAGCTGTGGATGTTTTTAATTAAATCAAACGGCATGCATGTTTTACTTAATGTTGGATTTTGAAGGCTTGACACCATGCTTAATTAAAAGTTATCTGTTAATTCTGGTATATTTTTATTAGCCGTGGATTTACGCCTATTTAGTTAAGTTGAAGTCATGACTTGAACGTGATTAAAAAGGAGTGAACTTAATTAGCTAACTAAAAAAATGTAAGTTCATTTTGGTATGTTTCATGAACTCAAAGATGGCATGCGAATTCTAACATTTCCTAGTAAATTACCTTTAAAAACTCTTTCTATTTTGCAGACAGTATGGTATAATACTATTCAAATTGCTTTTCAATTTTGAGCTAAATTTTAACTTAGTTCCGCTTGATTAAGAGTACATATTAATTGTTCTGCTCTTCTCGACTTCTCCCACACTCTGCCTTCCACTTTAGTACAGAATCAAAGGCCCGAGAAAGGCTTAAAGCTACAGTGAGGTACAGTTCCAGTAAAGTTGCTTTTAAACAAAACCGTTCTTGCTAGCACACTTTAAATTATATTAATCTTGCATGACATGCAGGAAAAGTTCTACTTGTATTACTCTATATGGGCACTTACAAGATGTTTTATAGATAAAGGCAAAGATTCCCCTGATTGTATATGCATTTTCTCTAAAAGGAAGCCACTCAATTTTCAACTGGTTACCCCACGTCTTCAGTTCCTATAAACTTGTCTCCTTTTATACTGTTAAAAAAATAAATTTCTCCCGTTACCAAACTCCGTGGTTGGATCATTGTGACCATGCTGTGGATAAAAGTGAATAATTACAGTGTTTAAATTATTCATTCACACCAATAACAAAGAGTTAACGGACCTGCATTACAATTTGCAACTGATCATTAACATGGCCTTTTGCATCCAAAGTGGGTTCTGACTGTTGGCTTTAAATTCGATGACCATACAATAATGGCATCCAACACCGCCACCTTCTTTTTTGATGTAATTGATGTCTCAAAGGTCACCATTGCATCTTTAATTAATCAATTCACAAAGGATTTCTCTTTCGGTTGGTAAACAAATTAAACACTAATTTATGCTGAAGTTTGAAGCCTTTTCTAATAAAGCAATATATTCTGTCGTTCCTTTCATATATACATTATTCGCGAATCGCGATGACAGCAGGTCAGAACCGATGTTGAGAAACAAACAAAAGTACTCGTGCTCAGCTGAATCACTTTTGTGTTTGATGATTTAACGTAAAGATCTTTTATTGGGATATGACATGAATTAGACAGTGCACACACACATATTGATGATGCACGATGATTTTTGCACGGCAGGAAAGGGGGCTGGGGCTTGAGCGGATGGCCCGATTAAAGTCCTCAAAACACAAAAAATACGAGTTAAAGTCCTGAAAACAAAGAAAAAAGTCAAGGGATGCGGTGTCAACGTGAATATCTAGCACACTAGCATTCTCTAAGCTTTAGAGAGAGCAGCTTTGAAGGGTAAAAAAAATTATACGGAGAGAGTTTAGAGAAATGTACATAAAATGTATATATCTGAAGTGAAGATTAAGAGGATTTATATAGATATCAAAGAGTTATTATAGAACTTAGACAATAGATCAAGATAATAGATTGTAGTAATGGACTTACTGTATGTTAGGTTAATTAATGCCCAATTTCATATAACCATAACAATCAATATTATAATTGTTTATAATATTCAACATTGTGTTTAATTTAAAATATTTATGACGCCTTCGATAAAATATTTTCTTTTCTATTCTTTTAAAAAATATTTTTATTAATTTTACGAATATAATTACATAAACATATATACTTGTTATATAAATTTTATTATTAATTCAGGGCACTACAACAAAACTGACCTTTTATGTCAGCCAAAAAATGACATATATCACTATATATGTCGATTTTCGTGCGACATAAAGTGACCTATCACATATTTTTATACGTGTAACTTAGTCAAACCGACATAAATTATTATGAAATATGTGTCATTCAAAAATAGACATGTATGGAATAAATATTTGTCATATACGTGTCAGTTTTCAATAAATATGTATCTGCTCATAAGTGACACAAATGTCATGTCAGTTATCAAACGACATATAGATCAATTCTTTTATTTCACTTATGAAGTGACACTTAGTAATGTCATTCATCGAGTGACAAATTTATTAAGATTTAGGACCCATGTGTCATTCACATAAAATATTATGTGTCACTTATGAAGTGACACATTAACTTGTATTATTTGTTGGCCGACATGTAAATTCGATCATATATAATACTGTCGGCTTAAATTTGGAATTCAAGCTGACACGTATTATATATTTATTATTTTTAGAAATCTGGTTTTATATGTGTATATATATACAAGAATAGCTAAATAACAAAAACAATGTAATAACTCAACAATTACAGAAAAAACATTTCATCATACACAACACGTATTAATTATGCATGCTACTACACAAAACACTTCTTTCTATGATGTATCTCTCTTACTGTGATTGAAAGAGGAAACATTTGAATAACCCAAATCATGCTATAGAATCAAGTGGTAATGCATAAGTCCAATATCCAATTGTAGGCTAAAACACACTAAAACCAACAAAGACAAAGACAAAAGCCAACATCAGTGCATATTGTAAAAAGACAAGCAACTCCAAATCCTAGCTACTTCAACCAAAGCATTTTCCATTTGTTTCTCCTAACAATCAAACAACAAAAATATAATATCAACCATGTCTACTTTATATATCACAAATAACTTTATACAAACAAATTCAATTTTAAGCTCCAATAATCAACAATAAATATCAAATATAATATCACAACTAGCTTATCATATATGTTCATGATTAGTTTTGCAACAGAGATTACGCAACAGAGAGCTTAATTCTTCTACCATGTGAATGTCGTTAGCTTTTCTCTCTTCCTCTTCTTCTCCTCCATAACAAGCATGATACTTCTCATGCCTACACATGCTTAAACCTCTCCGTGTTCTTCTCAGTCTGCAATTTAAGAAGCATTTTAAGTAACTAAAAATATAGCAAATGGTAAATAATTTACAAGCAACGAGTAATAGCAAATCATCGATTAATTAATTAAACTTTTCCAACAATGTATAATATATTGCAAATCATTAAACTATTCTAATTAATTTTACCTCTCATGTATATATATATACATGAACTAATTCTTAGTAAATATCAACTACACAGATCTTGTGTTTTGAAGAATTTAAGTTGTTATGCCCTACACATCACATGACAACGTTTGTCCTAATAATTACTTATCAAAAGCACATTTAGGCAATAAAGTAAAATAAATAAAAGGTAGTATAAAACTAGTACTACATGGTCATTAATGAAAAAGGTCTAGTTCCATTGTACGATTGTATGAAAAGTCCAATCAAAAGTTGAAATTCAATATGAACTAAATTCAAAGAACTTAAAAAAATTTTTTTTTGAAACATTGAGAAGGTGAACAAAGCCTCTATTTCAAGTATGATCTACAGATTGATTGAAGACTTATAGGGATTTTCAGAACCTGTAAATTTAATATCGAAATGTAAACACTAAAATAAAGTTATTGAAAAATTGAGGATGACTATAAGAAAAGTTTTTGTCAATTCAACCTGAACGCTACCTGAATACTTAGGCAGAGCATGTTTGAGTAGGTTGCCCAGAATAGTTGTGGCCTTGGGGATTTGAGAATGAATTCAAAATCACTTCCCCTAGTCCTCAATTAGATAAACAACTCCATATTTTACTTTAAATTTAATCCAAATAAACCGAAAAATAAGTTAAGTTAGAATGCAAAACCATTAATGGAATCACTTTCTTTTTATCAGATTCCAAACACGCCTTAAGATTACCTCTCTCTCTTCAATTTCTAATAAATGAGATAAAGTGAAGAGTGAAAGAAGTTGATGAACATTGGCACTTGATGTTGTAGAAAAGAGTTCATGTAAAACGGGGATCTTTAGGCTTCTAGGGATATATCAAGTATAAATTAATATGACTTAATAATTAAACTTAAAAGTAATAAAAAAATGATATATCAAGTATAAATTAATTGATTATATGAAGATAGATTAACAACAAACATTAATTGAATTCAACTAACTTTATTAGTCATATAGTTTACTTCACTTTTAATAATGAAATCAAAAACCTCAGAAAAAGCGTGCTTCATATTACTGAAGCTTCAAACCCAGCCATTTGTTTTGGAAAATAAAGAATTGCAATTTACTTTTAAAGATAAACTATCATGACCATGACATTTTCTGCATATTGCAATTTGTAGTTTCCTAATTTCTCATTAAACCATGTTATACATTTTGCTCATTAAACCACTCAAGCCACCAAAATTCATAAAAAATGGATATAAAAAAAAGCCAAAATCAGCTATATATATAATACCTTCCATTGGTTGGTTATTTTCAATCAAATATGAGCGCAACACCAGCATCTCCTCATTCTCTTGTTGATAAAACAACATTAAAAATAAATTTAAAGAGAAAGAGAGAATAAATTAATAGAAAAAAATTATAAAACTAATTCAATGCAAAATAAAAAAAAGAAGAAAATTAGAACTGTGTTGATAAGTTTACCTAGTACAATAATGTAAAGAATACACTATTTTCAAATATACGCAAGTTTATAATTTTTATTTATAAATTTCTGATAACATAATATTATATTTATAAATTATTTTGTATAAATCATTTATATAAATTGAAGTGACATAATTAGATTAGAAAAATGTACGTAATTTTATAATAAGTTTACAAGTTATGTAGCATTACTTGTTTTATGTTATGTCAAGTAGTAGCATACTCTTGCAATTAAGCTCAATATTTTATACAAATTAATAAAAATTAAAAAGCAAAATCCAAAATATAGAAACAAAATGAAATGGAAGAGAGCTTTAAAAAAGAAGGATAAAGGAGTATATAAGGAATTATGAAAGTCAAAATTTCAAAAGTAAAAGACACCCTAATCGTTTGAGAAAAGCAACCAAATTAAAGGGAGAAAGAAAGGAACTTGGATGACACCACTTGTTACGACTTTAATATCTTCAACTATAATACTTATAGGTAATGATATCCACGTACTTCCATTGGAAGCACTTCCATCTCTCCAAAAGTTTCTTGTCATTCTCTTCTCCAACTTCAACATACTCTCCCTTCCAACTATGGTTATTAATACTGTACTTAAAAACATTCAAATTAAACTAATAAATTAAATACCGGTATAAGAGATTTCCTCTTAATTAACAAATTAAAAATTATATATAGCAAAGTAAAGTGTGGATATATATCATGTGTTTACCACCATCATGAATAGGAATGGTTCTATCTTCTAGAGTTGCAAGCCACTCGCAATATCAAATTATAGTGTCAACCCAACGCTTTGCACTATATGAATAACTAGAAGTAACTAGTGGAAGAAAAATACTGTGAGCATTTCTATTATCACATAAGCAACCACCACAAAGTGCACAATGTCAACTACTATTATTTAAGTGGTAGTTATTCAAACGTTTGAAAATTCTAATCTTAATATGTTTTTAAAAATTAGCAAAACTAGGGCCACCACTTAAATGCATTTGATGGTTTCCAAGTTTCCCGTTTAAATTACAAATAAGAAAGGATTTGTTCTTGTTGCAGAAATTCAAACTAGCTCTTAAGAATTAGAATTTCAACCAAGCTGACCATCTTCAGACTTAGCAAGCTTCATGGCAGACATAATATGGCTACTAAAATAACATATACTAACAAAAATAAATGCGAGAGCAAGGTGTTACAACAGGGAGACATAACATGATGAAATAAAATATAATCTAGTAGAAAATCTACCTTAAGGATCCAGCCAATGTACTTCACATTATTAACATGCTGGTTGACATCCAAATCACTCCATCTAGGCTGCAAATTTAGAGAAGATAAAAAAGATTTAAAAGAAAGCAACAACAAAGAAGCAATACGATTACTATAAATTATGCCAATAATTTTCAATATACAAAAGTAATTAACTTACAGTTAAACCTCTACGAACATATTTTGCTATTTTTTCATCAAGTTTTAGTAGTTTCCTACTATCCTAATCCAAAACGGGATCTAAGTTCATGAAATAAGGCTCAATTTCCCCTCAAACTTCATCTGGAATCTTGGATAGTTTCCTAGTCAGTTTATTTATCATCACCCATACTCTGTAAACATCAAATTATATGAACCAAATCAATCACATTCGAAAAGAGATAAGCAAAAACACTATTTCTCATTGAGATGCAAAATTGTTGGCCTACATGTCGTGAAGCTAGAAATGGTTATGGCTTAATTTCTTCTAGCAAAAATACAAGAAAAAGACATCTCAGATTTTTTTACCAACATGCACATATATATACAACAAAGTTACATAACATCAACTTTGTTGAATATATGCCCCCTTTGACAGCAGAGCCAACATCTATGCAACGTTTGTTGAAAGTTAGAACTACCAAAAACTACAAAAGTACGACAAATTTTATAAAACCATTCCCTACCTTGAGGCCCTCGTTAAAAATTCACTTGATTTACTATCCCAGACAAGCCAGTCACGTCGCATACCATTCTTTCCAGATGCACTAACCCAAGTATCTACCTCGACAACATCACCCCTGTAAAGCAGACATAGATGAGTCTACAATTTTTATACTATTGTTTCTTTCTCTCATTATACTGATTAGGGGAAGAGGAGGGGGAGGGGGGGGTGGGTGAGTGTGTGTGTGTGTGTGTGGCTTTAGAAGGCAAGCAAAGAAAAAACAAATGAAAAATTAAAAGAGAAGAGAAGAAAAAACTCATAAAAAAGGTTCTACAAATATTCCATACATATTTTAAAATGAAAGACTCCATATATTCACGATGAGAGACACCTTTGGTAACTATTCTTCTACTCTCAAGATATTATCAGTTTATCTCTTGTTCTCTTGTTCTCACTTTTTCCAAGAGATTTTCTAATATTGTATTCCCAATAAAACAATTTTATTTTTTGACATTAGCACGTGCAATTTGCATGTGTCTAGAGGCTAGAAACTTACTAAGTCGGGTACCAATCAACCACAACCTGCATTCGAGTAACCACCCATATCAGGTTCTTTTTGCACATCTCTGGAGTGGAACCGAAGCCGTCGCCAAGAAAACTAGCAGTCTTTACATGATTAAGAGCCATCTCTTGCCACAAGTTTAGATACAAAATATTAAGCAGGAGAAAGAATAAAATGTGCCCACAAAACAACTAGCAGCTAAGTGAAGTCACTACAAGAAAAGAGGGTATTTACTGCAGTTTTTAACGGCGGTTTTTAAAAACCGCTATAAATGGTGATTCGCAAATACTTTTTACTTCGGTTTGTCAAACCTCAGTATAAAGAGTACAACAAATCCCTAATGTGTTCTACCCTAATCTCGCTTATTCTCTCAATTTTCATCTCCTCTATTTCTCTCTAAACTCTCTCAGCACACCGTCTCTCTCTCTCTCTGTATCTCTCTTTCTCGTGCTATCCTCGCAGCTTCGCAAGACTAACAAGTGTTGGTTTCATTTTGTTTTGCACATTAGACAACTTTGGACTCCAACATTCTGATGATTCTTGTTGGCGAGAAATTCGCACAACGCTTCTTCTTCCTTCTTTTTTTTTTTGCCCCCTTGTGGATATTTATATCTGATGTGGTTTCCTTACTTATATCATTTGCCTTAATTATATTCATAACATGTATTCGGTGAAAACAAAGAAAATAGCACGTCTCCTTCACACTCCTACCGCAATCCGTGCTGCAGCCGTTGAAACCGTTGACGCTACTATAGAGACCGCTCTGGTGGAGAAATCGATCAATACAATTCCATTTGATGCTGTCGAGAAGGCCAACTCCGGCCACTCTGCTTTGCCAATGGGCTGTGCTCTGATGGTTCATATTTTGTACGATGAGATCATGAAGTACAACCCCAAGAACCCTTACTGGTTCAACTGTGATCGGTTCGTTTTGTCTGTCGAACACGACTGCATGTTGCAGTATGCTCTGCTTCACCTCACTGGTTGTCAAGGTGGGTTCATGTGATTGGTCTGTTTCGTTTTAGATCTGAAATTTTAATTATAGTTGAATGTTAATAGCCAAGTTTGAATTTTTACAACTTTTAATTTTCAAAGTTTGCATTTTTTATTTTGATTTTGTGAGGAAGAGGACTTGAAGAGTTTCAGACAGTGGGGAAGCAAAACCCCTGGACACCCAAAAAACTTTGAGACACCTGGTGTTGAAGTCACTACTGGTTAGTTTCTTCAATGTTCTAGAAACGTAGTTTATCTTACTTATGTTGTGCAACTTAGTGAAAAATTCAATTACGAGAGTTGTGAATTCTAATTGAATCAATTATTGGATGTTTTGCATAGGTCCCCTTAGTCAGGGTGTTGCCAATGCTGTTGGTTTGGCTCTTACGGAGAAGCACTTGGCTGCACGATTCAACAAGCCAGACAATGAGATTGTTGACCACTACAGGTATAATAACTATCTAGATCTCTTTGTAAATTTATTATGTTTTTAATGTTCTGATTTTTATTTGGCTTACTGGTATTTGTATTTATTTTTAATGTAGATATGTGATACTGGGTGATGGTTGTCAAATGGAGGGGATTGCAAATGAAGCTTGTTCCCTTGCCGGGCACTGGGGACTTGGAAAGCTTATTGCTTTTTATGATGATAACCACATCTCCATCGAAGGTGACACTGAGATTGCGTTTACTAAGAGTGTTGACACACGTTTTGAGGGCCTTAGGTGGCATGTTATCTGGGTGAAGAATGGAAACACTGGATATGATGAAATTCGTGCAGCCATCAAGGAAGCCAAGGCTGTCAAAGACAAACCCACTTTAATCAAGGTTAGATATTTCTTTCGTGCATGGACTTTTGTGGTGCAGTGGAAGTCAAATAGAGGAAAAAATGTGTTCTTGAATAAGTTGTACGTTAATTTGGCTGGTATGCTTCTAAATTTACAAAAACTTAACTACCAAACTACTAAACGGCGATTAAATTGCAACAGAATTTGATTGCATTTGCATTTTATATAATTTTTTTCTTGAAAATGTTATCTTATATTTTACATAGCATTTTTATTTGAGCTAGCTGTGTCTGATATTACAGTACGTTTTGTTTGACTATACTTTTTCACAGCTGACAACGATAATTGGCTATGGGTCTCCAAACAAAGCAAACTCCTATAGTGTTCATAGGAGTGCTCTGGGTGCCAAGGAATTAGATGCTACTAGAACGAATCTTGGATGACCATATGAGCCTTTCCATGTGCCTGAAGATGTTAAATAGTAATTAATATGGATAACTTCAACCTGATCATCAATGCACTAGTTTTGATTTTATTTTTCTTAACTCTCTTGGCACTTTTACAGGCACTGGAGTCGCCATGTCCTTGCTGGAGCTGCTTATGAAGCTGAATGGAATGCCAAGTTAGCTGCGTATGAACAAAAATACAAGGAGGAAGCTGCAAAATTGAAGTCTATCATCACTGGAGAATTACCTGCTACTTGGGAAAAAGCACTTTCGGTAAGTGTGTGTGTGTGAAAAAATTTTTTGCTATATATGTGGAAAAGCTGAATATATATGTGTGGAAAAAAATTAAAAAGAAAGATTATTTCTTGCTATTTATGTGTGTGTGAACACAATAAGTTCTTGAAGTTCTGGAGGAGAGGGAAGTGAGAAAGAAAGAAATTTAATGTAAAGAAATTTAATGTATACATATATTGATCGGTGTTGTAAAACCTGCTTGCAAGTGGGTGGAATATTTCCCACTTGCGAAGGCAACAAAGCAAAAGAAAATCTTGCTTTAATAATGCTACAATATATGCATTATTATATTGTATTCTACTTTGAATTAAGCCCACCTTGTCTCCTAGAAAGCCAAATAATTTTGTTACCTTTTCCTTTTGGCATTTATTGATGGAGATGCTTCTAGTTCCCATCATCTATACAGTTAAACATTTGTCTTATTATCCATTTCATAATAAACTAGCATTTGGAATCATAATTATTTTCTTGGCCAAGAATGGAACTACTTAATCATTGATTATTCATCAATTTTTGGGCAAGTGTGATGGACTTGTTTTTATGATTTTAGATTTGAGCTGGACATGTTGGAATCTGTGAGCTCAACTGCTAAGCGTGCAGAGTTGTTGAATAGCATCAATGATAATAAAATCAATTTGGATGGCTCCTTCCATATAAAGGACTGCTTCAAGGTTTGTACTTTTATCTTATTTGAGATTACAATTTATTTCCTGCTGCCAGAGTTTAATTGACTTTTACTTTTCTTATTCTCTCTTTGACTTCTATTACGTTATAGCTCTAAATTTAAGGTGCATTGAGGTAAAACATGAGATAGCGATGCTCTAAGCAGAACATCTTGAGAATTTAGTTTTGTGCCTAGAGAGAATATAGCTTGTGATGTAAAATGATTAGTTGGAAATGCAATTGGTGCGGAAAAAAGTCATGCCAGAACTGGCAATGAAGTATTTCAAGTATTTTTATGATTTTCTTTCAGTTTTTATATGGTATAGTTACTTATTTTTACCTACTTCAATTGCACTACAATATTGAGATTATTTTTGACTTAAAGGTTGTGTTATAACACCTTCGAGACCTAGTGATAATATTCTTGAGGGCCAGAAACTTGACTCTAGTTTTGATAAGTCCCTCCATTAGAGGTATGATTTTGCAGTTTTGACAACTATGAAATCCTACTTGATGTAGAAGTCACCAGCTGAGAGAACAATGGGTTATTTACTTATACGTTCTAATGTTAATATGCAATTGGTTTCTCAGGGTGGCGATCTTGCAAAACCGGCTCTATTAGCTAATGGAGTTTTTAAAGATGGTGCTAAGGTCAATAAATATCATGAAGAATCTATTAGGACCTCCAAAATTGAAAAAGAAGAGGGTGAGTTGTTGTCCAATGGAGATTTTGAAGAGGGTAATTTTGGAGTTTATGGGGATGCTAGTATGAAGGCTACGTCTAAGACAAAATAAGGATAATTTTGTTTATCAAGTTTTGTGTAAATTTACTTATCAGATGATTAAACTATGTGAACGTTGTTGAACTATGTAACTGATATGTTGTTTAACTATTTGATAATAACATATTGAACAGTGTGGATGATTATTGCGTTATATTTGGTTTTCTTGGATTATGATTGAATCATTATATGAGATATTTTTGTATTTGATTTGATTTGATTATTTTCATTGAATGAATGATTACAAAATTATCAATACATTTTTCTGAGATAGGTTAATTATTTTATAAACAGTAAATAAATATAGAATATAGAATTGCACAAGCAGCGAAACTTAATTATTTACGGCGGTTTCTTGGTCGACGCAAAAAAATTTTTCTAACTATTTACGTCGGTTTTCTATCAACCCACGATAGTTGTACAAAAATTATATAAAATTTTTTTACGGCGGTTATGTGACTTTTTACGGCAGTTTTTTGTCCGTCGCAAATATTTGACTTTTTACGGCGGACACAAAACCGCCGTAAAAAGGTGTGGTAATTGCTGATTTTGTTTTGTCGTTTGTTTTTTGTGTCGAACAACTAAACCGCCGTAAAAGACTATTTACGGCGGACCAAAACCGCCGTAAAAGCTTTTACTGCGGTTGTTTTTACGGCGGTTAAGAACCGCCGCATAACCGCCGCGAATGTGTTTTTACGGCAGTTTTGGCCCGCCGTAAATAGTATTTCCTGTTGTAGTGAGTAATTTGGTTTTTAACAAAGACCATGCACCATTATCACAACATAACCAAGATAAGATGCATCTCTTAGGAGAAAACAAAATTGAATATTTGACTCTACCTGTAAATGATTCATCAATGTCTTTATAGATGTAGTACAATCAGCTTCTATCTCATATGATCTAATTGAAAAATTCTGTCGGAACACTAAACCATCTTGAACTATTCTCATTTCCATTATTATAAACAAACGAGGGTTACGTTTTGTGAAGGAAAATTGTAGATCGAACTACAAATTTTGATTTCAATTCTCAATCAAATGCAAATCTAAGTTTTGATCGATTATATTGATACAATAACTCAGAATTCAAAATCAAAAGCGTAGCCCCAAAATAATTCTAGTAAGTAAGTAAAGGAAAAAGATACTCACTTAGTCAACTCACTGATTCATATTGTTAAAGAGAAAGAATGTGAATTCTCTTAGACAAAGACTAAGAAGAACACTTAGAAACAAGAAGAGATTAGTTAAAAGAGCTAGGGTAAAAGAGAGTTTGTTATTTCAAGAGATTTTAGAGAGTTGGGGATTCTGTGTTGAATATTTGAGAGGGAGCTTTTGTGTTGAATATTTGAAAGAGGAAGTGATGAGATGAGAGGCGGCTAGGGCAACAAAGAAAAAACAAAGTGGGAGGATTTAGGTTAATTTATAGGAGTGGCATTTTGGTAAATTTAGAGAAAATGAGAAAGTGACATATAGATGAAATAATGGGTTTGACTTTATATACTTGACCCTTTTGTAGAGAAACTGACATATATTCATAAAGAGACGTGACATATAAGCCCAAAATTCTTGTAGTAGGGTACTTTCGTAATTATTAATTGTTGATAATAATAAGCCGGGGTGTCATGTCATGTCATCTCCCATCTATTCATGCTTTTGCGATTCCCTTTTTTAGTAGCATAAATGGGGTTTATTTTTGTATTTTTGTAGGTTATATACAAATAATGTCCACATTCAGTGGAAATGATCAACCTACTTGTAATGATGATATGCCAATGAAAGAAAATGAAATGGAGCAATATATTGAGGACAACATGGTTGATGTTTTGGTTGAGGATGGATCTACAAGAAATTCACAAACAGGACGTGAGAAAATGCGGCCACCAGTTGATTGTAGCACTCGTGGGTGTGGACCATGAGGTGGTGTCACAAAGAGAAAGGAGGATCGTCAACCAATGAAACGGTCTTGGGTCTGGGAATATTTTACAAAAGAAATTATTGAGGGCAGACATAAAGCTATTTGTAACCATTGCAAAGCTGCATTGGTTGGTCACCATACAGATGAAACCAAACACTTGGCAAGCCATTTAGGAAGTTGTAAGAGTCAAAAACAAGCAACAATTAAGCAACAATTCTTGAGTTTTTAAAAGAAGCAAGATGGAAGTAATTCATCAGAAATGGTTGTTGAGACGTTTGATAAAGATATTTGTAAGGAAAAGGTGGCCAAAATGATTGTAATGCATGAACTCCCTCTTTGTTTTGTTGAGTATGAAGGTTTTAGGGAGTTAATGTTTTATGCTCAACCTTTGTTTGTTCCCATGAGTAGAAACACTTTAAGGAATGTGGTCTTTAAGATGTATGATATTAAGAAGGAAAAGACCATGAAGATGATGGATGCTTGTAAGAGTAGAATAGGAATAACAACTGATATGTGGACTGTAAGTAATAAAAAAAGGATACATGGTTGTGACAGCACATTTCATTGATGAGCATTGGAGATTACAAAGTCGCATCTTGAGGTAAATATATCATATATGAGACATGCCAATATCATACATTTAAAAGAAAAAGACTTAATTTCTTAATTACTAACTAGTGTTTGACCTTTACTATTGAATATGTTTAAGGTTTATATATGTTCCATCTCCACACACCGCTGAAGCACTTGCTGATGAGCTAGCTCCTTGTTTGATGGATTGTAATGTTGATCGTAAGTTGTCATGTGTTACTCTTGACAATTGCTCTACTAATGATGCATTGATTCCTATACTAAAAGAAAAATTGGGTGTTCATAACATGATTTTGAAAGGAAAATTATTTCATATGAGGTGCACATCACACATTTTGAATTTGATAGTAAGAGATAGGTTAGATGTGCTTGGAGATGGGATTGATAAAAGTAGAAATAGTGTCGCCTTTTGGTCTGCTACACCTAAAAGAATTGAGAGATTTGAGAGTGAAGCACGACAAATGAAAGTTTCTTGTACAAGAAAATTGGCATTAGATTGTTGCACTAGATGGAATTCAACTTATTTGATGTTGTCTACTACATTGGAATATATAGATGTGTTTACTCGTTTGCTTGTGCATGAAAAAAGTTACAGATCTTTACCTATACATTTAGAGTGGGAGTTGGCAAGGTTGATATGTGACCATTTAAAGTATTTCTATAAGGTGACTCAAGTGTTTTCAGGTACAAGATATCTCACTTCCAACTTGTTTTTTGCTTTGATTTGTGACTTAAGATTGGCATTGACTAAATGGTGTGATTCTCCTCATTCTAAAATAAGAGAGATGGCATCACAAATGATAGAAAAATTTGAAAAGTACTAGGAGGTCATTCATAGCGTTTTGGCAGTGGCTGCTATCTTGGATCCAAGATGTAAAATGCAATTGATCACATTTTTCTTTCCAAAAATTTGTGGAGACAATGCTTCAAAGTATGTTGGAGATGTCAAAGACATTGTTTATGACTTAGTAGAGGAGTACAAACTTAAAGCTGCCACTGTAGGTATAGGTGAACAAGATGAGTCATTAGCAAGTGAGGTTCCTACGAGTGGTAGGTTGGGAGATATAACTTTTGAGTCCAACTTAGAGTATCAATCATACATTGGTTGTACTAGTAATACAGTTACTAAGTCTGAGTTAGATTTGTATTTGGAGGAACAATGTTTGAAGCACACTAGTGGCCATTTTGATATTTTGAGTTGGTGGAAGACAAATGTAGACAAATTCCTTTGTTGGCTGAAATTGCAAAAGATATTTTGTCTATTCCAGTTTCTATTGTGGCTTTTGAGTCTTCATTTAGTACGAGTGGTAGAATTTAAGTCCCCATCGTAGCATACTACATTCAAAGATATTGGAAGCTTTGATGTGCACTCAGAATTGGTTATAGGCTCAGTCACGTGGTATTATGTTCTCTTCAATGTTCAATCTATATTTTATAATATATTCCTATTTCTAATACCTTTTCTTTCCTCTTTTGCTTTTCTAGGTATGATTCCCGAGTGTGAGTTGGTAACGACAGAAGAAGTAGTGTATGATGAGGATGAAGAGCTATGAGAACTATTGACATCGTCAGCTTGTTCTTGAATTGATATGGTCTGGGTATAAATGTTAGATTGTTATTCAGTTGTTCTTGAATTTGAAACAATAAATTTCTAATTTTTCATGCATGGTTTTGTAAATAATATAATTTATTTCAGTAATCAATTTATTGTTTGATTACTTTGGAAAGTAAAAGAAAAAAAATCCCTTAGAAAGTAAAAAAAGCAAAGGAAACCAGGCTACTCGAAGTCTCGAACCCGGGACGTGAGTCTATTTTAGAAGACGTCGAGTGTCGGATGACATGTCGAGTTGTATTAGATTCACAACCGACACTCGATATCAGTCTATTTTCGAAGGCATCGAGTATCGGATGCATCATCTGACACTCGATACTTACATGTCGAGTCATGTTGGATTCACAACCGACACTCGATATCAGTCAATTTTCGAAGACATCGAGTGTCAAATGCATCATTCGGGGATCATTCCGGGAATTAATATAGCCAGACCCGGAATGAAATTACTCGACCCGGCCCCGGCCCCGAAAATTTCGGGGAATTTTCCGGGGTTAGGTAGTTAAATGATATACTGGGGTCGGGCCGGGGACATCTGGCCGGGGCCGGGGATTGATGTCCCCGGCCCAGCCCCCGAATTTTGACATCCCTAAACACCATAAAGAAATAATACTTAGTATAATAGAAAATTATATATATTTTTACTATTTGAAAAATGAATTTAATCAATAATTCTAAAATCTAATATAAATATGTGTTATGTTTTAATGACTAACATTTCGACAATTCAAAGTGCTAAGCAATGGTATAAAAATTTGTGAATTTATTGGTGAACGAGTCTTAGAGAAAATGAATTTAGGATATCCATATATAAAATGTTTTTCAATGACTTAGATGGGTCTAGTCGTTTGTCCATATAATGTTAATTTATTTATAATTAAGAGATAATGCTTACTATAACCATTTATAATAGTTATTTGGTAATCATCCGACATTAAAAGACTTGTAGATAGTCGATCGCCCTTTAAAATAAAAACATTAAGGATCTTTGGAGCCCAAGGCAAGCGTGTGTATGTGAGTCTCTCACACATCCACCCAACTTCAAGGGCTCCTAGGGATATTGCCCTCTTAAAGGGAGGGATTCCCGTGACCATATTAGCTCAAAAGGTGGAAATCAAGTAATGAATGTTTGGCAATTGTACTTTATAGATGTACTCTGTTGGCTCCCTTTCATGGACCTTTAGGGCTAAAATGGACCCTTCCTTTTAAAAGCTCAAAGGTACTTTTTCTTGCAACATACTCTCTCTCTAGAGAATTAGGATCCTCTCCTGATCTTAGTTTCACCTTAGCTTTTGCAGATCTTATGCCATGTGAATATTATTAACTTTAAGTGATTGATATATATTATATTTTCACTCTTCTTTTATTTATTGTGTATTAACTTCCAATTATATGTTTGTATTTTGCTAAGATGAAAGTCAGATTAGGAGAGGATTTCGGTCCTTCACTAGATTTTATGTATTTATTTTACTTTAAAAGCATCCATCTCTAAGGAATTTTGAATAACTACTACTTACATTATGCATGGAAGTGTTAATACTGGCACCACTTGATCCTTAATCATTGGTTCCTGTTTTATATGCCAAATTTGGGACGATCTATCTTCTACACCCATCTCCATTAGCTTATTTTCACAAATGAATAATGCTCTCTTTTAGAGTACAAAAAAACTACTTGATGCAGAGATGACAGCTCATGGGCGCTCATTAAGGGATGCATACTTGAGGCAAGGCTCAAAGTGCTCAAAGTGTAATTTGGTAAAAGGTTATGTTGAGTGCAAGGGTCCCGTAGCTCAGTTGGTTAGAGCGTTGGTCTTATGAGCCAAAGGTCGCGGGTTCGAGCCCCGCCGGGACCATTATATAAATTTCTCAGCTTATTTGATCATATATTTCATAATAACACTTTAATTTCCTTTTGGTATAAGACCATAAGCTGTTTTACACGGTGATTTTACCATGCATCAATGTTACTTATTTATTTTTTCTTGCTAATTATATAAGGATTTGAACATATCTATACACATAACACTTTTGTCAGAATAAAGGAATACTCGATCTTCTCATATTGGAAAATGGAGATTCTAGAGAGTGACTGATGAGTTGAAAAGAAGGGTCGGAGACGCAGGATGCGGACATCCAAAATCAAATGGAGGTCTCTGTAGGGTGACAATCAAGTTGACTTTATAAACTATAAGTGCCTCTTATTTCTGAAATTGTTGAAACGGCCAGTAAAATTTGAAATAAAGTTAGGAAATCAATTAATATTCTTTAATTTAATACGACTTTTAGCCTTTTGAGTGTCAGCATCTCTCTTTTGATTTTATTTTTGGTCTAGTTGCTTGGGGTAGAAATCGCAGCATTAGGTAGCATTTCACATGAGATAATGCAGGACCGTCGAAAGTTCCTTGGCTAACAAGAAAGCATGGAATCTTCTTTAATCAATTAAATGTACAACTGCCCGTTAATTCATCTCACTATATCAATCTATAAATAAAACCATATAGAGAGGCTTATACGAACACAATTAATGAAGCAGGCTTTGAATTGAATTTATTTGCAAATGCCAAGCATGTTCTCTGCTCAAGAAATGCCTCAAACGGCATCCACATTGTTCTCAGCCTATGCATCATTTGCAGGGTCAATGATGCTGGTGAGGTCCATGGCCAATGAGCTCATACCCGAACAACTTCGCTCCTATATTTCCTCAGCTTTTTTCTATCTTTTCGCTCCCTTGTCCAAAAACAATAACCTTAGTTTGGTCATTGACGAGAACATGGGCATGTCAAAAAACCAACTGTTTGACGCTGCTGAAATCTACCTCCGGACCAAGATTAGTCCCAAAACTGAACGTCTCAAAATCGGCAAAACCCCCAGACAGAAGACCTTCACTGTTGCTATCGATAAAGGCGAGGAAGCCTCTGACTTGTTTGAGAATGTTCAGCTCAAGTGGCGATACGTTTGCACCGAGACTGACAACAATCATCCATACGAAAAGCGGCATTTTGAGCTTACTTTCAACCAGAAACATAAAGACAAAGTCATGAATGACTACATGCCTTACGTTTTGGAGCGAGCCAACGACATAAAACTCGAAGAAAGAGTGGTGAAGCTTTACAGCCGCGACTGTCCATACGATGATGATGATGGCGGAGGAGGTGGCACGTGGGGTTCCATCAATCTTGAACATCCTTCCACCTTTGATACGCTGGCGATCGACCCCGACTTGAAGAAAATGATCATTGATGATTTGGATAGGTTTGTGAGGAGAAAAGATTTTTATAAGAGAGTTGGCAAGGCCTGGAAACGTGGTTACTTGTTGTATGGCTCTCCAGGCACTGGCAAATCAAGCTTGATTGCTGCCATGGCTAATTATCTCAGGTTTGATATCTATGATTTGGAGCTTACCAGTATATATTCCAATTCTGATTTGAGGAGGGTTTTGTTATCCACCACAAATCGTTCCATATTGGTCATTGAGGATATAGATTGCAATGCTGAGACGCAAGATAGACAAAATGGGGTCTCCGATAGAAGCTCAAGGGTATGTTAGTTTTAATTTAATTAATTTCCTTCGCAAAATTGTTGTCTTAATATTTAATCTTTATTTCATTAATTAGCTATCCAGTCATAACCATGCACCAATTCTTAGACTTCTCTGTTTCATGAATTCATGTTCACATTAATTTAGTGGCCAAGAGAACCTTAGCTTAAAAAATAAGCAGAATTTTTCTATGCTGCTTTATGACTTTCTAAGCCCCTCTTTTTTGGAAACAAAAAGTAGTTTTGTAGATGTGAAAGCAGTTTTAATGATATGTATACTGCATTTATCACGTGTATATGCTACTTGTGTTGCCAAAAATGAATTGAAAATACAGTATGGATGATTTTAATTATTCTATGTAGTGAAATGATATATTTTTACTGTGGAATTTATGCAGTTGACGCTGTCTGGAATACTAAACTTCATTGATGGTTTATGGTCGAGCTGTGGGGATGAGCGAATCATTGTGTTCACAACTAACCATAAGGATAGGCTTGACCCTGCCTTGGTGCGGCCTGGTCGAATGGACGTGCACATTCACATGTCTTATTGCACAGTGAACGGGTTCAAGATCTTGGCCTCTAATTACCTTGGCATACAGCAGGACACGACCCACCCACTCTTTGGAGAAATTGAAGGACTAATACAGACTACAGAGGTCACCCCAGCAGAGGTGGCAGAGGAGCTAATGAGGAGTGATGATGCTGATGTCGCTCTTGAAGGGCTTATCAATTTTCTCAAACGTAAGAGGACTGAAGACAATGAAAACAAGAATAACAAGAATGAGGCCACTGCTGAGCCCGAGCAGTTGAAAACAAATGATGACGAAAAAAAACCTGAAAAAAACACTAGAAAAAGGAGGAGGAGGAGAAATGGAGCCAGCCAGAAACCTTAATTAATTAATTAATAAGGTTATGAAAGTTGATATTTAGCTCTTGTCAATGTTCAAATTGAAGTAATAAAAAAAAAAAAAAACAAAAACCCTTCTGTTCCTTTCCATTCTATGCTTGCTTGGAAATCAAATTAAAAACAAGATTAATCTTCCATCTCCACATGGGACAAATGTAGATTCGATTAAAGTTTTAACCCAGTTGTTGTTATTATATAATATTAATTAAACATTCAAGTAGAGACTTTTTTCTTTTTTGGTCAATTGATATAACTTAATTGGCATGTAGCATTGAAGAATTGAATTTGATACATAAACATACAATTTAGACCTTTCTACTTTTACTGATTCAATATATTGGAAAGACCTACTATACTCAAAATGAAATAATACAATACATTACAGCTGTAAGATGAATCTTTCGTGTTGAACCGCAAAGGCAACAGAAGGAAGGAATTGGAGAATTTACAGGAAGCAGCCTCTGATATGAAGAGAAATTTCCCTTCTTTTAGAAGCTGATACAAGTTAATTCATTCAGTCAACTGTGCCATGTTGGACCGGTCCTCCTACGTGGCGTTGACCAGAAGTCAATGCTAGATTACCATAATACCCTTCTTCTTAAAGGTCCGAAGTTCACCAACTTGTGAATGTTTTTGTAAATTGAGGCGTAAATTATTCAACATTTTCGAAAGGGCGATTGAGGAAGCCATTGGAGATTATCCTTGGTTGCTGGTTGCAGCTTGTGTTAACTCGGCTTTGAAGTTTTGCTCACAGCTTGGCTTATATGAATATGGATTATTATTTCCTCCATATTAAATGAACTGTTGAGTTTTAGGTTCCGTTGATAGAGTACTTAAAACTGCCCAGAAAAATCAAATTGTAAGTACCGTTTACTCTTAGAATTTTCTTCTCTGTTAGTTAGTTGGTTACGAAATTTTTGTTCTTGTGATCGCCAGGTACTTAAGAAGCCAACACTGAACAAACCTAATTGCCACAAAGTTAACAAAATTCATTTGTAAGTTTGGATAACTATTTCTTATTTGTTTGTTTGTTTGTTTTGAATTTTAAGTATCATAATTAAGCAAGTTAGGAAGGAACTCATTGTAGAATGTGGGTTGTTTGCGCAATTATATTTTATGCTCTTTCAATTCAGGCCAGTGGTTTGTGTTTTCATCACAAGCTTTCGAAATAGCACTTGACAGCTAAAGTGAGATTCATAAAATGAGCTTAAGCAATAATTCACTCAGTCACCATTTGAATTCCTAATTAATTAGAGTCAAGCCAGGAGTACGGGTAATTGTTTTGTTCGAGGTTTCCTTCATAACCGCAAAGATTACATTTTTTGAATTGCTAATTAGAGTTCAGGCCGGGGATGTTGCAGCTAATTGTTTCATGTTGATGTTGCTTTCTTAACCTAAATGTTTAAGCTTATAGCTGTTGGTCTAACTATAGTTTTTAACCATATAATGGGCCTTCAAAAGTCTCATGTGTGTTATGTCCCACATCACCCGCAAATGAGGTCTTCGACTAGTTTATAAGGTTTGAATTCTCACAATTAAGCAGATACATTTTAGGTAAAGAATTTTTAGGTAAAAATGTTTATGTGAAGCCTAAATACAAATCTGTTCAAAGCAGACAATAGTTGATGTGATAGACTCTTCTTGGAAGGTGACGTCCAAAGAAGGAAGAGATTGTCACATCCTCATATCCAATAAGGGGGAGTCTGTCGCGTCGTACATCACAAACGAATGAGGTCTGGCTTTGATTTATAAGGCTGGGGGGTAGCCAATCCATCAGCTTACCATAGTTTTTAACCTCTAATACTGCCCTTTTGGTATCTGAATTGTCGATGGAATTTCCTTACCTGGTTAAAATGCATAATAGTTTAGGCAAATCACTACAATCTTACCCCTTGACTGAACATGTAATTTTCTATTTCTTCCTTCGGATTTCTCAGGGAAAAAACATGGTAGATGCAGTTGTGACAGTAGTCCTGGAAAAGCTGCTTAATGCACTTGCAGAGCAGAGTGGATTTGTGAATGAATTCAGGAACCAGTTCGAGAGGTTACAAAGTGAGCTCCAGTTGATGCAATGCTTCCTCAGAGATGCAGACAGGCATAAGAGGAAGAGCAAAAATGAAACTCTACGCAAGATCATGTCTGATGTGCGAGAGCTGATTTATGAAGCTGAAGATATTTTGGCAGATTGTCAACTCCGATCACGGGATGATGACCAACTTTCCAATGGTTGGTTAACTTGTATGTCTCCTTCAAATCTTCTATTCAAAAATAAAACTGGAAACCGCCTCGAAGAGATCAATGACAAAATCACCCTAAAAAAAGGAGATATCTCATCTTACCTTAACATCCCACTTTTCAATCGGACAGAAACAATAGATGCTCAAAATGGTCAAGTGAGCAGGTGGAGCTGCGATGTATATGACCATACCCAGGTAGTTGGATTGGATGGCGACACAGAGAAGATTAAAAATTGGCTATTCGAAGCAGAGGAGGGCATACTAGCAATTGGCATTGTTGGTATGGGTGGATTGGGAAAGACCACCATTGCTCAGAAGGTCTTCAATGACAGAGACATAGAGAACAGATTTGAAAGAAGAATGTGGGTATCTGTTTCCCAAACATTTACTGAAGAAGCAATTATGAGAAACATGTTAAGGACCTTGGGGGATGCTAGTGTTGGAGATGATCGAGGGGCATTGTTGAGGAAAATCAACCAATATCTCTTAGGCAAGAGGTATTTGATTGTGATGGATGATGTCTGGAGAGAGGACACTACTTGGTGGCTTAAAATCTGTGAAGGATTGCCCAAGGGAAAAGGAAGCAGTATTATCATCACTACGAGAATTGAAAAAGTTGCTCGAACAATGGGAGTGAAGGAAGAGAAAGTCCACTGGCCCAAATTCCTCAGCGAGGATGATAGTTGGTTGCTGTTTCGAAAGATAGCATTTGCAGCAAGTGGAGGCGAGTGTAAACACCCTTCTCTGCGGGATGTTGGAAGAGAGATTGTAGAGAAGTGCAAGGGCCTTCCATTAGCAATCAAGGCAGTTGGAGGGATGATGCTTTATAAGCCACCCACTTATCAGGAATGGAGAAGAACTGCAGACAATTTACGGGATGAATTGGCAGAAAATGATAACTCTGTGATGGCATCACTGCAACTTAGTTATGATGAGCTTCCCCCTTATTTGAAGTCATGCTTCCTCAGTTTCTCTCTTTACCCGGAGGACTGTGTTATAACAAAAGAGCAATTAGTTCACTGGTGGATTGGAGAGGGATTTGTCCCAGTACGAAATGGCAGATCATCAATTGAAGCTGGAGAAGATTGTTTCTCAGGGTTAACAAACCGATGTTTGGTAGAAGTGGTTGATAAGACTTACAATAAAACAATTAGCACTTGCAAAATTCATGATATGGTTCGTGATTTGGTAATCAAAGCTGCAGAAGATGATGCATTTTTCAAATTAAATGGTAAGGATTGTCATCATTTGGGCATCAAAAGTGACATGCAAAAGCAGCATCTTACGGACAATCTAAAGTTACGAGCATTGTTGTCCACAACCAAGAGCGCTGAAGTAAACAACATTGACTCAAGCATCGCAACAAAGTTTAGTGAGTGCCACAATTTGCGAGTTTTAGATCTTTCCAGATCAATCTTTGAAATGCCTCTCAAAGGTTTGTTACGCGAAATTGGTTCACTCCAACATCTGACTTATCTTAGCTTAAGCAACACCCATCCTTTGATTCAACTCCCACCTTCGCTTAATAAACTTAACAACCTTCAGATTTTGGATGTAAGTTACTGTCAAAACCTCAAAATGCTGCCTGCTTATATTTTGTCATTTGTGAAACTTAGAGTCCTGGATGTAAGCCATTGTGGTTCCCTTGAATACTTACCAAAAGGCTTAGGAAAGCTTTCAAGCCTTGAAGCTTTGTTCGGATTTAGACCTGCTAGATCGAGCCAATTAGAAGGTTGCCGGATTGCTGAGTTAAGACATTTGACTCGACTTAGAAAGCTTGGATTACAACTTACTTGCGGGGATGAGATTGGAGATGATGAGGTCGATGCAATGGTAAACCTTAAGGAAATGCAATTTCTGTCATTAAGTTGCTTTGATAGCCATGGTAGCGACCTAGTTGCTAAAGTTGATAAACTCTATCCTCCGAAACAACTCTATGAGCTTAGTCTTAGCTTTTATCCGGGAAAGACAAGTCCAGTCTGGCTCAATCCAGTCTCACTTAGTAGGCTAAGATACCTTTCAGTGTGTTCAGGAAATCTTGAAAACATGCATGAGAGCTTTTGGGGGATGGATAATACCGTCTGGGAAATTGAGGCCTTAATGTTTGAATCTCTCTCGGATTTGGGGATCGAATGGATCAAGTTACAAGAAGTTATGCCATACTTACAGGTTGTGAATGCTAGTTGGTGTCCTGACTTAGATTCTTTTCCGATTGAAAATGTTGGATTCAGAGGTGGGGTTTGGACGAAGGAAGGGCGCTGAATCTAGATGACACATTTGTGTATCATTCAGTTTGTCTCATACGCAACTTCATGGCTGTTGTTGTAGCAATTACTATTTTTTTTTTTTTTATTTCTAAATACCGTTACCATATCAGTCAGGGTGGTTAATGGTAACTACAAGAATTCAATGTTCACTTTTATGGATCTGTCCTTTGATTTTGTATTGTTTATCCATGCGTTTCAGCAGGATTAGACCAATGGTAACTCGTGTATTTCCGAGTGATCTTCATTCTGATACTGATGCGTTGTTTACTATTTGTATTTAGTGCATTGATTTTTTGCCCCCTTTTCTTTTCTTTTCAATAAAGAACAAATTCTTTTCGTAATTTTAAATAAGGGAAACACTTAGTAGATGTCAAAATCATATGATGTGATTGTTTCTTTTTGTTAGCAGTTAAGAGTTACAAAACTTTGAATTTAATCTAAAAATCTGTAATTTTACTATTCTTAAATCGTAAAGGTGTTTGATGTTTTATAAATTAGTTTCAGACTTAATTTTCGAAAGTTTGGTTTGTTAAAATTTTTACCGCCAAGACTGGCTGAAATACATGGGGCAACAGCTATTTATCTTCATAGTTAATATTAGTAATGGATAGTTGTTGAAGAAATACAAGAGAAAAATATATGTTAATGGATAGTTATTAAGAAGTCATATACATACATGGGGCAACAGTTGTTTATTAGTAATGAATAGTTATTGATGAAATACAAGAGAAAAATTAAGTTGGAATGCACAACAAAGATCTTATCCTCATATCCCAAACAATGGTAAGTTTCCGGGATGCTAACAATTAATTTGGCTGGAATGAAGATTAGTGCGTCTCCAAAATACTACTTGTTTGATTTAAATCAAATCTTGAATTTAGTAAGTGATATATAACTTATTTTTTTGAAGTACTTGTCTTAAATGTTTATCATGTTTGCTCTCAGAAAGGTAGTGCGGTAGATAGGCTGGTTGGTTTTCAGGATTTGGGAGGAGAAGAAAGAAAAGCTATTGTTTGTTAATTTCCTGATTGTAGTGCAACTCAGAATTCAAAGCAAAGTCTTAAACCCATTGTCTTATAGGTAAAATTAGTGAGAAGAAAGGGATTTAAGACAACGGAGGAGGATTTTCAAAGGATAGGCACAGGATGGTGATATCCTCTTTGCACTCGGACTCTGATGTTGACTGAAGTGAAAACAGAAAATGAAAATGTGGTTTCCTACCCAGAAAAACAATTACTTTATAGATGCACGCTAGTATAATTATTTTCAAATTAACTTTTGTTTATCATTTCGAGAACTTCATTTCTTTAACTTGGAAAATGAGCTCTGAACTAGCTTTTGGAATAAAATTTTCGCTTTGACAACTGTGATTCTATATAAGATTTTTGCCCCCTTTATTTATCATTGACAAAGCAGCCAATTAATGGTAGATTGAAGTTGGCGTAAAACAAAAGTCTTAGTTCTGTTTTCAGATTTCTTATCTCCACTCCACATCTCCGGTATTTCAACTCTTTTTTCTCCTCAATCATCACAAGCATAATGAAAAACATGCAAGCGACCACCATTTCATTATATGATCTGTTAGTCAAAACAAAATGTATGCCTTATTATAGAACAAGCTTAATTATTGGGCATACACATTTTGCATCATCCAGCTTGTATAATTCATTTTAATGTTGTTTGAAGGCGCTAGGATCATCATACAATTTTAACAAGGATCAAAGATCAAAGTGACTTGACTTGGTAAAGCTAGTCCCATGCACTTAATTGTTTTATGGACCCAACACAACTAGTAATAGAATAACGGGCAAGTTGGTAATTTTCTTATGATGGAATAAACCGTAGATTTGGAGGGAAAAGTGGTTATGATCTGTTAAGATTTTGACGGGGTGGGAGTGGCACAGCTAGTATCGAGCTGAAGAAGGGAGTTAGTCAAAATGTTGCCCAAAAAGAGGCAAAAAACTGGTGGTGGTGGTTGTGTCTCTCCGCCAAATTCTGTGGACGCTGAATTAATAGAGCAATACTCTTCGGTCTTTGATTACTTTAAATAACCCCTCCCCATTTCTGTACAATTCGGCAGAGGGTAAACCTTTCAAGCCTTTACCTTGCTTTTCTTCCTTTCTGTTTTTGTCTTTGGCTTCTGATCTAAATGTTATATATTTGCAGGCGTAATTAGTGCAGAAATTTATTTTGGCTCTGGCATCGTGATATGAGTGCTTGATTCTTCTGCCCCTGCTGCGTCACCAACCCGAACCCCAAATAAGTATAAAACGAGTGTTTATTATGGCCGCGTCTGGAACTCTCTCTCCCAAGCAAGGTAATTAATAATCTACATTTGGACAGGGTGGTTCAAGCTTCCATGGTTGCTATATATTAATGTTGTTAAAAACAAAACAGAAGTTGAAATCTTTGAGGATGAGAAGAAGACCAGGATTGGGTCATTAAAGAAGGTGGCAATCAGCGCTTCCAACAAGTTCAGGCATTCTTTGAAAAGGGGAAGGCGAAGTAGTAAGGTCATGTCTGTTGTTGAGATTGAGGATGTGCATGACGCTGAGGAAGTAAAGGCCGTGGATGCATTCCGCCAAGCCCTTATATTGGAGGAATTGTTGCCCTCAAGACACGATGATTATCATATGATGCTCAGGTTAATTAATTTTCTCCTTTACAATTAGTCTGATCCATTGCATGCATTACAACCCACAAGTTATTGATGTAATCTTGTCCATATTATCCAGATTCTTGAAGGCCAGGAAATTCGATTTAGAGAAATCAAAACAAATGTGGTCTGATATGCTCCATTGGAGAAAGGAATTTGGTACTGACACTATTCTGCAGGTACTGATTGATCATAGATAAGAGGTCTAAAGGTTTGTTAATCTATATCATTCTGAGCAGAAGCTAATTAGGTTCATCCGATTTCTTTGTTTAAAGGATTTTGAATTCAAGGAACTAAGCGAAGTCTTAGAATATTATCCTCAAGGGTACCATGGAGTAGATAAGGAAGGACGCCCTGTATATATTGAGAGATTAGGTCAAGTAGATCCTAACAAGCTCTTGCAAGTCACGACCATGGAGCGTTATTTGAAGTACCATGTTCGGGAGTTTGAGAGGACATTCGATGTTAAGTTCGCGGCTTGTTCTATTGCAGCAAAGAAGCACATTGATCAAAGTACAACTATCCTTGATGTGCAAGGAGTGGTACGTATGTCACAATCATCAATTCATTATATTTTTAATCTCTAAATCAAACACCCTGCAAATACTAAAAAAATTCAGACTCAGTGCTGATTGATTTCAGAATAATGTTAACAGGGTCTAAAGAATTTTAACAAAGCTGCAAGGGAACTGGTAACTTGCATTCAGAAGATTGATGGTGACAATTATCCAGAGGTACTGATTTACACTAATTCTTAATTAACAACAATCAAATGTCCCTCTGGAATATGCAACTTTTAGATTTGTGATGTAACCAATTTTGCCTTCTCTGCAGACCCTGTGTCGCATGTTTATCATTAATGCCGGTTCTGGATTTAGAATGTTGTGGAACACTATCAAGTCCTTCCTTGATCCAAAGACCACGGCAAAGATCCATGTAAGAATACATATACCCAATAGTGCTCATTTCACTTGTTCAAACAACAAAACCGTGGACATCTACTTCTATTTTCATTCAAGGGAATGTTAATCAGTAGAAGCTATTGTTGAGCAGGTTCTTGGTAACAAGTATCAGAGCAAGTTGCTAGAAGTGATTGATGCTGGGTAAGTTTCTAATGCATGATTCAAATTGCATTTTGTTTCATTTGTTGTTGCTTTATTTGTTTAAATTCTTTGGTGGTTTGGTTTCGTACCAGTGAGTTGCCGGCGTTTTTGGGAGGCACTTGTAATTGTGTTGATCAAGGAGGCTGCATGCGTTCTGATAAGGGACCGTGGAAGGACCCAGAGATACTGAAGGTGACCTACATTACAATTTTCTTTGTTTCAATTCGTTGTTTAGTTTGCTCTTGAATTAATTGATCCATGAACTGTTGCAGATGGTTCAAAATGGTGATCATAAATGTAAAAAGAAATGCGGGAGTCAAAAAACTGATGAGAAGACAATTTCTGAAGACGAGACTGTGTCCTCAAAGGTTTCACTTGTTCTCTTAGCATACTCCCTGACTTGCTTTATTATTGTTATTATTATTATTTTATTATTTCTGCTTCATTTTTCATTGTCAATTTTTCCTTGCTAGATTGAAAACGATAATACAAACACACCCAATTATTTGGCTTTCTTGACAGCTTTAGAACCTCTTGACATCAATAAATTGACTATCTTGATTTATTTAAATTTTATCCAGAGACATGACTCTTGCAATGTAGACCCACCAACGGATAAACACACCCTCTCTCCTATTCAAGAAAAGGTAAGTGTATAAGATTTTTTTTTCAACATTATTATAAGCGGCTAAAAATTCTAAATATATATATTAGTTGCTAGGTAAAGCAATAAGAGTATGAACTAGATGATGATTCTGCGTATTGGAATTATGTTCTTCAATAATCCTGTAATATCCGAATTATACCCAACGTAAGGAAAATTATTACCTTCAAGTTGGATTATCTGCATGTTATCGATATTCACCATGAGAAAATTCGTGCAATTTACTACGTGAAGCATCATGGGATTATCCCTATACCAGAGTAATATTCATTGAGGTTACATTTGCTCATGGTAGTATCATGATGCACGTGTATGCAATATTACGTGTTATATAGAGCTTACAGTTTTATGGTCATACCGGAGCCTTTTTCAGCCTATTAATTCTTGTTCCCTCAATTCTTATTTCTTCCCTGATTTTCTTTTATTATTGACCGTTGCTAATGTTTTTCTATTCATTTTCTCCTTTTTATGAAACATACAGATTCAAATGAAGCAAAATTTCCATAAGTCTTTTAAGTATGAGGACTTTGCGCCAACGGTTGATAAATCTATGGATGCAAATTGGCATAAAGTAGTTGAGAATGAAAAATTTGCTTTGAAAAAAGGTAATTTGTATAACTATATTTATTTTCATTAATTTTCAATAAGTTATAAAAGGTGATCTGTAAGTCGTTGAGGATTTTGATAAACTGAATGCTTTTTTACTTGTAGGAGAAGGTGGTTACAATATAAGTGATCCTAGCAAGGTTCCTGAAGGGAATATTAGCTCTCAGCTTTTCACTGGGATGATGGCCTTCGTTATGGGCATAGCAACAATGATTAGAGTGACACGCAACTTGCCTAAGAAGCTTACTGATGCTACCATCTACTCAAATCCTGGCTACTGTGTAGACACAGTAATGAATAGCCAGCCACCTAATCCCAAGTTATCTACACCTGGCATTTATGGTGCAGATTACTTGGCCGTCATGAAACGGATGGCTGAATTGGAAGATACAGTTAATGTTTTGAGTGCGAGACCTGTAGCTATGTTAGCCGAGAAGGAGGAAATGTTGAATGCTGCAGTAAGCCGAGTTGATGTCTTGGAGCAAGAGCTCATGGCAACAAGGAAGGTAATCTTGTAGATTTTTTATGAACTTTTTGTATAGATAATTAAGCAGCGATGAAAACCTGTGAAAAGGATGCACTGGTAACTAATCGTTGCAACAACTTAAAGAAAAAATGAATCATTGAACATTTTTCTTAATGCTCTTTATCATTTTAAAGTAATCATATTATTTCAATTCTGAAGGAATTGCCAAAATAACTCGTGTTTGATTCATAAACATTTCGCTAATATCATGAACCAGGTAGTTAGTGATGCTTCTCTCAGTATTTTGTGCTTATCAATCATGCATACATAATACTAAATTAATTACAAACTCATTAATAGTTCTAAGCTTTAATTTGTATACCTTTTTTGGTCCAGGCTCTGGAGGACTCGCTTGCTCGACAAGAGGAGCTTTTAGCATATATTGAAAAGAAGAAGAAGAAGAAGAAGTTGGTATGTAACCAGAACATAACATTGCTAAATAGTTTGCTTTAATTTTCCGGTGTTTTTTATACGAGGTTGTCTCATTTTGAGATTCTTTGTCCTGGAATGCAGTTCAACTGGTAAATAATGAAAAGTGGGATGCTGAGAGATTCTTAGGAAGGCAACTGGTGCTGCGGTGACTTTTTTTGTTTTTTTTTAAATTTCCAAGGCCGCCCAAATGCACTTCAGTTTGATGCTTGGATGTAATATAGAAATCAGAAGTTTTGCTCGGTTGTACAAATTGGCCATTTTTTTGCACTCGTGTATATCTTATAATAAATATCGGCTTCCATATATATTATTGATGCAATGGATGAACTGTAGTTCTATCTAATTTCTTCATAGCCTAAGCTGCTTGACCGAGAATGTTATTTCGCTGTTCATTTGTCTGGGCTGTATAACAAGTAGAAATCTTTGTGCTTTTATCCTATGAAAGAGGAAGTGACACTGGCGCACGATATAATTAAGTTACATGAAGAACATTATAACCGATGGAAAGACAAAAATGAAAAGCTTCGCTCCTAAGCGTGTTGATACATTAAATATCTCAATTTCAATATATTTCAGATATTTCAACAAAATTTCTAGATAAGTTTCTTCAAAAGCATACTGTGTATATACTTGCCTAAGTAAACTATAGATATAGACGGACAATGTGACCCTCAAGTCTCGGACGGTTCTGTAGAGATCAATTTTTGACACCTGCGTTTGTATATGTAAATGTTTTTATGAAATATAAGGACAGGTCGAAGAAGTAGTGCAATAGGGAAAGATCGAATAGTTAAAGCCATCCGTAATTGTGAAAACCAAACAAGAAAACAAATCACCATTGGCTACAAATTTCATACTATATATTTTCACCCTAAGAAAAAGATTAATCATTGACAGTTATTCTCTTCTAAGAAATTATTTGTTTAAAGGCTTCAAATTTGTTGGTTATGCCTAAATATTTATATACAAGTGTCAAATGTCTACATATATATCTTCGAGAACCTTTCGCTTAGTTTGGATCTTTTCTATTTTTCTAAAGTATTTATGAATAAATTACTTCTTTTTACCATGAAACAATAATTAATAATCAATAAATCTTTCAAAATTTTAGCTTCTATGTTGAGCTATTGATGATTAACCATGTTTAAAATAAGTAGTTTAATGAGAGTACACAATCATGTCCTAAATTAATTAGCAATCGTATAGGGTGAAAAGATCACTTCACTTGCATGAGGTATTAAATTGCATTTTTATACATAAAGAGCTCCCCATGTTTGCGATGAAGGAGAGCTCATTCCTGCACTTAGTCGTGAAGAAAATGTAACTACAAGGTTGTATCTATATTTGCACGTATATCAATCTATATAAGCATGCCAAATGATGTTATGAAATATTTGGTTGAAGTTAAAGAGCGTACTACAACTACGGAGAATTTTGTAGAAACCCGAGCTGTTGCTCTGCAGGAAGTTAATATTTGTTGGCAGGGCCACTCCAAAGCATCATGGCCCCAAATGCTAAATAATGCTTTTCTTAATTCTCTAATATGTATAAAAAATAATTATGAAATTTTTGTTTATATGTCAAAGATTATATAATCAAGTTTTAAATTAACATTTAACTAAATTATAAGGTCAAATTGTTGCCTTAAATATATATGTTTTTAATTAGAGGATTTTGTCTTTGAAAACAGAATGAAAGAGGTTCCCGTTAGTTAAGATGAAGAAGATGAAGTAGATTTGAAATAAAAAGTTTTACTCCGATGTATAATTGGCCAATTTTTTCTACTCTTGTATTTTTTTAATTAATTTTAAAAAGAACGCAACCCTTGTCCTGGCTCATTAACCTTTCCCTGAAAGTCTCATTCTTTTCAAGGTTAATTAAATCAAATTTGAATAAGAGAAACCATGTTTTTTATTTCCCTTCTTAGTTTACTGTCATCTCAGGTGCTAGTACTAAAAATTAATTAAGAAATATAAATTGATTAAGCAATATTGTTGGACATATATAAGTTTCAACATGTATCTATATGTTGGAATAATTAAAAATGTTTTAAATTTTATGAGTTATAAAACCTAATTGTACATGAGTTACAAAATTCATTGCATGAGTTACAAAGTTTGATTTCATTTGTAGGTTATATAATTTATAAGCACATTATAAAAGTTACACTATTAATCATATAGGTTACAATGTTTAGGTACACTAGTATATAAGGAGGTCTTTAGGTTCAATTTTTAGAGATTAATCATCAAAGCCATCACTCTCCCATTTTCAATTCCAAAATTCTACAATTTTGCAACTACGACTTGTAAGACTGATTGATATTCTTTCGATGATCGTGCTCGTCGAGAAGAGTGGCTGAGAGCTATTGGATTGTATCTTGGAGTCCTTGAGGACCATCTTTTACCCGCACGAAGGGGAGGACTCTTTGGCTTTAAGACAACGCTTTACGCGTGCCTCTCATAGCACAGGCCAGATTTTTCTAACTTGCTTTTATAGTTTTTATGTTTGTTATTTATTTTGTTATTTGTTTATTTAATATATTTAAAATAATATTGGTTGAGCATTTGTTATTTGGTGAATTAATAATATTTTTCTAACATTCTAAAGCCAAAGATTAATCACTCCTTTGTTTTGATATTCGTATATATATTTTATAAATTTTAATTTGTTTATTCTAATTATATTATTGTGTGTGTATTTATTGTAATATAATATTTAATTAATAAATCATTGCTTGGTTTGATTTAATATATATATATATATATATATATATTATATGCAAGGTGACTTACAAAGTATTTTCCTACATATCATAATTATTTCTTAAAGTTTGTTTTAAATTCATTTAAGACTTGAAGTTATGTTTGCAATAGAATAATAAATTATTTAGACAAAATTTGAAATTGTTAATACATTAAATTTATTTATAAAACTGAAGGTTACATTTTTTTTTTATATATTTAAGTTTCTGTTACAGTTTTTAATGCATTATATTTTATTTATAAAATTAAAAGTTACATTACTTTTATCTTAAATATATAAGTTTCTGTTACAACTCTAAAATATTTATGATACTAAAGTTGTTATAACTTTTATTAATTTATTAGTTTTAAAAACTCTAAACGGTTTTATTTTGCTTTCAAATTTAAAATAATTATTTAATTTAATTATCGGTTACATATTTTTCATAAGTGTCTACTAATTGTTTAATTAGTTTGAAATTTTTATTAATTACATATTGAATATTTTGTGACATTTATTTTATATATTGTGCGTAGATTTATATCAGTTATTTCCTTTGCTTCTAGATATTTTAGTACAAAGACAATGAATAAAATTGAGGAAGCAAATAATATAAAACCTGAAAAATTTAATGGACAAAATTTTAGGAGATGGCAAAAACAATTGAAATATTCGCTCACTGTTCTAGGTTTAATTTTGGCTATTGAACCAACTAGTCAACCTATTGAACCATCTAGTCAACCTAGCAATACATCTACAACCCAAGAAGTCTCTAGTTCCACTTCTACTTCCACAACTCAAATGTCAAAAGAGGAGATAGATTATCATTGTCACAATAGAATATTAAGTGCTTTATCAGATTATCTCTATGATATTTATGAAACTACCAAAAATGCCTTAGAATTGTGGGATACTCTTAAAGCCGTTTATGGGATAGAAGACACTAGTCTGGATAGATTTGCTGTTTCAAATTTTAATCTTTATAAAATGGTAGATTCTAAGCCTATTAGAGATTAAATTCATGAGTTGCAAGAACTTTTGAGAAGAGTTGAGAAAAATGGTATGACTCTTAGTGAAGATTTTAAGGTGTCATGTTTGATAGAAAAGTTACCTCCTACTTGATCTGATTTTTTCAAATCTTTAAAACATAGACAAGGAACTCTTTCCATAACACAAGTGATTAACTCACTTACAATTGAAGAAAATAATAGAGTTGGTACTATTAATCAAATTGAAAGTACTAAAGTAAACTTAGTTGAAAACACAAGGAATTTCAAGAACAATAAGAGAAATGGTTTTCAACCTAGGAGAAGGAGCTTTAAGAATAAGAATAATCAACATAATAGGTCTAAGAATTCTAAAGGCAAAGGGGATAGGATTTGCTATGTTTGTGGAAGGTCTAATCATGTGGCAAAGGATTGTTTTTATAAAAAGACAGAAGCCTACAAATCTAAGCCCAAGCAACATCATAAAGTTCAAAAGGATCAAGTACATGTCTTGGAAGAAGGTAAGTCCAAATGAACCAAATGAACCTCTCATTAGGTATAATAATTCTAATTCTTTGAGTGTCAATTTTACTTATGAAAATAATGAATGGTGGTTAGATTCAGGCGCGAATATTCATGTTTGTTCTGATAGAAGTTATTTTAAAAATTATCAAGAACTCAAGTGGAGGAAGTGTGACCCTAGGAAATAATACTACCGCACAAGTACTTGAGATTGCAGATATTGAATTGAAGATGACCTCTGGAAAGACTTTAATTCTCAAGGAAGTGCGTTATGTTCCTGAAGTGAGAAGAAATCTTGTTAGTGGGTCTTCTTTAGTTCAACAAGGATATAAAATTATTTTAGAGTCCAATAGAGTTGTAATCTCTAAAAATAATGTATTTGTGGGTACAGGTTATGTTTGTGATGGTTTATTTAAGTTGAATAAATTTTTAAGATCTAATAAAGTTTCCAAAGTTTTTAATATTGAAACTTCTAATATTTGGCATGGGAGACTTGGACATGTAACTTTAAAGAAAATCAAAAGAATGATGGATCTTGACTTAGTGCCTAAAGCTATAATTGATTTTAAACACAAGTGTGAGATTTGTGTTCAAGCTAAACAACCTAGGAAGCCTTATAAGTCGATTGAGAGGACAACCCAAGTTTTAGAACTTATACATAGTGATGTTTGTGATTCTAATCGATCACCAACTAGAGGAGGAAATAGATACTTCGTAACATTTATTGATGATTGTTCTAAGTATTGTTATGTATACTTGATTAAGACTAAGGATGAGGTATTTGATAAATTCAAAGTATACAAAAATGAGGTAGAAAATCAATTAGATAAAAGAATTAAGAAGCTTAGATCTGATAGAGGAGGTGAATATACTTTAAGTGGTTTAAGTATTTTTTGTGAAGAGAATGGTATTATTCATGAGTTAACTCCACCTTACTCACCACAATCTAATGGGATTGCTAAGAGGAAAAATAGAACTTTGATGGATATGGTGAATTTTATGTTGTTAAGTTCTGGTTTACTAGATAATTTGTGGGAGGAAGCAATATTATCCGCATATTTTATATTGAATAGAATAACGATTAAGGACTTAGAGAAAACTTCTTATGAAATTTGGAAAAGAAGAGTTCATAATCTTGAAATCCTTAAAGTGTGGGGGTGCTTAGCTAAGGTTGGTATACCTAAGCCTAAGAGAAAGAAAATATAACCAAAAACAATAGATGCAGTTTTTATTGGATACGTCCAAAATAGTAGTGCAAATAGGTTTTTAGTTATAAATTCTGAAGTTAGTGGAATATCTAATAACACAATCATAGAAGCTAGAGAAGCTACTTATTTTGAAGATATTTTTTCTTTTAGAACTAGAGTTCAAAAAACTATTTATGGTCCATCTACTTCAATTGATAATGAGAAAACACTTACCAATTTATCAGTTGATGAATCACAAGTTGAACCTAGGAGGAGTAAAAGACCTAGAAAAGAAAAGAATTTTGGAGAAGAATTTTATACTTACTTGGAAGGAGATCCTAGTTCTTATAAAGAAGCTGTAACTTTCATTGATGCACCTTTCTAGAAGGAAGCTATAAATAGTGAATTTGAATCTATAATTCAAAACAACACTTGGGTTTTAGTGGATCTTCCACCTGGGAATAAAGTAATAGATTGTAAATGGGTCTTTAGAAAGAAGTTGAAATCGGATGGTTCTATAGATAAGTATAAAGCAAGGCTAGTAGCAAAAGGATTTACACAAAGAGAATGAATAGACCATTTTGATACTTACTCACTAGTTTCTAGTATCACAACAATTAGGATTTTGATAGCTTTAACATCTATACATAATTTAGTTATTCATCAAATGGATGTAAAGACTGCTTTTCTAAATGGAAATTTAGATAAAGAAATTTATATGAAACAATCTGAAGGATTTATAGTGAAAGGATAAGAACACAAAGTTTGTAGGTTAGTTAAGTCTCTTAATGGTCGAAAACAAGCTCCAAAACAATGGCATGAGAAGTTTGATGAAGTAGTTTTAAGTTATGGATTTATGATTAATGAACATGATAAGTGTGTATATTATAAAGAGACTAATGGAGCACACGTTATTTTAAGTTTATATGTAGGTGATATTTTGATTTTTGGATCGAACTTGGAGATAATAAATGATGTAAAATCTTATTTGTCTAGAAATTTTGATATGAAAGATTTGGGTGAAGCAAATATGATTCTAGGCATAAGAATAAAGAAGACTTCTAAGGGTATTACTCTAGATCAAAAAAATTCCATTGAGAAAATGTTAAAAAAGTTTGGATACTTTGATTCTAAGTCGGTATCTACTCCTTATGATTCTAAGATTGAGTTAAAGAAGAATCAAGGGGAACCAGTGTCTCAATTAAGGTATTCTCAAATTATAGGATCTTTATTATACATAGCAAATAAAACTAGGCTTGATATATCATATGCAATGGGTAGACTTAGTAGATATACTCATAATCCTAGTGAAGAACATTGGCTTGCTTTAGAAAGAGTGTGTAAATATCTTAAAGGAACAACTGATTACTCTTTATTCTATAAAGGATTTCCAAATGTTATCGAAGGATATAGTGATGCTAATTGGATTACAGACAATGTAGATGTTAAATCCACAAGTGGTTATATGTTTCTTTTAGGAGGAACAGTCATATCTTGGTGTTCGAAGAAACAAACCTTGATTTCTAGAAGTACTATGGAGTCTGAACTCATAGCTTTAGACATTACTTGTAAAGAAGCTGAATAGATCAAGAGTCTTTTCATGAAAATGCCTTTGGTGGTTAGGAATATATCATCTATTCCTATACATTGTGATTGTAAAGCAGTTATAGATTTGGTGAAGCAAACTCACACCAACAAAAAGATGAGCAGACATATAAGAGTGAGATATAAGTCTATGAGAAGTCTTTTAGGCAATGCTGTTGTAACTTTAGAGTTTATTAAGTCTGAGTTAAATATTGCTGATCAGTTAATTAAAGGGCTTTCCTTGAAAGCTACTAAAGAATTGTTGAGGGGGATGGGCCTAAGCTCATAAGGGAGTCACCTAAGGAGGTAACCCAACCTCTGTGATTGGAGATCCCATGAAGGAGATTCAATGGGTAGAAACAATCCATATTGCATGACTTATTAAGCACTACTATTATGGAGACATCTTTGAGAAGATATACTCTAGTTCATCCCTAAGGCAAAAGTGCTTTATATGTGATATTAAGGAAATGTATATTTACCTTGAATAAGTCCAAGGCAAGCATTTTCTTGCAAGGTATAGGTCACATATACCTTTGGAGAACTTGCATAAGTGAGAGTCGTCATGAGGCCGCGACCGTGAAGATTGAGCTATTTTCTAAAAACTCTCATGAGAATCAAGATTGAGCATATGACCTTTAATAGCGCTAACCCACAAAAACCAAGTCTTTGTCAATATTATGCGTGTGATAGGTTGAAGTTTGGTCAAGGAACCGAGTTCAAGACATAGTTTACTCAGGTACCTTAAATAGATGCTATCAACACTAAGTGCGGGTTCAAGCTCGAAAGGCACCTACATCGATTGCATAATATATAGTTACAAAATTAATTTTTTAAATTTCAAACCTTTTTGTGGGGGATTGTTGGAATAAAAAATGTTTTAAATTTTATGAGTTATAAAACCTAATTGTACATAAGTTACAAAATTCATTGCATGAGTTACAAAGTTTGATTTCATTTGTAGGTTACATAATTTATAAGCACATTATAGGAGTTACACTATTAATCATATAGGTTACAATGTCTAGGTACACTAGTATATAAGGAGGTCTTTAGGTTCAATTTTTAGAGACTAATCATCAAAGCCATCACTCTCCCATTTTCAATTCCAAAATTCTACAATTTTGCAATTACGACTTGTAAGACTGGTTTATATTCTTCCGGTGATCGTGCTCATCGAGGAGAGTGGTTGAGAGCTATTGGGTTGTATCTTGGAGCCCTTGAGGATCATCTTTTATCTGCACGAAGGGGAGGATACTTTGGCTTTAAGACAACGCTTTATGCGTGCCTCTCATAGTACAGGCCAGATTTTTCTAACTTGCTTTTAGAGTTTTTATGTTTGTTATTTATTTTGTTATTTGTTTATTTAATATATTTAAAATAATATTGATTGAGCATGTATTATTTGGTGAATTAATAATATTTTTATAACAGTATATACTTCCATCAACTATCAAGTTTAACAGAAAATTATTTACAGTAGTATATAAAACTACTTTCATTAGGTACAATTATTGGTTAGTTGGATGGTCGATAAACATAGGTTACAAAAAAGAAAAAGGCATCTCTTTTACATAATTCATTTTAATTTCTCCTTAACCTTGATTATTTGAGTGGTAGGTTGAACAGTAACTACCCAAACATGATGCATAAGAGTGAGACACACGGCATAATCCTTTTTGTCTTAGATCCGAACTCTCAATCCTTCATCTTCAATTGTGGTTGAACTCTACAAAATAATAATATTAATAATAATTAATTTCTTTTTTCCCATAACTATGAATACTATATCAATAGCTGAAAATAATAATTATATTTCTGCGTAAATTAGTTCGGAAATGTTTTCAATATTTACGAAATTGCAAATGGAATATTTGTTAGACCTGTAAAATCTACATATAAAACATAGTGAAGTGATTTAACAAAAATGATAAGCAACAATGTTTAGAATTAGTAGCAAAAAGATTGTATTGCCAGCATTGGTATTATTTTATAGGACACCCCATATACTAAAACCAAATAACCCTCTCTTTGATAATATTTGCAGTTCCTCATGAAACTTACTTAGTGATTCCAGATGCTTATGAAAGGCCTTTACGTGCTTGATTATCTCATCTAGGACAAATTCTGCATCTTTCTACAAGTTATCAAAACATAAAAATAAGATTCATCAAGTATTTTATTTTTAGTTAGTTTCATACGTTCAAATGCTCAACAAAGTGACAAATATATAAAGATCTTACTTTTCCATATGGTGTGACCAACTCCCGTAGAGCTTCAACTCTATCTCTTATTGTATTCTTTTTAAGCTATTAATAATACCCAATATAATTGCATATGTTAGTATAAATTTTATCAAGAAAATACCAAAATAAGTATTAATTTCTAAGTAATGTTATATATTTTATTTAAAATAAATACCTTCTCCTTCTCCTTCCCCTTTTCTTTTCCCTTCCCCTTCCCCTTTTGTTGTGGGCATGAGGATCCCGATAGATCACTCTTTTTCAAATCTTTACAAAATTTCTTAGACCGTAAATATTTACGATACATCCTTGCCTTTTTAAATATTTCATTTTCCTGCAAGGTGGACAATATGAAATAAAATTATTACAAGTTCATCAACTCCATAACTTTTTTTTTTTGTTTTAACAAACTATAATAATAATAATAATAATAAGAAAAAAAAGAAGAATATAAGAGTTACACTCTCAAATTTTTATACCTTTAAGAATCTCCTGTATACCTAAAAAAATTTGTTCCCAAATTTTGAATACACGCACACATATATGTATATTACTGATCAAAAACATTTTCAGTAATTTTGACTTTTTGAACGAATGGTTATTAACTATGTTAGTCAGAGAATGTAAAATGATTGCCATCAGGAATTAAATGATTAAAAAGCTAAAATATACAAGATGATCCGGGAATAGCATTCAGTAAAGATCTACTAATATTGTTGATGAATATGATAATTATGACGAAATTCTAAAAGTACTAAACTGAAAACTTGAAAAACTTAAAACGTATGACTACTGTTACTGCATAAAGATAAAGACAAGAAGCTAGATGATACCCACTTTGCTCGGGCAGTTTGAGTTTAAAGGATCCACAGTCGGCAACTCCAAATAGGAATCTTTAGGTGGAACAATAACTGATGGATAAACAATGCTTCTTTGGAATCTGATAGGTGCTGCTGCAGTTGTGAGTGCTGTTGTTGGAGGATTCTGAGGAATAGAGCTGCACTCTGCAGCTTCTGGCATATGCAGCGCTAGTTCTGGTGGAGTTAAATGCTGAAAAGCATGGTGACCAGAAAAGGAGTCAATATTATTCCAGCTGGGAGTTTCAACAAGATCACGAGCAGGAAGGTTTTGGTCATATTGTGAGAGTGCATAACATTCTGCCGTTTCCGGCATCTGCAGTGCTGGTTCTGGTTGAGTTAAATAGTGAAAATCATGACCAGAAAACGAGTCAATATTATTATTCCAGCTGGGAGTTTGAACAAGATCATGAGCAGGAAGGTTTTGGTTACATTGTGAGAGTGGGTAACATTCTGACGCTTCCGGCACATGCTGTGCTTGTTGTTGATGAGTTATATGGTGATAATCATGACCAGAAAAGAAGTCATCATCCCGTGGAGTTTGAACATGGTTTTCGCCATACTCTGGGAGTGGATTGTTCGTAGAATTAGAAAATGGCTGGTACAACATCATTTCAGCTGGACTTGGGAAATAATCGGACATCTCATTCTGGAGGAACTGATTAGAAGAACTTTGCTGGTCTGGCAAGCCCTCCACAGTACTAGTGTCGGTGTTTATCCCAGATTGCCAAAAGTACTCGTTTGAAATTAGCATATTTTCCATCATATAAGCGTTAGACGAGCGCCCAGCACTCCTACATGATCAAAAATTGAAAGGAAAAGTCATCCATATTATCAAATAATTAAAAAAAAAATGGAAAGGCAAATTTTTCTCTGGCTAAATTAAAGAAGTAACCTAAAAAACATAAAAGCCTCACTATATTAATTTTACAGTACTTGTAGAGCTTATCGTATATCAGTAAAACTATTAGACAGATCCTGTATATATCGCTGCAAAAAATTTAGTTGGCATATAAGTCCAGTAATACAAGCTATGAATAGCTAGATGGAAAAGACATAACATCATTTATGATTAAGAATTGTTCCAGTGTGTGAACCTGAAAAATACTGTAGCTAGGTTCATATATGACGCAATACTGTTGAAATTCAGCACATAGTGGAGTTTTAATTTTATGTAATCATGCGCATTTCAAAAGTTTGTGCTTGCAGGAAGCATATAATTACTAGAAGAAAGTGGAAAACTTACAGAACATTATTGAAGCTAGAGTTGCAGTAGTCTCTGGGTTTTTGGAACGTTACAGCTAAACTGTGCTTCAAAAGAAGCATATGTATTGGGAAAATTTTGAAGCTAAAGCTGATGCTGCTGAAGTTGGAGATCTTCTTCACCCTCCATAGTGTTTTAGTTAAGACTTGAAAATCCCTGGATGGGGTAAAAGCACTATAGACTGCCACTCTCTAGCTCGCCAGGAATCTTTCACTTTGATATCTGCCAAACCACTTGCCTTCTACAAATTTCCATTCTTGGTTGCCCTTTTGTAGGTCTCAGCTGCGAGGAGTCTCTTGATAAGTGACCGTTTCGATCTATTATTGGTGGAAACTTTATATGATTGCTAATTGTAAGGGTACGTCCGTCTCGGCAAGAAACATATTATTTTAGTCTCCTGTGGACCCATAAAAGTTTGTGGCCTCACCATAAAGAAACAAGAAGTTAATTAACTGTCTTTAACTCATCTCAATGTTAAATAATTAACCCATTATTATTAAGAGAGGGCTTAAGTTAGATTATTAGTTAGAGAATACTATACTAATTATTTGAATATATGTTTATTTAAACTTGGTAATCTGCTATATATAAATTAATTAGATGAATTTTATCCGTAAGAGATGTGTGCAAAATTACCCAATGTCAGTTCTGTTTGATTTGATCGATCATTTGCTTTTCAATATAACTGAGCCGGTTTGTATTGTATTTTATTTGACTGACTATCTAAAATTTTTGTTTTGTTTAGGTTAACTCAAAATCCACCCAAATGATCAAATCCTAATCCCCTTAATATCTGGTATCATTTCCTTGAAGAGACGAGTTTTGAGATCAAAATAACAAGTCTCAACTTATAAAAGGTTTATATATTCTCACCTTGTTTAAGACTATGAAGACAAGGAGATAAAAAATTTAAAAAAAAAAAAAAGAGTCAAATAAGATCATAATGGAAGGAATCTTCTAACTAATAATCATACTACTCAGATGTAACTAAATTGATGAGTTACAAGTGTCCAAATCAAAAGTTTCTTTTAATTAGTGCACAAATTAGACTGCCTTTTCTTTTCCCATGTTTTGAAGTTATTTTGAAAAGGACATTAATTAAAGACATAATTTATATTCAGAGATTGACAGTGATAATCACAAATATAATCTTGAAAGTATGGTATACACACCAGAATTTGTGGCACCAATAATTGGTTCAAAACTAAAGTTCAAAGAATGAAGAAGAAAAAAGATATTAAAAGATCTACTAGACAGAAATGGTCCAAAATCAAAAGTGATGAATAAAATAGCATGTGTTTCACTACAGAAAACTTACATAGAAATGTGAAAAAAATGAACCTGGCAAAGTAGGATGAGTTAAAGAGTGATGGGACTATATATGAGAGATTTTGGAAAGTTTTTGTCGCTGCCTGCCCATTGCTTCGTCAGCCTTTCCCTCAGCCTCTCACTTCCGGCCTGCTGCCTTCACCATCATTCATTTCCTTTACCAGCTTGCTAAATGGATATAAAGCATAGGCTGCTGGTTTTCTAATTTCTACAGCTTTGGCCACATGCTAAGTGATTTTGTATCACTATTTCATGAACAAATCATATCTTTATCTGAAACTAATTCGCTTGAATGAAAATCACTTCTTTTGATTAATTATCACAAGTCACAACGATGGTACTATAAAGTGTGATTTCAAAATCTTTAACTTTAGTAACGTGTTATTGGAGAAACTTTTTCATTATTGCAAAAAACATTCAGATTCCAAGATGCCCTTGTTCAGCAGACGGTAAACAATACATATATATATATTTACATATTCTGCAGTAGAGAAACCAATAAATATCTGGAGCGACTTGCCTATATAGGCACCAATTGGAATCCACGTTGAATGCATTTATTTACATTGCTTGGACATTATTAACCTGTGAAAAAGTAAAACAAAAAAGTGCTACTCAATTATGGATACGTAGGCCACATGAAAACTTGTAGTTATCTTAGCTATCATTGTCTTCCAGTCATATTGGCCACAGTCAAATACCTATAACCCTCGAAACTCACCTGACAGAGTAACCTGTTGATAGGGCACTTCTGCATCAACAATTGCAAGAAAAATGGTTTGGTTTCCGTGTTTCATCACCTAATTGTATTATTCATTAATATATATAAAGATGTAACTGAATGGTTTAACCTTAAGATTCCAGGAATTAATCAATCAAAACTAAATGTGAAACAATTTAATGGTGGAAATTAATAGCTTGAAAAGCATTTCTAGGGTTGCTTTGGCAAGAGGCGGGGACAGGAGGGAGAATATGTGCTTTTATTTTGTTCGATTAACTTGGGCCAAGAAACCTTGTACTGGGAAGGGGCCATGGTATTGTTTGTTTGTCACATCATCGGGGAAAAATTACTGGTAGATGATTGATCATTACTTTCAAGAAAACCTACTTCCCTTTGCATAATGGCATGCTACATAGAGTCTTCAAGATTCATCATTGAAGGCACATGCACCTGCGTAGCTTGGAGTTGGGAGATTACCAAGCATTACAGGTGCGTTTTGATGCGCCGTGCAGGACTATATAACTGTTAATATATTAATATATTGGTAGATTTTATTTAATTTTATTATATAAGATTAAGTAAACTCTATAATATATTTGATTTATTATTGTATTAGATAAATAGTGATAATATTGTAATGTAGTAAGATATATAATTAATTAAAATAAAGACGATATGATATTTATATTTGAAATTAAAATATATATATTTAAAATTATTTCATTTTTAAATATTTATTTAAAAAATTAAAGATTAATTTTTTGTGATAAATATATTTTAATATTTTATATTATTTTATTTTAAGATAAAATAAAGAAATATATTATTACATAAATATTTTATATTATCATTTAAAGTTACATCACAGTGCCCATTTCAATTTGACATTTTATATGTGTCTTACACAATGGTCGATTGCAGAACATTATTATAAATCCTTATATGATAATAACAAATGGTGGCTGTAGTTTAGTGGTAAGAATTCCACGTTGTGGCCGTGGAGACCTGGGCTCGAATCCCAGCAGCCACAATTTTTTAATTTTTATAATTTAGAATCATATGAGAAATAGCTGTGATCAAAAGATTAATTAAGTGCTTTTGAATTTTTTAATAACTACGCAGTTTCGCGTAGAGTCAAATGAGAAACAGCTGTGACTAAAAGGATTGATTAAATGCGGTTTGGGCTTAGTCAGGACCGAGGCAGGTTTGGTAGGCAGAAAGCCTGAAAGAGAGAAGCCTAGCCGCGTGTTGATTCTTTGTTTGGCAAAATAGTGATTCTATTCATCCTTATTTTTTATCTTATTAAACTCGCTTCAAAATTAAGTAAAGATATAATTATAATAAAAAATTATAAATATAATAATTAATATTGAAGTTAATTAGTTTAATAAAAACTGTTGATTCTTTTTTATATATCTCTATCATTTTTTTCTATTTTCTTTTTAATATTATCATTGATTAACCTCATTCTCTCTCTCACCACTCATCTCTTTCTCTCTCCTAATTTTATATTTTTTTCAAATTAATTAAAATTTATTTATCTTTCTTTCTCTATAAATTTTATTTACTTACACAATCGTAGATCTAATAAACATCAAATCATCTATTTTTTCCTCTCTTTCTGTCAAAAATTATAATTAAGAAATATTCGATTGATTTTTTATTATATTAATCAGAAACAGTGATCGGGATGTAATCACCTTCCCTTCTTGTTTGCCGAAGACAGACTCCCGCTTTTCTAAGAGTCCTGAAGTGAGGACGCCTCCCCGACTTCCGGATTCGGTGGGAAGGGATTGACCAAAAGCAACCACCCCAAAAAGTCTACCAGCCTGCAGGACAAATCCTCCCAGGCAACTTCCAAAGGCGCCAACTAGACCAAAAACATGTATTGAAACCTGACCAATTCTATTTCCTAAAAGGAATTCTATTTCTTTTGGCAAGGAATGCTCGAGATATGGTTTTCTTATGGGGAATAGGCTGAAAGAGCAAAAAGGAACCTAGATTTACGAAGCTCCCTATCAAAAATCATAACTAAAAAATATTTGATTATTTTTTTATATGAACTTGGAGAGTTTAATAATATGTGAAAAAAATTGATTAATATAAAAGCCATTAAAATTTTTTTATGTAACATTAATAGTATTGTTTAAAGATTGAAAAAAAACACAAATAAAATTAAATAATAATTTAATTAAAAATTAAATGATAATTTAATTAAGCTTGTATCAAATAAAATGCGGAGACTAATGAGATACAAATAAGATGCAAAAGTTAACGAGGTAAAAAAAAGAGAGTTAATTAAAAATTAAAGATAATTTAATTAAGTTTACTATAAATATATTTAAATTTGAATTTGAGTTTGATGAAAAATTTTCTAAATTATAATTTTCCCTTTATTAAATATGAGATGAAAGCTAATGAAATAAAAAATAAAAATTGAATAGAACTACTTAGTCTACTCTTGACAAAATTTTCAAGGTTTCCTTCTTTTAACCCAATAGAGCCCAAAAAAAGAGGTTTTTTTGGCCTAATCCATCCCTCAAAAAGACCCCACTTCTAAATCAGTTTCAAATCTTAAAAAAGCTTTTTTATTGGAGTCCTATCTAACATCTTTCTAAACCACTTTATTTAATATTTTTGTTAAATTTAAAATATACTTGGAATGAGCTTGTTTATTTCTATTTTTAAAAAAACAATTTTATAAAAATACATATTTACCAATGTATTTAAAGCAATATAAACTATATATCATTTTCAAAATTTAAAAAATTTTTGAAATCAACCACGTTTTTTTTTCAAATTTTGAAAACAAAAAAAATTTAAATAAACAAACAAACAATCCAAATCATAAAAAACTTTTGAGTTGTTTGTTGAACTTGTTCCAGCCATTGAAGCCTTCCTCGAATGGTGCTCTAAATCCTCTCATGCAAAACTGGGTGGTAGTGGCGGCGAGTGGGCAGGGAAGATTGAAAGTTGAATATATTTTTTTCAACTTTTTTGAAAAAACTTTTGAAGATAAGATTTGAACTATTCGATATTTTTTTTAGCAAAATGGTATGAGGCCTATCAATCTGGTTTTTATTGACGGATGACTATTTCCAAAAATTTCTGCATCATACATACAATGACGCTTTCGCTTCATAAATGAAATTGGGCGAGCCCATTTACAGGTTAATTTAAATCGCTTCGATTTGCTGCTACGAATGATATTAGGCTACTAGCGTCGGCTGAGGAAGGCGGAGGTTCTTGCAATGCAATGCAAAGTTATGATTGATTCTAATAAAATTATTTCAAAAATTAGTTCAATGCAGTGGAATCAGTAAATATATAAACTTTTCAATTGTCTGGAAAATATTCATATAAAATAGAGTTGGAACATGTTTTTACAATTAGAAGCTATAAATGAAGAGAAAGCGATATAGGATTTTTTTTTTTTTTAATGGTACTTATGATATATTTTTTTAATATTCAAAGAGGGACTTAAGAAAGAGTTTTAAATGGGCTTAAATAAAAATATTCAACTCAAAAATGTTTTTAAAATTAAAAGTTACTGATGTTTGAAAATCGGTTATCAAAGGTAGACAACCATAGTAGACTGTTATAAGGGAATGGATAATGATGTTAGTGTCTTTAAGTTAGACACCGATTTAATTACTAGAATTTATAGAGAGAGATAAATATAGATTAAAAAGTCTCCTTCAAGTACTCATGAACGGGAGTTGGTAATTGTAAGTCCACCTTTTTAAATGTAGCTTCACAGACAATATTTTGCTTTACATAATCACACATTTTGAGATGGTATAACCGTATAAGAAGAGGGATAACTTTTGTCTCTTTGGCAACTCTTCTCTCCTTAAACTTTATTTATTCTAACAGGTTTAATCAACAATCTTTTGTGAGATCCAACCTACAATATCACTTGATATATTAAGGACACAATAGCTTCTAGTAGGATTATAATTGGACTCTATTTTCATTAGAAATATAACTCCCAGATAAGATGACAATTTGATCCATAAAGTCTCAGATCCTAACGTGATTTTTCTTTTTGTAATCACCTATAAGATAAAGTTTATGAGCACTGAAAAGATTGATTGTTGACAAATTAGACTCCAGCTTAATGTATTTTTGTTGACAAAAATACATGCTGGAAATAGAAACCCTAGAAGCAATGTATTCCTTTATAGTCTCCACAACACAGTAGCCACGAATCCATGACTGTAGTCTGTATACCAGGATCTTGAGAGGGTCTGTCATAGCTGGAGGTAATACCTCACAGCCAACCAGGCCGAGGCATGAGGTCACTGGCACTGCTTCAGGACCTTTATTCCCAATCCCATCCAACCTTTACTTTTTCTTCCGTGCCTGTCATGACATCCACCACTTGTGCACTTCCCAGTACCTTTGTCAGTGAGTTACATAGTGAATTGACACATTTCATGTAGATATAGAAGCAATTTCCCATTCATTTCACTAGGATTTTTATTTATTCCACGATCGATCAGGATCAAACTGCTATCATAGTCCTAATGTCTAATGCAAATGATTCTGTGGTAGTTGGCCTTCCACATGCCCTGAGTACCGTCTAAAATACCTACTTCATTCAATTCAACTCTTGAATAGCCGACTATCATCCTGTTCTGGAATCTTATTAAATGAATCGACTCCATGACTCATCAAATAAACTAAGAAAACATTCCGAATAACAACAAAATTCGGTAAGGAACCCCATTTCCGCTTTTTGATTCCAAATACGAACTCGGTTTTGGTGTGACAAAACCAAGTAATGGTGATAATAATTAATTAGGATTTCGGCAAGTTAAAGCAAGCCAGCCGGTCTACTATGATCTTTCCACGTGGCGAGCCGCTTGCTTTGATGCGGGAAAGTGCTTTGATATGTTATGATTGAATTCGAATATACATGTTCCACGACTTGGATGGATTGAAGAGAAAGCAAAGGCTAATACTTAATATATATGTTGCCAGTAGTCTCCGTCACTTGAAATTCAAAGCACTTCTTCCACGTTTTACCAAGCCATGGCTATTGGCTGGCTTCCATCTAGCTTTATATACAAAGCGAAAGTACGATCTGAGGGAGCCAAAGCCGAGCCGATAAAGGTGCATAACATCGCAAGAATCTTAAATGGATATGTGTAATTGTTTGTGCATGAAGCTAAGTGATCGGAAGGTGAAAGGTGACATTTAGTAAAAACCAAAGAAACACGTGGCTGTCGTTTCTGTAATTAAAGTTGCCGTGTGGGCATCACGTCCTGCTTCCTGCGTTCCCTTTTGCCCTTCGTCTCCTCTCCTCTATTATTATTATTACAAAGTATAAATCCCAGTCCCAGCTCTCATCTCATCTCTTCACGACGAGACGAGATAAGGCATCCAACGCCGTGACTGTCAGATAAGTACTCTGAATTCCAGATCAGATCCAATGTAAAATTTATTATTTTTCGTTTTTCATTTTAATTTGAGGAATTTCTCTAAGACGAAGAGAAATGAAATGAATTAAAGTTGCCGCGAATTGGGTCCAGCTAGAGAGAAAGGTAGAAGAAAGTAAGTAATTTTATAATTTGGAAAGTTGGGTGAGAAGCGAAAAGCAAAGAGAAAGAATAAGCGATCGCGAAGCATTCAAGCAAACAAGTGGAACCGGCAAGTAAGTATCGATTCTAAAGCCTTTATTTTCGTTAAATTTATGTATATATAGCTTTGTTTACTTAATGACTTCATTTTAAATCTGGGTTTAACCTTCAAATTTGGTACTACTTAGTGATATTTGTAAGTAAATTGGAAACAATTTCTCTCTGTCTCTCTCTCTCCCCCTCTCTCTCTCTCTTTCTCTCTCTGTGGCGCGTGCTTTTTTTTTTTTATTTAATGATGTCGAATTCAGCTCATGCTAGGTTAAATTTAGCTATAACTGTTAGAAAGTCGAGTGATTTATGTTAAATTATGGTGCTTTGCAGGGAAATGGCAACACTGGTTGACCCTCCAAATGGCATCAGGCCTAAAGGGAAGCATTACTACACAATGTGGCAAACATTGTTCGAAATCGACACCAAGTATGTTCCCATCAAGCCGATTGGTAGAGGAGCATATGGTGTTGTTTGTTCTTCAATCAATCGAGAAACAAATGAGAAAGTTGCCATCAAGAAAATCAACAATGTGTTCGAGAATCGAATTGATGCGTTGAGAACTCTGAGGGAGTTGAAGCTCCTTCGCCATATCCAGCATGAGAATGTAATTGCTTTGAAGGATATAATGATGCCTATTCATAGGTCGACTTTCAAGGATGTGTATTTGGTTTATGAGCTCATGGACACTGACTTGCATCAGATTATCAAGTCTTCACAACCACTGTCCAATGATCATTGCAAATATTTTCTCTTTCAGGTACTAAATCGTATCTCTGTTAGATACCAGGATGCTCATTTGATGTGGAAGTGGTAAATGATGACTCTGTTATAAGATATGGTTTTTTAACTGTGATTATAGTAAACAATTTGATATTGTCTCTCTTCAAGTGATGTGATAATGGTTCGCTGTTATCTAAATGCAAGATACATTTTCCTATGACTGTTCCAGTAGTATAGAAATAGAACTGATGACTTGTGAATGGACTCATTTAGCAGTGACATAGTAAGTGTTTTATTGAAATTGAAGTGGTAAATCATAGCTCTGTTATAAGACATGTTTTGTAACTCTGATTATAGTTTGGCATTTTCGTCAGCTAAACAATTTGATGTTGTCTTTCATCAAGTAATGTGATAATGGTTCGCTGTGACATAAATATATGATATCTTTTCATATGACTGTTACTAGTGATATAGAAATAGGACTGATGACCCATAAATTTACTTCATTTAACAATGACATAGTAAGTCTTCTAGTGAAATTTTTTCTGAAAATTAGAGCATTAAAGCAGTTGGACAGAACTTGCAACAATCATGTTGATGATAGTTATGTTTGGTAATTTTGGCAGTACGACCATCCTATGCTGATCATATGTGTGTCTAACTGGAAAATTTGCATCTACTCTAAATGTTAATTGGTCTTTTATTATCTTTCTCTCTCTCTCTCTCTCTCTTTTTTTTTTCCCAGCACGTTACTGAGTTTGTGGCTTCTGATAATTTGATGCTTCTATGACTCCATTTTATAGTTACTCTGCTGAAAGGTGTGAAGCAATCCATAGAGTTGTAATACTACAAGACTATGATAGTCGCACAGAAGCTCTATTGCTAAAACTCCCAATCAGCCTTGTTGCCATCGTAAATTGGTCATTTGTTTTGAGGGATTTCTGTGATTTGCTTGTGTTACTATCTTTCACATGAAAGCTGCCCTGGACTTGTTTTTTCTCACCAAGATAGGCTGACAGTTAGGAAATGTTATTTTAATTATATGATGGTCATTAGAAGTACTTGCAGATAAATAAATAATAATAATAATAATGAATCCATTAATTTTTTTTTTTTTGGTTTAAAAAAAGGTGACCTCCTTTGTAGAATATATGAATTTCTGTAGAGAAAGTTTCTTTTGTGGCATTGTAAGGCTTCAAATAGCTTGTTGGTATACCAAGCTGTAGGTGATTTGTAAGTTTTCTATCTTATCAATTTGCGATCTGTTTACAGATCTGTTTGTAAGTAATTCTGATTTCATATTTCAGTTGCTACGAGGATTGAAGTATCTTCACTCAGCAAATATTCTTCACCGTGACTTGAAGCCAGGGAACCTTCTTGTCAATGCTAACTGTGAATTGAAGATATGTGATTTTGGATTGGCACGAACCAGCAGAGGCAATGAGCAGTTCATGACTGAATATGTTGTCACACGCTGGTACCGTGCACCTGAGCTCCTCCTCTGCTGTGACAACTATGGAACCTCCATTGACGTGTGGTCTGTAGGATGCATCTTTGCCGAGATTCTTGGAAGGAAACCTATCTTCCCTGGAACAGAGTGTCTTAACCAGCTAAAACTAATTATCAATGTCCTTGGAAGCCAACCAGAAGTTGATCTAGAATTCATTGATAACCCTAAAGCTAGGAGGTTCATTAAATCACTCCCCTACTCCAAGGGTACCAACTTTGCCCAACTTTATCCCCATGCTGATCCCTTAGCATTAGACTTGTTGCAAAAGATGCTCATTTTTGAACCCTCTAGGAGAATTACAGTTACAGAAGCACTTCAACACCCTTACATTTCAGGGCTGTATGATCCCCAAGCTAACCCACCAGCCCAAGTCCCAATCAATCTTGACATTGATGAGAATGTTGGAGAGCAAATGATTAGAGAAATGATGTGGAGCGAGATGCTTCATTACCATCCGGAAGCTAATCTGGTGAATGCGTAGTTAGTGCCCTAAAATCTTCCTCTGGATGTGGTGCTGTTGTATTACGTGTTAAGATTTTATTAGAATCATATTGAGAACTGTGTTGTCAAAGTGATTTTGGTTTAGCAACTTGTTTACTAGTTTTGAGTTCCTTAGAAGGGACAAGTCTACTTGAAAAATGTGTAAATATGAAGGATGTTATTTTGTAGTTTAAAAATATGTATGGAGTACTGTGTAGCTGTTGTATTATTAATGATGCATGTATGTACGACATCTAACTCCTAGTAATCAAGTCAAAAGATTAAAGGCAGCGAGCATTAATATGATAGAATTTTTTGTAAGATACTCATTTTTGGAACTTAGGTTGTGCTGTGCTGTGGTACTCTGATTTCCACTTAGACATCCTTTTCGCTTCTATCTAATTATTTCAATATATCTATACTTAATTATCGCTTCTTTTCTTTTTGACTTCAGCCTATGTTAAGGCATGATTCTCTCAGCTTCCTCACCACCACCGCCCACCACTCATGACCATTTGCAGACGATTGACATAAAGATAATCTTGTTAGATGCTAAGGTAACTTGAAAACCAAATAAATGCAGAACAGCTTTGTCAATAAGCGACGAAACAACGTCCTCAGGGCCGAGAATCTTTGGCTTCGGAATGAGTTGATGTTTGTGGAGGATCAACTGAAAAAAGTAATCGCCGAATCTTATGTGGTAAGTTACAATACTTACCAACCTGGCACGCCTCAACTTTCGGCTCCGCATGAAAAAAGATAATGAAGCTTCAACGTCGGGCATGGCTAGCTCCACACCAGGATGATAATAATAAGCAGGAGTGGAGTAGTACTGGTAGAGACAATTGTAGATCTTGTTTATTATCTTGACGTTGTTACCTACAAATTTAAGTAGAATAGGGATAGGAATCACTACCATGGTACTAGAAGACGTAAATGGTGAAGATATATAGATCACTTTTGTTTTTATTTTATGTAACCTTACGTTAATTACCTGTGAAATGCTAATTAATTACTCTTCTTCTTGTTAAGTGGATATGTCTTAACTTATGAGATCAAACATTACTTTTACAGATCATCAGTTTAGATTAAATAAACCCCTTAATTAGTTTCGCATACTTTTGGTCGTGTGTGTATATATATATATATATAATTAAGCTAAAACTTTATCATGCGTTATCATTTGAATTTTTTTCATTTACTTTTTATTGTTTGTGTAAGGAAGACTACCTACTTTTTGAAGTATTTATTGTGTTGTGGATAGAATTGAAAGCCAAAACCTTCATTGGAGCACTAAAATATTATATATATATATATATATATATATGTCATTATCATAAATATGTTAAATGATTCGCTTAGCGAAAGCAAACACAACACAAGTAAGTTGGATATATCAATATCCACTTACGATCAATCAATGGTCCCAAGTGTGAAATCTTAAGCTGCGACTGCGACTAATATATATATATATATATATATATATATATATTGTTTGATCAATAAAGTCATGTGAATCCCCAATCCCCAAATCTCATTGCACTGAATCCGATGACTGCCGATGTGACCTAAAAGAATTAAAATAATAATAAAAGAGAATAATTTTGCAGATTAATTTTTACTGTATTTGTATGTATCAGCAAAAGAGTGGACAATGAAATCTCACATCTTAAATGCTGGAACAAGAGACGAAGAAGACATGTGGCTTATGCGAGTCTGGCTTTAAATAATTGAGGACAATCTTCTGTCTCCTCCAACAATTATTCTAACGCGATCTCAGTTACAGCAAAAACTGGAAAATGAAATTAAATAAAGTTATGAAACCAGTTGAAGCATGCGGCCAGTTCAATCACAAAATGCTTGAGGAGATTATTCAAGTTGCTATAAAATTCTCTTACAGCACTTACTCTCTTTCCCATTGTATTGCATCTTGAATTTGTGAGTTATATATATATATATATATATATATATGGTGGAATCTTACTCGTTGCATTACGTATACAGTTGAATTGGGAGAGAGAGAAGCTCTAGGTATTGTATTGACAACTAGAGACTTAATTAACTAAGAAATTTCCATATCGAGAGAGTATTGCTTTGCATGCGTGATATCTCTAATGAAATCAAATTCTATGAAATTGCAAAAAGAATCTCATACGTATGGGCATCTCACTTTTCTAAGTTTTACATGTATGCAATGACATTGAGTGGCAGTGTTCATTTTTCAATATGGATTGCCTAAAATCATCGTATCTTTCTTTGAATGATTCCTTGCAAAAGATATTCAATCCATCATAATAGAAATTGGAAGATTGAGAGAAGAAGTGCCCCCCCACGCATGCAACTAGACCATATCACATATGGCATAAATGATAAGCAAGTCATATGAAAGCCAATCAATCTGCACAGTTTTTTTTTTTTTAAAATAATTTCATCATCATTCTGTCACCTTATAATAAACATCACGTCATTTAACACACCAATTAAGATGAGGTTTGAAATAAATTTTTGGATTAATTCTTTTATTCATATAGCGAGGGCAAAATTGTAATAGTATAACTAGCAAGCTAGAGATGGGCCGCTTGCAGATCCTCCAGCGGAAAAATTTGGATCATTGGGCCAAGCCCAGGACCAACAGATGGGTATTTTGGTAAATAAGTGCTAAGGCCTTCCTCACGGTTTTGAATTAAGCGGGTAACGAAACGAAACTGAAAGCAAAAACAATGGCAATCAAAAACCCTAGAAAATGGCGGTTCACATGGGAAGCCCAATCTCACTCCCCAACACTCAGATTATTCCTCTTCGATTCTCACACAAACCCTTCAATTCAATGTCACCACCTCAAAATCGACCTCAATCTCTCACAGTCTCTCGTTTCAGTTACCTGGATTCAACAACAAGACACGCAAAATCAAGTCTCGCTTTTGGTCCCCATACCCAAAGTTCTTATCAACCCCGACTCTCCCATCAGTTACCGAGCCTTGACTGACCACATTGAAGTCAAGCTCCTGCTGCTTCTTCCTGTTGATCATCCTATCGTTTCCAGCATTGATTCCGTGCTTCATTTATCTGAAGATGCTCAAATTGCACAGTCTCAAGTGCGAACGCCACTCGTGATGGACTCTGGTGAGACTATATATATATATATATATATATATATATATAGTTATATAGTTTTGAAATTGTGCTCTGTTTCCTTATAATGTTCAATTTTTTTTTTTTTTTTGATCTTCTGCTGAAATTGCTTGATTTAGATTTAAAGGGTTTATTGGCGAAAGAGGAGGGAGTTCATTTTTATTGCAGAAGTTGCTCGACTAGGTTGACGAGAAGGCCTGTTAGGTAAGATATGTTTTATTTCTTAGTATCATCAAGTTACCATCTACACATTCAGCTTATCAGTGAAGATGTTTTTGAGTTGATTGTGAAGTTCAAATTCTACCTCTGACAAACGCCATGAAACTAGTAGTTCAAAACTTCCCGGGTGAAGAATGGCATTAATAGTATGTGCAATTTAGCTTATAAATTTAAGTGTGGTATTGACATATTTTCTGTAGTTTTCAATCTGATCACAAATCTTTGGTTTTTTTTATTGTGAGCTAGGTTGGAGAATTTTGCTTGTAGGTTTAATTGTTTTGTGATAAGCCTATCTCACCACACTATTCCAACTGTTAACATCATCGTGGACTTGCATTTCATCTGCTTGTCTAATTTTCATGAAACACAGTCAAGGAATCAACATTAAATTATTAAGAGAAAATAATTTTAAAATGTGAAATTACATATACAACTGCGCTTGATCAGTGGAAGCTTCTAACTGTTTCGGATTGCATCAACTAGAGTAATAAAAATAAATAAAGTTTGTACCTATGGTTTTTTTCATGAGAGATTAGTCATATATATGATCAATAAATTTTGTCAGGCATGGTGAAGACGATGGCTTTTTCTATGCCTCACATATTCAATACTATCGTATCTTCTCACAGTTTAAGGGAATTGTTGTAATGTGAGATATCATGCCTAGGAAATTTAGCATGTACCATAATAATTTGGATCTGGATGGCTTCCCCCTTTTATTTTTCCTTTCACTTGGATGTGTGCTACTGTAGGTGAGACCCATTTTTATTTTCATTTTCGTTTGTTCTCTCTAGAGAATTCTGTAGTTGATAATGTTTGGCTTTTTGAAGCTCTACTATCACTGATTGAGCACGAGAATATGGCTGTAAACGTGATAGTTTATTGGACTTCTTTTACACTTAATATAAGTTGGCTTTGGAGACAAATACAAGGCTCTGTTTTATGTTTCTGATGTAAGCTTTTGACATCACTATTGTTTCCTTTTCTTTTGTTAACTCAAATTTGTAAATGTAGACAATTTGTGGAAATGCCTTCAGTTAACTGGCAAGAGGTGGCTGACAACTGGTTTGGAGGTTGCTGTTGCTCATTTGGTGGGATAAGTGAGAAGTTAGTGACTAGATATGCAAATTCCTATATATGTGTAAGAGATATGTGCCTGTTGAATTTTACCACTGTTACCCTTTTCAAGGATGATCTTGAGGGTTGTAAATTTCCTGAGTGCAATGACAACCAAAATTACCAGCCTGGGCTCGATTTCACTGTTGAAGATGATCCAATTCAATCCACAAAAGATTCTGCAAATAATCATGAAAGGCCTTCAGGATCTGATAGTCGAACTGATGTAGTGCATGACTTAAATGGGAAATTAAGCTTTATGTCTCTTATGAATGGAAATATTAGTGCAGACTTCAAATTTGAAAAGAATGAGGAAGAATCTAATAGAAACAACTTTTGCACAGGACAGGCATGTAATTTATCTGATATTATGGCATCCGCACCTGGATGTTGTGTTCATGCAACATGTGAAATTCTCGACAATGTTGATGAAGTTTGTGAACATACTGGGTGCAAACCTTCTCCACTAGAGCAACAAACCCTGAGAACTTTGGGGCTCATGGCGGATCAGAGATCTTTTCTCAATGGATTTCTTGGAAATATTTTTATGGCTAGATCGTCATGTCTCTCAAAGGATATTGAATGGATTGAATTTGTATGTCCCCAGTGTTCATCACTTCTTGGAGCTTACCCGTCTAGCAATGGTGATACACCTATGGATGGTGGAGTTCGATTATTTAAGTGTTACATTTCCACTTGTTTGCCTGTTGGTGAATCGCAAGACAAGTTTCAGTAAGCACTTGATAATTAATAATTTGTGACAAATACCTATGATCTAATTTTTGTACAAACAACCTAGTTAAGAATACATCTTTTGTTCTGTTGACAGTGCATAATTGCATTTTTCTCTTCATTGCCAGGAAATACACCTTGGAAAGAATGTTCACAAATCAGCTCCTGGAAAGTGCAAAAGATGAATTATCATTTCGGACTGTGGTAAGGGATTTGAAAACCAAATCCCCCATGATACAGATTGTTCTTTTAAATCCAAATTGTTGGTTCTGTTCTGGTTATTGTTTGGGTTTGGACAACACCATGGAACCAATTCCAAAGTTAGATTTACATCCTGCTATTAAGGTGCTGTTTTCTGATTGCAGTAACTCTGAATCTCAACCAAGGTTAGTGTTTTGAGGGTTGCTGTTTTTTGGTCTATATTATTTTACTAATTGAACAAAACTCGTTAATTCTACAAGTCTAATTAGCAAAATACATAAATGATCTTTCCCTCTTCCCCCTCGATGTGGCACGCTATTCATATACTCTTTAGAAGTAATGATCTCTTTGATATCTAGTAAATGGAGATTCTAAAGCATCTGACACAAGGTTGTAATGTTCCAGAAATAACCCCAATTTAGAATTTGGTTAACACATACGAAAGGTCAAGGGATTCTAGGTATAAAAAATTTTTAAAGAAAGAGTACTTCACTGTGAGTGTGCGCGTGTGGGTTTTTTTTCCCTCTCTCTCTCTCTCCACTAATTGTTTTGGCTAAGAAATTGAGATTTATGCAGGATGTTGGAAGATTGGCTAACAAAGAATCTAGCTGATGAAGTTTTCATGTTGACTCACCAAATAGAAGAGTTGGTTGAGTATCTTATATCTGTAAAGAACATTCTCCCTCCTTCATGTACTTCCATCCAGGGTTTACATTTGGCATCCATGCACAGGTAACGATGTGATTTGTTGGATTAACTATGATCTTCGCTGAATGTCAGTTTGATAAATGGAAGAGATTTGCTGTTTATAACGCAAAACAGGAGGATTTCTCCCACTTTGAGGTATGATACGTATCGTATCTTATGATACATTTTAAAAGCGGCTGAAAATGATGAAGAGCTTGAGAAATTGGTAAGAGGAAAAGGAATTCCTGAAAATGTACTTGTTTCTTGTTTCGAAGTTGGTAGTACTTGGATTCACTTGTATTACAGTTGTCTATAACAATCTTAAAGAGTTATTTCGTATGTTTCTTTTTCAAAATGAGGCAATCTGGATGATCGTGTAGCTACAGGAACTGATCTAGAATTCATTTGTTGGTAATTAAATTCAGTAACTGTTAGATGTAATTTCTCGCTTCGCTGCACAGTAGCTGAAATCCTTGTTAAGGCTGCCATTACGAAAACTTAGGGTGATTTCTTAATGTTATAATTTTCTACCAAGAAGTATACTTAAGGTTTTGCGTAGTACAGTCGTCCAAGCAACTTCAGTTGCAACAGCAAACAAGAACAGGAAGGATACCAGAGGATAAGGTAAGTTCTTATTTCCAATTTTTGGACTTCCCAGGGATAACCCAAACCTCTACGGCATCGTGATGGAAGCTTCATGCGACGAATTTCTCGAATTTAGAGTTGTCTTCTCCCAGCGATATTTGATGTTGTTAACATATTCAACAATAGCTCGAATGTTCATTGTTGGATCTACGGAATAACACCCCAAGAACTGTTCTAAGATCATCGGTCGTCATTTCTCATAACAACTCTCTGATATTCTGTCCTACCTTTTCCCTTCGTGGCATTCAGGTGATCAAAATAATGCGTGCTGTGCTTTGAGGAAGGAGCATTTCTTAATGATTCAGGTTGTTAAGAAAAAATGAGTCAAATCGAGATAACCATTATTCATTAATAAACTGCTAAAGGAAACCGTATTTTGATTACACAGCTAGAAGAGAAGCAGTCCCACATGTACATTACATTTCAAGAGCCATAGTTCATTGACTAATTACATCGCTAATTGCCTACTTGTAAAGTGAATGTATTAACATCCATAAGTGACCACACGATTAATTGCTCATATGAGAACACATTCCTCTTCTGTTTGTCCTCCCTTGATTGTAATCACTTTCTTATGGAGATATCCTTAAAGTCGGTCCAGAGCAGATGTGGCACCTTTCCCTTTCTTCAATTGTTGTTCCACTTCTGCTGGGGTGACCCATGTTTTGCCAAAAACTTCTTCCATGAGACGGAGGTATCTATGCGTTTCGATCCCCGAGTATTCTTGAGCATCTTTTTGAATAACGCTTAAGTGCAGTAAGTCCAATCCTATCTCATAATCTAGCCATCCAGGACGTAGCAGAGCTTGGTCCAGCCTGTATTTGCAAGCAGGGACGGAGCCACATAGTGACAGTGGGGGCAATTGCCCCCGTTGAGTTTACAAAATTTTATGTAATCCTTTCAAGTTTGTATTCTAACACAACAAACCCTTTTGATAGTTTAGATGATTTAAATTTTTAATCTATCTTATAATTGTTTTTATTTTTTAACGGCTTCAACAATAGTTATCTACATTAGCTATTAAACCTTAATATATGGATAATTAATATCAAAATATATTTTTATTTTACAAGGCCCCATTACCTAACCTTCTATCAAGTTTTTCTTTATAATATGTTTCACAGAAATACTTATAATTAAAAATTATATATTATGTAGACAAAGAGCGTATATATCAAATATTTTACAAAGATTTTTATTGATATTAATTGAACCTACAAATAAATATAAAACTATTTTCGAATTACTACTTTTTATAGTTTATAAATGTTTTTTCTGTTGGACTTTTAATTGTACAATCTTTTTAATATAAGAAAATATATAAATCTAATAATGAATATGATTTTTTTTATAAATAATTTTTTTAATATCTTAATTTGCCCCCGCTAAATCAGATGGCTGGCTCCGTCACTGTTTGCAAGTTGTGGTAACAATTACTATCCCCATCAAGGAAATGAAGCAGGCTTGACAGCATTGCCTAAGATTGTAAACGAATGAAGAAAACTAGTCGATATATTGACAAATAAACAGCAATAATAAAAGAAATGCTCCATTATCATGCAAACAAAATAAGTGAATAAATCAACAAAAGAAAGTGCATTTAATTCTGAGCTATCCTCTTTTGTAGGATTTAATTTGCTAGTCCTGCGAAATATAAATGAGTAATAAAAAGATTGTCAGTCCTGCATTAGTTACCCGTAGATTGTCAGTCCTGCGTTAGTTACCCATAGACCTTGTTTTTAGCCCGGCGAACATCATCACGTGACATCATTTCGCTGCAATACTCCGCGTCTTCAATGAGAATAATGGAGCGTTTGATGGTGTTTATGAGCATATTCCTCAGCTCAGCACCGCTTCTAGCACTCAGAAGTGGCAGATCATAAATATTATACCGAACGTGGTCAGCAATCGCTGTCACCGACGATGTCTTTCCGCTTCCTGACGGCCCCTGTATAAGGTAACCCCGTTTCCATGGCCTACCGCCCTTAGTCAACAAGCCCACATACGAAGCCCTTTTGTTAACAAAGAGTTTACTAGGGAATTCTTAATTTCAGTGTCGAGCGTCATCGTGCCGAAAGTTGAAGTACTGTGGAAAACACTGGGCACCCACTCGGGAGCAATCTGGTTGTTAGTGGAAATATAGAGTTGCTCCGACTCCCGGTTCAACAAGATTTCCTTTGCCATCCGGCTTATGTAAGGAATATAGCTTCCCTTCACTGATTCCTTATCTTGTTTTAAGCAAGTCGAGCCGAAGTATTTGCTCTCCGATCAAATACACCTCTACAGCGGTTTATGTTTCATTTTCCGTGGGAGCCGAACGTTGCTCAATAATAAAGGTAAACGTAGGAGACAACGTTTTAACAATGGCAAAGTACCACCTACGTAATTTTAAACCAAGTTTAAATATAAGGTTATTACGCGGAGCAACTAGACGCAGAATTCCAAACAATAGGCCTATCATGACGAAAGCCGCATAGAACGGGCCATTAGTTAAATGGCGGTGTAGTATCACTTCCATCAGGGAAACCATTTGCTTCAAAACTCAAGAAACTGAAGACACGAGTAAAGAAGCTGGTTTCTGCAATTTGCTTTGAGTGGGGAATGGTGAGTGATGGTGAAGTTATATAAAAGTAGTAAGTGTTACGAATTAAACACCCTAATTCGTATCAATCCAAGAGTAATAATAAAAACCCAAAGAAATTAAAGCACAAACATACAAGATTTATACAGATATTTGTCTCAACGTGAGATCACGTCCTGTTCTTAGTCGTTGTAGAAATTCACTATAACGGAAAAGAAGTTTTACACGATCATTAATCATACTCACGATCTCTCTTTGTTTACAAAATCTCTCACAACACAATACATTTTTATAACTTACTAAAGCAAATAATAATATCTAAGGCAATCAAAGTTAACAATAAATTTATTTAAAATTGATGATAATTTTGTGGTATAGATAGTTAACAATAACTTAACTAAAATTAGTAAAATAAAATAGAACATAAGATCTTACGTGATTCAACTATAAACCAACTTATATCCATGGGTAGCAAGAGCTGCAATCCATGATTTTTTATGTATTTACATTCGACTTAAAAACTCTTTATAGTGATAGACACTCGATCACTCACTAACCTAATCTATACAAACTTGACCAACCTCGATTACAGCCATAGTCCTTCAAATAATTCTTCTAATACTGCACTTCACAGACACGACTAACTTAATTGTATCAAGTTAAGTCAGACAAAACCAACGTAATTGTTACAGACTCATCTAATCACTCAACTCCTTTAAGCTTACACAACTCTAATAATAATTACCAAACATATTTGTGCACATACTCAATACACATAAGCAATACACAATCTTAATTCACTCAAAGCTTAAAGGTTTTACGAAGATAGACAAAGATATTAACATATTCCAATTTGCTCTCTACGACTGTTTCTCTTCTAATAGCTTGAATGTGTTCTTTATATAAGCTATGTGAATAGCCATATAAAGCATGTAACATCAATTGTAATCTTTATCATTAACCTGCAAAATCTCAATCAAGCTTAGATGGTAAGGTTAGATAAAGATAAAATAAAATAGGAAATTCATGAAAAGTTATCTTGAATACATAAGGATATTTATCAATCAAGATAATCAATCAATCAATATAAACCTTCTATAAAGCAAGTACTTCCAAAATAACTTAAATCAATTAATTAATATCAGAAGTCAAATAAAAACTCTCTTCAATAAATTAGAATACTTATCAATAAGATCTTAATCATATATGAGATTGAAAATCAAGAGGAAAACGTCCATTAGGATACTTATCAATGAGATCCTAATCATAAAAGTGATTGGCAGTTAAGATAAACACTTATAAAAAATATCCTAATGAGATCAATCAATCAAGATAAAACTTTGTTAATATGAGCTCAATCAATCAAGATAAAACTTCCATTAACAAAACTTACCAAGATAAATCATTTTTATTCTAGTCAAACTTTTCCTAGAATAGAAAAAAAATCCTTATGAGATAAATGAGAAAATGACAAGATATAAACATCAATATTTTTATCACATGATGACAAAATAAATATGATCACGTGCATTGCATATACATGAGATGCCACGTGACACCAACAATCTCCTCTTTTGGCATCTTATAATGAAAACATTCTCATGTTCATGAATTCACGTAATACCTGCATGGTTAAGTGTAATGTAACTGAAATAGGGTACACGCACTTAAAGAAATTAATGCACTAAAAAACTGAAAACAAACATTCAGTTATAACAGACATAACTAAACAACATAACTGAATCTAACAGATTCAATTATTTCCTACAAACAAAATGTCAACATATAAGCATCAAGTACTTGTAAGACAAAATGATCACTACAAGAAAACATAAACAAATTGATACCAACACAAAAAGTAGGAACAACCTTACTAGAAAGTAGGAACCACCCCCTGAAAATCTTACCCCACTTTTGTAGATAATGATAACTTTATTTGACTTAGTTCATTAACCTACCACTATGACTAAGTCCTCTTAAATTTGTATTTTTATTATATTTTAATTATTTGAGCACGTAATACTCCCCCTACCTTAAAAGCTTCCTTGTCCTCAAGGATTAAATTTTGAAAATCTCATCTTTAAATGCACCAAATTCTCCTAAGTTACTTCAGCTAGTGACAACCCTTCCCAATGCGCTAAAACTTCTTCTACAACCTTTCTTGTATGCCTATCTATAATTGTTAAAGGCATAGGAATAACTGAATCTTTATCTTAAGGCAAAGTTGGCAGATTTGTTTGTACCACCACACTTTCTGCAATGTGTTTCTTCAATACGAATACATGAAAAATAGGATATATTTTGGAGCTATCTGGTAACTTTAACCTGTATGCCACAGGTCCCACCTTTTGAATTATTTCAAATGGCCTGTAAAACTTTGGTGATAGCTTGATATTTTTTTCCATAGCCACTGACATCCAACATAAGGTTGCAGACGCAAATACACAAAGTCTCCAATTTTAAAACCTTTTTCAGTATGTTTGGCATCACGTTTCTTCTTCATTCGGTTTTAGGCATTCATCAATTGTTCTCTTAACTCTTTCATCATTTTATCTTTATTTCTCGGTGTTAGATTAATGATTTCCACTTGACTAGTTCCAGGAGCATAAGACAACAGTGTAGGTGGCAGTTTACCATAGACTACCTCATATGGAGTCTTTTTGTTGTTGGTGTTGTAATAGTAAGCTACCCAAGGAATCCATTTAGCCTATTCTTTTGGTCTATGGCTGGTGAAACATCTTAAGTACATCGCTTGTTAACTACCTTCATTTGTCCATCAGTTTGATATGAGGAGCTGAAATTGAAACTAGTTCCCCGCAACTTGAATTATTCTTTCCAAAATAAACTTGCAAATGTAACATCTCTATCACAAACAATACTTCCAGGCATGCCATATAATTTAAAAATATGTTCAAAGAACACTCGAGCAATACTTAGGGTCGTATATGGATGTGAAATTGGGATAAAATGAGCAAATTTTGACAATCTGTCAACAACCACAAAAATAGTTGTCTTCCCTTGAGAACTTGGGAGGCCTTTAATGAAGTCCATTGAAATATCAGTCCACACTTGTAAAAGAATTGGCAATGGATGGAGAAATCTTGCAGGAGCTGTATTTTTTGCCTTGTGTCTTTGACAAGCATCACACTGCTTCATGAAATTTTTTATTGTTTTTCGCATTCCCTTCCAATAAAAAATTGATGTTAACCTTTGCAAAGTCTTGGGAACCTTTCATGTGTACTTGAATGCATTTCACTTATAATTGGCTATACTAATGGAGATTCAACAAGTAAATTTGGCTTTTGAAATAAAAGACTTTATTTTTATATTCCTATGGTCCCATAGCTTCCCCTTGTTCACACAATCTCACCATTTTCTGTAAAGTTGAATTATTTTGCACTTCATCTTGAATGGATTCTAACCGTTATGGTATTGGAATGGAAATTGCAGTAATTACTCGACTGTCATCCCACTTTGAGAGAGCATTCGCCACCGCATTTTCTTTTCCTTTTTTATATTCCATGGAGAAATCATACCCCACTAACTTTGCAAGCCATTTTTCTTGGGCTGTCGTTACTATCCTTCGTTCCTTCTCTGATCAATTCTGACAATGAATTTTCTACCAAGCAAGCATGCCCTCCACTTTTGTATTGCAAGCACTAAAGCTAACATCTCTTTTTCATGAGTAGAAAGCAACAAATTTTTACCTCGTAAGGCTTGACTGAAAAAGCTATTGGTCTCTTATTTTGCTTGAGAACTCCAACAATTCCAAACCTAGATGCATCCCATTCTAAAATAAAAGGGTTCTTTAAAATTTGGTAAGGCTAAAATAGAAGCCTTTGTCATCACCATCTTGAGTTGCTTAAAGGAATCTTCAGCTTTGGTACCCCACTTGAAATTGCCTTTCCTAAGCATCTACATTAATGGTCTAGCAAAATTTTCATAATCTTTAATGAATTTTTTGTAATACCCTGTCAAGCCTAGAAAACCACGTAGGCCCCTTAATAGTGTTAGGTTTAGGCCATTCCAACATTGTAGTAATTTTTTCGGGATCTACAATAACCCCTTCACTGGAAATTACATGGCCCAAGTATTTCAGCTCTGCTTGTCCAAACAAACATTTTTCTCTTTTCACAAATAACTTGTTAGCCCTTAAAATAGATAACACATTATACAAATATTCTAAGTGATCTTTCCATGTCTTACTGTAAATTAAAATATCATCAAAGAGCACTATAATGAACTTACGAAAGAAATTCCTTGAAAACGTCATTCATCAAAGACTGAAAAGTAGAGAGAGCATTGGTGAGGCCAAACGGAAATTCATAATGCCCTTGATGAGTGCAAAATGTAGTCTTAGTGATGTCATTAGGATTCATTTAAATTTGGTGATAGACCAAAAGCAAATACAATTTGGTCAAATATTTAGCTCTGTAAAGTTCATCAAGTAACTCATTTTATAACTGGGATTGGGAACTTGTCTTTGACTGTCATCTGATTCAAAGCTCTATAGTTAATACAAAGTCTCCAAGATCCATTGTATTTCTTCACAAGTAATACTAGAGAGGAATATGGAGTCTGACTAGGGCAAATTAGTCGTATCTTCAACATGTCAAAACTAGCCTCTCAATTTCATTCTTTTGAAAGTGTGGGTACCTACAAGGCCTTACAGACACAAGACCACTTTTCTTTTTTAAAGGAATCTTATGATCATGTTTCTTTGGTGGTAGGAGCCTATAGGGTTCTTGTAGCACATCTTTGAAATTCTGCAGCCTATATTCAATTTATGAATTGAATGAGGACAAAAGAAAATTGGAAGGAAAAGTAACTTGCGGGGCCATCAAGGAAAGAGAGCATAGTTGTACAACAACTCCATCTTTTCTTTTCTTTTATTTCCTTCTCAATTTCTTGCTCATCCATGTACTTATCTTCTGAGGTGTCAAGCCTTTAAAAATCCCTTCTTTTCTATCAATATTAAACTTTATGTGTAGTCTGGAGAAGTCCCAAATAATGGGCTCTAATGTTCTCAACCATTGCGCTTCAAGCACAATATCACAACCCTCTAAAGGAAATAAATAAAGGTCGATAACAATTGCAATTCCCTGAATCACCACCCTTTTACACAACCCAGCACCGGAAAGGTTTTCTCCATTTGCTATTGCCACCACAAATTTTTCAACCCCAGAGGATCAATCCCAACCTTTTTAGCAGCTTTATTGCTCAAAAAATTATTGGTACTTCCTAAATCTACAAGAATGGTACAGTATTATTCTTCTACCTTTCTTTGAACCTCTATAGTTTGAGGAGCTCAAGCACCATAAATTGTATTGAGAGAAATGTCTGGTAATTCTTCGATTTCTTCATTCACATTGTCCTCTTCTCTATCTTCACTCTTTTCTTCCTCTGGCCATATTCCTTCAATCAAGAACAATATTTTTACATATATGACTTCGACTAAACTTTTCATTGTAGTTGAGGCAAATCCGCTTCTTTTCTCTCCTTAAGCTTTGTGGGAGTCAGCCTCTTTATTGGTATTTGATTCTGACTTTTATTTGGCAAAATAACACCGTTAAACATTAGCCTCTTGACTTCAAAGTTGTTTAACCACCTATTACTTTGAATACAAGACTCATACAGCCTTGCTAAACCAATTGCAGCAGAAAAAGTTGATGCACAACATGCTTGAACCTTTATTTTGATATTATCTTTTAGGCTACTTACAAAACAACCAACTTGTTATGCTAGGCTTAATCCTCCTGCTCTGATCAACAATCTTTCAAATTGGGTTTGGTAATCTCTCACCAATCCAATTTGTTGCAATTTTGTTAGATCGTCAAAAAAATCTTGAAATTGTGTTGGACCATACCTATTATGTAATATTCCTTTGAAAACTTCCCATGTGACATTTGGAGTTTCCTTTTTAATTTATTGGAATCATAGTTATGCATCCCTTTCTAAGTTTAATGAAGATAATGCCACCCTTTCTTCTTCAGGCGTATGATGAAAAATAAAAAAAAAATTGTTTAGCCCTGCAAATCCAACAAGTAGGATCGTCTTCCCCATCAAAACAAGGAAAATCTAGTTTAACTGCTTTAGGAAGATAAGTGTTGAAAGAAGTTTCTCTGTCGGCTCCTCCTTTATGAGTTTCACTATATGAACTCTCATCTTGTTCATGAGTTTTGGAAAATTGATCAGAACGAGCATTCATAGATGCAAACATATCCTGCATTTCTTTGAGCATTCGTTATTGATCGGTTGTAAAAGAACCCATTTCAGCCTCTAAAGTTTTTAGCTTTTGCTCCTCCATGGCTGGCTCTGATTAGGGATGGCAATTGTACCCGGGCGGGTCCGGGTACCCGACTCCCCGGCCCGGAAATGCCCGGGGAATTACTCGAAATTCCGGGGATTGAAGCCGGGGTCGGAGAACATTTTTTCGGGGATTGTCCGGGGCCGGGCAGGGGGCGGGGATCATGTTCCCCGGCCCGGAATAAGAAATTTCATGTGTAAATTATAAACCCAGCCCAAATATAAAATTATAATGAGCATATCCAGTCCAAAGAACAAAATTATAAGCCCAGCCCAAATACAAAACCCAATTACAATATTTGTACAAAATTATAAACCCAGCCCAATCCAATGTTTTAATTATGTGTTGGACTATTTTTTTTTTTTGGGATGTTTGGTAACTTTGGTTTGTACTTTGTACACTTGTAGTTTCTTTGGATGTTTAAGTAATATGTAATGTGTTTATGTTTTAGAAATTATATTGACGAAAGTAGATGTTAATGTTTGGATTTTCAAATTATTATTTATCTTATTTTATTATTAATTGAACTTCAACTTTAAAGTAATGATTTCTTAATTCTTATATGTATTTACATCATTGATATTCTAGTTAATAATTGACTAACTTAATAAGAAAATTTATAGAAGTATTTACACTTTATAAATATAATGAAGCTAGATTTAATAATTTAAAGAAATTAATATATGCAAAAGCAATGTCTAATTCAATAGAAAAAATTATAAATATAATATTAACAAAAATAATAAAAACATGTGTTAATGGGGTGACTTGAACCTTGGTTCAAGAAAAGACTCATCTATGAGCTAGTAAACTCAATAAGAAAAAAGTTTGTAACCACAATATTAACTGAAAAAAAAAACAATTTGTAGGAGTTGGGACGTAATTCAATAGAAAAAATTATAAATATAATGTTAATAAAAATAATAAAAACATGGGTTAATGGGGTGACTTGAAAAAAAAAACATGTGTTAATAACCATCTATTAGCTGGGACAATTTGTAGGAGTTGGGGCGGTTTGAACCTGGGAACTGCAGGCAGACAAAGGACCCTTACTACCAGCAGGCCACAAGCACATTTTGAGTTGTAGGTATGAATGACAAATACAAGTATTAACGGATCTATCACAGAAAATTAAAAAAATAAAAACCGGGGAATTCAACTCCCCGGACCCGGAATATAATTCCCCGGCCCCGGAATTTCCGGGGAAATTTTCGGGGATGGGGAATTAAATTCTTTACCGGGGCCGGGGACGGGGAGCGGCCCGGCCCGGCCCTGGATTTTTGCCAATCCTAGCTCTGACGTCAAAATGTTACGTGGACGTAACAGACCTGGTTATTGGTCTTTTAATTAGAGAAAATTTGTGCCTATTCTTACCTATTATTGCAAGGAAAGGAAATAAATAAATAAATGGATATAATTTAGTCTAATTCAAGGAAGACTGGGACCTCCCAAAATAGTTTTGCTTTGTAGTCAAAATTCTCTGCCTTCCATTCAATCACAGATAGAGTTATTTATACATTTAATTACAAAAAAAAAAAGTAGGAACAACCCCTCAAGAAAGTAGGAACCACCCCCGAAAATCTTGCCCTACTTTTATAGATAATGATAACTTTATTTGATTTAGTTTATTAACCTACCACTAATACTAAGTCCTCATAAATGTGCACGTTTATTATTTTTTAATTATTTGAGCACATAACAATCTATTTGTTCATACCTGAGATGTTAGTAAAAATTCATTTGCCAAATAGTAATTTTATTTACTTATTGCCTATGTTAAGTTTATAATTATAGATGATTTATTATCAGCATTCCTATGACTAGAAATGGAATTCCATAAAGGAATGAGTCCATGCTTAATAACACAAACTACTATGGTTATAGTCTAACAAATATGGTGGTGGTGGAAGGGAACACTTATAACAGGGAAGATATTTTGTTCCAAAAGACAACCAAGTTAACTAATCAATTAGCAAAAGATACAAAGAGATGCCTGGAGTTGCTTAGGTTACAGCGCGGTGGGATGAAACACTTAACGCACGTAAGGGCAGAGGAGCACTAAACTCTCCAGATTTTTATTTGGATGACGTAGTCTCTCTGATATTTATTATGTTATATAACAATTTTCAATTTATTAAAAAATATATTTTCTTTTGAGTTCCTAAGTGGTGGTAAACTGAGATGATTTTGAAAAGGGACAATATCAATAACTACTCTCGAGTTTTGACTTAATTTTGCTCAAAGGACGACTATGCATTTTTAATCAATAATACCCCTAAACTTATATATAATTAATCATAAAACATTTTATGTTAGTTAATACACTAGTGGAAGTGCAAAAATACTATTTTACCCCTATATATAATTAATAAAATTTATTCAAATAAAAAAAAAACTTTTTTTTTTAATCATCAACGTTCCCTTTCACTTCTCCACTTCACCCCTCCCTCAATCCCCCAAGATTGAATCAAAACATAGATTCAAAACACATAACCCAAATCTTTAACTAATTGAAGACGAATGTCTGATTCCTTTAAAACCGAAAACCAAAAGATAAACTTTTGTTTCAACTTCATAAGGGGGTGGTGGTTGTGTGGTCGAGATCTATAAGAGTTGGTGTGTATGGCCAAGATTTGTAAGGTAGGGTGGTAGCGGTCGACTACTAGCGGAGCAAGAAGGGTAGAGGAAAGGTGAAGAAGGTGATGATGGCGTGGTACAGTGTGAGTGGGTGAAGGAGCTACACTTGGAGCAAGAGAGCCATCTAGAAGGGTGGGGAAGTTTGGAGTTATAGAAGGCTATAATGCTTGGTGATGCAGTGATATGAATTGTGAAATCTAGGTTTTCTTAGAATTTTTGCTTTTTTTTTTAATTTTTGGCCATGTATTGTGTTTAACATGAGTTGATGTGGGTTTTGATTTGGAATCAAGTCGTTGTAGATTTTGTTTAGATATAAGCAAGGTGATTGGCCATATTGTGGGTTTAGATTTAGAGAGGAAATTTAGTAAAGGAACTACAAAGGTTTTAAGTTGTCTTTAGAGAAAGGGCGTGAAATTGAAGGTTGAGAAGATGATTAAAAATTTTTTTTTTGCGTGTGTCTATATATATATATATATATATATATAGAGAGAGAGAGAGAGAGAGAGAGAGAGAGAGAGAGAACGAACAGAGATACGACGAAAAAGATTTAGATGTTTTTCAAGTGCTCGAACATGTGGAAGGAGGTTGTTATTGTATTTTTTTGGTGGCTAGCTGATTTATTAAAGATGGTGGCCGCTCAGAGGTGGTGGCTGAGGCTGCCTGGTTTTGTTTGGCTTCTAATTTTTTAAATCCATTTTCCATTTTTTAATTATTTTTTATTAATTTAATAGGAATTTTGATTTGGATTCCAAATTATTGGATATGAAATTCCTATATTGCCCTTATATGTTAGTCTAAAATCTAACAAAAAACGTAGGTGATGATTTTAATATAAGTTCATGGGTGTTATTAATTAAAATTATATAGTCGTCCTCTGAATGAAATTAAACTGAAACTCGATGGTAGTTATTAAAATTGTTCCATTTTGAAAATAAAAGTTGGCCTTCATGGAAGTAATGGTGGAACGCAATAGTACTTACTATTTAGGAAAGGAAAGCGGAGAAGAAAAAGATATTCATAAATCCCTTTGATTCCAAAAATGACAAGAAACACCAAAAGATTAAGATCAGAATCTGCTAGTGCGTGGGCCCAACTCTCTGACATGCAAGCACTTATGTGTCAATTTGTCGTGAGTTTTGTATAGGCTTTGTTCCAAGGCTACTACCAAGAGTTCCTTCTTTCTGTTTTTAAGGTAGGGCAACGTCACTGTTTACCCCAACTAGGGTTTCTTTTCAAGAAAGAAAAGAGGAGCATCGGGGGCTTGTTTCATTATGCATTTAAAAAACTATTTTCATAAAATACATATTTATTAATATATTTGAATCAATATCAACCACATCTTATTTTTAAAATTTAAAAAATTTTAAAACTATCATATATCGTTATCAAATTTTGAAAACAAAAAGTTAAAATATATAAACAAACATCGCCTTCATTTCACTATCAATTTATTAACAATGATTAATGACATTTAATATAAATTAATGATTTTCTTTCTTTTTATAGCAATTTTTTTATTTTATTGAAAGAGATATTAAACCTTTAAAATGCTTGATTACGGCATCCAAAAGTTTTTAAGATAATCCAATAATATTACGGATGATTAATCAAAACCTAAGTATTAATAGTGTATTGATGAACACTTAAATGTGTCAATTTAATAGGAGTTTAATCATTATATTACACTAATATGGGGTCACTAAATTTCTCAACTTAAGCTATTTATATTTTTTGCGTCTTTTAATTTAGTTTCATCTTAATTTCAATTTTTAATGTAGGTTCAGTAGAATGTGTATAATTTTCTATTCATAGATCAGAATGGTACAAATCTTGATTTGGTAGAAAGCTAATTAAATTATCTACAAAATTGTATCCACAAGAATCATGAAATTCGGGCGTTTAGTGGATCAAAATTGGGCTTGAAGCAAACCCGTACGTAGTATTGGCCTAGCCTGACCATGCCTCCATATTTTGATCGTCTCTTTTGAAATACATATCTAAATCATATGATTCAAAGTGTTCTAAAAAGCTGAGAGAAATATCTACAATTTTCATGGAGAATATTTTGATGTCAAAATTGGTGGTCAAAATTCGTACACATGATGATCCAAATTGTCAATTGTGTCTATAAATAGATGAAGTTGTGACCCAAAGGGGCATCCTGACTCTTGGCTGAGATCTCTTAACATTGTGTTTTCTCTCTTGTATTTTGTTCTTTTATTATTATTGATAAATCTTTTTATTCTTGCAATTTATTTTCTTTCTTGCATAATATTTCACTAGTTTCTCTTTTGTTAAGGTAAAAGAGTGAAACCATTGATATGAGAATAACGATTTTTTAACCCTTTGATATAAGCTTAAAAATCATAATCTTTTGTTGTTTATTTTATATGTTTTATACTTATTTTCTTAATCAATCTTGACGCCACTCGTAAAGTGGAAGTCTTGATCCATTGTAGAGAATTCTTGGCACATCAAATGCTTGAATCCTTTCTAGACGTCGTATGGTTGTTCCTTACTAACACAATTCTAGTTATGAATCTTCATTTGTTGTAGACATATGGTGATTAGCACATTGGATGTTTGAACCATTTACAAGAAGAGGTACAAATATTGGTAATGAGGTAAATATAATAAATATAACTAAAATGGGCTTAAATGATATACTTTCTGATTGGAACCTCCTTAGTGTGTGGATTTCAATTGAATGATAAATAGGTCATTTTTCCTTATTTGATATATCAAGGGTGGATCCACTAATCTTAGCTTTCATTGCCATTAAGTTAATTTCTCTTATTTGCATACTCCAATTATTCTCATATATTGCTTATGAAAATATTCTTTCACTTCCTATATTAGGTTTGACCACCTATTTTCATGATTGGTTTTACTGTCTGTTATTGTTGTTTTACATTTGAATAGTTGGTCATACCACCCACCATCTTTATTTATTATTGTTAACATCATTTTGTTATTTATTTGAATTTTCGTTTCATATTTGCTTATCCTTAATTTGTACTGCTAAATCTCCTCCCTTGTGGATTGACACAATCTTGTCGGGTTTATTACTTTGACGCTTCTATACTTGGAAAACAATCCTATTTTTTGATGTGTCATATATCCTATCTATGTCTGTCTAGAATTTTTTTCTAAGAAGAATTATAACTTTATATTCGAGATAGTAGTGCATAAAATCAAAGAAAATCACTAGAATAATTCTTCTATTTACTTTTTAAAAAAAAAAGTCATTTAAGGTTTCTAACTCTATAGTTTCTTTTGTTACTGACTAGTTATTAGATTTAAAAAACTAATTACTACTCAATGGGAAGCAAAAGTAATTGAGGTCTAGGAAAGCGATAACAAAAGGTCAAATTGCCATTATTTTCTCGAAATACAATCGTCTGGCTAGCCAGTAGCATGTGAACTTGCTACAAGTTTCCAATTGATTCAGTTCATTTAATTATCGCTTGGAAGAATTAATAATGTCTAAGGACGGATTGGCAACTATAGCTCCACAAACAAACAATCGTATAATACCATAATAGGCCTTGCGGTTGGGTGTTTGACTGTTTTCATCGGAGAATAACTTAACATCAAATTGTCACAAGACTAACAAAATTGAACCCTAGCTGCTTTAATTTTAAGGAGATCGGGAAAAGGATTTGCCCACTTAACATTAATTTAACTTCAAGAATTGGTTAGTTCAATTGTGTTTTGTGATATTGTGAGAATCATTATCTTACATGTATGCTTACTTGTATCAAAAAGAGATATACAAGACTTAAGTTTAAAATGATAAATGTAATTAATAAGAAGAATTTTGAGTTATGACTCAATTATATCATCTCTCTTTTTTATTTACTTGTGGAGAACTTCCCGAGTGTAGCCATTGCACTCAACATGGCCAATCATGGCGTACCACATATTGAACGTCATACCATTATGCGTGGGTTATCATACGTCATGATTGGATGCATTAGATTGCAACGGCTACACCCAATATATATTTTTTTCCATGTGTAATAAGGGTATTTTATTTTTAAAGAAAAAATTATTGTCTTGTCTTCTTATTCTATAATTTATTATTTAATCTAAAGAAGTCTTCATGGATCAAATTAAAACTCATATTAACCATTAAATAAAAATAAGACCTCAATCTTCTCATTTCAATTATGAAATAAAACCTATCAAGATTTTGATTCTCATCTATTGGAAAGGACTCCTACTAACCTAAAGAATAAAGACTTAATTAAAGTAGAAATTTCCTTTAGTCGTATCAAAAAGCCTACCTATCCTTTGCAGAGAATAAAGAATCAGAGTTTATGTAAGATTTAAGGATTTAATAATACAAATCCTACTTAAAACAATGATTATGCATGTTAGGAAATCTAAAGATGCTAACTCATTATTCGGCAAATGAACTCCATGTTCTGTATATTATATTAAATTATAAACTAAAAAGTCGTAGATTTGGTCAAAGTTGTACATACGTGTCAAGAAGACCAATATTATTAAGAGGAAAAATTTAGGACTATAAAAACGCAATGATTTGCTAGAAGGATAAAGGGGAAGACAAAAACCATCAAATTTTCGTGTAATGGTTATGGTTCATAAAAAGTTGTGTGGATATAAAGGTTTAAACTAAAGCATCCACTTGTTAGAGTTGAGAGTTTGTTATAAGTTGTTAATGAGAGTGACAGGTCAGTAGAGAGAGACTATAGAAATGCAATGATTTGCTAGAAGGATAAAAGGGAAGACAAAAACTATCAGAATTTGGTGTAATGGTTATGGTTCCTATAAAGTTGTGTGGATATAAAGGTTTAAACTAAAGCATGCACTTGTTAGAGTTGAAAGTCTGTTATAAGTTGTTAGTGAGAGTGACAGGTCAACAGAGAGGTTGTTAAAACTGTTATATGATGAGTGACAGGTCAGCAGAGAGGTTGTTGAGATTGTATATAAACATGTGTCCTATGTGTTATACAAATTAATAAAAATTGCTTTTTAAGCTTCTATATTTTCATCATGGTATCAGAGCCTCTCCATTGAGAATCATGGCTAATCAGACTATAAATTTTCCTGGTAATTCTACTTTTCCAAGAAACACTTTTCCTGATCTTACAAACGCAGATCCTTTTCATCAAGGAGGTGGTGTTACAAGTTCACCTCATATTCAAGAAACAACAAGTTTAACTTCCATTCCATTAGTGAATCTTCCTTCTACTCTTCCTTTTCTGTCAATCAAGCTTCATCGTGGAAATTATGGCTACTGGAGGTCACAAGTGTTACCGATATTGGAGGCTTATGATCTTGAAGGCTATATCAATGGAGATAAGTAGTTTTCTTCTTCTATTATAACTTTGAATAATGCTTCTACTAATAATGATGTTGTCACACAACCTAATTCTGCGTTTATAATTTGGAAAAGAATTGATAAATTCATTCTGAGCTGGTTACTGTCATCAATTACAAAGTCTATGATTGGATATGTTCTCCGATGTCAGTCCTCAATGCATCTTTGGAGTACTCTGGAAAGATTGTGATACGTTCGAAACTAGCAAGTATACTAGTCGCACAAGTAATAAAGTGATAAGTAGATATCGTTCCCACGAGGATTGATTCTAATTGAATTTGTTATTTCCAGCAACAATAAACTAAACAGGGGGGATTTTTGTTGAATGATTTACTAAATGAAATAAGAATGCAAGTAAAGAATAACAAAACAGAAAGTAAATTTGAATGAAAAATCAATGGGAGAAAGCTGGTTAAGGGATCCTTCTCTACCACAAGATATGGATTTGCGAATTAATTGTAGAATTGTCATCTAATTACAGCATTGAAGTTATCAACCGTAGATAATAACAAGCTCTATTACCCCAATCTTTCCTTACTTTGTTGTTAAATAAAACAAGCTCTTTATTTAATCTCTATCCATTAAACAACCTAGAACAAACTCTCTGAGTTTAATTCAATGGATGCATTATGATAAGAAAGATAGGTTGATCTAAGCAATAAACACACAAGCTCGGATTATTTAACTTAGGTTATATTCTCCAATTGTAATCTCTGATCACAATTTTGCTACTAATGATTAGAAATTCAAGACAATTACGGATCAAGATTTCTAGTCTAGCAATAAATCACAACCAGATTATATTCAGTTGGCCACTCAAATACGATCAGCAAGCAATCATAAGCATTAAATATGGGAGAATACAAGCAACTTCAATTAGAGAATTGGATAACAATTCCTTACACAATCAACTTACAAAAACCATATCAGGGGCTTTGAAATCACCCTCAACCAATTCAGATTCAGTTACACATGTTTAAGAACGTGGTAAATACAATACAACATGGAGACATTCCAGAAAATGAAAGGGAAGGGAAAAACTTAGCAAATTTGATGTAATTCTCTTTGGATTGTAGTTCTTCCTCTTTCCAAGCTTCCTTTCTCCTTCAAGAACTCCATGAGATGAAAGAATTCCAGAGCTGCAGCCTCCACCACGTTCTCCCCTCTTCAAGTTATGAAAATAAAACCCTAAAATGTGTTTAAATACTCTGCTACAGTGAACTTGCTACAGTGTCCCGTATTATACATGCTACAGTGATTTGTGGAATTACATTTCTATACTTCTCACACTGTTTGATTACAACTTTTGGTACACTGAATGGATTTATAAACCGTAAATTTCTCCAGAAAATAGACTTCGAGAGCTTTCCAACGGTATATAATATGTCATCGGGTTCATTGTATATCAATACAATTAAATCCGAGAAGATATGGTTGACTAGCAGAGGTGAAAATGAAGGGTTTTACTCCATTTTTGTGCAAGTTGCTCCAAAACTCCTACAAACATCAAAACCACACAAAAACATAAAAATACCAAGGAATATAGCAAAGAAACATGGACGAATTGATATAAAAGTAATACATAAATAGACACCTATCAGATTGTTTTATACTGAATCTAGAGCAAGATCCATGCATGTTAAGCATGAATTACAAAATACTAAAAAAGGATTTATGTCAATTGCAGATTACTTTCTCAAGATGAAAGGTATTTCTGATACACTGTTTGCTATAGGTTCTGAAATCACAGATTCAGACTTATTGTTGCATGTGTTAGATGGTTTGGGCCCTGATTTTAAGGCTATAGTTGTGAATATTACCTCAAAGATCGACAACATATCACTAGAAGAAGTTCAATATCAGCTACAGAGCTATGAACTGAGGCTTGCTCAGTATAATACATCTAACATAATTCATGGTGATCATAGTGCACTTTTGACTAGAAACATTGGATCATCTCAGAACCATGGTTCAGGTTCTCAAAATTTTAAGAATTCTTTTCAAAACTTTCGAGGAAGAGGCAAAGGTAGAACTTAAAGTGGAAGAACTTTTGGTAGAGGAGGATATTCTAGTAACATAAGAAATGGCAATGGTCGAGCAATGTGTCAGTTGTTTGGAAAAATTGGACATATTGCTTTAAAATGTTATCATCGTTTTGATATAAGTTTTCATGCTCCTCAGAGCTACAATAATGCACCAAGAAAGTCATCAAACAGTGGATTTCAGTATCAAAATCAGCCTAATTCTCAGGCATATGTTGCTTCAAATGCTGCATCTCAAGCCACTGTAACTGATCCCTCTTGGTATCTGGACACTAGGGCTACAGATCACATTACTTTTAGCCTCAATAATCTGCCCATAAAAGAGAAGTATATTGGTCCAGAAAACATTCAAGTGAGCAATGGTAATTTCATTCCCATTCTACATATCGGTTCTGCAGTACTTAGCACTACTCACCAGAATCAGTTTTTGAAGTTGACAAAAGTTTTGCATGCACCTCTTATAACAAAAAATTTGATAAGCATCTCTAGGTTGATTCATGATAATTCAGTGGTGGTAGAATTTCATTCCTCTATTTGTTATGTCAAGGACAATGACATATAGCTCATTATACTGGAGGGACAAATTGATCATGGTTTATACAAGGTTTCTCCTCAGTTCCATGCTGTCACAGAGTCATCATCTGTACCAGAAGTTTTCGGTTGCTCAAAGCCATCATCACTTTTAACTTCTGCATCTTTAAATATCAGTCCAATGTCTTTGTTTTCTTCTACAACTAATAAATGTACTATACAAAAACCAATTCCATCCTCAGTATTGTGGCACCAAAGGTTAGGACATCCTGGTATTCTTGTACTAGCTCAAGTTGCCAAGCAAACTGGTTATTTCACCTATTCCATCAATAATGTTCTGACATGTGACTCATGTAAACTTGGAACGCAATGCAATTCTCATTATC